>CAMZMU010000124.1:7477887-8677887 GCA_947311845.1 Poa pratensis
CTATTAATGCAAAATTGCATGAATGAGTGCCCATATAAACCCATAACACACTAGTAGGAAAAGGCTTATAGCCACCAGCCTACCGCTGGCGGACGTTATTTCCGTCCGCCAGCGTTACTACCGCTGGCGGGCTAGTTTCGGAGCCCGCCACTGGTTTTGCACGTACCGCTGGCGGACGCCCACTCTGCCCGCCAGCGGTAGTAGCAGGAATTTGCGAGGAGTGGGCAAAATACCGCTGGCGGACAGAATGCGTGCCCGCCAGTGGTAACTAACGTACCACTGTCGGACGCTACAGAGTACCCGCCAGCGGTAGTTGCCTCGGCTGAGCCCACAAAACTAGCACATTACCGCTGGCGGCGCTCCACGCCATCCGCCAGGGGTAACCGTCGCTTTGGAAGTTGATCAGCCAGCCACCGTTTTGATTGTGCTTTGGAAGATGATCAGCCCGCCATTTTAATTGTGCATTGGACGATGATCAGCCCCGCCGCCGTTTTGATTGCTTCTCGGCCGCCGGCCTCCCTCTCCACCCTATATAAAAGGCCACTAATCCATGGCCTTAAGCACACACAAATCTCTCTCTAATCTCCTTGCAAAACCTCTCTCTCTCTCGAGCCCTCTCTTCTATTCCAATGGAGCCACTCGCCGCGTTCCTCCGTCTCGGTTGTACTACTTCATCAAAGAAGATATGTACTTCAAGGTATGTCACCCTCCTGCATCACGCGTGGAGAGGTGGATCCGCGACGTGAAGAAGTTCTTTCTCGACGCCGCACCGATCAAGTGCGTTGGACTCGACTGCGAGTTCACCGACCCTCTCCCGGTCGACAGAGGGATCTTCCATACGAGAAAAGGCAGCGCGCCGCCGTCCTTCAACTCTCGGTGGCGACCGAGACTCTTGTCTTCCAGATCTGCAAGGCTGATGGGGTGCCGCAGGCCCTCGTTTTCCTTAGGTGACAAGACCATCAAGTTCTACGGCGTGGCTATCCACAATGACTTGCGGATGCTGCGCTACCACGGAATTGAAATTCCGTCTGCGGTCGACCTCCAGAGGGATAGGCGGAACCCAACCAGCAATCCTACTCCGAGTCTCGTTGCTCTCTCCAATGCTATCATTGGGACAAACCTAGAGAAGAAGAAGAACAACAACAAGAAGGACAGAAGAAGGGCAAGGACGACGACGACGAAGAAGAAGACCTCCGATTCGCGGATGGGCAACATTCCATTGAGCTACATCAAGTCAGTATGCCGCTCTTGACGCTCGCCTTGGCTTCGAGATTGCGTGGAAGTGGTATAGTCTACGTGGCTATAATACCAAAAGCGATCGTCTTAATGTCGCTGATGAGTAGACTAGCGCTATATAGTGATGTGTGCGCTCCCGTTGTGTCTTCTCTCATGTATTCGGTCAATTCGCTTACCTAAAAGTAATGACCAAAATATTTGGATTCCTATCATATATTCTTCTGATCGATTCATACACATTATTTTTGCAAAAAACACCATTTAGGCATTTAGATGGAACCACATCACAAGCGTCCAGCCAATAAGATAGCCTGAATCGCCTACCCACATCGCCCAAGCAGTTGTCCGATCGCTGTCGTCCGCTGGCCAGCGATCCAACGGAATAGAACAACCCCAGCTGGCTGGCACCCACACCGTCCGCCAGGGTACGTAACTTGGCATGTAAATTCATACAACTAGGAAAATGTCATTTATAAAAATAATCTGTAAATTTCCTTTGAAACCATTGCTTCCTATACCAAGACACACCTATGTGTCGAATATGAGCACTTTATCACAAACTATGCGTTGGGAATTGACATAACTTGGTCATTTGGTTCGAAACTTTATAGATGTTTATATGATGCTTTTTGTGAAGAATGTTTCTAAACTTTTGTCAAAAATCAAGTTTATCATTTACATAGCAACTAATAAGTACACATAAAAGGGATTGCAGAATAATTCAGAGCAGGGAACATTATTTTCCTCACGTTACAAAAACATCATTGATCAAATATGCAAAAGTATCACGCATACATCTTTATTTAATCCAGTTACATAGGTCCGGTCCATTTTTATTTAACCATAATACATCACGAATAATATCTCACTAACTTTTGCCGGGTCCTAAGCCGCGGGGTGCTGAGCGGGCGGCGGCTTGCACCCAAAGAGAAGGAACCATCACTGGGTCAATACTCACATGAGGAGGATCCCTATGAAGTATCTGCCATCTATTGTCATACACCGCTGGCGTATCCAACATAAACACGTAGCGACGGACGTGCTCGTTGTAACATCCCAAATTTATAATAAGAGTAAATAAGACCCAAAATTCAGAACCAACAAAACTTTTTGAATTGTTTCACAAATGATTGTGTTTTCCCTTATATTCTTCTGTTTGACCTTGTGTAACTTGATGATTATGATTGGTTGACTAGTAAATGTCAACCCAAGAAATAATCCTAAGTAAAAATATATTTACAACTCTGGTGACCATGTAATGACAAGAATATATTCCATAGATCTTTTCCATTCCTATGTTGGCCAAAAGTCTACTTCAATAATGATTTGGTTTTAGCAACAAATAAAATATCTCTTTAAATTGAGACAGTAAAAGTATTTCCAAAATTATGTGTTTCCAAGAATATGGAGGTTCATATGATATCTCCTATCTATTCTTCAACCTTGATATTTTTACAATTCCTATTTTTAAAACTCCTATGTTTCAACTCCATTTTAAAAAGGAATACTAGTGGGGAATATATTACCTCACATATTTCCCTTTATCAAACCATTTTGAAAACTATTAAGTTATGAGTTGATATATCCCTTAAACAACATCTTCATAATTGAGTGTGACCATTTTTACAAATAGTATTGTTAATTATGGAAAAGGTGTGTGATTTATTCTTGTGGTTTGGAGTGTGTGGTCTTGTTTGAGATATGGATATTGTTGTGTTGTTAATATTGTTGTGCTGTTACTATTGCTGTGTTATTGCTGTTGTGTGTGATTTTCTTGTGAGGATAATTCCTCAGAGGTGTTATTACTAAAATAGGACACACTTGGCAACCAAATTTTGGAGTGCGACTTGAGGAAGAACAAACCCTCTAAAATTAGGCACCCCCAAGTTAAACTCCTAAAATTTAGGGAGATCTCAATAAAACTCCCTCTCTATCTATTCCTCTATTCTATGAAAACAATTATATTTTCTTTACCCAAAATTCTAGAGAAGGAGATGAAATGATAATCCTCTCCATTTCATATCACTCTCTCCTCAAGTAAACCTACTTGTCGATTTAAAACAAACCCCTCCATTCTTTTATCAAAGAGGAAATGAAGGTCTTGAGTTAAAAATGATCTGCATAACTAAATTCCCTCCCAAATTCTCTATTTCCTCCAAACCAATATTCCCTCTATGAAAAGATAAATTATTTTGAAGCTACCTTATTTGTCAAGGAAGTTCCAAAGGTTTAACACAATATTTTATCACTGGTTTTAAAATATTCAAGAGTATCAAAATATTAATTTCCAAAAATGATTTATTTAAATCCTATGAACAAAAATGGAGCAAAACATTTATTTTGTAAAACCAATTTTTGTGGAGCTTCCTCATATATAGGGGAGGCTACATGAATTTTCTCTAATTTTTGTAAAATATTTAAGCACCTCAATTAAATCACTGGAAACCTACTGGTTTTAAAAAGGGAATAAAAGAAAGAGGCAAGGACCTATCTTGAGTGGAAAAACAAGTTCAGGGGCCTCTTTGCAAAAACTTCGTTGACCTCCTGTAGCAACAACGCTGCCCATGGCGCCGTGCTCCTCACGCCGGCGTTGCCGTGGTCGCCGCCCACCGTGCCCCCCTTCCCCGCGAAGCCTGGCCTCTGACTGCTCTGCTCTCCCCCTTCACCTCAGCTCTGCACCCTGGACAACCGTGGCACCTCCCGCACGCTGCTGTGCCCCACGTCGCCGTGTTCGCCTTGCTGCCGTGCTCCTCTCGTCGTCAATGCCGTGGCCCCCCCTCCCTCCTTGCTGCGGAGGAGGAGATAAGAGCACTGCACGCCACTCCTCTGCTTCCCCACTCGCGCACTTTCCCCCACTCTCTCCCTCTCTCCTTTTTCCTCCACGGAACCGAACCCCGGCCGAGCTGCCATGAGCCTCGCCGACGATTCACGCACCCCATCCAAATCCAAGCCTACCAAAAGCTTCACCGCGTCTCCCTCTTCAATCCCGTACAAGTAATCGCCGTGATTCGCTCGGAATCGCCGTCGCCGTCTCGAGCCTTTTCTTCTCCGGCCACGGGATGTCGAGCAAGCTCGGGATCGCCACAGTCCACCTCTCCCTGCCATTTTTGCACCTCCGAGTTTCCCTTGCTCCGCTCGCTCTCATGCATATCTTATCCTTGCCCAGGAAGCACCAGGTCGCCGATGCCGTCCTCGCCGGAGCTCCTGCTCTGCCTCGCCTTCTCTGCTGTCGAGGAAGAAGAAGATGCGGCCCCGTACCGCTTCGCTCGCGCTCGTGGGCCGCGAGCTGGGCCTCTCTCCACACTGCACGGCCCATCTTCAGCCAGATCCAGCCCGTTACTCTTTTCCTAGGTTGTTTAATTATTTTCCTTATAGATTTGTTCTGTACCTTTAGATTAAATCGTTTTAAAATAGTTTAAGTGCAAAGTTGACCAAACCAAAAATCACACAAGTAGCCGGATAAGTTTGGAGTCTTGTCTAAATTGCAGATCGGAAAAATATTAAGTTGGGTGACCATGGAAATTCCTGATTTGCCACTGGTCAAAAACACCCTTTTAGGTATAGATTGAGTTAGGGTGATCAAAAATTTATGAATCCAATTGTTTTGGAAAGCTCTTCACATTACCTAGCAGTAGCAATTTGCCTCTTATGCAAATGAGCTTCCTAAATAAAATGGCATCCACTTTGGTAATTGACCAGAGAGCCTTTCTAGGATTTTTGTAAATTGTTTGGTGATGATTTTTGGTGTGAATCCACTTGTGTGATCTTCTGTGTGATTAGGAGTACCTAATCCTAGCTTGGTGTGATTTTTAGAGCTATATATTATCGTTGGTGTATTTAACTAGTTGTTATGCTTTTCTGTTAATTATTGTAGTAATTATATTCTTTGTTAGAAAAGTGTGTTAGTGTTAGATTTGTGTTTCCTAGCCTATATAGAAGTGATACTCTCTTATATGAGTGGGTTATCTCATTTAATTAGCTGTTAGAAAGGTTTAGTGTTGCATGTGTTTATCTAGGGTTAAGGTTACTAGGGTAGTATCCCCTAGAATTTCCTAGTATTTAGGATTTGTTGTGGATAAAATCATTTGTGTGCTTGATTTTAGAAAATGTTGTTTGAACATCAGTAGCCTTTCATATCTACTGATATTATAGCATGTCACCTCTGGTTACTTATTATTTTTGTTCTTAGCAAAGCTTGATTAGTTAGGTTTATGGGTAGGATTACTTAGAACTTCCTAGCATGAGTAGCTCTTGTGTCTAGTTTATGTTTTAGTGATTTTTACAAATAGCCAGAGGATAATTAACCTCTTAATGCCGTGTTATGAGAGTGGAACACCCACTGATTCCATTGCATATTGATTGAAGAATAGGTTTCCCAATCATAAGCATAGTTCCAATAGCCTTTTATCTACTAGATGTGAGTAGTTGCTTTCTCTGTTGAAAATTGAGTGGTTGTGTTGTGGTGAAGTATTTCCTGTTTAGATAAAAGTGCTTGCGGTTCATCTTTGCTTAAGATAGCTTTGTGATCTAGGCACCTAGCATGTGTTAGTATAAGGCCCTTGTAAGCTTAGATCCTAGTTTGTTGCTTGAATGATTAGTTTGATGCTTGTGGTTGTTATTTGTTTGTGTACCACTTGTGGTTTTGTTTGGTGTATTGATTGTTGTTTATTTCTCTGTTTGCGACGTTAGATAATAACGCTACCGGAGGAGTATTTGGAGAGAATTGACCGAGGAAGGATGGGATTTTTATTATTGATCAACAAGGAGAGGTCCAGGGACATTATGCTGAAACCAGGCAAGCTACTTCACTGAGCTTGCATCCATATACATCTATTTTGATTTACCTGTTTTACTTATAAATAGCATAAATGATTTATGTGGTGGTTGCCACGAAAGCTATGATTTTGAAAACCCTTTTTCCAAGATACAAGTATATTATTGAGACACCCGGCATAGAGGTGTCAATGGTATACAACGATTTCGAAATGAATTTGTTTTACTCCAAAGCCTTCTATGAAAATCTTTTTGGAGGGATTACGAACCACCCAAGTTTTGGTTAAAAGTATTTTGCTATGAAAATTGGAAATGATTGTGAAAACCTTTTCAAAAGTTTATGAAAACTATTTTGCCACCTTATGTAGAAATATAAGGTAGTTATTTTACAACTATAGGATGGGAAAAACAATAGTATTCAAAACTCCTTTGAGAATACTTGAATAAAGACGAAGTACCGAAAAGTCGGTATGATGGTAGAAAAACAGAGAATGGTGTTGTTTTTGGGAAGAAAAAATGCACATTGTGTCCTTGTACTTACATCCCCAGCCAAAAATCTGTGCGACCACATTTACCCACATATGGGAAAGGGCGTAGTCATATAATTTGCTCGTGTTAGTACTGGATGCCTCAACAACGAGGATGACCTCGTTCCATGAGGGGATGGTCTGAGGACCTGCCCCTGACCCGGGTCCTCTAAAGAGAAGAGGATTTGTAGGGCCATTAAAATTCGCCGGGCAGAACTACGAAGTCCTCACACTTAGTTTCTGAGGATTTAAGTGTCGATGGAACCGGTTTCGTAGCGGTAGGATCCTATACTAGCAGGAGCAAAGGACAGGCTATGGCCGGGAACTCAACTTCGCATACCCCTGGTATGGCGGGACGTGGCTGACACGGTGAGTGACCGGATGGGTGTGGGAAAAGCGTACTACCTCTGCAGAGGGTAAAACTATTCGAATAGCCGAGTCCTCGGATATGGACAGTTGGGAAGAACTGCTAAGACCATGTGCAAGTTTTGAGTCAAGTTTTGGAAAGTGTGGGAAGTGAAGATGTTGTCCTTACCTGTACCAATGAGTTGGTGCGAGGCTGTGGTGTGAGTTGGACCATAATGAGTTATGGTCGGGAAAACGGAGGAGTTTTTGAGAAATAACTAAAATAACGATTTCTTAAAGGATAGTTATAAACTTCTTCTTACCTTTTCAATAAAGATATAGAGATGTTTTTCAGTAAAGATTTAGAGATGTTTTCAATAAATAAAAGTTTTATGAATAAAACTAAACTAGTGCATACTCAAGTTGGGGTAGTTTGCGAGTACAATCAAATGTACTCATATTGGTTTCGTCCCTGACTATTGTCTTAGCCAGATTCTAGAGAAGAGCAGATTAAGGAAGACGGTTTCGATGACGTCAATGCAAACTAGGGCGCTTCCCAGTCAGTTGCTGCCTGTAGGGTTCTGGCAAATGACTTGGGCTCCACGTTGTTGGTGATTTCCGCTGCAAGCACCTGATGAAGCTGATCACTTCCATCAAGTAAGTAAATAAATTCGGTATGTATGGATGTTCTTTGGTTACCAAGTTTAATTGTGCTTCAGCGACACACTGATCATGGGATCGCTGATATGTAGGCACAAGGGTATTTCGGACAGTTAGTCCGGGTCCCCACACTCGTCCTCCTCTCTGATACGGCGACGCACCTCCTCCTCGGGGCCGGCTCCCTTTGCACCGAGCCTGGCCCACACGACCTCCACCAAAGAAGATCCGGGTCGACGACGTCACCCGGATTCCTCACCAAACTACGTGTCCCGGAAGATACCACCTCCCAGTGCCAGCCCGGCGGAGCCCAGTCCCGGACACTGCCTCTATTGTCCAACAAATGGGTGGTTGACGAGGTGTAGACTCATCAAGACCCATGGTTAAGGTCCCTAGGTTATGAATATGGGGGAGAGAATGTGGTAGAGCTGGAAGTATCGTCGGCTGACAAGCAGGGTAAAGATTTTACCCAGGTTCAGGGCCCTCGTGTGGAGGTAACACCCCTACGTCCTGCCTGTCTGTTATTGATTTGTGAATATGATGGTTACAAGGATCCCGGCGAGATGTCGATCTCGCTAGGGTTTGTGGCTCTGGTGGTTCGTTGTCTGGTTCGATGGCCCTCCCAGTCCTTAAATAATAGGCTGTGTCCCGGGTGTTCGTAACCGACTCGATTTACAAGTAAGGAAACTCTAAACCCGACTATTGCTTCGCCAAACTTGAAGGATACTTCATCTTCGTGGGCCTCCCTTCATGGGCTTCATGTAGGCTCTGATAATTGGGCCTAGTCGATACGTGCACCAGGTACCCTCATGGTAGGGTACCCGATAGGCATACCCATGTCAGTAGCCCCCGAGTACTTGTCTGATTCGAAGAGTCGGGCATGGACTCATACATCATGCACGTTATATATATTTTTTACATCTGTATTTAGAATTCTTATGAAATAACACATGTTAGCAATGCCGAGTGTTTTCATCGACTATGAGTTTTTGCTTATGATAATCAAGGGATATTAGCTTAGCAGGCCCGGCACACACGACGGATCGGGGCCGGTTAACTACCATTTGTGGCAAAACCATACTAGCTTTCAATCAAACTCGAGTCCCCGGACTCGAATCTGGAACAAACTGGACAGACTCGAAACGGCCGTTGAGGTCTTACTGAATCGAACTGCAGTATAATTTTGAATCTACCCAACGCGTCCGTCGGGGATTTTCATCATGTCTGCTGACACGGAACATTTAAGGATAACGCTGCTGGAGCGGTCCTTAGCCCAGCTCGACTGATCGGCGGGTCTTACCTTTGCACTTATGCATGCAGCATCCAAGGATCGTCGGATCAACTCGGGAATATTTTGAGTGTGATTTTGCTTATGAACTTAGTCGAATATTCCGTCGACTGCACTTTTGCCATTATTCTATCGGGTGCGCGACAGCGCTCCCGATGGGAGTAGCCCCCGAGATTGTGCTTTATTGCTTGCAATGGAGGATAATCTCAAATTCTTTTACCCTGCACATTTTAGTCAAAGAAATATTTTGATACGCTCCCGATGGGAGTATGATGCTGCAGTCGAAATAATTTCGACTAGCCTCTATGACTTTTGCTAAAAAAAAAAAAAACCGACCGACACTTATGCGAGAGACCACCCGAAGATATCATCGAGTGACTTTTATGCTAGTTGTGAAAGAGAGAACAACGTCAGCAATGACGCATTTTGCGACTGCTATCTCTGACAAGCGATGGCGTGCCTGGAGAGGCTTTGATAAGACGTGACCCTGTTCTGTGGGCCCGTTTTTGCAGAGCTGACCAGGGATGACGCCGCGTGGACTTGATTTGACCGTTCGGGCACTATTTTCACGGGGCGTGATGATGGCTTCCTGGATTCTCATGCGTAGTGGACGGAGTGGCCGGCGACGGTTGCTCTCCGTGGCCGCCACGTGTATGGCCAGATTTCGCGCGGAGCGTATGGATTTGTTTTAACGGCTACGATCGTTTTTGCGCTCTGTGGTAAATAGGGAGATGGAGCTTGTGAACAGGCAACTCGAGTGTAAATTCGAATCTTGCTTTGTTTTACAAGCGTTTTGTGTAGCTTTTGTCCTTTTGATCTAACTGGTGCGCCCGTATTTGTAGGCTTTGTCGACAACTTTCAGGCTGAACAGATTCGTGGAAGGACGCCTGGATAGCGTGGTTGACGACCCTACAACTGGGCGTCAACACTTTTGGCTTGATAGGTACCATGCCCGCATACTTGCCACCCTGAAGGATCGCGTCTGGCGAAGTGCTGAGCTGCTGGAGTTATGCCGGGCATCGTTTATTCGTCTGAACGAGACTCTTTTTCCTTCGGGGCCACAACCACAAGGGATTCGTGCTGTGTTGAACATCTTCCGCCAAACAAATCCCATTCGAGAGTTGCTGTCTCAAAGACTTGTAATTGGAGCCAACGCTGCAATGGCGTATATGCGTAGTCGAAAACCAAGGTTGGTGTTGCGGACACCTGCAGCCGAGAGGTTCTCGAGCAAAAAGACTTGGATGACACGATCCAAGCTGCGGAGACACTGATCGAGTGCACTCGCGAACAGCTTTGCGGCCCCGAGCTGCCCGTAAAAGACGAGCCTGAGGATTAGAATGGTTTGCGAGTGCAATTTTTGTATAGGGGGCAGCCCCCGAGTGTAATTTTTGACTCTTTGTATATTGTATAGTTTGTATACTTTGATTTTTTGCCGAGCCCCCGAGTCAATCGAGCGGGGTTTGTGAAATATGTGTTGGTTATGAACCGATGACTGTGCAGCCCCCGAGTATTCGAGTGCGGCTGCAAAGTTTTTATGTTCTTTGTTCGGATCCTTGTTACGCAGCCCCCGAGGGTCTCGGGTGCGGTTAAGGTATGAATTATGCAGGTGGTAGCCACAAAGGAGTCGAAGGAACATTGATTTTATTCCTCTTTTGAATGTTAGGCTGCAGGCCGCCTCATTAAAAACCTTCCAGTCCCCTTAGGTACCCTGGTAAGGAAAAGAGCGCGTCTGAAACCTGCAGCCATCCGACATATAGCCTATTACATTGTATGACTGTGAGCACTTTATGCGTAGAAACGGCGCAGATGCGCAACGTTCCATTGTGAGAGGGTTCGCCTGTCTTCGCGTGCTTCAGTCGATATGCACCTCCACCAAGGACCTCCGTGATGATGAAGGGCCCTCCCATGGGGAAGCGAGCTTGTGCACCTTCTTTTGCTTCAGTCGAAGAACCAGGTCGCCAACGACGAAGGACCTGGTGCGCAGTCGACGGCTGTGGTAGTTGCGAAGGTCCTGCTGGTAAACAGCTGTGCGGGCTAAGGCCGTGTCGCGCGCCTCATCAAGCAAGTCGACTGCGTCTTCGAGTGCCTCTTCTGCGTCTTCTTCATTGTATGCTTCAACTCGTGGTGCGTTGAACCTTACGTCTGATGGCAGAATCGCCTCTGCACCGTAGACCATGAAGAATGGGGTGAACTGCGTAGAAGTGTTGGGAGTTGTGCGTAGGCTCCATAGCACAGACGGTAGTTCTTCGACCCAAGCACCTGCAGCTCTTTTGAGTGGCACCAGGAGGCGCTTCTTGATCCCACTCGTCACAAGCCCATTGGCCTTTTCGACTTGGCCATTGGATTGCGGATGCGCCACGGATGCGTAGTTGAGCGTAATGTCCTGCTCTTTGCAAAAGGTTTTGAACTCCTCAGCCGTGAAGTTTGTGCCGTTATCAGTGATGATACTGTTTGGGACACCGAAGCGATAGATGATGCTCTTTATGAAGTTGACTGCCGTAGTAGCAGTCGAATTTGTGATGGGGACCGCCTCGATCCACTTTGTGAACTTGTCGACTGCCACCAGTAGGTGAGTATGCCCGCCATGCGATGATTTTTTGAGTGGCCCAACCATATCGAGCCCCCATTGGGCGAAAGGCCAGGCCAGCGGTATAGTCTTCAACGCCGATGCGGGTGCGTGCGGCCTTGTTGCGAATTTCTGGCAGCCGACGCACCTTTTGACTATGTCCTCCGCGTCTTTGAGTGCTGTAGGCCAGTAAAACCCTGCGCGAAAGGCTTTGGCTACGAGTGATCGACTGCTGGCGTGATGCCCACAGGTACCTGCATGAATGTCTCGAAGTATGGCTTGGCCATCTTCGAGCGATGCATCTTTGGAACATACCTGATATGCTGCGCTTGTATAACTCGCCGTTGATAACGGTGTATGCTTTTGATCTTCGAGTCACGCGTCGGGACTCGGTTATGTCATCTGGTAGCTCGCTACGGAGTATGTAAGCCAGAAAAGGTTGAGTCCAGGTTGGCTCAATGAGAAATACCTCGACAGGGGGGTCCTCTGTGCTAGGCATTTTGCTTTTGGGTGGCGTAGTCGACGGAGGAGGCTCTCGTTTCTCCTTGATAGATCTGTGTTCAATACGCTCGAGGAAGACACCAGGTGGAATTTGTGCGCCAGTTGAGCCAAGATTGGCTAGCATGTCTGCTTCTTCGTTGCTTTCCCTTCCTATGTGCCTCAACTCGCAGCCCTCGAAGCTGCCCTCTAGTGTGTTGTACAGATCGCGATAAGCGATCATGTTGTCCGCGATTGCGTCGCAGGCCTTCATTGTTTGCTGCACCACGAGGTTGGAGTCGCCGTAGATCATCAGTCGAGTGCACCCGAGTGCCTTTGCCATCCGCATGCCATGGATCAGAGCCTCGTATTCAGCCTCGTTATTGGAGGGTAGCTTGAATCCCATCTGCAAAACATAACGTAGCTTGTCCCCTTTTGGTGATATGAGGACGACGCCTGCGCCTGCGCCTTCATGTTTCTTGGACCCATCGAAGTACATGGTCCAGGAATTGGCCACGTCTGGTGCTCCAGGTAATTGGGCTTCTATCCACTCGGTTGTGAAGTCGGGTAGGACTTGTGCTTTGATAGCCTTCGGGTGCTCGTACTTGATATCTCTTGGAGCCAGCTCGATGAGCCATTTTGCCACTCGACCCGTTGCATTGGGGTTTGTGAGTATATCACCGATTGCTGAGTTGCTTACCACGGTAATCGGATGCTCGGTGAAGTAGTGTGTCAGCTTCCTTGAGGACATGAATACAGCGTATGCCAGCTTTTGATAGTGCGGGTACCGCTGTTTTGATATGGAGAGAACCTCGCTCAGGTAGTAGACTGGACGTTGTATGCTTTGGATGTGCCCCTCCTCCACGCGTTCGACTACCAGTACGGTGCTCACCACCCTGTTTGTAGCCGAGACATACAGGTAGAGTGGTTCCCGTTCCTTAGGTGCGACGAGGATTGGAGGGCTTGTGAGGATCCGCTTGAGATCTGTGAAGGCTGCTTCAGCTTCTGGCGTCCACTCGAACTTGTCCGCCTTCTTCATCAGTCGATAGAATGGTAGAGCCTTTTCACCCAGTTTGCTGATGAATCGACTGAGCGCCGCTACTCGTCCTGCTAGTTTCTGCACATCATGAAGCTTTGAAGGCCTTTGCATGGTGAGGATGGCCTGTATTTTCTGGGTCTGCTTCGATTCCACGAGCAGAGACTAGGTACCCTAAGAGCTGCCCGGCTGGAACGCCGAACGTACACTTCTTAGGATTGAGCTTGATATGGAAGCGTTTGAGGTTTGCGAACGTCTCCCTCAAATCGTCGAGTAGTGTGCGTTCTTCCCTTGTGGTAATGACAATGTCATCAACGTAGACCTGGACGTTGCGTCCAATTTGCTTTTTGAGGCAGTCCTGCATCATGCGCTGGTATGTTGCACCCGCGTTTTTTAGCCCGAAGGGCATAGTTGTGTAGCAGTAGACCCCGAGTGGGGTTATGAACGCCGTTTTTTCTTCGTCTTCTTGCTTCATCCTTATCTGGTGATAACCTGAGTAAGCATCCAGAAAGGAGAGTCGTGCGCATCCGGCGGTGGAGTCAACGATCTGATCGATCCGGGGTAGCGGGAAGTGATCCTTCGGACAGCACTTGTTCAGCGCTGTGAAATCCACGCACATCCGAAGGATGTCTGTATGCTTCTTTTCTACGAGTACAGGGTTGGCCACCCATTGTGATTTCTTGATTTCCCTAATGAATCCTGCTGCGAGTAACCGGTCGACTTCGGATTCGACTGCGGTTCGCTTTGGACCGGAGATTCGACGCATCGTTTGCTTGACTGGCTTTGCATCTGGAAACAATTGGAGAGAGTGCTCGGCGAATTCCCTGGGAATACCTGGCATGTCGGCTGGACACCACGCAAATATTTCCCAGTTCTCACGGAGGAATTCGACGAGCGCGCCTTCCTATGCGATAGGCAGGCTCGAAGATATGTTGACTGTCTTGGTCGGATCGGTCGGGTGCACCTGATGCGACCTTGTGTCATTTGTAGCATTGAAGGATCTGTCGACTGCCAACTTCTTATGCTCTGGAAGGAGTGTGCGGTCGTTGGTAATCGCTAAGTCAGCGAGTGATTCCTCCACCCCGAACATCTCGGAGATTTTGCTGAACTCGCGGTCGCAAGCATCGGACCTTTGAAAGTTTCCACGGACAGTGATGACTCCCTTTGGTCCTGGCATCTTCAGCGTGAGGTACGCATAGTGTGGCACCGCCATGAATCGAGCAAACGTCGGGCGACCAAGAATAGCATGGTATTGTGATTTCCAGTCGACGACCTCGAACTCAATCGACTCTGTCCTGAAGTGGCTTACGTCCCCGAACGTAACGTCGAGTTGTACGGTGCCTTCTGGGCTAATTGCTTTGCCAGGAACGATACCGTGGAAGGTATTTGAAGATTTTGGGAGGTTTTCGACTGACCTGTTCATTTTGCGGAGTGTCCGCGAAGATGATGTTTATGCCGCTGCCTCCATCCATGAAGACCTTGGTCATGGCGTAGCCTCCTATTTGCGCGTCGAGTACCAGAGCCGCATGCCCTGGTCGAGCTACAGCTGGGGGATGATCCTCTCGACTAAAGCTTATGATGGTTTCCGATCCCTTCAGAAATTCGGCACGGCTGGAGGTGCCATGACAGCCAAGTTCACCTGTCGAGTGATTAGTTTTTGCTGCCTGTTAGAGGGGCGACCCTTTTGTATCATGTACATCTGCCCGTGGGGCTGTGGATATTGATCATCTTCCGCCCGTAGCACAGGTTGTATGGCACCTGCGAGATTTGCGCCTGGAGCAGGCTGTGGTGCGGGTTGCGGTGGCGGCTGTGGCGCCATGAGAGCGGGCACAGCGTTCGGCTGTGGTACGGGTGCAGGCATGGGCTGAGCAGGTGCTGGGCCATTCCTCTTGAGTCGTATCACATAGTCAGTCGCCATTTGGTCGAATTCCCTGCAGTTCCTTAGGGTGTGATTGGAGCGTAGTTTTCCGTCGTCCCCCTTGAAGAGGTGGAATCTGCACCAGTCGTCCATCTTTTCCTCGAACGACCGCTCGGGTTTTGCGTCGCTACGTTTGCGCCATTCTTGCCTTTTGTAGCTATCGCTCCGCTGCTCGCGATCTCGACTGTCACGTCGATCATCCGAGCGTCGATTGCTTCTATCATGGTCCTCCTTTGGCTGTGTGTATCCAGCCGCCATGAACTCGGGTCTGTTATCGTCGTAAGGACGTCTGGACCGTTTACGCCTGCGATCTTCTCTGTATGAATCTCTGCGGCTTCGACTGCCGCTTTCGTAGTTGTCGCGTGTTGGGGAAGCACGGGATCTGCGTACAGAATCCTCTCCATCTGCCCACTCAGTCGCAACTTTGATGAGGTCAGCCAGGGAGGTTGGCTTTTCACGACCAAGTGCCTCTTTGAAGTCCTTCCTGGCGAGACCTTGTATGAAGGCATCCATGGCCCTGTCTTCTGACACTTTGCCAACCGAATTGCGTATTTCGGTCCACCGCCGTATGTATGATCTCAGCGACTCGTCTGATCGTTGAGTACATGTCCTTAATTCCTCGAATGTCTTCGGGCGCTCACACAGAGGCTCGAAGTTTTTGATGAAGTCTCTGCGGAAATCATCCCACGAGTCATATGATGATGGAGGGAGTGATTTGAGCCAGTCGCGGGCAGTTCCTTCGAGCATAAGTCGTATGTACTGCATCGCCGTGGTGTTCGTGCCCCGCTGGCATGCCACGGCGAGTCTGTAATCTTCTAGCCACCCAGAAGGTTCTTGGCGACCGTTGTACTTGGGTTGCTCGCCTGTCAACTTGAACCGTTTGGGCATCCGCGTCTCACGGATGCGTCGAGTGAAGCACAATGCTCCGCATGGCTCTGGTTCGCGATCAGAGTATGAATCGCTGCTATAGGATCTTCGAGACCTGCTCCTGCTGGACCTGTGCCGGCGCGTGCTTCTCCTTCCTTCATCCGAGTGGTGGCTGCGACCACTGCGATGATGTGCTGCGTGTCGTGAGTCGACTATGTCGCGATCGCGATCCCTTGCTGGAGTTTTGTCTTCTGGCTGCATAGCCTGTGCCGCTAGAGCTAGCGATTTGAGTTGTTGGCGATGCAGGGCTGCGTTAGGGTCATTCGCCGGAGGTTGTATTGCCTTGAGGTAAGCACCTACGGAGAATAATGCACCCGCAGCAGTTTTGGGTACTGGGATTCCGTTAGCGTCCTCTGTCATGAACGACAGGTTACGGGTGATTGCTACCCTTTCATGTTCTGGAAGGCTTGCCAACCGCGACCTAGGTCGAGGGGTTGGTTGCTGTGTGGACCCGAGGGATTGCTCCCTTCGTCGGGCACTCGAGAGGCTGGCTTGCCTTTTGCGCTCCTCGAGCGTCGCTCGGTAGTTTTGCAGTCGAATTGACTCCTGCCAGTTGAAGTACTGGAAGGTCAACATCTCCTCTGGAGTGGAGTTTGGCGGCATCATAGTGCACTCCTTTATGACTTTATCTGCTTTTGCTGCCATCTCCTCCGTGATTGTCAAGGTTGTGACCCCATCTGGCATGGTTACCGTGCATGGGAATTGTGCAGGCCTGCGAGCGGCAGCGTCTGCGGATGATTCTGCGGTGAAGGCCACGTAGACCTGATGGGGCGTGACCCGAGGACAGGTGTATGTGCTGTCGATTCCAGTCATGGACTCGACATCGCCATCGAGGCTCATGTCAGAGCCAGTGTGTTCATCGAGTAGATCTTCGAGGCGAATCTCGTTGTCGATGTGCTCATCACCTATGCTCATCTCGGTGTTGGCGAAGCCATTACGGATTTCTGAGTCGAGGTTGGTGTTGGTGAAGATCTCCGAGTCGACGTTGTTGTCGTTATGAATCGCGGGCTCGTAGAAGTCATCGAGGGAGATCCCGCAGTCGAAACTCTCGTCGAGTGGTAGGTTGAAGTCGATGTTGCTTGTGTTGTATGCTGATTCTGCTTCCTCGCCTTGGAGTTCCGTCATCATGAACCTATCGAGCTCGCCGGTCGACATGGTTGTTGCGGGCGAGCAGGCTTCAGGAATCGACGATGGGGCGAGCAGTCGACGGAGCCTCGAGTGCACCCCACAGTTGTTGCGGATCTGTCGAGTCCTGCGTGCCAAGATTGTTTACGAAAAAATTGAATGCTCCAACAGTTAAGCTCAAACCTGATTCAAGGCCAGGAAAACGCCTCCGAAGCTCCGGCGAGTGCGGATTGAAATTCATTGGAAGAGCAGATGCGCTTTTTGCGGGTGAAGCGGGCAGGCTGCCGCTTTTCGAGTAGATCGACGAGTCTCCGTGTGTCGCCTGGATCGGCGAGTTGCTGTTTGCTGACATGGCCGCGAGTTGCCGTTTGCAGATAGATCGGCGAGTTGCCGTTTGCGTGAGATCGGCGTGTCCGTTGCTGGTGTCGGCGATTTGCCGTTTGCTGTTGGGACCAGCGAAACTTCGAGTCCAGCGCTATTCTTTCCCACAGACGGCGCCACTTGACGAGGGTAGACTCATCAAGACCCATGGTTAAGGTCCCTAGGTTATGAATGGGGGAGAGAACGTGGTAGAGCTGGAAGTATCGTCGGCTGACAAGCAGGGCAAAGATTTACCCAGGTTCAGGGCCCTTGTGTGGAGGTAACACCCCTACGTCCTGCCTGTCTGTTATTGATTTGTGAATATGAATGGTTACAAGGATCCCGCGAGATGTCGATCTCGCTAGGGTTTGTGGCTCTGGTGGTTCGTTGTCTGGTTCGATGGCCCTCCCAGTCCTTAAATAATAGGCTGGGTCCCGGGTGTTCGTAACCGACTCGATTTACAAGTAAGGAAACCTAAACCGACTATTGCTTCGCCAAACTTGAAGGATACTTCATCTTCGTGGCCTCCTTCATGGGCTTCATGTAGGCTCTGATAATTGGGCCTAGTCGATACGTGCACCAGGTACCCTCATGGTAGGGTACCCGATAGGCATACCCATGTCAGTGGTCTCATCGATGCCCGCCGAGATTTGAAAAAACGAGAGGAATTGATCAAACAACTAAGGTGCATGCAATCTAGGTAGGGGAGGTAGGGGAGGGAGAGGGCAGCACCTTGGCATGGGGACGGAGGGGAGGTCCACGGCGGTGTGGAGGATATAGCGCGGCGCCGGCGGAGGCCACGGGCGCGGAGGAGGGCGTCGAGCGGCGCAGACAAGGGCGGCGGCGGCGCGGAGTAGGGGAGAGAGTAGGGGCAGGCTCAGGTCTCCCCTGTCCTTATATAAGGAAAGATTAAAAGAAAAAAAAATTAAAAAAAAATCCTAGACCTTACCGCTGGCGGACGGCACACGCTGTCCGCCAGCGGTAAGTTTCCCTCGTACGGGCCCACCCACCTTATCCCCTCCCCACCCGCGCGCGGCCTCCCAACCCTATCCACTCCCACCCGCGCGCGGCCGCCCAACCCTATCCACACCCCACCCACGCGCCGCCGCCGCCGGCCCCCACCCCGCCGCCCCCACCGCCCCTTCTCCCTCTACCGCGACCGCCACCGCCCGCCGCCGCCGCCGCCCCCCACTGCACGCCACCGCCCCCGAGCCGCTCCTCCTCCACCGCACGCCACAGCCGGAGCGCGCCCCCGCCGCAGTCGAGCTCGAGCGAGCCCACGCCGCGGCCCTCCTCTCCTCTCGCGCCCGAGCGTCGACGCCCTCGCACGGCCCCGACGCCCACGGCTCGGTTGCGCCCAAGGTTCGGCCTCCCTCCTCTCCTTCTACCTAGCACACCCGCAAAGTGTTCGCCAATATGCCTAGTTTAGTTTAGTTATGCTTAGTTTAGTTTAAAATTAGGGTTTAGATTACTAAACTAATTCGGGTACCCGCCGCCCCAAAAGTTATCTTTAGTCTTGTGAATATGGATGTGAATGTCTGCAGGTACCCCGAGAGGCCCTTGAGATTGCCGGAATGTTGATTAACTTCCATTCCGGCAAATTCGGATACTCATATGTCATATTTTTAGCCAAAGTCATGCCACAATTTCTCATGAATTTTGGCATGACTTTGGCCGAAATGTTGTTATGTTGACTCTATTTCATTTTTCGAATGACGATCAGGCATTAATCTTTTTGTTTGTGTTTTTACATCTTATTACAATTTCTATACTCAAATTCGTTGTGTAACATTTTTTATTTGCCTTGTATACAGCATGCCGCCGCGCCGCCGCTCCTTGAGCGGGTTCATTGGCGTCCGTCACCGCCCATCTGGCCGGTGGTCCGCGGAGATCACCGTGGACGGCCAGCGTTGGTATATGGGGACCTTCGACACGGCGGAGCTCGCCGCGCGCGCGTTCGACGCGGCAGCCTGGAGGTTTGGACGGCCGCGTGCTGAGCTCAACTTCCCTGACGTAACGTCCTGGGAGGAGGCTGAGTTCCTCGCGTCGCTGATGGAGATCGTCGACATAGACGAGACGCGGCGTAACCGCCGCCAGGGGATAGCTCGCCGCGCTGCCGAGATCGACGAGTGGCGGATGGACGCGCTGCGCCGCAACCGCCCCGATCTGGTGCAGGCGGAGCTGGACTTCTACGCCTCGAGGAACAAGAAGAGGCAGGCGAGCTCCGACGTCGCTGGACCCTCCAGTGCAGCGCCGCCGTGCCAGAAGACCGGCGACGATTCGGATTCGAGCTTCGATTCGAGCTTCTGGGATAGCTCGAGCTCATCCAACTTCGATTTCGGACCTCCTTGAGTAGTTTTAGGTTAATTTCATGTTAGCTTAAGTGATGAACTTACGCATGTTGTTTAGCTTATCGAAGTTTAACTTAAGTTCATGTTGTTTTAGGTTTGTAATGTATGTGCATGTGATGAACTAATGTATCTATGTATGACACTTTGATCATTTGTACGTGGTCGTCTATATTTCTGTTGTTTATTTGGCGCATGTACTTGAATTTACTGTATTTATACTGGATATATTGCTGGAATACAATTTTCCAGAAAAAAAAAATTCCACCGCTGGCAGGCGTGGTGGATTACCGCTGGCGGACGCTTGCCCGCCAGCGCTGTGTCATATACCGCTGGCGGGCGCTAGGGATGCCCGCCAGAGGTAACCAGCCTTACCGCTGGCGGACGGCCGCCCGCCAGCGGTAATTATTACCACTGGCGTAATGATCGCTGGCGGGCGCCCGCCCGCCAGCGGTAGGCTATTTCCGTCCGCCAGCGGTAGGCCTTTTCCTACTAGTGACATGATTGGATTTCCAAGTACGCAACCATGCATTTGTTCGTTTATTTTCTTTGTATCTACAAAAATGTTATAGTGACTTTGTAGACATAGATTGAGGGATTAAAAAAATCATTTCTTAACAACTGCATAAACTACACAATGTATACATAATCAAAGTAATTATCTCTGAAGCGTACGGCCTAACAAATATCTTAGTACTGGTTTCTAGTATGTGAGTAGGTAATAATATTTCCTGAAACTTCTAGAGTATAACTTGAACTATTGACATAATTTTTATTGCTTTTGCATGTTTAAATGTCAACAGCTGGTGCAACATACTCCCTCCTTGCCACAGTGTATGTATGTAAGTTTTTTTTAAATCAAACGATGTCAAGTTTGACCAAGTTTATCGAGAAAAATATTTATATCTATAATCTAAAATGATGAATCAAATGGTATGATCTGGGTATTCTACATGTTGATATATTTGTGTATGTACTTAGTAAAACTTAATTTGTTTGACTTTCTAAAATCTTATATGCACTATATTGTGGCAAGGAGGGAGTACTTTGAATGGAACTATTATCGCTGGTTTTGGTCGGCAGATACGCAATGTGTTTTTTTTTAGTTTTTGGTGGATAGATGAAATTTAATCGAGTGAGTAACTTCCGGCTATCACGGCAACAATAGCAGTCCACCATGTCTGATTTGGAAAAAAAGAAGCGTCCATCTTCTTATAGATAGTGATTTTGTAAGATACATCGGATTTTATTATGTGCGACAGAGCTATTCCTATAATATAAACTATACTCTGAATTATATAATACTACATTTGCTGATAGATATCCTTCATAAAAGTATACGTCCACATATAGTTGCAACACAACTTGATAATTTAAGATACTTCTCGTTAGGGAGAACACAACAAATTATCGACAACCTACTATTACGAGTGGCTTAAAAAAAATTACTAGTACTAGTTGGTCATTTATAGATTTTTGTCCCGAATAAAAAGTATATATTTTTTTGGCACTATTATCACAGACACGGCCAACATTATTGACAAGATACACACACATGAAGCAAAACAGATCTCTCTCTGTTTTCTTGGCCCTGTTTTTCACCTATCTTAATTCTTAAGTGTGTTGTAATTATTACGTTTGAATTATTACAACGTTAAAAAAATCAGGTTTTAAAATTTAATACGTTGGAATTATAATTGTGTTCGGATTATTCGGTCAAGTTTGTTATTTTTCATATATACGATTTTTTCTGAAAAATTGTAGTAGTTCACATCAGCTAATGAAAAGCTATTGAGAACTGAAAATACGACGTGGCACATGGGTACCAACGCACCCGGTATTTAAAAACAAAAATAGTAATCCAAATAAGTTTTAAATTTTTTGAAATTGACATTCGGGCAAACATTATCAAGTACTACACACGTACAAAAAGTTTCACCCTATGTAAAGATTTTCCTAAAGTAGCCCTATGTACGGCAGAACTTTATCTTTTTGCCCAGAAGTAAATGAAAATTATTTTCTGTCCAAAGTTTTACACTAGTAGAATAGTTGGTCATCTTTGAGCGTAATTTTTTTTTAGAATTTTTCGACAAATTTTTAAATTTCTAAAAAAAAATCCGTATATCAGGTGAGCTTATCTCCATGTGTCATTAGTCCGTGTCCCATTGGGAACTAAGTATATTTTATCCTTAGTAGTAGGACCAATATTATGTGTACATATAAAATCATTATTATTGCTACTTTTAAAGTCACAGAGTTAATTTGGTATATTCAGCAATAATAGTAAGGTATCAAACAAAAAAGTAAAAGTGTTGTAACAAAACGGGGCGAAGGCCCAGTGGAAAGGGTAACAGTTGCTAAACCTAGCAACGAGAGTTCTACATTTGTGGGGCGAATTTATGGAATTCTCAGTAGAGAGTATTTGTCATGCCACCAAGGGCTAGTCCTGGTTCGCCTCGTTTTGAAGTGTTGTAACAAAAAATCATTTTGTTGTTTCTGAGTTTAAACAAGCAAATAAAACTAAGATAAAGTATAACTATGTAAGAATGATAACAATGAAATAGAGTGCAACTCTGTAGATCCCAATGAAGTCTCCGCTCCCAGCAAGGAGGCCAGAATATCACCCTTCTAGTGTTGGTACATTGGTACTGAACGTTTGTTTCTGCTTGTTAAAATTTGTGGATTACCAATTGTCTCTATTCTGCAAAAAAGAAAGAAAGAAAAACTGAAGCGGATTGTACGTCAGCGATTTTGGTGAGCTTTAGCTGAGTAGAGTCCTAGAGATTGGGGATGGATACATACGACGATGATGTGGCAGCTCGATCGCGGCTGTTAGAGCATCTCTAGTAGTACCCCTAAACCCCCAAATCTGTAAAAATAACTGCTTTTTTTACAGTTTGGACAGAAAAAAGTGCGTAGACTAGACCCCTTTAACCCTTAAACCCTCAAATTTTTTTAGAGGCCCAACCCGGAAACACATCTCCAACCTGTAGAAGTGAGGGTTGGGGAGGAAAACAGGGGTCGACCTGCAATCGTAGCAACGACGCGCGGGAGGGAAGTTTCGTCCTCCCCAACCTCCGCGCCGCCGCCGCCGCCCGCGCGGATCCGGCCGCCCGCCCGCCGCCCGCCGCCGTCCCCGCGTCCCGCCGGCGCGTCACGCCTCGGCCGCGTCCATCCCCGGCCCCGGACGGCCGCGCCTCCTCCTCTCCGCGCGGATCGCCGCCCCTGCCCGCTCTCCGCCCCGCCGCAGTCTTCCCCGGCCCCGGCCGCCGCGCGTCCTCCCCGCCGCGTCCTCCCCAACCCGCCTCGGCCGCGCCCCCCGCCACGCCTCGGCCTCCGCCCCGCCGCGTCCTCCCCGCCGCGTCCTCCCCAACCCACCTCTGCCGCGCCCCCTGCCCGCCTCGGCCTCCGCCCCGCCGTCCTCGCCCGCGGCGCCGTCCACGCCACGCCCCGCGCCCCCCGCGCCGCCGCCTCGGCCTCCGCTCCGCCTCGGCCGCGCACCCGCCTCGGCCGCGCCCCGCGGCGTCCTCGCCCGAAGGTATGTTAATTTTTTTTTCTTTTTTGTTTTATTTTCTTTATTGTTTCAATTTGTAGCACTAAATATTGAATGCCTTTTGTAGATGGAGATGAACAACGATGACGTTGCCATGGACTCGTTTTCCGATTCGTCGGGTTGGTCGTCATCCGACGATTCGGACATTGACGAGTTGTTGCAAGACGACGACGTCGAGATGATGAGCCTCCTCGTCGACGTGCAAGCGATTGAAGACCGCGCGAAGCTGATGGATCAGAGGAGAGGGTCGAAGATGGGGCGAGTCACCATCTATCGGAACCGCGCTCTTGGGCACGAGCATTTGATGCAAGACTACTTCGACGAGGTACCTACATACCCTCCTCGCCTCTTCCGCAGAAGGTACCGAATGCGCTGTAGTCTTTTTGTGAAGATTGTCACCGATTGTGAGGCGGCCTCCCATTATTTCAAGCGTCGTAGATCCGCCGCCGGTATCATGGGGTTTAGTGCATACCAAAAGATATCGACGGCAATGCGGGTACTCGCCTATGGCGTACCCGCGGACTATACCGACGAGTATCTTCGCATTGGACAAGATACAACCACGGAGTCCGTCCGTAGGTTTGCAAAGTTGGTTATCAAGTTGTATGGTGAGAAGTATCTTCGAGCACCAAACGAGGAAGATACAAAGAGATTGATGGAAATCAATGAAAAAAGGGGATGGCCGGGGATGCTAGGTAGTCTTGATTGCATGCATTGGACATGGAAAAATTGCCCAAAGGCATGGCACGGCATATTGCGGTAAAAGCCGTGATGCTACCATTGTGCTTGAGGCCGTGGCATCGGAGGACACATGGATTTGGCATGCATATTTTGGGTTGCCCGGAACACTCAATGATATCAATGTGCTCAATAGATCTCCTTTGTTTAAAAGATTAATAAAAGGGGATGCTCCAACTTGCAACTACAAAGTCATGGACAATGAGTACTCAATGGGATACTATCTCACCGATGGCATTTATCCCGAAGTCCATCAAGGAGAAAAATGGGGTGCCCTTAACCAAAAAAGAGGCTCATTTCACCTAGGCACAAGAGGCAGCCCGCAAGGATATTGAGAGAGCTTTTGGTGTTTTGCAAGCAAGGTTTGCTATAGTGCGGGGTCCGGCTCGGTTTTGGGACAAGAAAACCTTGGTGAACATCATGAAATGTTGTGTGATTCTACACAACATGATCCTAGAGGATGAGAGAGGGTTAAACTTGCCTTGTTTCTATGACAATGTTGGTACACATGTGCAACCGGAAAGAAACCCTTGTCGCGTACAAGCTTTTCTTCAAGCACATCGTGAGATTGAGGATGCAACCACTCATGGTCGGCTCCATGATGATCTAGTAGAGCACCAGTGGCAGTTGGATGGGCGGCGCCGTGGCGCATGATCTACCTATGTTTTACTTTTCTATGTCTTATTTGATTCGAACAATTATTGTTGTAATTTGCTCCAACATTGTTTGCTCCAACATTGTTGTAATAACTTGAATGATTATTGTTTTACGTGCTTGAATGTATTATTCGGTGTTGTAATAATAACTAGAATGATTATTGTTTTATGTCAAATGTGATGAAATTTGTGATATGTGAAATGATGAAATGTGATGAAAGTTGTGATATGTCATATGACAGTTTTAAAGATTGGGGTTGAGGCAAAGATTAGAACCCTAAATCCAACCCTTATAACGGAATAGTCTTTGCCCCTGTTTTTAACCCTTAAAAGTGCATAAAAGTGCCAATTCTCGACCCTTAAAAGTGCTACAAGGATTTGAGGATTTGAGTGTTCTACGGAGTACTAGTGATGCTCTTGTACACACGTGCGCTTCCCATCCGAACCCAGACAGTTTACTTCCCTCACGTCTCTCAGCACTCTCCTGCGTTCCCCACTGCATTTCTCCTTCCTCAGAGGCGGAGAGCGAGACAGAGACAGGAGTATGGCGGCGGCGTTGGTGGCCGGAGCGCTGCTGCGGCGGCGGGCGGGCAGCGCGGCCGAGACTACGCTGCGGAGGCTCGTGAGTTCCCTCCCTCTTCCTCCTCCTTATCCTCCCTGCGCGCGCTCGATCCGATTGGCCACCGTGGAGGTCGAAGGTGCCGAGGGATTTGATCCCGCAGCCGTGATTGGCATTGGCAGCGACCGAACCCTCCCCACAATGACGCTGGACGAATCCCCGGGCGTGTCCGAGAGCGAGAGCCGGCACGACATGCGTGAGCGAGCCGGCGAGGGATTCGGGTCTCTGCAGCGCAGGGCGGCAGCGAGCGACGGGGAAGTGAGGGAGCCAGGGCACGGACCGGGGGGAGAGGGGCGCCAACTCTGTATTAATGTGCTCTTCCGACAGTTTCTGTGTCATGGGTAGTACTCCTACATGTGCCCGACTAAAATCTGATTTCAATGTCGTCTCGAGTTCGTAGAAGCAGTAGAGTTCAATGCTATTAATTTATTCCACGTATCTTGAATCTTAGACTATTGTCTCACTTTGTGCTAAATTCAATTCAAGTTTGTACTAGTACAAATTTACTCAGTTCAGATGCTGTCGATAGATGACTGTTATGAACCTCTTAACGCTGCGTCGTATCACATGGAATTTGACAATTCCATCTGAACCCGCGGTGCCAACTCTAGCAGTGGATTAGTTGATGCAGACACGGTTTTAATTCTCTTCTCTGCTCATGTCTGGTGTTGTCCTGCTAGGTGAGCACGCTGGTCGTAGCAGAACACGAAGGTGGGCTGGTGAAGCCCTCGTCACTGAGCGCGTTGACGGCCGCCGAGGCCATCGCCAAAGAGAACAAGGTCTCTCTTCTTCTAGCTGGATCTGGGCCGAAGCTGCACAAGGCTGCTGAGCACGCTGCGTCCAGCCATCCATTGGTCAATGAGGTACTGTGGCTACCTTCCATTCCCCTATATAATGGTCTTTGCCTTGCTCTGCGTTCATTCAGTTCAGAGAAGGAGAAGAAAACTTTGTGAAAAGGAAGCAAATATTGCTCTGTTCATCGGTTGGTTCTCTCGCATTACAGGTTCTTGTTGCTGATTCGGATGTATTCGCGCATCCTTTAGCTGAACCTTGGGCCGATCTGCTCCGCTCCCTTCAGCAGAAAGGTGGATACTCTCATGTTATAGCGTCTTCAACATCGTTCGGGAAGAATTTGCTACCACGTGCCGCGGCTCTTCTAGATGTCTCCCCTGTTACGGATGTCACTGCCATATCTGAACCACGGTCTTTGTCAGGTTCGATATTCTGCCCTTTTTGTGCTTAGCCTTTTATGAAGTATGTGCATATAACATCCCTTCCGTTTGTACTATAATTGTCATCTTCCCTGATCTTTTTAACAGAGCCAACTCAATATTATAGCCCATCAGTAATTTTATATTTTTATTAAGACATAATCTTTGCTATTTTCTTCAGGCCAATTTATGCTGGAAATGCACTTTGCACAGTACGATATACTGGAGAGAATCCTTGTATGATGAGTATTAGATCAACATCATTTTCTCCAACTACTGAGTCTATGTCAGAAGCTAAGGTTGCGCCTATAACCCAGGTTGATCTCTCTTTCCTCAGTGAAGGTTTGTTTAATTCCCCACCGTATTCTTCTGTTATCTACACCCTTTTTTATGCTGCTGTTCTTGTTCATTTGGCATTGCCTGCCTGGGTCTATCAGGAAAATATTCCGACTTCTGCAATAGAAGTCTCAAGGCCTGATTGGCTATTACTTGATTTTCTTTTCCACGGTCTTATTATGGTTTACGGATCTATAGTTCAGTCTTTAGCAGGTGTTCATGCTTGGGTGTGTCGGTGTGCGTGCATCTGCAACATGTTATGATGAAATTAGCTCTTTTAATCTCTCATAATAACAGTTTACAATTCTGAAATGATGCACTATATTTTTAAATTCTTCTCTCCAATGTGCAGCAAGCTCAAGGAAGTCATCATGGGTGAATCTTACTTCCCAAGATACAGAAAGGCCAGATCTTGCAAATGCACGTGTCGTAGTGACTGGAGGCAGAGGTTTGAAAAGTGCTGAGAATTTTAAATTGTTGGAGCAGCTTGCTGAGAAGCTTGCGCAGCAGGTTTGCACTTTTACCTAACTGTCTGTTGAAAACCTAGTAGCACAATCAGTGGCGGAGCGAGCCCAAGCAGTGAGCCCGGGCAAAATATACATGTAGCTATGTTTTACCACATGATTTGCCCCAAGATGCTCTCACTTAAGCTAGCACTTTCAGCTAATCATCAAAGGAACTAAACAGCCGGAGCCCGGGCAGCCGCCCGGGCATGCCGGGCTGAAGCTCCGCCACTGAGCACAATCGTATTATTTGGTAAAATTTGTTCATCTGCGCACAGTTTTCTTTGAAATGTTTACAATTCTTTCCCCTTTCTGTAGTGGGTGCGACCAGAGCTGCTGTTGATGCTGGATATGTGCCGAATGAACTTCAGGTAAGCTCCTCAAGTCTACCATAGTGGTATAACCAAATAGCAACTAAATGGATTCAGAACTGAACTTGCTGACTTATGCCATAAACATGTCCTGATCTTGTCTAGCTTATAGGCTAGGATGCCCGGATACGGCGATACGGATACGGATACGGATACGGGGATACCGCGATACGGCGATTTTTCGAAAACACGGATACGGAGATACGTTTACATATGTATAACAAAAATTAATAATATATAAAAATTACTAATTTCTAATTTTTGCACCAAAATAAGAAATATTATCTGGGTATATAGGAGTACCTTTATAGTAGATGGCAGAAACATAACTTGATAATCTGACCACAAATTCACCACCAATTTTCAACAATGCAAAGTGCATCCAACAAAGTTATAAACCAGCTAATAAGAGTATGAATTTAGACCAAGAAGTGAGATGGGATCATGGGATGGAGGAGCTAGTTCATCATTTGCGCTAGACTCTACAGCAGCGGAAGTGAGATGGGATCATTTGGACCAAGAGAAGTGAGATGGGATCATGGGAAACTAACCTGCAATCCGGCTCAGTCCAGCGGAAGGCGGCGGCGGAGGCTTCCCGCGGACGACGGCTGGATCTCTTCTCCGGTGCGGCGGCGCAGGCTCCCGGAGATTGCTGTGTGGCGGCGGTGGCGCCCAGGTCACGAGTACAGGAGGTGAAAAGACGAGGCGTTGCCGCTTTGGTCGATTTATACGTGAGGATTAGGGCATTTTCGTATCCGAAACATATCCTGATGTATCCTCTACGTATCCGATTTATTTAATTAATTGTTTTAAACGGAAAATCGCCTGATATGGCTGGGATACGTATCCAGCAACGTATCCGCGCGTATCCAAACCCTGATACGCTGGTTTTCTGCCGTATCCGTGTAACGTAGCTTATAGGTAATAATACCATCCTTGTGAATTTGTTGCTACCTGTTACAGTTCGATTTACTGTTGCAACACAGGTTGGGCAGACCGGGAAGATTGTGGCGCCTGAGCTCTACATTGCTTTCGGAGTTTCGGGGGCCATACAGCACCTGGCGGGGATGAGAGATTCCAAGTACATCGTGGCCGTCAACAAAGACGCTGATGCCCCCATATTCCAGGTTCTGTTCCACTCCACCACGGTCGAGCTTTAAGCATTGAAACCAAATGTTTACTGTTAGTTACTGAGCTTGTTTCTGTTGCTGATGTCCAGGTTGCAGATTACGGGATCGTAGGTGATCTGTTCGAGGTTCTCGGTGAACTGTTAGAGAAGATTCCGGACAAGAAATAAGTGTCTTTTTCGCGTCTTCCGGACAAGGAATAAGTGGGTGAAACGTGTTGATCGGTACTATGTTCCGTGATGATAATAAGCGGGGAGGGTGTCGGCTGGTTACGCGGAGAATTCGAAAATCTGTCATGTTGTGTTGTCTGGCTCCTCGGTTAACCAGCTTGTATGTATGTAATTAGATCCAGATGCATGAGCGGAGGAGAATGTTGGAGAACTGATACCGTTTAGTACAGACACCACATATAAATTAACCTCGATACAGTAATCTAGCTAGTCTCCTGGCAGAGCGCGTGATGCCCTCTTGCTGAAGCCCGGTTGGTTAATTTGCTGAGCACACTTCCCAGACACAACAGATCTCACTGCCAGGAGAGGTACTACAGTCTAAATGAAGAAAAGAACAAACGATTTACTGATAATTGTGTGGATTACACTGGCTAGTCTGACCGGAAAACAAATTCGATCGAAATTACAATTAAGGCTAAAAATAAGAAACTGATAGCCATGCTACAAAATCAGCTGTCCACTGTCTATTTGCGTTTAACTACGCTAACATAAGGCAGCTCCACGGAACCCATGAACAGTTTACCGTTCTCCCTCTCCATTATCTCCGTCGGCCTCACGCTCTTGGGACCCCTCATCTCTTCGAGTACCTTCCCGTCGGTGCCGACCCTCACGGCGAGCAGATGGCTATCACGGCCAAAGGGCAGCTCGTTTTTCTCGCGGTGTAGCGCCACCCAATAGCCTCCTCTCTTGGCTGGCCTCACGTTATCTGGGTAGCCCGGGAGGTCGGCGAAAGGCTCGGCTCTGCCCGCGTTGGGCCCTTTGATCCAATGGCGCAGGAGCTTGCACGGCCCGGTAGAGGCGACCACGAGGTGTGTACGGTCGGCGCTGAGGGAGACGCCGTTCGGGTAGGTCATGTCGTGCTGTAGCACGGTGACATCGGACGTCCTCGGATCATACCTCATGAGACGCCCCGTCGAGTCACCGGTCTTGGTGACCATCTCGTGCTGGGCCCTGTTGTAGTTTGTGGAGCTGTCGGTGAAGTAGACGTGGCCGGTGGTCTGGTCGACGTCGACCCCGTTGGTGAAGCGGAGGGGCACGCCGTCGACCTGGTTGACCAGCACGGTGGCCTCCCCGCCGCCGGGGCCGACGCGCATGAGTCCTTTGTATGCGTCGGCGATGTAGAGGTCTCCGGATTTCTGGTCGAAGCGGAGGCCGAGCGGGCGGCCGCAGCGGCTCTCGGTGGCGGTCTCCGGGCGGAGCCTCGTGGCCGTGCAGGTCTTGGCGTCGTAGCCGGGGCCGTAGGAGTAGGTGGTCCAGCCGAGCTTGTCACCGTTCCACTTGAGGATGCGGCCGTCGGAGACGCCGCTGTAGGGGCCTTGGCCGTGGCCGTCGAACGCGACGCTCTCGGGGCCGCGGACCGTCCCGCGCGGCAGCGGCAGGTGCTGGCTCCGGGTGGCGTCGAAGCTGGTGGCGGCCAGGGCGGCGGGCATAAAGAGCACGGCCATGATCAGCACGGCGATGGTGGCCTTGGCCAACCGGCTCATGCTGCAGCCCATCTCTGCTTCGCTTGCTGGTCTTGGGTCGATAGCTCGATCTCGCGTTGTTGGTTTCGAGTCGAGTGTTTGATCGACGGATGTTTCGCTCGTTGGTAATTTGGTGGAGCGTAAACGGGTGGGTGCGCTGCTATTTGTAGTGGTGGTGAGAGCTTGCTACCGGTCCGAGTCGGCTCAGGGATACACGTACGTAGAGGACGGCCGGAGTCGGGGAGGACGTACGTCCGCGCGCTAGTTCAACCAATCTCTCACCTCACCTAGGCAGGAGACACACCACAATCCGGTTCGGTTCCGAATAGGAATCCCCACGTACTGGTGCTGGTACGGTGCGTATCAGCGGCATTAGCACGCACGGGTGCACCACCTTCTGGGAACAGCTCGACGTACGCAACGCACGCACTCGGAGGGGAAGATGCATGCGGATCAAAGAGTGGGGGCGCGGCGTCGAAACCGTACACGTACGTACGTACTACGTGGGCGTCGCGGTTCGCTCGATCGTCTCGAGCCAGCTAGCGAATCGTATATGTTGATTGATTGATTTGATCGAAGCAAACGCACGATCGAGAGCATCCTCTCTATATCGTTCGTTTTTTTAACTTTTCTAGCTCCCTACTGTATTCCCTCCATGTATTTTTTTTATTTATTTAAAAAAGACAACTTTTCTAGCTCGATCGCTAGCGTACATGCTACTCTAGACGTATATGCATGCATGCGTACGTACGAGATGTCATGCTTCATGGAAGTCGCGCAGAGATGTACGCGCGCGGGACTTGTCACGTACGTGATTTTCTCGAGAAAAAAAAAAGGAATATCAAGTCCAAACGTCTCCTTGGCTGGGCCCCACCAACAAATCGACTTTCAGCGGAACGCTTCTCCCTCACAAATCCTTTTCACGTGCAACAAACAAAACCAAGGCAATCGATCTTTCTAAAATAATTAAACATGTGCTTAGGGTCCAAAAAAAAGAAAGAACAATATGATGTATTTTTTAGCACTCAAGCATCTTATATTTCAACCGCGCGGCGGACTCGAGTTAGCCATACAATTCCATTCATATCAAAAGAACGCCGAGACAATTAATGGCAGACTCACTTCGGGTCGGCGAGGTTCCGGCGAATTCAGCACAAATCAATACACGGTGTTTGCATCAAGACGAACGAGCTAGGGTAGTCTCCGGCAAAGTTAGCACAACGGTGAGACGCCTCGCCAGCGGACATCAGCTAGCTAGCTAGATGACCAAACAACGTTCTTGTATAATCGCCAGTCATTTTAAGTGTTGTTTTCTTGTCGCTGCATGCGTTATTGTTTATTATATGAGATAGATCTTACCTTTCCTTACATGTGTCACTTCCGTAGAATATTAAGATGTCTACATGTATGCACCCAAAGTTTTTTACGTGCAATATTTCAAACATGATTAGCCATAACTATTAAATGCATGTCGATGGGCTTCAGGAGTGCATGAGATCGGGCTAGCATACCCGGCCCACAAGGAGCTACATGAAGGCATAGACAAGTAGGGTGGTAAGGGAGTTGTTAATATTGATGGAGGTCATCAAGGTCGACGCCAAACCCTTGGAGAAGGCCTTGCAGAGCCGTGCTAGCAGAGGTGAAGCAGGACGCGAAGGGGTGGCAAGTGTGAAGTCATCATTATTGTCACGTCCATGGATACGTGGTTCTTGGAAATTTCCGATACGGGGTATAGCCCACATTGTTACAGGATTTTTTTTACCCAAAGTTATAATCTCGAATTATTTCTTGCGCCTTTTCGACGGGCTATAGCACACGTGTTTTCAAGGTTTTCTCGCCCAAATTTTGGTTTCGGTAGTTTACCCGCCCATTTCTTACATAGGCTAGCACACATAGTTTTAGAGTTTTCGTTGCCCAAATTTTCATTTCGGATGGTTTCCCGCCCGTTTCTACATGGGTCATAACACATGTAGTTCTAGGGATTGTTCCCACCCAGATTTTCGTTTCAGTAGTTTTCCTCCGCGTTTGGCATCTTACATACGAGCAGTCAAAATTCTTGTTTTGATATATTTCCTCTGCTTGTTTTGACATGGGCTACAACACACATATTGTTAGGATTTTCTCGCCTTTTAAAAAAAAAAATCCCGCCCATTTTCGACATGTACCAGAACATATTACTTTTAGATGTTTTGGCCCCAATTTTGTTTTCGTAGCTTTCTTGCGTTTTGGGCCCAGATTATAGCACAAGTATTCTATGGTTTTTTCCACCCAGTTTTTTTGATAGTTTTCCTACGCGTTATCGACATGTGCTATAGCACACATAATTTCAGGGTTCTACCATAGAATTCTTGTTACAATTTTTTTCTGCATGTTTCACATGGGCCATAGCACACATTTTTCAGTGTTTACCCGCCCAAATCTATTTTCGGTAAAATTTCACGCAATTTTCAACACGGGCTATAGCACACGTACTATAAGTATTTTTTTTCATGCATATTTTTTTATTAGTAATTTTCCCGCCCGTTTTCGATACCGGTAAAGCACACGTGCTTTCAGGGCCTGGATTGTTTTCGGCAATGTTCATGCACGTTTTGAACTAGGGCCGTAACACATGCACTTTCGTCCCTTTCCGCCTAAATATTGTTTCAATGGTTCTCCTGCCCGTTCCGACACGGGCTATATATATAGCACATACTTTTAGAGTTTTTTCCCGCTAAAATTCTCGTTTCAATTTTTTTGTTCGTTATCACCAAGTCGATCAGATGAGCATAGATATGTAGCCCTTACACTAGACCGATGGAAAAAGCAAAACTGAAGGATCACCCCTGACGTACGTCGTGCTGGTTATTAGCATGCATGCGGGCTTGTCCGTGGAAACCATGCATGCATGCATGCATAGGCGGCCGTACCCAGCGATCGTAGTATCGTACTGGTCATACCGCTCGACCTAGTAGACTCTCTACACCTGCATGCACCTAGGGTTGGAGCACCGCGCCGCCTTCCTCAACCGCCCCTACGGCTCCGCCCCGAGCAGCATCCTCACGGCCGGGCGCCACCGCAACATCCACGCCTTGCCGTAAGTGCCCTAATGGCGCGCCGTCCGCCGCAACGTCGCCTCCGAGGTCCTCCACCTCTCCGTCCTCGGTGAAATCCGCGCCCGCGCGCTCGCTCGCGTCGTGCGCCAGCTCAGGTCCGGCGCCCCGGTGTCCGAGTGCCTCCCCTTCACCGTCTACTCCGTCTTCACGGAGATGTGCCTGGGCGAGAGGATGTGGTGTCAGGGCTAGGAGAGGCCCGCATGGGCTCCATGCACGGGCTGCAGCGCGACGTGCTAGCTCCGCGCGTTACCTTCCTTGTCGGTGCTGCTCAGGTACCCGTGGATCAGCAAGCTCCTTGGGCAGGTCATTTTCTCGTAGTTGTGGGAAAACCGCGTTGGTTGCATAAAAAATGTAATGCCACAACTAGGAGGATACGCACCTACCATCATGACCGTTGATTTCACAACTAGGTTCGTGATGCATAAGTGCATGTAACACGTAAACCGACATAGCACACCCGCACCCTTTGCTTCGGATTCTCGGTCGCTCGCGGAAACAAAACTGGATCGATCCACGGCAGTTGGCGGCAGAACGTACGGAATGAACTCGAGTGCATAAGTGCGTGCACGAAAAGAAGAACTGCTGACGCCACGGCCGCCTGTAAGAAAATCGATGCACCATGCACGTTTCGAAATCCACACTAGCTAGCGCTGAAACGGATCAAAACTGAAAAAGTGGATCGATCCATATCAAAGGCGTGCTCCTCTCTTGGCGCTGGTTCCGTCTGACGAAAAAAAAAAAATGGCCTCACGTACCCGCTGGGCCGGGCCGGAAGCGCGAGGGAAGGAGAATACAGGGAGGCCGGGACCTCCTCGATCGGCTTGGACTTACGGATTGGACAAGCGACCAACCTTAATTTTATTTTGCCTCTCCTCACGATATTACACTCTTGCTGAAGAACAATTAGATTAATGAGTACGTATATCACTTGAGTAATACTATCAACTTACTCTTGGTCGCCAAATCTCACTACCTAGCTAGATCAACCAAAGCTAGCAAGCATCTTATATTTCAAACCGCCCGGCGGACTCATGTTGGATGGTGGACTCAAGTTAGGAACACAATTCCATTGAGACCAAAAGAACGCCGAGACAATTAACGGCAGACTCACATCGGGTCGGCGAGGTTCCGGCGAATTCAGCACAAATTAATACGGTGTTTGCCTCACGACGGATGATGGTAGACTCCGGCAAAGTAAGCAGAACGGTGAGACGCCTCGCCGGCGGACATCAGCTAGCTAGATGAAGTCACTCCGACAAGCTGGTTCACCGAGGTGACGCTCATGTCATTTTCCATTCTATTGCTACATGCTAGCTTTCATTTTATGCTTCAAGATATATATGTACTTATTTCCTACCATTTCTTGTGTCGTAGAGTTGCCGTGCATTACTAGGTCCATTATTTTATGCTAGGAGATATGTATAACCTATCATTTCATGTACAATGCGTTCTTGTATAATCGCCGATCATTTTATGTGTTGTTTTCTTGTCGCGGCATGCGTTATTGTTTATTATATGAGATAGATCTTACCTTTCCTTCCATGTGTCATTTCCGTGGAATACTAAGATGTCTACATGTCTGAACCCAAAGATTTTTTATTGACTTTAACGTGCAATACTTCAACCAAGATTAGCCATAACTATTAAATGCATGTCAATGAGCTTCGGGGGCGCATGAGGTCAGACTAGCATACCGACAAGGAGCTACAGGCATGGACAAGTAGGGTACGTGGTAAGGGAGTTGTCAATATTGATGGAGGTCATGAAGGTCGACGCCAAACCATTGGAGAAGGCCTTGGAAGGCCGTGCTGGCATAGGTGAAGGAGGACGCGAAGGGGTGGCAAGTGTGAAGTTGTCATTATGGTCACGTCCAGTGATACATGGTTCTTGGCCGTTTTAGATACGGGGTATAGCCCACAATGTTATAGGGTTTTCTGCCCAAAGTTTTAATTTCGAATTTTTTCTTGCTCGTTTTCCATGGGCTATAGCACACATGTTTTCAAGATTTTCTCGCCCAAAATTTTGTTTCGGTAGTTTTCCCGCCCATTTTTGACATAGGCTAGCACACATAGATTTAGAGCTTTTCTCGCTCATTTCGGCTTGGGTTATAACACACGTAGTTCTCCAGAGGTTTTTCCCCACCCAGATTTGAGTTCCAGTCATTTTCATGCGTGTTTGGCATCATATGTAGGAGTAGTCAAACGTATATTTTTTGCATTTTGGGACCAGACTATACCACAAGTATTTTAAGAGGTTCCCGCCCAATTTTTTTGTTTGGATACTTGTCATTCGCGTCACCGACATGTGCTATAGCACACATAATTTCAGGTTTCTCCCGCAAAATTTATGTTTCAATATTTGTTGTGCCCTTTTTACACGGGCCATAGACCATATCACAATTTTTAGTGTGTTTTGCCGCCCAAATCTTATTTTGAAAAAAATTTCACGCAAGTTTTCAGCATGAGCTATAGCACACATACTATAAGGTTACATAAATGTTCTTTTCACGTTTCCCGTGGTTTTATTTGCTCTATAAACACACCATTTTTTGGTTCATATTTTCCCGCCCATTTCCATTTCGGCATTTTCTCGCCCTATTCTTTTCGTGGGTGGGGGGGGGGGGGGGGGGGGAGGGGGGAGGAATTCTGGCGACATGTGATCACAGACACACGGTTACAGATATTTGTTTTCGTTTTCCCACTAACATGCGCCATTTTGTTTCGGTATTATCCCACCCATTCCCGTTTCGGCATTTTTTTGCCCAGTTTTCGGTGCCCCAGAAAATCCTAGCGACATGTGACCGCACACACACGGTTACATAGATATTGTTTTGGCGTTTCCCGCCCTTTTGTTTGCTCTATAGCACACCTTTTTTACGTTGGTATTTTCCCGCCCATTTCCGTTTCGGTATTTTTCCACCCAATTTTTGCGACATGTGATTGCAAACACACAGTTGAATAGATGTTTTTTGTCGTTTGCCCATTAGTTGTTGGGCTATAATATGCCCCCTTTTGGTTTCGGTATTATCCCGCCCATTTCGGCATTTTCCCGCCCAATTTTCGGTGCCCCTGAAAATTCTAGCGACATGTGATCGCACACACACAGTTACATAGATTTTGTTTGGGCGTTTCCCGTCCTTTTGTTTGCCCTATAGCACAAGCTTTTTCCGTTGGTATTTTCGTGCCCATTTCTGTTTCGGCATTTTCTCGCCCAATTTTCACGACATGAGATAGCAAACAAACACACAGTTGAATAGACGTTGCTTTGTCGTTTTCCCCTAGTTGTTGGGCTATTACACACCCCCTTTTTGTTTCGGTATTTCCCCACCCATTTCCGTTTCAGCATTTTCTCGCTGAATTTTCGGTGCCCTAGAAAATTCTAGCGACATGTGATCACAGACACACGGTTACGTAGATGTTGTTTAGACGTTTCCCGCCCTTTTATTTGCTCTATAGCATACATTTTTCACGTTGGTTTTTTCCTGCCCATTTCTGTTTTGGCATTTTCCTGCCCAATTTTCGCGTGCTATTCGCGGCATGAGGCTCATTGGTGTAAGCTTCACCGGGTTTGACATGCCTGTACCTCCTGCCATGATGGCCGGGGGAAGATGGGTGTCCGTGCCCGGTCCAGCCCAACACGCTGCTCCGATACAGCAGGATCTACTTCGTCGTCGGGCAGGCCTGGTCCGGCGCGTGCGAGCGGCTGAAATCACTCATGCTCGCTGTGATTAATATACCGACGCCTACCTCCCCGAAAAAAATGTACCGATGCCTAGGCATGTGCAAGTGAGATCTCTGTTATACATCCTACGATCGACATCTCCTTGCACATGCGAGATGGTGTCAAGATCGGCATGGCATATTCATCGGAGACGTCTGTAGACACGGTCATCTTCATCGGATACGTTTGGAATAAAGCCGCCGTCGTGCACATGCTGCTGTTCCCGTCTGCTCTCATGGCCATCTGAGATGTTGTGGATGCCGCCGAGGACGGAGGGCCTCTGTGTCCACAGCCCCTTCGACTTGGTCTAGCCTCCCGTTCGACGCGACCAGCTGACTGGTTCGGAGGGCTCCAACCATGGGCGCCATCGCGGTTGGACGTGGACTTGCCGATGTCGCCGTGGAGGTGATGTAGATGTCGGGATGCACGCTGGGAGCCTCGTCGGCGTCGCCGTGGAGCTGGTGTGTAGATGTCGGGCTGCACGTCTACAGCTCCGACGACGCTGTCGCCGAGATGAAGATGATGTCGGGGTGTGCGCCGGCCGTCACGACGTCGTCTTCGTGGTGTACATCCATCGGCTCACTCTGCATGCACGTGGACGCGAAGCGAGGCTAGTGACCAGATGGATGGCCGGAAGGCTAGCTAGTGAGAGTCGAGGTATGGACGACCATATCATTTCAAAATCGAGCTAATTTGTCAGAACAACAACCAACTGATGGAGCTACGCGTACGAGCATGCATGTTCCTATATTCTAGTCGCTGGAGCTGCTGAATGAGGCTGCTGGGCATGCCCTCGATGGACGAACGACTCGGACGTCGATCGCGCGCAACGAGGACGGCCGATATCGATATTTCCGTCAACATCCAAGGGGGACGCTCTCGCTTCGGGCTCTCCATTCGAATACTTCACTCTCACCATGCACTCCTTCCGTTCCAAATTAAATGATTTTTCTTTGTCCACATGCACATGTATCTATAAATGGAACATGTCTAGATATATCTACATGTGAAGAAAGGAAAGTCATCTAATTTAAAACGAAGAGAGTAGATCCCATGCAGCCACTAAAGTACGGAGTATTTGTTTATTCTCATGGAAGCTAGTAATTCTTTGGCGTACGAGCTGTGCAATCTTACCGCCACCAAAGCCAGCCCAGCAAAGCTAGCCGGAGTGCGCTCCACTACTAGAAAAACCACCTATGGTCCCGGTTCGGTTTGGACATCAGTCCCGGTTGCCCAACCGGGACTGGCCAATCGGGACCAATGCTGGTCCCGGTTGGTCCACGAACCGGGACCAATGCTGGTCCACGTGGCCAGTTCTGGCTGGGCATGGGGGAGACTCATTGGTCCCGGTTCTTAATACGAACCGGGACCAATGAGTGTTTTTTTTGTATTTAGGGTTTAGGGTCTCCCTCTCGCCGGTGCCCCCTCTCCCTCTCGCCGGTGCCCCCTCTCGCCGGTTCCCCCTTAGCAGACCTGAACAGACGTTTCTGGAACGCTCTTATTTGTGCCATCGCAACAACCTGGCATGCTCTTTGTTTCTGAACAGACGTTTCAACCGTGGTATTATAGGAGCATACCACATCACCTTAGCAGGAACCCTCTTCCGGGGGGGCTCGTCATCACCCTCAACATCATCAGGGTCATCTTGTCTGATCTTGTACCGCAGTGCATTGCATACCGGGCATTTATCCATATTCTCGTACTCACCGCGGTACAGGATGCAGTCATTAATGCATGCATGTATCTTCTGCACATCTAATCCTAGAGGGCAGATAGCCTTCTTTGCTTCGTATGTAGTCTCGGGCAATTCGTTATCCTTTGGAAGCTTCGGCTTTATTATTTTCAGTAACTTCTCAAATCCCTTGTCAGAACAACCAGTCTCTGCCTTCCATTTCAGCAGTTCCAGTGTGGTACCGAGCTTTGTGGTGCCACCTTCGCAGTTTGGGTACAGCAACTTTTTGTGATCCTCAAGCATGGCCTCCAACTTTAGCTTCTCCTTTTCTGTATCGCATTCTCGCTTTGCATCAGAAATGACCCCACCAAGACCATCAGCGGGCTCATCTGATGCCCGATGTTCACCTCCTTCTTCTTCAACGTCTTCCATTACAGTATCACCGCATTCTTCAGGGAACATAGGATAGTTGTCATCATCCTCCTCTTCTTCATTGTCTTCCATCCTAACCCCTCTTTCTCCGTGCTTGGTCCAACAATTATAGCTGGGCATGAAACCTCTCCGAAGCACGTGGTCTTGAATGGTTTTCGGGTTAGAGTACTCCCTAACGTTCCGACACTTCTCACATGGACAAGGCATAAAATTATCCACTTTGTTTGCCTCAGCCACTTCGAGAAATTTATGCAGGCCTGTAATAAACTCGGAACTGCGTCGTTCGCCGTACATCCATCGCATCCGTGCATCCATCTGTATCATATAATTAAGTTTATCAAATACCATTACAATAACATCTTGAATAGTGAAATGACCACCGTACATCGACACATGCAATATTTCTGTATCAATTACAGATGAAAAGGATAAAGTTGCTAACCTCGGCCGAGGATATCATTTTGTGTGAACTTAAGTGTGGGTCGGGCATTTCATCGAACACATCTTGTGCGTGGCAAAGGAAAAAAAAACTAGCACCCACTTCCCACCAATCCAAGAAAAAAAAAACAGAGGAGAGAAGGGGGGGAGGGGGGGTGGGGGTTATTTATAGGCAGGGGAGGGGTATTGGTCCCGGTTCTTGGCACGAACCGGGACCAAAGCTCCGCGGCATGCCACGTGGTCCGGCTCTGGAGCTTTGGTCCCGGTTCTTGCCAAGAACCGGGACCAATGCCCCCAACCGAACCGGGACCAATGCCCCACGGGGCCCTGGCAGCTCGAACCGGGACCAGTGCCAGGCACTGGTCCCGGTTTTTCTCTGAACCGGGACCAATGGCTGGGGCGGCCCTGAACCAAAGATGGTTTTTCTACTAGTGCTCGTGGCATCCGCTCAAACAAAAACAAACAAGAAATTCGGCATCACGTAGTAGTTAATTATCTGGTTACAAAACATCGATCCAGTTTAAGTACTAACAAATAAATGTCAAGAAAGCAAATTAATCTTCAAGAAGAAAACACCCCCCTCAATTTTCACGAAGGCTAGCCTCTTCAATCTATGCATTCGCTTCTTATAAACTACCACCTACCGTCAATAAACTAGTCTAGCTAGCACCAATGTGATTCTCTAAAAGCAATTAGTAGGGACCAGCTAGCCCATGTGACTGGTAATGTCGGGCCTCTTTTTTTATGCAGTACTGTGGCCAAGGAATGGTGAACAACGATTCAACTATGTATTCACCAGTGCACCGGGCAACAACACACAGTGGGCCTTGGCCCAATTTGATTACAGAAATATGTGTACAGAACACTAGTGGTGGAAGACATGTGGGATGTTTAGTCCCACATTGCTAAGGGGAGGGAGTTGGCACCACCTTATAAGGTGAGTTGTTGTTAACATATAAAATGCTACAAACACACATAGGATCGCACTACACTCACACAAATAGCGCGTGCGCTCGCGTGAATATTCGCGACTTATGACTTTGGGCTTTGGCGTCGGCGCGGCTAGCGTTTCTAGCAAATACAATCTATTATTTTTGAAATCTGGTTTTTAAATTCCTCTCCTGGTAGAAATAATAGGTATACTCCTATTATTATAATATATATGAATTACCATAAGAATTACCCTAATAGTTTGCAGGATTAGAAGGATTTACCTTAAACACGTCATGATCTCGTCTCTAGCTTATGCACTGGGTAACTGGAGGCAGAGGTTTGAAAAGTGCTGAGAATTTTAAATTGTTGGAGCAGCTTGCTGAGAAGCTTGGTGCAGCAGGTTTGCACTTTTACCCAACTGTCTGTTGAAAACCTAGGTAGCACTGAAATCGTAGTATTTGGTAAAATTTGTTCATCTGCGCACAGTTTTCTTTGAAATGTTCACAAATTTCCCCCTTTCTGTAGTGGGTGCGACCAGAGCTGCTGTTGATGCTGGATATGTGCCGAATGAACTTCAGGTAAGCTCCTCAAGTCTACCATACTGGTATAACCAAATAGCAACTAAATGGATTCAGAACTGAACTTGCTGACTTATGCCATAAACATGTCCTGATCTTGTCTAGCTTATAGGTAATAATACAATCCTTGTGAATTTGTTGCTACCGGTTACAGTTCGATTTACTGTTGCAACACCTCACAGGTTGGGCAGACCGGGAAGATTGTGGCGCCTGAGCTCTACATTGCTTTCGGAGTTTCGGGGGCGATACAGCACCTGGCAGGGATGAGAGATTCTAAGTACATCGTGGCCATCAATAAAGACGCTGACGCCCCCATATTCCAGGTTCTGTTCCACTCCACCATGATCGAGCATCGACGCCCAATGTTTACCGTTAGCTACTGATCTTGTTTCTATTGCTGATGTCCAGGTTGCAGATTACGGGATCGTAGGTGATCTGTTCGAGGTTCTCGGTGAACTGTTAGAGAAGATTCCAGACAAGAAATAAGTGGCTGTTTCGCGCCTTCCAGACAAGAAAAAAGTGGGTGAAGCGCGTTGATCGATAATAAGCGGGGAGGGTGTCGTCTGGTTAGGCGTTGAATTCGAAAACCTGTCATGTTGTGTTGTATGGCTCCTCGGTCAACCAGCTTGTATGTATGTAATTAGATCGAGGTGCATATGAGCGGAGGAGAATGTTGGAGAACTCATATTCGCAATCCATTTACTACAGACACCTCATATAAATTAGCATCGATTGCGAAACGCGCTACTTCTAATGTCAGGATTGCTAAAAGGAAAATTTGGGAGGGAGGGCCGGGATGCGAAAAAGGGAAAGGCGTGTGGACGGTTTGCGGACCCGGCGCAGTCGTCATTTCCGGAAGCACTGATGCCGGGGACCCCGTCCTCGAACTGGGACTGGTGGGGAGCGGCGCGGCCGGTGGTGGGGGCTGGGTGCGGAGGAACATCGCGAGGAGGAGCAGGAAGGAGAGCGGCGTGGGGAGGCGGAGGCAGAGGCGGGCGCGGCGGCCGGGAGCTCGCGGATGGCGACCAGCGTGGCCGACTCGCCGGAGAAGACCGCGACGAGCCTCTCCCTGGCCCAGTCCATGCCCGCGGTGACGCACGATGACGTCACCATGGGGCGGAGCCGCCGCAGCGGCGACCACGACGCCGGCGCCGCGCGACGGCGAGCCGGGACGCGCGGCTACGTCCGCCGAAGCGCACGGATGCGCGCTACGTCGCCGGAGCGGCGCCGGCGGGCCGTGGCCGCGGCGGATGGCAGCGCGCACGGCGGCGTCAATTCCGGCGCCTCCGCGGCGTCCCGGAAGGCGTCCGTCGGCGAGGAGGTTGAGGCGGCGGCGGCGGAGGTCGTAGCTTGCTTCGATCCGTGGGGGGAGGGGCGGAGGGGCGGCGGCACGCGTCGGCGGCGCCGGCGATCTCCGGCCGCGCGGGAGAGGGAAGAGGAAGAGGAATTGTGCAAATGCTTTTGCAAAAAAGTCCCCGGAGTTTCCAAAAACTACGTTTAGGTCCTTTGCGGGTGTTTTTTTTTGCAAAATGACGCGCTGGAGGCGACGTGTCGTCGCCTGATTGGTAGAAATCCCCGTGCTACAGTGTTACTGTAGGACGCACGATTCTTGGTGCGATCCGGACCGTTGATTGCCGCGATCGGACGGTCGGTGTTTTCCGGGTGACGTGGAGAGTGTAACTGAAGCTGAATCCCACCAACTTTTATATATAGGGGACATTAGATACAGTAATCTAGCCAGTCTCCTGGCAGAGCGCGTGATGCCCTCTCGCTGGAGCCCGGTTGGTTGGTTAATTTGCTGAGCACGCACTCCCCAAACACAACAGATCGCACTGCCACAAGTACCAGGACCCCAGGAGAGGTAGTACAATCTAAATGAAGAAAAGAACAAACGATTTACTGATAATTGTGTGGATTACATTGGCTAGTCTGACCGGAAAACAAATTCAATCGAAATTACAGTTAAGGATAAAAAGCAGAAACTAAAAGCCATCCTAAATCAACTATTTGCGTTTAACTACACTAACATAAGGCAGCTCCACGGAACCCATGAACAGTTTACCATTCTCCCTCTCCATTATCTCTGTCGGCCTCACGCTCTTGGGACCTCTCATCTCTTCGAGTATCTTCCCGTCGGTGCCGACCCTCACGGCGAGCAGATGGCTGTCACGGCCAAACGGCAGCTCGTTTTTCTCGCGGTGTAGCGCCACCCAGTAGCCTCCTCTCTTTGCGGGCCTCACGTTATCGGGGTAGCCCGGGAGGTCGGCGAACGGCTCGGCTCTGCCCGCGTTGGGCCCTTTGATCCAATGGCGCAGGAGCTTGCACGGCCCGGTAGAGGCGACCACGAGGTGGGTACGGTCGGCGCTGAGGGATACGCCGTTCGGGTAGGTTATGCCGTGCTGTAGCACGGTGACATCGGAAGTCCTCGGATCATACCTCATGAGGCGCCCCGTCGAGTCACCGGTCTTGGTGACCATCTCGTGCTGGGCCCTGTTGTAGTTTGTGGAGCTGTCGGTGAAGTAGACGTGGCCGGTGGTCTGGTCGACGTCGACCCCGTTGGTGAAGCGGAGGGGCACGCCGTCGACCTGGTTGACCAGCACGGTGGCCTCCCCGCCGCCGGGGCCGACGCGCATGAGTCCTTTGTATGCGTCGGCGATGTAGAGGTCTCCTGATTTCTGGTCGAAGCGGAGGCCGAGCGGGCGGCCGCAGCGGCTCTCGGTGGCGGTCTCGGGGCGGAGCCTCGTGGCCGTGCAGGTCTTGGCGTCGTAGCCGGGGCCGTAGGAGTATGTGGTCCAGCCGAGCTTGTCGCCGTTCCACTTGAGGATGCGGCCGTCGGACGCCGCTGTAGGGGCCTTGGCCGTGGCCGTCGAATGCGACGCTCTCGGGGCCGCGGACCGTCCCGCGCGGCAGCGGCAGGTGCTGGCTCCGTGTGGCGTCGATGCTGGCGGCGGCCATGGCGGCGGGCATAAAGAGGATTGCGATGATGAGGACGGAGATGGCCTTCTTGGCGAGACGGCTCATGCCGCAGCCCATCTCTGCTTCGCTTGGTCTTGGGTGGAGAGCTCGATCGATCTCGCGTTGTTGGCTACGAATCGAGTGTTTGATCGACGGAGCCTCGTGTGTTTCGCTCGTTGGTTTGGTGGAGCATAAACGGCTGGGTGTGCTGCTATTTGTAGTGCTGAGGAGAAGTGGCTACCGGTCCGAGTCGGCTCAGGATACACGTTGAGGACGGCCGGAGTCGGTAGAGGACCAATCAGGACTCAGGAGACACACCGCAATCCGGTTCGGTTCTGAATACGAATCCCCCATGTTTCGGTTCTGTATGTATGCACGCACGTACCTAGCCTCTTCACTTTTATCTGTTTGGATGGATGGATTGCTCTCTCATTTGTTAAACACCATTGTACGTACGTGCATACTCCTTGACTACTTGTACGACTGTGGTTGGGGGTCGACGTACCACTAGTACCGAACTGCTATTTGATGCACAATCTGCTTGAAATTTCATAAACTGTTGTACTCAGATTACAGACAAGACACGCGCCACGAGGATCCAAAACTTTCAATTGCTTTTAGACAATCAGAGACAGAAAGAGGATTTGAAACTTGTAATACCCAGCACAACCCTAGTTAAAGAAATAATTTGAATGCTAATGTTAACAACATTACACTGGTCCACATATCCATCCACGCCACCGTTAGTTTCGACACAGTTGCTACCCTAACTGTCTGCATATACATGGCGCGTCAGCTCGAGCTTCTCGGTGAACTGATTGGTCTACCAAAGGGAGCAAACCCAGGGCTAACCATGGACACATGCATACAACCCTCACAACAATAAAAAAACAACAAACATAAAAAAGCTGCTCTGCTGCTGCTGTTGTTGTAGCGCAAGAGAAATCAACCGAGCTGCAATAAGGATTTCAAGATGTCTGTACGATACGCGCTGGTGTCTGTCCATCATGATGACAGGATCCAGCATCACTGGAGTACATGCAAGGATGCAACCCGGTCGGAGCTTCAATTTGGCATCAAATCTCTTGCGGGAGAAGGAACCTGGTTGTTGCCAAGACACAACGTCAGCGGCTTTCCGGAAAATCACAAAAATAACTCCCACCGGGATCAAACAGTGTACCATTCGAACAAGGCACAAACAAATTGCGTGTTAAACGGAATACACCGAAAAAATCAGTTACTCGCTGGCAGAAATTATAAGTTTTCGCTAGATCAACACTTTTAATGCTATCCTGGAGCCAATCTGGCTACAACATACTAACAATTTTCAATCATCCATCTTGCTATCCACCGGCCCGCACAATGTTTGTTACACAAATCATGAAATCAATGCCAGTCACTGAACATCATGCTCTAATCTAATCTCCTTGCGATCGAGCTAGTCACGCAGCAACATTAAGCAAAGATAGCTATTACATCATAAACAGAAGCCTAACCTATCTATAGCAGAGTCTGACATTTTGGAAGAAATGAAAAAAATGGAGGCTCCATATGGTTTATGCAAAATTATGAGCGCAAACGCTAGCTGCAGAGAACGCTGCATTTTAATCAAGTTGTTGGTGGAAACGAAAACTGCAACTTTAGTCGCTCCAAAACCAGTTTTTCTTTGCTGCCAAGCAACAGGATTGCACGGTTCAGAAGGCCAAGTCGTTACATACCATTAATTTCTCGTTTGCAGATGCAAGCTGAGTCTGCAGCACATTAATCGTCTCTCTTCGCAATAGGCATCCTTTCTACATGATGGCAATGGATACCCATTCGTCAGTTGTTCAACAGCTTGCAGATCCATCCAGGAAAAGGAAACATGACAAGGATACCTCAAGAGCAGAAATTCTCATCATAGCATCCTCTAGCTCGATTCCGTATCTTCTCACGACTTCTTTCTGCTTAGCTACGTCAGCCACCAAAGATTGCGCCTGGGCTAACTGATCATCATGGTCTCGCCTAACTGTTTCCAGTTCACTCTTGAGATGGTTCACCTCTTCCACTAATTCGTTTCGTTCGGGAACCCCCTATTATTATCAAGAATTTGATCGACGTCAAGACAGAAGTAGACCCACCAATTTATAACATTGCAGTGTTACAACAAAGACACAGAGTCTTTCCATATAAGATATGTGTATGCTGTGATTGTGAATGACCATTGTTTTGTTCTGATAAGTAACATTAGAAAATAACATATAGCTGGCCGGACAGTACATTGGCCAGGTCACCTAGCCACGAAAGAGAGCAAGATGGGTAATATTGACAAGCTTCCTATGTTATGTAGAAGATCCAAACTTATATTTGCATGCATCTTTTAATACTATACATATTTACCTCCTTTCAGCAATCTATAAATGTTTATTTTCCTGAACAGTATTTTAGGAGAGAGAAGGGAGTTTCAAGCAGTTTTCCTTTGGAACTTAAACCAAGCCCACATGACAACTGGCAGTGGTCTTGTGTCTGTTTGTATGGCATGTATGAGGGCACTGACAGGTGGACTTCTGTTGGAAAATGGCTTTTACCCTCCCTTCCTCCTCATAAAGTTAAAATCGTATTGTTTCAGTGGCCACAGTCCATCCTGGCAAAAGATTGCAACTTCATAATGTTCCTGAAACAAGTCGGTATTATGTGGCATGCAAGATGCTATTTCCCAGTGGAGTGCACGTTCCTCCCTATCAGTACCCAATCTATATGATTTTCCTAGGGCATTTCTGCGAGCAAAATATTTTCAATGTTTTTCTCTAGACAGGAGCTGATAGGTATTGTATCCGGGCTATTTCAAATATAGTTAACTACATGCAAAGTAGCAAGTGTATTTCAAGTTCCCACCGTTTTCTCAAGTCTGTCCCTGATTAGCACCTGAAGTGGTGCACTTGATCCTTCCGTTACCAATTGTGCCTCTACATCACATACCAATTAGGTCAGTAAGATAAATAAACACTGCATTATGAAGTTAAAAAGTTTCAGTTTGATACCATTCTCCACATACTGCTTCTTTGTTGATTCAAGCATACTCCTGAATTCCATGATTTCAGCCATGTCTGCACCGTCCTTCTCAAGAAGCCAGACGCAAGATTGCAGCTTTTTAATGTTTTCTAACAGCTTATCCTTTTTCATCTAAATAACCACAATTGCAATGCATCAGAGTAGAGAAATTTAAGTCTGACATTCAAAATACGAGTCTTCTATATAACAGCCATTTACAAAGGCTTACTGTATAAAAGTTAAAAGGTGACGTATGACTTTTTAATTGTTTACTATATTATTTAGAACCATGTGAGATATCCATAAAGATTTCAGAATTTACACAGTAACTGAGAACTCCGAAATTAATGGTTTCCAACTAAGTTGGTAATTCAATCAGATTCAGTAAAGAACTTAATACCAAAAGGCAAACAAAAGACATAGAATGGATGTCTTCCAACCAGCCAAGCACTAGTCAAACCAAAATCAACCTATTCCATACCTCCCTAAATTCTTTTTTAGCTTCCGCCCATATCTGTCTTTTTGTCGTCTTGGGACTACCATTTCTGCTTGGAGCCTGATGAGTAACATGGAGATAAACAGGTAAAACAACCGTGGAACTGTACACAGCAACATTGAATTTGATCTCAACCTTTGAAATTTGGTCACACTTTTAGAACATGCTGAGATATTGATTTTTTGTTTTGAAAAAGTAGAGAACAGAACGGGCGTGGAGCTGTTCGTATAAGATGTCTGGATGAAAGAAAAATAGCATGTAGAAGGGTAAACCCCTTAAACAGGCCTAAAAAGGGAACCTTGAAAGAGTGAATCAGTACCATAATTTTTCCATGTTACAAGAATATATATATACCAATAAAAGTGAAAGGGCAATAGTGCAAAAATCGAGAAAATAAAAGGGACACATTAACTTCGATAAGCCTATGATAGTGTACAATAATATCTTAAATGCTTTATCTTGGGTATATGTTCCACAAGCATGTAATATGTGTGTCAGTAAACACTTGGTATACTGTCCATCCTGGAAAAGATTGCAAGTTTAGAATGTTCTTGAGACATGTCGGTATTATGCGGCATGCAAGATGCCATTTCCAAGTGCACGTTCCTCCCTATATCAGTACCCAATCTATATGGTCTTCCTAGGGCATTTTCTGTAAAGATCACACAATTTTTTTCAATGTTTTTCTCTAGACAGGATAGTGGTTGTATCCGGGCCATTTTCCATTTTAATATAGTTAACTACATGGAAAGTAGCAAATGTATTTCAAGTTCCCACCGTTTTCTTGAGTCTATCCCTGATTAGCACCTGAAGTGGTGCACTTGATCCTTCCTTTGCCAATCGTGCCTCTACATCACATACCAATTAGGTCAATAAGATAAATAAACACTGCATTATGAAGTTGAAAAGTTTCAGTTTGCTACCAGTCTCTGCATACTGCTTCTTTGTTGATTCAAGCATACTCCTGAATTCCATGATTTCAGCCATGTCTGCACCATCCTTCTCAAGAAGCCAGATGCAAGATTGCAGCTTTTTAATGTTCTCTAACAGCTTATCCTTTTTCATCTAAATAACCACACTTGCAACGCGTCAGAGTTGAGAAATTGAAGTATAACATTCAAAATACTAGTCTTCTAAATAAACAGTGGCTTACTGTATCTATACTTCTTATAAAGCAAAACCCCACTACAAGTCATTTATGATTTTCTATCTCAACATGCAAGCTATCCACGTCATCCACTATTATAGCCAACGAATTGTCCATGTCATCCCACTAATGACATTATTTTTTTGCATGCATCCTATCCACGTCATCTACTTTTATCCATACAATTGTCCACGCCACCCTTTTTAATCATCAAATACAAAAAAACACGTCAGTTAAATTTAGCCTTTTAACAACTGTGATATGTTCCATATTTTGTGTAAGAAAATTCATATTCCATTGGTTTTATATCCCTTTATTTTCATAACATAGTTTTTACAGAAATTGCTGCCGTAACGCGCGGGGTATGTTTCTAGTAAAAGCTAAAAGGTGAGGTGTGACTGTTTAATTGTTCACTATTATTTAGAACCATGTGAGATATCCATAAAGATTTCACAATTTAGACAGTAACTGAGAGCTCCAAATATTACTGGTTTACAACTAAATTGGCAATTTAATCAGATTTCACAATTTACACAGTAACTTTCTAACAGAACATGCTGAGATTAGAAGGGGCGTGAAGCTGTTCGTATACGATGTCTGGATGAAAGAAAAAAACATGTACAAGTGTCAACCCCTTAACAGGCCTAAAAAGGGAAACTCGAAAGAGAGAATCAATACCATAATTTTTTTCCATGTTACAAGAAATTATCTACCAATAAACGTGAAAGGGCAATAGTGAAAAAATCGAGAAAATAAAAGGGACAGATTAACTCCGATAAGCCTATGATAGTGTACAATGATATCTTAAATGCTTTGGGTATTTGTTCCACAAGCATGTAATAATATGTGTGTCAGTAAACATCATTGTTGGTATAGCGGACATTTGTATAAGAGGGGGTTTTATACTCAACTGTCAACATTACCAAAAGTTCAAAATGAATGCTAATTTAATAACTGCCCCTTGTTTTCATTCAAACAGTCACTCAGGGCAATTTGAAAGTATGTTGGCAATTCAATCAGATTCACTGTTGAACTTAATACTAAATGGCAAACAAAAGAAATAGATCGAATGTCTTTCAACCAATCAAGTGAGTGAAAGGAATCATTTACATAATAGTACCAGCCAAGTATATCAAACCAAAATCAAGCTATTCCATACCTCCCTCGTTTCTTTTCTAGCTTGTCTTTTCATCTTCCTGCGACGAGCACTTCTGCATGGAGCCTGCTGAGTAACACAACATAGATATGTAAAACAACTGTTGAATTATATCTGAACCTTTGAGTTTTGGTCATATTTTTTAATAGAACATGCCAAGATATAAAGGTTTTGTTTGATAAATAAATAATAGAAGAGGCGTGGAGCTGTTCGTGTACATTATTTGAATCAGAAAAGTAGCATGTAGAAGGATCAACTCCCCTAAACAGTAGCCCGAAACAGTGAGTCAATACCCTAAATTTGTCTGTGGTGCAATAAATATATAGCAATAAACGTGAAAGGGGAATAATAATATCTCAAATGTTTTCTCTGGGTAATTTGTTCGACAAGCATGTAATATGTTTGTCGGTAAACATCATTGTCAGTCTTCCTAACCCTAGCAAAACAAGCTGATCTGGAGTGATCTAGCAGAAATTTGTTTAAGATAGTGTTTTAATGTCAACTGTCAACTTGATCAAAACGATTGGTAATGGAGTTCTAGCCACGTAGCATAGACAGTCCCGACAACTCAAAATTGAAAGAGCAACAACGTCGATGAATTTTCACTGACAAACTCTTTGGTCCATTTAATAATTGCCCCCTGTTTTCATTCAACATGACATCACGACAACTTCGAAATATACACCCGTACACAACAGGAGATGTTTTTCACCTTGTAAATACTCTGGTTCTTTCTATCCATCTTCTCACAATCCAACTTCTGCTCATCCCCCGTGATTGTAGGATCGGGTCTCTTCTCCACTGCAGCTGATGAAGTTTCTGGGTGCTGCAAAATGCAGATTTTCAGAAATGGTGATAGGTGAGAACACCTATGTGCATGTACTACACATTCTCTCGTATGTTGACTTTCCCCTTCTTTCTTGATTATAAAACATACTGCTATGGTACCAATTGCAATAAACCACCTCTTGTTGCTAAGAGTTCATGAAGGATGTGCACCCACACTGTATGCAGCAATTTCGGTCTAACTCATTATGATTACAAGTTCCCCGATCCCGTCAATGCTAGCAAACTAAATCAACAAGAAAACTAAATCAACAAGAACAAATCATATAGGTCGGTGTACCACTGAAACATCATCATATATAAATCTCTGAGGCAAATCTCCCAAGTACTCTAAATTTTAAGGTTAAAAAAAAAGTTGCACCTTGTAATTGCGGTGGCTGTTTTACACATTATACTAACTCCCTCTGTCCCAAAATATAAGATGTTTTGGCAAGCTAAAATAGCTTGCCAGTTTATATTGTGGGACAGAGGGAGTACGAGCCAAGACTAGTCAAACCAAAATCAAGCTATTCCATACCTCTCTCATTTCTTTTTTAGCTTCTGCCTTTATCTGTCTTTTCATCTTCTTGCGACGAGCACTTCTACTAGGAGCCTGATGGGTAACACACATAGATATGTAAAACAACAGGACAAAGTAACATTGAGTTTCATCTCAACCTTTGAATTTTGGTCGTATTTTCTAATAGAACATGCCGAGATATTAAGGCTGTGTTTGATAAATAGATAAATAGAGAATAGATGGGGCGTGGAGCTATCTGAATAAGAAAAGTAGCATGTAGAAGGATCAACCCCCCTAAACAGCCCAAAAGAAAAAACCCGAAACAGTGAATCAATACCAATTTGTCTGTGCTGCAATAAATATATATATAGCAATAAACGTGGAAGGGGAATAACGATATCTCAAATGTTTTCTCTTGGTTATTTGTTCGAAAAGCATGTAATAGGTTTGTCGGTAAACATCATTGTCAGTCTTCCTAAATTCCTAGCAAAACATGGTTGTGTGGAGTGGTCTAATGAAAATTTGTTTAAGATAGTGTTTTAATAATTGGTCAATTCAATAATTGCCCAATATTTTCATTCAACCTGACATCACGACAACTTCGAAATATGCACCCGTACACAGCAGGAGATCTTTTTCACCTTGTCATCACTCTGGTTCTTTCTATCCATCTTCTCACAATCCAACTTCTGCTCATCCCTCCAGATTGCAGGATCAGGTCTCTTCTCCACTGCAGATGATGAAGTTTCTGGGTGCTGCGAAATGCAATGCCGCCATGAAATTAAGTAGGTAAAATAATTATATTCAGCGATGGTGATAACACTAATAAGTGAGAACACCTATGTGCATGCATTACGCATTCTCCCGTATGTTGGCTTCCCCTTCTTACTTGGTTATAAACTAATTGCATGGTACCAATTGCAATAAATCACCTCTTGTTGCTAAGGAGTTCGTGAAGGATGTGCAGGCATGCTGTATGCAGCAATTTCGGTCTAAACTCATCATGATTATAAATTCTCCAATCCCCTAAATGCTAGAGAACTAAATCAAAGCAGACAACAAAATCTGGTGGTACCAACATGCCTAAATGAAATATGCTACCAAAAGAAATCGACAAGTGCACATCATGTAGGTCGGTGTACCACTGAAACATCATCATATATAAATCACTGAGGAAAATCTCCTAAGTAGTCCAAATTTTAAGATTGAAGAAAAGCAGCACCTTGCAATTGCGGTGGCTGTGGCTCGGCCGATTGTCCACCAACGATTCATCGACTGACGATGGCCTCGCCCTCCCCTTCCACGGCAGCCTCGGCCGACGGCCGCGTGGCATGCTGCCGCTGCGCTAGGCGCTGGGTGCTCGATACGTACGGTGGCGACCTCGACCGACGCCGAACTTTGGACGGCGGAGGCGACCTTGATCGACGCCGAACATTGGACGGCGGAGGCGGAGGCGTCCCCCCTGCTCGGCGCCTACTGCTATGCGGCGGACTCGGTTCCCGGTGGCGGAGGCTCCCCGAATCTTCCGGCTGGGGACGGTGCCGCTTGGGCGCGCGGGACTCAACGGCGTCCGCGACCCGCAGCTTGAGCTGGAGCAAGTCGAGAGAAGAGAGGATGAGGGTGCGGCGGGAGAAGCAGAGGGGCCGTCAGAGCTGAGGAGGAGGAGGAGTAGGAGAGCTTACGCTTGCGGGCGGCGTCGGCAGAAGCGGCGGCAGGCTCGCCATGGCTGCGGCCTGCGGCGGCGGATCGCCGGAGGAAGGACGGCGACGGCACGAGGTGAGCTAGCCCAAACAAGGCCGAGGCGGGAGCAGCCTTCTCCATGGGCCTTCTTCACATCCATGTGTAATGTGGTCGACATGTGCAAAACAACATAAATATTTCTTTGAGCTAGAGAGAGCCTTTTTGTGTTTGAATTCATTTTGTGATCGTATTTACTACTTAATGAATGTTTGTTTTTATGCCATGTTCAAATAAGTCATTCTTGTCAAGTTCATAAAAACTAGTATGCCATGGTTCCTTTTTTTCCCCGCACCACATTTCAATATAACATACGAGAATTTCTCACGTAACTATGCTTTATAAAAGCAGGGCTCTAAGACCTTTTCTCTAAAAGGAAATATTCACACGTAAAAAAACAAGCATTTTTATAAGCACCGTGGTTTTTAGGGATGGGGGATGCCTTATGGAGATGCTCTAAGGCCATACACGATGCAAAATATATAAAAAAGCATTTTTATAAGCACCTATGGTTATTTCTATAGAAGTAATACGGTTTATTCTTCTAAAACACTTCCGTCGTAGCACATGTCTGAATGAGAGAGGTAATATGGAGCCCCAGCTACACGTAGCTCTTTATTTAAAAAAAAATTAAAATCGTATTTAAGAGTTTCAAAAAAATATGAAAAATTGTAGATGTAGATATTGTCGTCGTCTACCAATGTGTAAAATATCAAAATGGAATAATGACAAAATCTGAATCAAAAAGTAGTGAATAGTGCCAAAAATTTGAACTCCCCAAACTATGTCAGATTTTGTTGTTTCTATTAGCCCATAATATGAGTTTAAGTTGCAAGTTGGTAGAATGTAATATTATCTACGCCCACTGATTGTTTTCAGAATTTTTGTAAATTTTGAAATATAATTTTCAAAATTTGCAAAATAAAGATGTATGTGGAGTTCGGGCTCCAAATATACTTCCCGATGTCTGAACTAAAGTGGAAAACGAACTTTAAACTCCGAACGGCCGCCGTCGAGAAATTCTGTCAACGGCCGCCGTCGTCCCTCCTCCCACGAATCGCCGCAGCCATGGCGCGCCTCCCGCCGCTTCTGCCGACGCCGCCCGCAAGCGTAAGCTCTCGTACTCCTCCTCCTCCTCATCCCTGACTCTCCTGCCGCACCCTCACCCTCTTCGCTCCACTTGCCCCAACTCAAGATGCGGGACACGGACGCCGACGAGTCCCGCGCGCCCAAGCGGCACCGTCCCCTGGAGCCGCCGCCCTCTTCGGGGAGCCGCCGCCGGGAACCGAGTCCGCCGCTCAGAAGTAGGCGCCGAGCAGGGAGGTCGCCTCCGCCGCCGTCCAAAGATCGGCGTCGAGCGAGTGCAGCGCCATCCAAAGATTGGCGTAGAGCAAGGTCGCCGCCGTACATATCGACCACCCAGCACCTAGCGGAGCTGCAGCGCGCCAAGCGGCCGTCGGCAGACGCGGCCGTGGATGACATGGAGGAAGGGGAGATTGCGGGGCTATCTCCACTCGATGGCGGGGCCGTGGATGGCATGGAGGAAGGGGAGATGGTGGAGAGTCGGCCGAGCCACAGCCACTGCAATTGCAAGGTGTGCAGCTTTTTCTCCAATCAACTTTTTGATAATATATATGATATGCTCCTGATTAGAGATTTGCCTCGGGGATTTATATATGATATGCTCCTGTTTACTTTTTGATAATATATTTCACTTAGGCATGTTGGTACCACTGATTTTACTGTCACTTTGAGCAGATGGATGGGAAAAACCAGAGTGATGGTGGTTGGAAGAAGGGGGATTCCTTCATCAAGCCAAGAACGAAAAGTCGAAATTGCTACAATTGTAAGGAACCTGGACACTTCGCCGATGATTGTCCTATGAGAATGAAGATGGCAAGCCAAAGTATGTGAAGAAGGGGAATCCCATCATCAAGCCAAAAAAAAAGAGTCGACTAAGATATTGCTACAATTGTAAGGAACCAGGACACTTCGCCGACGATTGTCCCTATGAGGAGAGAGATGACAAGCCAAAGTATGTGAAGAAGGATGCAAAGCCTAATTTGTTGCCTAATCCCTCAACAAGAAGAAAAATATCAAGGGTTGTGAGGGCAAGGCCTTCATTGAAGTTGCCAACTTGGCTATGGCCAATCCCGGCTCACTCTTCAAGTACGACCACAAGGTACAAAGTATCTACTGTTGTGTACAGTTGCATATTTTGAAATCGCTGTGACGTCAATTTGAAATGAAAACAGGGGAAATAATTAAATATACTGAATATTTCAATTTTGTGTGTCAATGAAAGTTCATCTACGTGTTGCTGTTTACATCACTTTTGGAGTCGCGGGAAGTTGGAACTAGCTTGCTACGTTGTTAGAATTCCATTGCCAATCGTTTTGATACCAGTTGACATCAAAATATCTTGCTAGGGCTATGCGGTTATAACCCCATTGGCAATCATTTTGGTACTGTTGACATGGACACTAAAACTCCCTCTTAAACTAATTTCTGCTGTACCACTACATACCAACTTGTTTGCTAGGAACTTGGGAAGTACATGCTTGTAGAACAAATATCCAAGACAAAGCATTTAAGATATCTGTACAATATATCATAGGCTTACTGGAGTTAATTTGTCCCTTCTATTTTCTTGATTTTTGCCCTTTCACATATATTGGTGTATATATTTCTTGTAACACGGACAAATTAAGGCACTCTTTCAGGTTTCCCTTTTTAGGCTAGGGGGTTGATCCTTCTACATGCTACTTTTCCTCCATCCATACATACTCCACGCCCCTTCTATTCTCTACATTCACAAAACCTCGATATCTCAGCATGTTCTACTAGAAAGTGCAATATTCGGAGGTTGCGATGAAATTCAATGTTACTGTATACAGTTGCCACAATTGTTTTACCTGTCTATCGCGTGTTACTCATCAGGCTCCAAGCAAAAGTGCTTGTCACAAGAAGATGAAAAGACAGAGATGGGCAGAAGCTAAAATGGAAATGAGGGAGGTATGGAATAGCTTGATTTTGGTTTTTGCTAATGCTTGGCTGGTAGTATTGTGTAAATGATTTCTTTCACTTACTTGACTGTTGAAAGGCATTCAATCTATGTCTTCTGTTTGCCTTTTGGTATTAAGTTCATTAGTGAATCTGGTTGAATTGCCAACATAGTTGCAAATCACGGTAATACTTGGAGGTCTCAGTTGCTGTGTAAATTGTAAAGTTTTTCAACTCTTATGGATGTCTCACATGGTTCTAAATAATAGTAAACAATTAAATAGTCACACTTCACCATTTAGTTTTATACGGCAAGCAGCCTTGTAAATTTCTGTTATTTAGAAGACTGATGTTTTATGTCATACTAATTTCTCAACTCTGATGCATTGCAATTTTGATTATTTAGATGAAAAGGATAAGTTGTTAGAAAACATTAAAAAGCTGCAAGCTTGCATCTGGCTTCTTGAGAAGGATGGTGCAGACATAGCTGAAATCATGAAATTCAGGAGTTTGCTTGAATCAACAAAGAAGCAGTATGTGGAGAATGGTAGCAAGTGAAACCTTTCAACTTCATATTTCAGTGCTTATTTATCTTACTAACCTAACTGGTATGTGATATAGATGCACAATTGGCGCAGCAAGTATCAAGTGCATCACAACGGGTGCTAAACATGGACAGACTTGAGAAAATGGTGGGCAACATGGAATACATTTGCTACTTTTGGTATTTTGTTGCTAAAATGCATGTAGTTAACTTTGATTAAAATGGAAATGGCTAGGATACAGTCACTATCAGTTCCTGTCAAGAAAAACTGATGCGTAATCTTTATAGAGAAATGCCCTTGGAAGACAATATAGATTAGTTACTGATATAGGGAGGGACATGCACTCCAAATAATGTCGATTTGTCTCAGTAACATTATGAAATTGCAATCATTTGCCAGGATGGATTTTGGCCACCGAAACAATACTATTTCTAAATTTATGAGAGAGAGAGGGAAGGTAAAAGCCATTTTCCAACTGAAGCCCACCTGTCAGTGCCCCATACATGACATACAAACACACACAAGGGAAGTGCGAGTTGTCATGTGAGCTTGGTTTAGTTCCATGGAAAAACGGCTTTTAGCTCCATTCTCTCTCCTAAAATATGGCGAGTATTATCTTTATGACCAGACTTTCAGGCAAATGGACACATTTTGTAATATTCTTAACCAAATCATGGTTATATGGTGTGTTTAGGCTTTCAACAGATTCCATTCATGGTGACTACTTGGAGCAACTTGTTCGTCACTTTTAGGCATTTGATACTAGCAACTCCCTCCTGTTCACTTAAAGCTGCTACTTGCCAATTGTGATAAGCCGTGATATTTTTTTGTCCATTTATCTACAGTTAGCTGCAGCTTATTGTCACACATATATCAATAGTTTGGCTAAATGACCCCCACAGTATCTGGAATCAGTTCAATTAAGTTAGCTTCTTTTATGACGCTCTGTGTTTTGCAGCATGGAAAAAATGCCAGCTCCTGTAGAGAAGGTGAGGGAGATGAGCAGAACATGGATTGTGGAAAGGTGGAGGGCAGAAGCCTGAAAGGTTGCAAGGTAAGCTCCTTTCATGACAAATCTTTTGGCTGCTTCCTTTCTTTACCTTTGTCAACTACTTGGGTGTGTAAATGACATTTATAAATTGCTGAGGAGTAGCCAGTATAGATATGTATAATAATATCAAAAGATGCATGCAAATGTAAATTTGGATCTTCTACAGAACATAGCAGCGTGTAAATATTACCAGTCTTTCTTAGCTCTCTTTGATGACTATAACGTAGAAGCTGACCTGGCAATTGCAGTGTGGTTTATATTTTTATTTTCTCATGTTACTTATCAGAATCAAAACAGAAATTAACGTGTCCATCCACAATCACAACATTCATTATCTTTTACGAAAAAACTTTGTCTTTGTATCACTGCAGTTGGTGGGTTTACTTGTGTCTTGACGTCAATCAAATTGTTGACAATAGGCGGTTTCCCAACAAAACGACTTAGCGGAGGAGGTGAATCGTCTCAAGAGTGAACTCGAAACAGTGAGGCAAGATCGTGACTATCAGTTAACTCAGGCAGAGTCTTTGATGGCTGACATAGCTAAGCAGAAAGAAGTTGCAAGAAGATAAATGTGAGCTAGAGGATGCTATGAGGAGAGTCGCCACTCTCGAGGTATCTTTCTCGTGTTCCCTTTTCCTGGATCTGCAAGTGCAGAATAACTAACGAAGGGTATTGTAATCATGTAGAAAGGATGCCTATTAAATTAGACGATTCGAACGCCGCAGATTCAACTTGCATTGCAAACGAGAAATTAACGGTATGCAACGATTGAATCCTTTCTGAACAACTGTACCATGCGTACCATGCAATCCTTTCTGAACAACAGTACTATGAAAATATATTTTATGTGGATATTTATATTGATTTGGTATTGTAGATGTTCCATAATTTTGTTTATAAAATTGGTCAAACCTAGAAGGTGTCGACTTTTGACCAAATTTATACGTCTTTTTTGGGAATGGAGGAGTAGCTTGATTGGCTCTAGGATAGCATAAAATGTTAATTGGGTAGAGTGTGTGTAGCAAAATTTCTTAGTTTTGCCAGCGAGTAATCGGTTTTTTCCGATGCATTCCATTTAGCACACAATTTTTGCCTTTTCTGAAACGGCTTCGTGCCCCGCAGCTTGAGCTGGAGTAAGGGAAAGAAGATGGTGAGGGTGCGCAGGAGAAGCAGAGGCGCCGTCAGAGCTGAGGAGGAGTAGGAGCTTACACTTGCTGTGGCATCGGCAGAAGCGGCAGGAGGCTTGCCATGGCTGCGGCGGCGGATCGCCGGAGGAAGGACGGTGAGGGCACGAGGCGAGAGTCGAGATGAGCTAGCGCATAACAGGAGGCCCTCAGGCCTGAGGCTGCCAAACAAAAAGAATTCACATTCGTGTGTGTTGGGGTCGATATGTGCTAAACAACATAACGTTCTCTTTAAATTGGAGAGCATGCTTCTGGGGATTGGCGTTTGGCACCCAGAGCATATGCTCCGTTTTTAAAATGCATTTTTACACTGAATTTCAGGAAAATCGGACAAAAATTTCGCGTGTACATGTCGACGTTCTATGTGCTCACAAGTCGTTTCATGGAAAACCGATGTTTTTTGTGTTGTGTAAAAAGATAAATTTTGGTGCTAAAAAGGCTTTTCAGGAGACATTTTTTTCTTTTTTATACAGACCATGAAAAATGTCCGTTTTCTGGGAAACTAATTGTGGGCGCATGAAATGTTGAGATGTACATGCCAAATTTTGTTCAGAAATTGCTGACATTTCTAAATGTTGTTTTCCGGTGGCAGGAGCACATGCTCCCATGTGCCAAATTGAATTTCTGCTTGTGTTTGAATTCATTTTGTGATCCTAGTACATGATATTGTAACGTACTGTCTCAGTTCAAATTAGAAGGTGTTTTAGATATTTACCAAATGAAGTGAATCTACACACTAAAACATCTAGATACATTCAAATAACAAAAAAAGCTAAAACATCTTATATTACGGAAAGGAGGTAGTATCATATTACTACTACCATATTGCAATGTCACTTCATCGTATTTTAGTGGGTCAAGCAACTGGATTTCCACATATATGGATGTTTCGAGCGTCGTGTCCTCACAATTTAAGTTAATTTACTGATGGTGTCCGCGACCTATTCTGATCGATGCTGACAAGTTTGAAAGCTTAGAACAGTTTGATCTCTGGTCCACAATTCTTACGTATTAATTTCAAACGAAATTTGTCGCCGATGACCGTGTGCGTTTGATAAGTATTATAATAGAATAATGTGGACACGATTTGTTCTTGGATACGTACAACAGTGAGCAGTTCCAGTTAATTAAACTTGTAGGTAATATGTATATGATGGACGTTGAGAGCCCTATCCGGCCACTGCTTAAATTAATTTCCTGATGGTGAGTACATAGCGTTCCTGCGGGAAGCATACGAAGTAGTTGTTGAGACATAGTTGCGTCAACAATTTCCGACGACTGACTGTGTGCTAGTCATCCAATTAGTAGCCGCCTATGGCCAATGATTGGCGATTTTTTGTAGACTAGTCTTGCTCTCTTAGCGGCGAACGATAGGTCGATCAAGATGTGACCATGTAGCTACCTTGATTGTGCAGTATTTATAGGTGACACGGTGAAGTTCACAGGCATACACACAAACCAACTCCCACTAGCTATGCTACTCATGGAGGCCTCCTCTCTCCAAAAGCTCATTCACTTGCTCTACTACTAGTACTAGCAGCCTGGTTTACCCCGGCCATGCTGTGCCATCCATGGAAGAACAAGCTGCGGCTCTCCTTGCTTGGAAGGACACTGCAAAGCCAACCAGCCGAGCTGCAATCTTGGGGAAACAACACATGGCCGTGCAGCTGGCATGGCATCAGCTGCAGCAAGAATCAAGCAAGGCCCCGGAGGAGGTGATCACTGGGATCTCTCTGCGAGGGTTGGGGCTGAGAGGCAAGCTCGACGCCCTCAACTTCACGGCGTTGGCTACCCTCACGAGCATCCAGCTCTCACACAACGATAAGCGGCTCTTTTCCATCTGCTTTAGCATCATCATTGCCAAACTTGCGGCACATGATGCTCCAGGAGAATGAGCTATCGGGTGAAATACCAAGACAAATAAAACAAATAGGGGGTCTCATGGGTCTAAACTTGTCGGCCAATAACTTCTCTGGTCCCATTCCTAGTGAATTAGGATACCTAAGGAAGTTGCGTACGTTAGATTTTTCCAAAAACAACCTCACAGGCCCTATCCCAAGAAATTTAGGGAACTTGACTAAGCTCAGTTTCTTGTACCTTTATAGTAATCAGTTCACTGGATATCTTCCTCGAGAACTAGGTTACATGGTGAATTTACAAGAGTTGGATCTTAGCGGTAACAAACTCATTGGTTCCATCCCCCATACCTTTAGAAACTTGACTAAGCTCACTAGCTTAAACCTTGATACTAATCAGTTCTCCGGGCGTATTCCTCGAGAACTAGGTTACCTGGTGAATCTAGAAGAGTTGATCTTAACTGTAACGAACTCATTGGTTCCATCCCTAATACCTTCGGGATGGTTAATCTCAATGGCTTGTACCTATGGGGTAATAAACTTTCCGGGCGTATTCCTCAGAACTAGGTTACCTGGTGAATCTAGAATATTTGGGTCTTACCAGTAACAACTCATTGGTTCCATTCCCCATAACTTTGGAAACTTGACTAAGCTCACCAGCTTAAACCTTGATAGTAATCAGTTCTCGGGCTTATTCCTGAGAACTAGGTTACCTGGTGAATCTGGAAGAGTTGGGTCTTAGCAATAACAAACTCATTGGTTCCATCCCCATACTTTGGAAACTTGACTAAGCTCACTAACTTAAACCTCATTGGTAACCGGTTGTCCGGACATATTCCCGAGAACTAGATTACATGGTGAATTTACAACAGTTGGGTCTTAGCAGTAACAACTCATTGGATCCATCCCCCATACCTTTGGAAACTTGACTAAGCTCACTACCTTATACCTCAACAATAATCAGTTCTCGGTCATGTTCCTAAAGAAATTTGTACCTTAATGGGGCTTGAGGAACTTCACTTCAACAATAACAATCTCTCCGGTCCCTTGCCGACTGAGTTTGTGCGTTAGTGGCATGCTTAAGAAGTTAACCGGACAGGATAACAAATTGACTGGACCTCTACCATCAAGTTTCGTAAATTGCAAAAGCCTAGTCAGAGTCCGTCTTGACAATAATCAGTTACAAGGAGATATATCTATGTTGGGACTCTACCCAAATCTTGCTTATATGGACATGAGCTCCAATAAACTATTTGGCCAAATCTTATCACTGGGGGGAATGCCAGAATCTTACAATGCTAAACATATCATACAACAAGCTCACTGGGAAAATACCCGCAAGTATGGGGAATTATCTCAACTAGGGATACTTGATCTCTCATCAAACAAGCTAGAAGGAGAGCTTCCCAGTGCATTGGGATATCTAAAAGGTTTGTTCCGGTTGAGCCTCGGAGATAATTTGTTCCATGGAAGCATACCACAAGGAATTGGAGGATTGTCCAATCTGGAGTGCTGGATTTGTCATCTAACAAACTAAGTGGTTCAATACAAGGTTTGTTAGACCACTGTTTCAAGCTTCGCTATTTGAAACTGAGTCACAATAACTTCAATGGAAACATCCCTACCGAGCTAGGGGTGTTATCGAACTTACAAGACATGCTGGATTTAAGTGATAATTCCTTTGTCGGGCTGATACCGAGCCAACTTAGTCGTCTGACCATGCTAGATACTTTGAATCTTTCACATAATGAATTGGGTGGCTCAATTCCATCATCATTTCAGAGCATGGAAACTTGACATCTATTGATGTATCTTACAATGAATTGGAAGGACCAGTCCCAGAGAGTAGGCTCTTCAAGAGAGCTCCTCTCAAGTGTTTCATGCATAATAAGATGCTATGTGGCGTAGTGGAAGGATTGCCTACTTGTAATAGTGCGATTCAGAGTGGAGGGAAAAGTGAGACACCCAAAATTATTGTACTAGCCACGGTTCCTGTGTTGCTATCTCTTTTCCTAGCGGCGATATGATATTTCTATATGAGAAGAACACATCCAGGTCAATTAACACTGATAAACTGATGCAAGAAAATGTGTTCTCTGTTTGGAACTTTGATGGGGTTGACGTGTTCAAGCAAATCGCTGAAGCAACTGAGGATTTTAGTGAGATACATGCATAGGAACTGGGGGATATGGGTCTGTGTACAAAGCCAGACTTGCAACAGGTGAAATTTTTGCAGTGAAGAAGATACAGATGATAGACGATGACAATTATGTGATTGAGTTAGTATTCAATCGTGAAATCGAGGCATTGGTGCAGATTCGTCATCGAAACATTGTAAAATTATTTGGGTATTGTTCCTGTAGCCAAGGCAGATTCCTCATATGTGAATATGGAGAGGGGAAGCTTGGCAGAAACACTGAGGGACAATGAAAGGGCAATGAATTGGATTGGACAAGGCGGATAAGTATTGCGTTGGACGTGGTTCATGCTATGGCATACATGCATCATGATTGTCTGTCACCAATAGTCCATCGTGATATAACAAGCAGCAACATTTTGCTAGATGTGGAATTTAGAGCTTGCGTCTCTGATTTTGGTACGGCTAAAACTCTCAATGTGATGGCCTGAATATCACAAGGCTTGCTGGGACGAAAGGATATCTTGCGCCAGGTAACTAAAATTTAAGTCAAACCATATATGTATTGTTCTCTAGACTTGATATGTCATTGTACACATGTTTATGTACATGTAAACTGTGATGTATTCAGAGCGCATTAGTGATAATCTGATCTTTTAATTGCAACATTAATGAATTATTTGGTACTGATTGCAGAGCTAGCATACACAGAGAACGTGACGGAGAAATGTGACGTATACAGCTTCGGAGTGCTTGTCCTGAGCTTTTTATGGGATCCCATCCAGGGGAGTTGCTCTCGTCTCTGTTGCTGACAACCGAGAGAAATGATGTGTGCTTGAAGGATCTACTTGACTCCAGGCTCATGTTCCCGGAGGCTGAAACTGCTAGAAAAATATACTGCGTGCTCGTGTAGCGATTCAGTGCCTGGAGCCTAACCCATCACGCAGACCAACAGCACAGCGTGCCACCGATGAACTATATGCTGGGACCAAACATGTGAAGACCATCGTGTTGATTATTGCACGCTGACTCACCATTCCTGCCCACTAGTGCCCGCGGCTATGGAAGATAAATTGGTATTCATGTTGTGTGTATTTTTTCTCTGCTACCTACTGTACTTCTTAAAGATCCTATTTCCGTTCGTGACTAGCAAGGAACCTAAAGTTCTGATGTTATGGAACTAGTAAATTCATATATATATTATAATAGTAAACTTGCTTAATTTGTACATGTCAAGGCAACTGTATTTTTATGGGAAATGTTCGCCTTGCTTCTCACTTTTCGGCAAACTTTCAGTTACTCTCTTTCTGAAGGTACATTTTTTTGTAATATTCTTATTTGGAGCCTAATAATTAATACCACCTCAAAAAAGGGAAAGCGACGAGACTATCTATGATTTTTTTTTGTTTACGTGTAGACATGTTTTATTTTTGTTTATAAGGGTCAAATTAGTTCCTTAATAATTCTGTCTCTCGAGTCATAATCTTTTCCACCAGATAGAGAACTATTCCAAAACAAATAAATCGACATTCATCTTGATCATTACATTAAGCATATAAAAGTTCAGGTGTTGCTGATTGCAAAAAAAAGTTCAGGTTTTGCTTCAAGTTCGAACAACATAAATCTATAACGAGACACTTGAAAATTGAGAACCAGGTCGCACAAACTTGTCATCGCCTGACCGGCGCAGGCAGTGCGAGCACACAGCACATCTCACTGTCAGCTGGTACGTTAGAGGGAGGCAGCACCCGCGTAGGTGGTAGAGCCACATTGTGGTCGTACAGGTCCTGCACTTTCCGTTGCCCGGGCTTCTTCTTCGTCTTGACATTAGCATTTGATGCCGTGGCAGGGCTGTGGACTGGCGCCGCATTGCAAGGCCGATGACGACTCATCATGTGCTTGGTGCCGTCGGCAGCCATGGTGCAAGCCTGATCATTGTCCATGGCAGTGGCGGGACAGGGCGGATCATCCTCGATAGCGACCACAAGCGCCAGCTCAGGCGGCTGCCGTCCATGGTCTGGCGAGTGCTTGGCCACGGTGACCTGCGCGCCGTGGGAGCCACGTGAGTACCGGCCCTGCGCGGCGCAGACGAAGAGGCCCTCGGCCACGTGCTTGCCTAGGTAGTGGCGGAGGAGCCGGTCGTGCGCCGGTGGCACGCCGCGGTGCCTGCCGATGATGAAGGCCGAGATGACCTCCTCCGTCGCGCTGCCGCGCAGGGCATCGATTGCCTCGCCGATCATCTGTCATGCGTGCTTTATTAGTTAATCTCAGGTTACTATACAACAAATTTTGTGTGTAAGTAACCATGCAATGCGAGATTTGGAGTACCCAGGAATACGGTGGGTGATCTGGCGTGGGTTCCCGACGTGCCGAAGCGGGCGCCGTCTCCATGGTCGGCATTGCTGAGACAATGCAGAGAAGGGTAAATTGCACGATCGATGCCTAATGTGCGGTTGGGTTTACCTTGGTACGTGTCCTTGGCACATGTACGTGATCGGTTTGGGTTGTATCCTAGATTAGATTCCTAGTCGTGTTGGGATTAGTGATATGGAAAGCATGGATGGCAAGGAAGGAGACTCTGAGAAGAAGCCGCCAAGCCGGCATTGACATATCGCCGATAGCTGTAGTCGAAGTCCTGTTACGGTTTATTTAGTTCTCCTAGTTGTAGTACAGGACGGACTAGAGGTTGTATTGTACGCATATGTGCCAAGGACACGTACCAAGGTAAACCCGCAAAAAAAAAAAAAAAGCAATGCAAGTTGATCCTGGCTAACTAGGTTTTCATCGATTCGTCAGGAGAGCAAAAGCCGCCATGGAGGCCCGCCCGCCGCCGACGCCAGAGCTCCCCACCCACACCCAGGGAGACATGGTTTCTCCGACGGTGCGCACCCCCATCCGCACAATCTTGGGCGCCATCGACGCGCACGATAAGAAGCGCGTGATCGTCGGCGGCTGGGTCAGGACGGGCCGCAAGTCGTCGACCCGCTTGGCCTTCCTTGAGCTCAACGACGGTTCCTGCCAGCAGAACCTGCAGGCCGTGGTGAAGGGCGAGGTGTACGAGCTCCTCCGGCGCCTCACGCCGACGGGGACGTCAGTGTATTTGGAGGGCGTTCTGGAGGCGCTCGATGGAGCCAAGCACAAGCAGCTCATCGAGCTGAAGGTGGAGAGGGTGATCGAGATCGACGAGGTGGACGCCAGGTTCTACCCGCTGCCCAAGACCAAGCACTCGCTCGAGGGCCTCAGGGACCTTCCCCACCTCCGCGCACGCACCGACACGGTACGTACGTTCAACAAAGTGTTTCTTCCCTTTCTTCTTTCTTCTCATGTTTGTAAGTTTAATCTAATACCTGCAGTTCCATAGATACTCTTTAATCTACCTAGTTCTTTCGTACCTGTATAATGAACCATATATATGTACAGGGGTTTTATCTACGTTTGGGCATACCTCTCCAATGATAATAGGAAAAGTTGTAGGGTCATACACAGTACACACCCACCGTTTTTTTTTTCAAGTTTCTCCTTTTTATTCCGCCCACACTAAAAAGTATACAATTTTGTAGGCGAACGATACAATGTTAATAAAATATGGATTTGTGAAAATAAATTTAAATTTCACTCTATACAAGCAAATATGTAAACATATTTTATTTCCAAGAAATATCATTAGATATATTAAAATTGTATGAGAAGAATTCTGAACTATTTTCTCCACACTTTAGTTCTAATGTTTCAGTGGCCCGCAAAGTTTCAAGTACATATGTTTTTTTTGAAGAAACAAAATGGAGAAGTTGCTATAGAGTTTGAATAGTGAGCTTGTTAGGACATTGATGCAAGCATTGACAACACATATAAGGGTGTGTGTATGTGAGTTGAAGAAAAAAATCTCTAATACTAATAGGAAGATAATAGGATGATTCTAATTAAATTAAATAACGATAATTTCTACATTTTGATGTTAATAAAATGGTTCTCATTTGTATTTCGATTAACGGCGATGTCATGTGGCACGCTATTGCTTTCATGATATTTTGATATTAACATATGTTGTTAACAAACACACAAAACTGATTAGGAGAGGTATGTCCTTTCAGTTTTGATTAAGCCTATGTGGTATGGAGTGGATAGTATTATTCTGTGATCCGCCATTTTCAATTTCATGGGGCAATTTTCACTCTGATGTTTATGATTAATGACATTCTTGTCTTGACTTTGATCTCTTGCAGATAGCTGCGGTTGCTAGGATAAGGAGTGAGCTTGCCTTCGCAACATACATTTTCTTCCGGGACAGACGTTTCTGGCAAGTACACACACCAGTGATTTCAACAAGTGATTGCGAGGGTGCTGGCGAGATGTTCCAGGTCACCACCTTATTCAGCCAGGCCGAGAAGGTGGAGAAGGAGCTTCAGGAGAAGGCCCCGCCATCGGAAGCCGACATTCAAGCCGCTAAGCTTGTTGCCCAAGAGAAAGCAGACGCCATTGCGCAGCTTAAAGCAGCAAAAGCTACCAAGCAAGAGATACGTACCGCTGTGTTGGATCTTGAGAAGGCCAAAGAGAACGTTTCCAGACTCGAGGCAGAGAGGTTGAGATTAAGACCAGGGATTCCACGCAAGGAGGATGGAAGTATCTCCTTCGAGAACGATTTTTTTAAACGCCCAGCTTTTCTCACCGTCTCAGGCCAGCTTCAGGCCGAGACCTACGCGTCTGCTCTCGGCAATGTGTATACCTTTGGGCCAACGTTCCGGGCAGAGAACTCACACACATCAAGACACTTGGCTGAGTTTTGGATGGTCGAACCAGAGATGGCGTTCGCCGACTTGGAAGATGATATGAACTGCGCAGAAAGCTATGTGCAACACCTCTGCAAGTGGATACTTGAGCACTGCCGACAAGAGATGGAGTTCATGGTGAAGCATTCTGGTGATAGCACTGCAATTGTGCGTTTAGAGCTTGTTTCAGCGACACCTTTTGAGCGCATTACATACACAAAGGCCGTGGAGATATTGGAAAATGCCGATAAGGAGTTCGAGAACAAGGTCGAATGGGGAATTGATTTGTCGTCCGAGCATGAGAGGTATGGATAATAGAGTTGGTATTGATATATTCTTACTATTTTATATTACAATTCTGTTTCTCTTTTTGCATTTCTTATATTTTTACTATTCCATTTAATCTCCATTTTCCTTTTTTGTATTTATAATCCTTTTCTCATGAAGGTATCTGACTGACGTGGTATTTAAGAAGCCGGTTATTGTTTATAACTATCCCAAAGAAATAAAAGCATTCTATATGAGGCTCAATGATGACCAAAAGACAGTAGCAGCTATGGATGTTCTTGTCCCCAAGGTATACGAAAATTTGTTCAATCCTGATATTCGATCTATTTTAGATTTAAAAACAAGTGATCTTGCAGTGCCATTGTTTCATTCATTAAAAGAGCTGTGTACATTTTTTGTGCATGTGCCTACAGACCCTTTTTAATCTTCCATCATGTCAAAAAAGCATTCATTAATTATGAATGTGTCTTTGTGTAGAGTAGGTTCAACCTCTTTTCAAAACTGATTTCGTGCCATTTTTTATTTTGAAGTGTTATCCACCGCTCGTTGGAAACATATTTAGTATCGTATATTAATTATGAAAATGGTTGTATGTCCAGCTCGTTCCACCTATTTTAAAAATCGATCTTTTTCCTTAACACCTTTCTTCCTTATTTTTTTCAAAACTATTTTTTATCATTTTCGAATATGAAATTGGATTGGTGCCCAATATGTTACACCTCTTTTAAAATCAACAATTTTTTGCATTCATACTTTTTATGTCATATTTTCTGACACGATCTCTGTAGGTTGGTGAATTAATTGGTGGAAGCCAAAGGGAGGAGCGTCTAGATATTCTTAAACAACGGTAAGGGTGCTGGATTTTTAGTAGAAATTTCATGTTTATAGTTTTTACTAGGAGTTGAGAATAAAGATCTGATATATAAATTTACATGACCGCTTGACCATGACACCATGTACTGTTTTGCTTGCTATTGCTCTTTGGCACAAATATCTATGAGAACAATTATGGTGGAGTTATTTTATAGTAAATAAATCTTGGTAGATTTATTAGTGGAGGGCTCCACAACCAGGATTGCAATGCTGGTCTGTAGTTTTTATACTGTGTAGTCTCCTTTATGGGCTTTCTATAGAAAAAAAGGAATACCACGTTAGTATTGTAAAATTGTGCAAATGAAAAAAATTGTTCAATTAGCTGCATTAATGCATGATTAAGCGCCAACTAGATGAAGAGTAATTGGACGACTTGAACATTTGTTATATTTTTTGTTTCACTAGTATTTCAAAATAAATTTTTCATTAGGTACAAAAAACATCTTGTTTTCAATCCTTATTTTCACATCTTATTGATCGTTGATGTCTGTGTGAAGATCCTGACACATACCATGAATGGCTATTCAGCTGGCTGTTTAACTTTTTTTAGATGACTGTTTAACATATTTGACTACAGGATAAACGATGGAGGTTTGGCTTTAGGGCAATATGAGTGGTACCTGGACCTTCGGCGCTTTGGATCTGTCAAGCATAGTGGATTCGGCATGGGCTTTGAGAGAATGCTCCTTTTTGCTACCGGCCTCGATAACATCAGAGATGTCATCCCCTTCCCAAGATCTCCTGGGAAGGCTGATCTTTGAAGGGCTGCTACGCCTCTTAGAGCATCACTAGCAGTGCCCTCAAACTGGTCAAACACTCAAAATAACTGCTTTTTTGAGGGTTGAGGCTGAAACGAGGCGCGGAACAGAACCCTCAAACCCTTTAACCCTCAAAAAAATTTGGAGGTCGAACCCTCATTTCCCCCCTCGACCTGGACTAGTGCAGGTCCAGAGGCAAAACTGAAGGGCCCTTCATCGTGGTCAACGCGCGCTCGCGGGCTGAAATTTCCCCCAACCTCCCCTCCTCCTCCTCGCGTCCTCCTCCTCTGTTCCACGAGCCCGCCGCCGCCGCCGCCGCCCCGATTCGTCCTCCGCCGAGCTCGGCCCGCCGCCCCGAATCGCCGCCGGTCCCCGCTGCCTCGCCCTCCGCCCCGACTCGCCGCCGGTCCCCGCTGCCTCGCCCTCCGCCCCGATTCGTCGCCCTCCGCCCCGATTCGTCTCCCTCCGCCGCCGACGAGCCCGCCCCGCCTCCCGTCCTCCTCCGCCTCTCCCGCCCCGAGCTCGCCCCGCCTCCCATCCGCCTCCGTCTCTCCCGCGCCGAGGCCGTCCTCCTCCGACCCCGTCCGCGCATCTGTCGACGGTAAGGAAAACTTTTTCTTTTTTCTTTCGTATTTTCGTTTTTGGTTCATTGTAGTTAGATTAAATGTATGTGTGTCGGTATTTAGATGGATGCGAACATGGACAATGCGATGTCCGACAGTTCCGGTTGGTCATCTTCGGATGATTCGGACATCGAAGAGCTGCTCGAAGACGATGACATCGATATGACGGTTGCTCTCGTCGCCGTGAAGGAGCTTGAGGACCGCGCGATGCTGCTTGATCGGAGGCAGGGGTCGAAGATGGGGCGCACTTGCATCTTTAGGAACCGCGCTCTCGGCCACGACCAACTCATGCAAGACTATTTTGCAGACGTACCAACATATCCACCCCGCCTCTTCCGTAGAAGGTACCGAATGCGCCGCGAGTTGTTTGTGAAAATAGTGAAAGATTGCGAGGCCAACTCAATCTATTTCAAGCGGCGTAGAAACGCAGCCAGCACCATGGGATTTAGTGCATTTCAGAAGATATCGGCGGCAATGCGGGTGATCGCCTATGGCATACCCGCGGACTATACGGACGAGTATCTTCGCATTGGCCAAGATACAACCACGGGGTCCGTCCGTAGGTTTGCGAAGATGGTCATCCGGTTGTATGGTGAAAAGTATCTTCGAGCTCCAAACGAGGAAGACACGAAGAGATTGATGGAGATGAATGAAAAAAGGGGATGGCCGGGCATGCTTGGTAGTCTAGATTGCATGCATTGGACATGGAAAAATTGCCCAAAGGCATGGCATGGAATGTATTGCGGTAAAAGCCGTGATGCTACCATTGTGCTTGAGGCCGTGGCATCGGAGGACTTATGGATTTGGCATGCATATTTTGGTTTGCCGGGAACATTGAATGACATCAATGTGCTACAAAAATCTCCTTTATTTGGAAGACTAGTTTCGGGTGATGCTCCAACTTGCAATTACAAAGTCATGGACAATGAGTACACAATGGGATACTATCTCACCGATGGCATTTATCCTGAGTGGGCAACTCTTGTGAAGTCCATTAAAGAGAAAAAAGGGATGCCCTTAACCAAAAAAGAGTCAAATTTCACAAAGGCACAAGAGGCAGCCCGCAAGGACATTGAGAGAGCTTTCGGTGTTTTGCAAGCAAGGTTTGCCATTGTTCGGGGTCCAGCTCGTTTTTGGGACAAGAAAACCCTTGTGAACATCATGAAGTGTTGTGTCATTCTACACAACATGATCATCGAGGATGAGAGAGGGTTAAACTTGCCTTGTTTCTACGACAATGTTGGTACCCGAGTGCGAGCGGAGAGGAACCCTGATCGCGTTCAAGCTTTTCTCCAAGCACATCGGGATATTGAAAATGCCAGCACTCATACCCAGCTCCGCGATGATCTGGTCGAGCACCACTGGCAGCTGCTTGGCCGTGGCCAATGATCTAACTTTGTTTTAGTTGATTCATGTTCCATTTGCTTCGAACACTTATTCATGTTCTATTTGCTTCGAACTATTATTGTAATTTGCAGAAAACATTGTTGTAATATGTCGACTTATTATTGTGTGTTTGAAACTATTATTTGCTGGTGTTTTATGATAGCTAGAATGATTATTATGTGCTGCAAACTGTTAAATGTTGGCTGTTGTATGAAATTCTGAAGAAACTGTCGAAATCCTGTTTTGAGGGTTTGAAGGCCGGGGCGCAGATCAGTGCCCTCAGACCAACCCTCAAAACAGAATATTCTGTTTTGAGGGTTGGTTTGAGGGCACTGATCTGCGCCGGCCGTTTTGGGACTTCAAATTCGTGTTTTCTCGGCCCTCAAACTGGTTTTGAGGGTTACTAGTTTGAGGGCACAACTTTTCATGGTCAAAGGCAAATTCGTTCTATCATCATCTTTACGCTCCAGTCCATTTTGTTGGAGAGGAACAACAGTCCTTGAGAATAAGCTGAGATGATTCCAATATTGTTCCGTGCTATGTTTTTCTATCAAACAGGATCTCTATTTTATTTTTATTTAGCCAATTAGCCAGTTACATATTTATTTTTGGTTAGAGAGAATATATAAACAATTTATTGAAAAATAAACGGTTTAAACGGGGAGAAAAAATGAGTGTAAAACCCACCATCACCAACCTCGCTCATTCTGGTGTCCGGGTGCAAGTAATGACTGAATCGAATATCTGACATGCCACACGATGGCCTCTAGCTTGTTTGATATGCAACCTGATTACACCGACATGATCCGTTACTAGCTCAGGCAACAAGGAAAATTGGAACATAACCTGAGGTACCTTTAGGTCAGGTTGCAACATAGCTGGATTGGCTAGAAGAGACGATTACGGGCATACGGCGCCGCCGGGCTAGTCGAAAACAAGCGAATAGTCCTTAGGGTGACCTCTGCCCCACTCAAAGGGCCATCATTGCGCATATCGCGATGCTCCACCTTTGGCATCAGTTGACTAGTCGATAACCGACATATAGACTTAAGAGTGCCTCCTGCCTAACTAAGAGGGTGAACGTCCCCTTTCCAAATAACAAAAAATAATTATCTTCATCTAATCATCTAATGTGAGCAGAGTGGAAGACTAGGTAGCGATCTTTTCTTCGTCTCCAAGCCTTGGCGCGTGGGCGAAAATTCATTCGGCGCACCAGAGACAACATCTCCTTTCGGCGCGTTCAAGTGAAGCAATAAGAAACTTTTCCGCGATTACGAAGGATGTTGTGGCTACGGAATAGGTCATGGGTATTATCCCGCCAGTATATTTGTGTTCGGATGCATCACTCGTTCGGTGATCGGGATGATATCACACGAGAGACAAGGATTGATAATAATCTGATCTAAAGGGATGAAGAGGTATTTGCCCCTTTAGATCATATTATTATCAATTATGGATCGGAAATTTGATTCTAGGAGACTAATTGGCTAGGAAATAATCAGTCTAGGTATCAATATCGGTCTTTGTGCGATATTTTCTGGCACAATTGCTAATTTCATAAGAAATTATTTGGACCTAGGCTTGCAGCGTGGGATGCTCTTCCTTGGAGGTTGGAAACGGTTGAATTGCTGCAAGGGACTAAAGAATTTTGTTGGAGTCTAAATGAGAATGATAAATTATCGGTTGATACTATGTATAGAGCACTCATTCATCCAGATGTGCGAGTTGATAACAATAGAAAAATCGGAAAATGAATGCGGCGCTAAAAATTAAAATTTTCCTGCGTTATGTTCATAAATGTGTAATCTTGACCAATGATAACCTTGGAAAGCATAATTGACATGTGAATTTTCAGCATATGGAAAACATAGACCTGTTTACGGAGGTCTATACACGATTGGAGCAAGCAGTGAGAAATATTTTATCCCACGTGGATGACAGCGTAGTCTATGGGTGGGTTCCACACCGCCTTACACTTACACATTGCTACATGTTTCCGCCACAGTTGTATTGCGCCTTTGTTTTTCTCTCTTTTACCATGTTTGTGCGTCTTGTCTTTCTGTATCGTAACTATGCAGAGCCCGCCGTGACTTCTTATGAATTGTTTGAGTGTGATGCTAACTAATGAATTTAACTAATAAATCCGAAGAATCCAAAAAAAATCCGGCTTTATATACTAGTAGAAGAGTATACTAGCAAAATGCCCGTGCGTTGCAACGGGCGTGAAGTACTTAATTTTGACCATCATACAATATAATTGTAGCTTGTATTATCGATAAAATAAATGTATGCTAAGATGAAAATATACATTGCTCTGCAATCTGCATGAGCTCCGAACCCGAACCAGGAAACTCATCTCCATATGCTCCTAGTCCAGTCGGGATTAGTCCAGGTTCAGCACCATACATGACACTTACCAGTTAATTGACGTTGTATAAGTAAATACATTTGAGAAAATACTAAATAATATTCATCTACAACTTGTTTCCTCTTCCTTTTGTCAAGAAATTTTGCATCTGCTTTAGGTGAATCAACGAAGCTATGTGCACATAGGTTAGAAGTGGGCACTTCCATTATTGCAAGAGAGCAGCACCTGTGATTGTCCCCAAGATAATCAGCACTGAAGCCTCACTGCTTAATTCGTACAGGTGCTCTAAATGCAGTAAACAGTCTGCACCAAAGTTCGAGCGAGGGCAAGAAATCTCTGAAATTGTATTAGTGAGCAGATTTGTAGTGGCTACAATGCATCATTAGTGAGCAGGCTTCCGCGTCCAAAAGCAAGCTAGCTTTGCCGTGGAAAGCCGAGGGGAGCGCGGACCTCGTCGCCTGCGCGGCTCATGGGATTGGAGCCGTTGGTGGTGTCCCACGGCCGCCGGCGCTGTGAACGGGGCGCGGCCGCCGCTGCAGGGAACAAGGCGTGGCCGCCGGCGCTCGAAACAGGACGAGGCCGTCGGCGTGGGGATCGGATCGCGGACGCCGTCGGGTATCAAGGCGGCCACCGGTGGAAGAAAACCCCTCGGTAGACGGTGGGTGGTCAGGGCATGGCCGCCGACGGGGAGGTCGGGTCACGGCTGCGGTGGGAAAACCAGAGGTGGGCAGACTGCGCAGCCTCCCGGCCGGCAGCGGGGAAGAGATTGAGGATTCTTATCCTTTCGGAAGATTTACAATTCGATCCTTGCATCCGGACTGCGGATTGATTTCTGGAATCTACAGGGGTTTTGCGAAAAGTACCGCGACGTACCACGGATACCGTTACTCGTATTATATAGTAGAGAAGAGATAGAGAAGAAGAGAAGAGATAGAGAAGAGATTTGTTTGCTCATTGTCATTGGCGTCTCTCTGGTAGGCAAAGGGAATTAGAAAAGAAGATTTTTTTTTTTCTTCCAAAATGTGCGATTGGGTTTGTATCCTAGTTGTGTTAGGGTTAGTATTTGATATGGCCCGAAACCATCCGGCCTGTACGTACATACAGGACGATGCGAGTTCGAATCGGTACAGGTCTTATGCATGGCTACACGTTGTTTTATACGCGCTGACTCTTTTGTTGATTTTGATCGATTCAGGACAGCAATAAGCACGGCTCGAACCAACCCGCCATGAAGGCCGAAAACCAACCGCCGGCGCCAGAGCTGGCCGACGAGACCAGCATCCTCTCCTCCACGGGAGACCTGGATCCTCGGACGAATCGCAGGTCCATCCGGTCAATCCTAAGCGCCATCGACGCGCATGATGACAAGCGCGTGGTCGTCGGCGGCAGTGTCAGGACCGGCCGCAAGCCGTCGAAACTCTCGGCCGTCCTCGAGCTCAACGACGGCTCCTGCCAGCAGAACCTCCAGGCCGTGGTGAAGAACCAGGTGTACGACCTCCAGCGCCTCACGCCAACGGGGACGTCCGTGGTCTTGGAGGGCGTTCTACAGAAACTCGACGGAGCCGAGCACAAGCAGCTCATCGAGCTGAGGGTGGAGAGGGTGATCGACGTCGGCGACGACGGCGAGGCTGATGCTGGGGTCTACCCGCCACCCAAGGCCAGGTTCAGGCTCGAGGGCCTCACGGACCTCGTCCACCTGCGCCCACGCACCGACAAGGTACGTCCAAAGTTTATTCCTTTTTCTCATGTATATTTATGCATTTTATTACCCCTTGATGGCCAGCTAAAATTTTCCATCGTTCGCAACTGTCCCACGCTGATGGGTTCTTTTTTAACAGCTACCATGGATCGTTCTGTTGGACGGCGGAGTCATCACTCCACCTGATGAACTTGTGGAATACCCCGCTTCAATCCCCGACAACGCACTATGCATGCGAGGGCTCAACCAACGACTGGCTACTCCTCGGCATCTACGACCAAATCCCGGAGGGCACACGCTACTACTTCGACAACTATGTTTTACACAATCCTTTCTCGCTCGAGTACATCCCGCTGCCCGAGTTGGACGCAGTCCTCGACCGCCAGTACAACATCCGCAAGTTTCTCATGCGCTCTACCATCCATGACTTCATCGCCATCATCACCACCAACCTGAATACTCCTCTCATCGTGATTCTACCAGGAAAAGGTGTGTGGATGGCAGAACCACGAGCAGCTCCATATATCCATATCGTCGACATTGCCTTCCTTGGAGATAAACTCTATGCCATCACCAAGGCGGAGAACCTTATCCCCTTTGATCTAGGATGGAATGAGGATGGAAGTCCCAAGGTTACCATTGGAAGGCGTGTCATCCGGCAAGCGCTAGATTATGAAGGTTATGAGTGGTGGCATGCATCCACTAGTAGGGAAAAGCCTATTAGCGGCACACCAAAATATGCTATCAGTGGCGCACTAGTGGTGCGTCACTAAACTTGCGCCACTGGTATGGCGCACCGCTGGTGCGCCACTGGTAATTTGGACGGTGCGCCACAGGTAATCTGCACAGTGCGCCACAGATAAGTCCTTGGTGCGCCACTGGTATAATTTTGCAATTTTTTTTTAAAATGCACCGTATTTCGTATTTGCACAGGTATATATGTTGTACAGGTATACAGTACACATGCAGTAAATAGTTTTTGAATAACATGATAAATGCACCGTATTTCAACGGAGATGATTGCATAAATCTGATCACACTTAAACAATGAGTTAGGAGCACATGTTGTATTGTCAACAACACACTACAAGTACTTATTTGACGTCGATACTAACAGTTAACTTATTGGAACTACGACTGCCAACTCAAATAGCGTCATCCTCGAGATGATCACTCGGGTGGTCGGGGTGCTTGTACAAGAAGTAGATCTCCTCGGTACCCTCGTCGAGGTAGAAGTTGCACCTCTCGGCAGGTTGCATCTGGTAGCGATGAACAAGTGCTGTCCAAACCGCGCCTTCGAAGTATGTCTCGTTCGCCATGTTGGTGCACTGAACCTTGAACTCCCTAGTAGGCACGGTCAACTGGGCCAAGGTGACCTCAAATGTCTTCTGCTCGGTAATGGCAACTCCCTGATGCTTCAAGAAGAAAGATCTAGCTCTGCATGGGATGTTCTGAGAAAAAACAACAAGTAAACATTGGCACATGGAATTATTGATATGTTACAACTATCACAACAAAAGTAGGCTAGAGACATGACGAACATACCATTGTAGTCTCAACATCCGCTGGCAGAACTACCACAAACATCTTTTTCTTACACCCAACGTAGCCACAATCCTCACACGGATTCATTTTCTGCATATTATACATGATATCACAGCTTAATAAAACATAAAACAGAATAAACCATAAAACGATGTAAACATATTAGCTAAACATAACACATATAGACAAGTAGCACAATAATACATAGGTAGCATGCATGCATCATAAGTCTAGCAGTACGACATGTAGCATAATAAGTCTAGTATGACACGACAGGACATCTGATAGACATCCTAAACTCCACTCGCGCCGGTGTCAGTGACGTCGTCGTCGCGATCCCACCAAGAGGACGTGCTGCTAGAGTCCTCATGCTGCTGCGTGCCGGAGGGGCCGGCCTCGTCCTGCCCGCGCTGCTGCCGGCTCTCGCTGAGGACCTGGTACTGGACCGCCATCACCTCGGGATCAAGGAGGAGATCCTTGACCAAGGGGTCAGCCTCCTCACGCTGGTGGCGCGCCCTGAGCAGCCTCTCTGCCTGCCGGTGCTCCCTCTCCTCGGCCCTCGTCGCGATCCTCATGCCATCTGGCGCTAACTTATGCGCCACGCGCCGCTCATCCTCAAAGTTGAGGATCGCTCGAGCCCCAAAGTGCTGGACCGCCGCGCAGTCATAGGCGCGGGCCACCTGCCACGGGCACCTGAAAGTGCCAAGCTGGATCTTCCTGCGATCCACTGTGATCTGAGCTCCCCAAGTCGGGATCTTCGTGGCTTTGCGGTGAACACCACGAAACTTAGGCTCCGGCTCCGACATGATGCTAAGTAGTTATGTAAAAGCATTTGATACAGGGGTTAGTCATATATGAAATGAATATATGTAAACAATATCTTGAATACCATCCTAGGGAAGATTAACAGAAGACCTCATGCATTTGATACAGGGGTATTTCTACATGAACATTATCTTGAATACCATCCTATTTTAGCAACCCTTGCATATGATACTCTAGAATTTTAGATACAATTAACCAGGTATCTTAAATACTATCCTAGGGAAGAATAACAGAAGACCTCATGGACTCTTCGAGCAAGACACACGATACCGCTAAATTATCTATCGCCAACATCAGCTGCCAGGGACTCCAACGCATGGAAACGACATCAGATCAGAACAATAATGTGGATCGAGGACACGGGGAGATCGGGAGGGGGCGGGAGGCGGCGGTTACCGAGTGGATGGTGGCCTGGAGCGGGTGCGGCGGCGCGAGGTCGCCCTTGACGCTGTCGTTGACGCCGAATCTGAGCACCTCTTAATCGGAGGTGGGGCGGCGCGGAGGGATGCGGAGGGGCGGCGAGGGGGGTCGGCGGTGCGCGGCGGCGGTCGTGGGACGGAGGGGCGGCGAGGTGGGATGCGGATCGAGGTGGGGATGCGGAGAGGTGGGGATGCGGAGATGGGGAGAGGTGGGGATGCGGCGAGGTGGGATGCGGGGTGTGGGATGCGGTGCGGAGGTGGGGGGAGGCGCGGACGTGTGTGGCGTGTGTGTGTGCGTGTGTGTGTGTGAGTGTGTGCGTGTGTGTGTGCGTGTATGGAATTTTTTTTTTGTGAAAAGTTTGGAAATTTCCTAAATTCGAATTTTTTTGAATCAATTTTGTACAAAATGGATATTTTGGTCCAACTGTGTTAAATCTTTATTGGTCAAGAGATTACACCCAATATAGTTCAAATTGCTGAATATTTGGAAAACATCCAAATGCACTTCCTCAAATTACATGAAGTTGAATTTAATAAATGCTCATACGATGCATTCTCTAACTACGGAGTTAAAATGAAAATTTATGGCAAAATACAAAAATATTCAAACAATTTAAATCACTGCGTATTTGGAGATACTCTACATATCAAATTTAAACGGATTCCGGCATTTCGAACTACAACAAAATACATATTCTCTAACTATGGAGTCATTCTACAAATTTATGAAAAAAATACAAACAAAAACATTTATTGAACATGCACATTTCCAAAATTAAAGTTTCTTCCCCAAGTATTCACAAATATGACAAATATATGAACACTAACACAAAGGGAAAAAAACCACATACTATTCTGCATTTGATCAAAATTCAAGTTATCAAAATTAAAGTTTAAAAAAAACTTACCGCCACAGATAAAAAATTTACCAGTGGCGCACAAGTGGCTGGTGCGCCACTGGTACTCTCTCTCCTCCACCTCGAAATTTTTCAAGTTTATCTGGAACTTACCTGTGGCGCACCACGTTTACGGTGCGCCACTGCTAAAAATTTACCAGTGGCGCACTGCAATCTGGTGCGCCACTGGTATTTTTTTTCAAAATCCAGCAAACCTGGTGAGAGACTATCAGTGGCGCACAAGTGGCTGGTGCGCCACTGATAGCATCTCACGTATAAGCTTTTCCCTACTAGTGATCTGATGCTGAGAATAACAATGATGAGGTGGAACAAGAGCAGGATGACGAGGTTGCGGACGCGGCAGCTGCAGTTGATGTTGTGGTGGATGATTATGAGAACTAGATGAATGCCCGTGCGTTGCTACGGTCCCATCAAGTTGTTTTCTTGCTACATATATACAAATAACGTGATACATATAAAATTCACATGAGTAGAAAGAGATAGCGATAATATTTCATTTTCCTTTTTTCTTAGTTTTAAGATAATAACTACACCTTTAGACAACCCAACAACTATGTCTTGTTGACGATTCCGTTTGCTTATATCTCAGAGACAACTTCAAGTAACAGCTTTTATATACATCGTACACATGCTTATTGTATCGTTGTTAGACCTAGGAGTAGGTCTGTTACACTTCGCCTCGGCCATGTCGATCATTCATGACGCCGTCCTTCCGAATGTCAATCGAATCAGAGCCGGCTCCATGCGATTGTCTCAACGCATCCACCTTTGTGTGTTGTCACAGTAGTTCCATGCCAGTAGAAAAATGCTTATTAGAAGGTCATTTAATTTTTCGATTGTTTGTTATCATAAAAGTTAACTTTTTTAGAAATAAAAGCTTACCGTACCTAACATATTGTCATATCCCCAAGCCTTCTCAGTTTCAACCTGAGTCGGTCGAATAAGTCTCCCTTTGATAATTATTTTCACATATGAATTTTCTCTACCAAAATTAGTGCACTAATAAATTCTACATCCATGTATCATATTAGTAATTACAACCTACATAAAGTTAAACTATATCTCAGATATAAGAAAAAATTCCACTGTAACCAGGTATGGTGAAATGTCGGGTTTCTTGGACATGTTGCTTCCTTAGAACGATCACTCATGTATAACTGAAATTAGATGTCAAAGCGCTGCCACAGAAGAACAAAACCATACATAGAGACATAACTCCATAAGTTGTTTTACTCCACAATGATATCTAGCTCAACTCAAGCCTATGGGACGTTGTAATCAAATCTTGTGTTTATTTCTCTCGCTGACCATAATGCATCAAGAAGTTCCCATAGACCTCACCATATGGATTCTCTCTTCATGCTTCGAACCTATTGATTATGCATCTGGCCCTGCCTTCTAGTGCATCCACTCATCAAAACTATAGTGACGGTTAACACCAAGGTTGTCTCTACTCGGCCTTGCATGATCATGTAGAGTTAAAGAATAATCAATACACCAATACATAACAGGGATGTACTATGCTAAAGAATAATCACTTCATGTTTTCCAGGGTAATAAAAACATTATTGCAAATGGTTGCCATGTACTACAATTCAAACAGTAAGATGGTGCACCTAAAGATGACATAGTTGGGTCGTACTGAAGCAGCAGGACAAAATACACAGAGTTACTTAAAAAAAGGCAAACCAACCAATAGTTCAGTTCATGCACCTTGAGATAGGAATCTGAAATTATGAGGAGAAAAATGATGATAATTATGCAAGAGAATCCACTTCATGATGCTTTTGCAACTGAAACAAACAATGCAGACATAATAAGAGAAGAGCTATATAAACTCACTGTGATATTCAAATATTCGAACATGGAAAAGAAATGATAGAACAAGGGATATGTTGCCTCAGGTCTCACCTTATGTTCGAGCCTGTAATATCACCTAAATTGTAGACACTTTGGTCCCTCTAGAGCTGCAACAACAGAAATAGATACACAATATTCGAGGGCGCTGCATATCAAACAAAATTCATGTTTTAAATAACGACAACAGTTCCACAAGCGCTGCTGCTCTTTACTACCAAGTTTTGGTGCCTGCCACCAAAGAGGATCTGACTCACCTATTGATTGGTTTCACCCACCTTCAAGTTCTTGTCACGCCTGAGTATCGCCAAAGGAACTAAGAGCCTTTGCTGAATTTGCGCTAGGGCTCCACCTGTATTTCTGCTAGCCAATTCATTCTTGAATTTAAAAAGTGCAACCAAAATAAACTATCAATGGCTAAAACCATTTGTACTAAGAGAAGACTTAAGAGTTGAAACTAAATAACGTTTATATATTAGGGTATTAATTATTGTACAGAAACATGTTTAAGCAGATCAATAGTTTTCCCCAATCAAAGATACCAATGGAAGTATGAAACGTAATGCCTTGGGAAAACACATCTTGATGTGAACATATCTTAAACGAAATAGTGCAACGGGAATTTTGCAATGACTTAGAATATAAATATGGGGGAAGGCAGGAGAGTCAGAATTGTGTGCTGTGCTCACCAAGTGTGTCATGTATGGTTGTACGCTGTAGCTGTACCAGAACTGGAAGGCTGATAAAGCTGCAATAGAGTTCTTCGAAGGATTTGTAGTCCACTGGAAGACATCAGTGCCAAAAGGAACTGAAAGAGGTACAAGTATATGACAGATCATGCTATGTATTCTAACCTGCGATACATTCATGTAATATGTATCATCATCAACAACAGCTCCAGAGAGATTAGATTCTCCAGGGAACCACACATCCCTATCCATTGATCTGCTCTGCCAAATACCATCCCAACTCCGAAGTCTGAACTGCAGTACTTCACACACCTCTAAAACAGTAAAACTTGACACGTAACTGACCATCTGAGGTGGTTATCTCAATTACCATGCCCTTGTAGTAGTAAGCAAACTGCAGGTCACACCACACCTGGTTTTACCACTGGGAGTTCGACCTGAATCATCTATTAGTTTAGATCTTGATGAATCAAGAAACATAAGCCGGACAGGGAAGAAAGATATGTTGTCATCGGAAGAAATATCAACTGAAAGAGGGCCAAGGCCATTATTGGATTCTTACATTTGTGATAGCCCTTTTCCATGACAGTTCCAGCCCGGACACCGCCAAGAAAACCGCACAAACAGAACAATCTCCGGATCAGCAATCCCTACCATCTCAAAAGAAATACTGCCATTGGATACTAAATCAAGAGAAAATGACCATGAGACGGTCGGAAGAGGCACTGAAGATGGCCAGTGCGCACGCGATGCAGATCCTTGTGGCGCCCCAGCCCCCAGCACGCGCTTGACCCGCCGAACCTGCGCGAGGATGCAGGTGACGGGCGTGGCGCCGCCGGACCAACGGAGCGAGCTGCTGGGTTGGGTGCGGGAGGCCGGTGGTGCTGGGTGGCGGCGCGGGCGGGCGGCGGTGGAGCTCCAGATCGAGATGGGGGTCCGGGCGAGGAGGTCCCAGGTGCTGGCGGCGCTGGGCGGCGTCGCAGCATGGCGAGGAGGGCGCCAGGTGCTGGCGGCGGCGATGGGCTCGCGCGGCGGCGCCAGGCGGCGGTAGGGGGCGGCGCGTGCGGTGCTGGCGCAAGGCGGCGGCGAGATGCGCGAAGGAGAGGCGACATGGAAGAGAGGAGGAAATGAGGGCAGGGGCTGGCGAGCGGACGGACGCGCTGGGCCCCACGCGTGGGACGAAGTCGATCGGCAGACTTTTCTGCCAAGCAAACGTACGTACGAACTCCAATATAATAGTAAAGATGATGGGCAAGTAGTGGTAAATGACGAGGATGGTCAAAATGACCTCAACTATTCTAGTTGCCCACATAATTACATATCAGATGAGGAAATCATCATCTGGCACCTAGTCGAATCATGCGGGAAGCTGCTCATGGTGAAGCCCCGGATGCATATCCCTCCGGACTTTTTCAGGCTATCCATTCGCCAGGTTGAAGTTTTTGAGGCCGATTTTGATACGGGCGAATGGGTGCCAATGAATAATGGTTTGGGCAGGGGCCAAGCGTTGTTCATCGGCCGTGACTTCTCCAAGTCTGTTTCTGCACCTCGTGGAGATGTGGCCGAGGACGACATCTATTTTATCGAGTCCGGCGAGGTGTTCAACATTAAGACTCAAGTTTCTAACCAGAAAAGGTTTCGTAAGCCTTTCTATTGGGGACATATTGGACTGTGGCTCTTTCCTCCGGAGTTAGTGCTTTGACAATAGACGTACATAATTTGTAGACAATGGATGATTATACGTGGACAACAAAATAGCTTTATCTATTTTACATGGTGCACGGTTATGGTATATATGTGTTTTATAGCAAAAAAACACTTCTACCTCCCGAGCTCTAGTGTTCCCGGTTTAAAAATATTTCGAAGAGTTTACTTTTCCATCTCAGAAAATTCTGAAATAAACATACAAGTATATATACATGTCCGTTATATATGCCCAAATTTACAGAGAAATATCCTTTCATACATGATCTGCATAAAAAAAAGGAAAATCTACCAAATAAAAATGAGTTCCTTAACATCCTTTCAGATCCTTGATTTTGTAATTTTTGGGTAGCCTACATTACAACGTATTATGAAGCTAAACTATTCAGATATGTACATAACATGTGCATGTATCCACGAATCTGTTCTGGGGATTTTTTGAAACTTTGAAACACCATTTTCGATTATTTTTTTACAAGGTATGAGCACTGGAGCTCACGGGAGCCAAAAGTCCTCTCCATTTTTTAATTATTCTAAGACAACTAAGATAGAATCAGTTTTTTTTATAGTGACAATATGGAATTAACTATTGCCAGCTTTATATGAGTCTCGACAGTTTTGGTGGCCGGAATAATCCTATCTTGTCTGATTTAGATGAAGGTGGAAGTGTAAACATGACGAGTGGACTATATCAATGTGCTTTATTAAACTGCTTAAATCATTTTCCTCAAATTTGTTTTTAATTGGTTTATCACTAGAGGGCCATGACTTGACTTGTTTATGTCGATCTTTATATAACTCGCAGATGGTGAGAGATATTTTTACCTCACATGGATGGAGGCATAATTTTCATAAGAGAATCACAACCTTGTCAGGCGAGTGTGGCGCGTGCGGCCGCACAGGGTCCCAAACTGAGTGTGGATGACAAAGTGCATACTAGTAGTTGTTCATATCTTTTGGGCTTGCATGATGGCATATCCATCTTACATGTTCAAGGACATTTGCGAACAAATCTGAGCGGTGCTATATTTCTAGCAGAACTTTCTTTTATACGCAGTTTATAAACGAAAAATGGAGAACTTAGGACTTAAATAATGGATAATTATTGTCACTGACAAGATGATGTGTACTAATATATATTTTGTTTGTTTTTAGTATGTATTTCGAAAGTGACAAAATATGTTAGATGATTATCGTCAAAAATTCGCTGACCATTGGAATAAGAATATTGTACATGTCGGTTATGTTTTTTATGAAATGTTAAATGGTGAGCAGGTCTAATTTTAAAAAGATATTTAAGTTGGCACCGTGTATTTGAATGAGAAGCAAGACCAGTGGTGCATATATGATTTTGGGTAGATATAAGACTCTGATGCAGAATTGAACATAAATAAATAGCAGAAAATAGAGTCCTCTATCAAAACAGTGCACCGTGTCCCGTTTTCCTCATATTAAAAAAGAATAAAGCAAAGCATAAAAGTGTCCCAACACAAATATATATTAAATTGTACTTAAGTCTGTCGAAACATACACACAACTTCTGATTTAGACAAGCAAGGCCAGACGAACAAAACTATAAGTCTTGATCCAAATTACATATGCACAACGTATTTCAGTTTTCATCTATTATTTTCCCCGATGCATGTTGTGTAAATAAGAAGAAAAGATAAACACGTAAAATGAGCCTCGTGAATGTCCTAATATTGTCGCATTGTCCATCTTACCATGTTACAGGTTACTTTATAACCAGCAAACCATAACAATTCTTGCTAGCGGCAGCCTCGTCCGACGGCTCGATCTCAGTTCCTTCCAATATCACAACGTATTTTTCTTCCCATTGATATCTTATCTACTCGTATTAGCACCATGTCTAAATCTCTACCACTAATAATAGCTCTATATTACTTCCATTGTTCTTGTTGTTGGTAAGCTAAATCGTTAGACCAATCGACTTGACATGGGTCCGATTATATATAGTAATGTTTTTTCAACCCCTTTTGTGTTACCTCGGCTCCCGGGTCGATACGCATGACTAACTAACAATTAGTGGTCATTCAGTTGGTATGCACGTGACCCAAACAGAGCATCATCTTGCAAAAGGAAAATATCATGTGGAGAGCATCACATCCGCGTGAAATTTAGACTGCTTGAGAGTGCCGCCTTCGTGCCACCTTTTTGCACACTTGTATTGTTTTGACGCATGGTGGTGGGGCCATCCGGATGGGCTACGCAAGGAAAATATACTACTCAAGCCCAGGACTAAGAGCATCTCCAACCGGAGCCCCCAAAGGCCGCCCAAACGTCCGGACGCCAGGACGGCATTTGGCCCAAAAACCTCCACCCAACGGAGGCCCCCATAGCCATCCAAACGACCGGGCGGTCCGGCACACCCCAAAGCCAGCCCATATCTTGGGTGGGTTTGGGGCGGGCCTGGACGCGCCCGGACGCATCCGCCCCGCGGTCGCTGATATCGCGGACCTACATTTTCTACCATAAATCGGACGAACCCGACCAATAGATATTTTGCACACCCCTTCTCCTAGCTCCGCCCTTTTGCCAAGCTACGGCGCCGCCGCCCATCCTCCTCGCTCCCCAGCACCCCCGTCGTCGTCCGGCGCCCTCCAAGCTCCGGGGCTGCCGCTATTGGTCGCGAACCTTCCCCGGCTAGTTTTGCAGATCTATCGCGGCCATTGTCGTGAGGGATTTGGCCGCATTTGCGAGGGATTTGACCGCATTTGCAGCGACGGATTTCCGCCGCCGCGTCCATCCCTCCCACAGCCTTCGCATCTTCCACGCCTTCTCAGCCCGCCCGGCTCCCCGATCTGTAAGTTCGTCCGAAGCTCCGCCCTCTACGTCATGGTCTATTCCGATCTTGGACAACATGGTTCTATGGGACCAAGACTCGGCCGGCTCCTACCCTCTATACGACGAGGACAGCTCCTCGGACTCGGTATGTCCTAAGTTTGAGCTCACATTTAGAGTTTTCCCCAATATTGTGCAATGTGGTTGATTTGAGTCAGAAATATTTCAATTATAGGATTCAAAATCATGTAGTTGCAATTTCCATGGAGTGATATCCGAGTTGAATGAGTCCATCCGAGGCAAGATGCGTATGTTGGAGGATTTGAACTTCACAATTAAGGAAAAGACTAAGATTGAAAAAGTTCATGCTACTAACCGGAAGTTGGAGGGGAAAATAAAGAGGATGGAAGAGGAGAAGAATAAGATGGAAGAAGAGAAGAACATGATGGAAGAAGAGAAGAACAAGATGGAAGAAATGAAGATGACTATGGCGTTTCAACTCGCGCACATCGTCGATGTTTACGAAAAAAAGATGGAGAAGGAAATGAAGAAAATGAAGAAATACAAACAACATGCCATCGAGAAGGAGATGCATCTCCATTATGCATTGGGAGTTATAACTATTTTAGTTATAATTATATTTGCCATGTATAGTATATCTTTATGCACTAGATAGGTTTTACGTATGCAAAGAATGTAGCTGCATGTAATGCATAGATTTGGGGAGAGAAATATGAGGTTCATGATTGTAGAGCACCAACTATAGGATCTGTCCGGTCACTGTCCGCGGACACGTCCACGGACAGTTTGGGGGCTGATTTTGAGGGCTCCGGTTGGGGATGCTCTAATATCCTTAATGCAGCCCATTTGAATCCAGACCAGTACGATTAGAGGCCATAAGACCAGAACAACTCCGATTGGTGGCTTCGTCCATCTCGTTCGCTCCATAAAAAAAATCTCCTTTGCGACTATTCCGTCTTTCAGGATTCGATTCCGAAATTTGTCCCTCAAACGTTCAAACCACTTCTAATTGCCCTCTCAAACCAGTAGCACTTTTGGAAAAATAATATTGACATGCTATCAAGTTTATTATTTAAAAAAAAACGACACCAACCAGGAGTAGAAGAATAGCTTCTTTGTGAGAATTCAGAAATTCGCTCCCGACGGGATTTGAAGCTACTTTTGACACTGGGCCTCTGCCGCCCTGTTCTCCGAGTTTATTATTTTACAAAACCAGTACTCCAAACCGTAGAACCCCTTGCAAGAAAATAAAATGAATAAATTATACGAACCATACCTTCTTTTCGTTTTTCTGGCAAAGAACAAAATCTATCTAAACTGTATTTGCCGTGGTGAGCGTGCGTGCACTCACACAGAGATGGAGAGGTCCTGGTGAGAGTGAAAGGCGGGTCCCACGAGTTACGGAAACATGACCAGACTGCATCAGTCAAGGCGTTACTGAAATTTCACCAGGCACGTTTGTCTGCAACTGGAACATCTTCCGGTCAGCAAGTACGATTGAGGAACAGGTCAGGCATTTGCAGGACAAGTTTCAAAGATTTGCCTGTTTGATTAACTCGGTTTGCAAAGGCATCGTGTACTAGCATAGTCAGGATTCAGCTACAGGACAACTGCACCACTATATACTAGCATCGTGTACAGGACAACTGCACCACTATATACTTCGTCCCCTCCCTCCCCTCTGCTACAGTCCAGACAGGCGAAAGGGAGGCGTCTCGCTTTTCCCCTCTTCTCGCCGGAGCGGGGCCGGATCTCGACCTCCTTCCGTCGCTCCGGCGGCGGGAGGAGGTGGGGATCTCGTTCCTCGTCTCCTGGCTAGTAGATAGGGTAGGCTTAGGTCCCGGCGGCGGCGGGTGGAGGGCCCGGCCGTGGCTTAGGGTAAATAAGGTGCTGTTCTTCCCTTCCCTCGGTGGTGCCGGTGGCCGCGCAGAGGTGAGAGCAGCGTGGATCTACCTCCTTGCTGTTGCTGGAGGTCTTCTGTCCCGCCGATCTTTGGGATCGTGCGGTGTTGTGTTCCTGTGCGGCGGCGGCGTGGCGGAGAGGTCGTCACCGCTGAGGATTGTGTGTCTCGGGCTTGTTCTCCGTCGGGGTGGTGATGGTTTCGTCGCCTCCGTCAAGCTTCGAGTTGTTCGTCCGGTGCGCTCATCTCTCCTTGCTTTTCTAGCCGGCCGTGGCGGCGAGGGGAGAAGGAGGTGGAGGTGGGCGTTCCGTTTTTGCTGGTGGTGGTGCAGGTGGTTTGCTCCGTTGGCTCTGCTCCGGCCGGCCGTGGTGGCGAGGAGAGCAGCGTCTGCTGGCGGAGGGGTGCTGTTGGTGGTGGACCTGGGCGGTACTGCGTTGGCGGGAAGGTGGGTGGTGCTCGGGAGTTGCTGCTGTGGCTGTGCTCGTTCAGTGAGTCCAGGTTTCGTCGCGCGGCGGCGGACGACTCTTGCAGCCGTCTACAACATGTGGTGGTGGCCTCTCCCCGGCGGATCGTGGTACGGCGACGGCAGCGTCGGCTAGGTGCTCGGGAGCGCGATGGTGGATCCGATCGTGGTTCTTTCAGGGGCTCTCAGGGGGCTTTGTGCATTTTGCAGGGGCCTCTTTGTAATTTATTTTCTTTGTTGGACCTGTTTGTAAGATGCTCTGAGTTTCCTGAATATAAGTGTCGGATCTTTTCCTCAAAAAAAAAAAGGATTCAGCTACAGAGCTCCAGTGAGCATGGGAGCAACACGACCCACCTGTCGGTCACGCTCTCCCTACGCCAGAGCTGCTCGAACCAAACCGCAATCCCATTTTCCTTCTCTCCCTGCTCAGCACAGCGGAGCACCTCCAAAAATTCCCCACTTGAAAACCGTCGCCGCCGCCTCCACCGAACGGCCATGCCGCCGCCGCCGCCGACGCTGCCGGACGAGCTTCTCGAGGAGATCTTCCTCCGCCTCACTCCGAACGAGCCCGCGTGCCTCGTGCGCGCCTCCCTCGCCAGCAAGTCATGGCTCGACCTCCTCACCGGCCCTGCCTTCCGCGGCCGGTACGGCGAGCACCACGGCGCTGCCCCCATGCTCGGCTTCCTACTCTCCTACTTGGACAAGAAGAAACACCCCGCCCCACGTTTCGTCTCCACAGCGAAATTCGGCGCACGCATCCCCGCCGACAAATCCGATTGGCGGAAGAGGAAACACGAGGCGCTGGACTGCCGCCATGGCCGGGTTCTCCTTGCGGATGCTCCCGAGGGATTCACGAAGCTCTCCGTTTGGGACCCGATGACGGGCTGCCGGAGAGAGCTGGTCACGCCCTTCGAATGCGTGGCCCTCGGAGCTGCGGTGCTCTGCTCCGTCGCCGGGTGCGACCACCGCGCGTGTCATCAGGGCCCCTTCCGGGTGCTCTTGTTTGGGCTCAGCGTCAATGATGCCGGAGGTGAACACCATTCTGCACACGCGTGGGTGTGCTCCTCGGAGACGGAAGAGTGGAGCGAGCCCTGCTCTCCTCTTCAGCTTTGGTCTGTTTATGCATTCATCGACTCAAAGCCCTCCGTCCTCTTCGAAAACGCAATTTACCACAAGATTTTATATAATCTTGTGGGACCTGATCACACAACAATTCTCAAGTATGACATTGGTTCTAATTGCATGTCACTGCTTGATGGGCCTCCTTTGGAGGGGCTTCTGAGTGCTAGTTCAGCTATCCTCATGGTGATGGAGGATGATAGTCTAGGGTTCACATATTTGGATTGCTTAACCCTCTATCGGTGGTCAAGGCAGATATGTTCTGATGGAGTCGCCACATGGACTCAACATAGAATTGTGGATCTTAAGGAACTGCTGCCCATTCAAAACCCAGAGATCAAATTGAGGCTGATTGGATTTAAGGAGGGCAGTGGCATCGTCTTCGTGTCCACGGACCTAGGCATCTACGAGATTAATCTCAAGTCACTTGAGTGGAAGAAGCTATGGAAGAGGGGAAACATTGATGCTTTGATTCCATACATGAGTTTTTACAATCCGCTAGGTATATACATATCTACTTTTCTATTGTGATTTGAGAACAAACAAGATATTTAATGTTTAATCAGATCGGAAGTTATATACAATTTTTCAATTTGCGGTAATATATGTGCTTGAGCTGATTTTGAGTGCTACCTAGACTCGAATGTTACGCCTACTTATGATTGTGCCTACTTAATTGGAAAATTTAAATAGTATCATGTCATCTCTTTTTTACATCACATTGGAAAATCTTTGTTTGCAGAAAGGGTGAACCACCTGTAAGGAGGCGCATTGGATGGTCCTGCAAGGTTTCCTCTTTTCCTTTTGATGATCTGTATTTGTGCCCTTGTTGAGGTTCCATAGTTTTGAATGTGCATCATGCATCATGGATCTCACCGTTTAATGTTTTGTATAGCCACAGAATGGTGTTAGGATACTAGTTAAACCACATTAGAATGCTCATCGTAAGATTGTTTCTCTTCTGTATTGATTCCTTGGGACATTTACCGATGCTATTTTAGCAGCTTTAGTGAATATTACAAGGTGTTTACTTGTGTTCATAGAAGGGGACCATTGCGTGTACACGTCTGTGTGTCATGGGCTAGTTAGAATGGCCATGTGAATAGGTAAGAGAAATTAGAGCGGTATGTATTATGCAGGAGGGATGGAGGTTTATCTATCTCTTGCCAACAGATTACAGAAGACTCCATTTAACTACACTACCATGACGTGTCCCTAAAGCAAACATCTGCTTTGTGCAAACTAAGTTACCTTTTACTTCCCTAGTGCTACTTGGATGACTATGTTGTATATCCAAATGCAGCTATTGGCCGCATATTGTCATCCTTGATAAGTTTTTTTTTTTTGTAACTAGTCATTTTTACAGGCTCGATATTGTTGACGAAATTTCATTTGATAGTGTTGATTGCTGTCATTGTCATTTGCCATACATATGCTAAAGTATCAGACTAGGGCAGACCACCCAATGAAATGTGTTTTTTTTGTAAATCTAAATCTTGTGTTGGCATCAGATATCATGCTTCTTGTACTTCTTCTCCCCCATAGTCTCATAATAGAAATTTGTAGTGCTGCTGGGAAATAATTTGTGTATTGTTTTAGCATGGACCTCTCATTCTGTTGTAAACTTGTAATATCACAGTTTTCTGAACTTCAATTATAGTTCAAACCTACAAAAGTATAAAACCATCGTGTATAAGAGGACAAAAAGATGAAGACGCCTAGCCTTTTTTATCACGTTGACCACTGTATTTTCTTGCCAATAAATATTGTCACAAACCCATCAAACCTGAGTTTTAGCTTCATGTTTCTTAATACAATCACGGTGTGGTTTTTACAACCTGCTTTTTAACAGTGAACCTGAAGCTTGTTTGAGATCGCTCACACTTTTTCTTTTCAGTTTTGCGTAGTCGATCATATAACCATTTTCTCAAACACAAGTGGTAGATTTTACGCTGGTACTCTTAAGGAGCTGATCCTATGCATGATTTGTGATTCAGATATATCATAGTGAAATTTTCTTGTTATATGACATTCCTAGACCAAGTTAACAGTTGCTAATTAAGTTTATGGCAAATTTCTCATTATATAATCAGAGTTTTGTTTCATTGGAAATAGGAACATGTCTGGGAGATGAAGACATTTAACTTTTACTGTTGCAGTTCTTCGAAATAAAAACTATATTGCTTGACCCAATTTATCATTTTAATTTATCAGCGAACATAACAGCTGACTATCGTTGTACTAGCCAATTAACTTTATTTTTGTAACAAATAAAAAAAAACTATTTTGCTCGGCCCATTTCATCATTTTAATTTATGCATGAACATAACAGATAACTATCGCTATACTAGTCACTTGCCTTGTTAATCAAATTGATATTCTGATGCTTAAGGTGCTTAAACCAGTATATTGTGGTGCTCAAGTGCTTCCATCCTGATGCTTCCTCTGTTTTCTCCGAAACAGCAATGCCACCTGAAGAACAAGGATACAGATGAAACTTGCCCAAGGGCACCATCATGGAAGAGCACAAAGCTAAACTTCATTCGTAACAGTGTTAATTATAACTAGTAGTTGATTAATTAGGATGCTATGTAAGTATGTAACAGGAGCAAGGTACTCCTATCCTGTAGTATCATTACTCTGCTAGCGACCAGTATCTCTGTTCTGTTTCTTTAGAAGACCTGTATGTTGAGTAGCTAGCTCGTCTGATCTGCTTGTGTTGCAGTCTTGTGAGGTTCCACTGCTAGCTTGCTTGCTACTAATGGAATCTGGAGAGGTGACTTATTTATTCACCGTTACAAAGTCGGTTAGCTAGCGATGTTTTTTCTTGTTCGCCCTTGCCTGGGAATGGGTTTCAATTTGGTTTTGCACTTGGATTTGTCTTGGATTAGTTTAACCAGGCTGGGTTGGTGATGCTCTGTAATTCAGGCTGCTTGAAAGTTCGCTGTAGATAGTAGCTTAGTCTTAAAAAATCTGTTTTCTCTGGTAGCTTTCATGAGTAGAAAACTAGTGGTTCTTGTCACCTGAGTTTTGGTATGGGAGTACTTTTTTTTTACAGACAAGTGTGTGTGTTAATCAAACCCAGAACGTTTTACAAGGTCTTCACAAACTAGATCAGTTGATGAAAGGGACACAGGCCCCAGCTTATACACAACGAAGTACTGCATGTCTGCATGTCATGTAAATAGCTTTGATTTACATGACCTGCCTGTCTCTCTTTCACAGTTTTCTTCATATGCAGATAATTTGTTGCTTTACAACAGGATATATATTTGGGTCTTATAAGTCCACATTGCTGGAGAATTGATTGTTATGTTGCTTGAGCATTTTGAAGAGCAGGATGCCACTCTAGTCACCTGGATAGATTGTCATCAGTAGGCAAGAGGGATGTTCTTGTGGTTTGGTCTCATTGTTTTGTTGTTCGCTGTTGTCAGTAAGGTTGGTAAATTTTGTATTGTTGTCCGTCGCGTAAGGCTATCTTGTGTTTAACTCCCAGCTTCTTGAAGCACCAGCTGCTATGTGCTATGCTTTTTCTTTTTGCTTCAAAATTCTAGCTTACTTATAACCTTTCCCTTCTTAAAAATTACACTGTTTGCTCTCTAAGCATTTATTCAATCTTTAGAATCCTTTTCCAGATGAGGTTCAGTTTAAAAAAATGACGAGGGCATGCTGATCTTAAAAATTACACTGTTTGCTCTCTAAGCATTTATTCAATCTTTAGAATCCTTTTCCAGATGAGGTTCAGTTTAAAAAAATGACGAGGGCATGCTGATCTTAAAAATTACACTGTTTGCTCTCTAAGCATTTATTCAATCTTTAGAATCCTTTTCCAGATGAGGTTCAGTTTAAAAAAAATGACGAGGGCATGCTGATGATGGCTCTCATTAGAACTACCTGTCAAGGTGTTGTTACTCCTGCAGTCTGCAGTAACAGAAGCAAATATATTGGACTGCTGCAGTGCATTGCTAGTTTGTTCAAGCCATTCTCGGTCCACATGGTGACCCAGTCGGAGTAGATGTGTGTGCCGACCGCGGGACGACGGCTGCCTCGGTCTCGCCATGTTTAGAGAGGCAAAATGATGGTGGAAACACACGAGTGCAGGGCATCTATATTATGCATAAACCTCTCTCTTACAACAATCCAGATAATAAGGCCCCAGTATCCTGGGCTGAATAAGCGATTCATACGTTTTCTTGGTACCAAGGCAAATCTTTTGCCTTTTTTTTATATGCGCGCAGCTTGTGTTCAAGTCTATCCTGACCTATTATATGTTCTGCATTCGCGCTCCGGACTGAGAGCCACGCAAGCAAGGCCGATGTCAAGCTCGTATTGATCGATCCGCTTCATGCTCGTACAAAATGATGGTCCTCAGGCTGCTTATCCTAGTAAATTTGCTTCGTTCAGCTAGAGAAACCTTAATAGCAAGCATTTTGCGCTTTGCATCCGAGAGCTTCATTCGAGGAAGGGTCGTATGTGACACTGACATGAACATTGCCTTCCTTACTTGTCTGTTCTCCTATTATCGGCGTTTGATTATTTTTTGCATCGGTCAGTCGAACTATAAAGATGTTCCCACTCGTTAGCCTTGTTTTAACATTGGATTCTTCACATTCAAGGTAGCCTTGTAGAGTAATACACCTTCATTGTTCTGCTAGTTGACAAATTTGCCATGGTAAATTTGCTCTATTCGGCTACAGGAACCACAACAGGAAGCAATATTTGCTTTTCTTCTGAAAGGTTCATCTCACAAAAGAGTGACCATTGATGATCACCGAGCAAAAACCATTATTCGAAAACTACCAAACATCACAAGCTAACTTAAGATGTTCAGCAAACAAGTGGCTGCAATCTTTAGCAGGAATGCATGGTTGGCTACAACTGGAACATCTTTCAGACATATATAGGTATACGAGGTTGTAGCAGTCCTAGATCCCAAGTTTGCAAGAATGATCATACTGTATCCCAACGGTGTTGGCGATTTGCAGTACAGGCTTCACGGGCCGCATATATACCGGCGAATGCAGTATGACTAGTTGAATTTTGGCGTGGCGTGTGATTTTTTTTTGTGCAATGTATATTTGTTGTTCACCAAAATTTTAGCCAATTTGGAGTGTTTAAATATGTTTTTATTTTGTTGTAGATAGGTAGCATTTTTTTGTGAGCATTTTTGAAATATTTTGTAGAATGTTTAAATATGTTGTAGTTTGTAATGGTCGATCATGTTTGAATATTCGCCAAAATGTTGGCAAAATTCGTGTTTGCAAACATTTTTTTTTATTTTGTAATGAACAGGTAGTATTTGTTCTCGAGCATTTTTTATATATTTTTTTAAAATATTCAAATATGTAGTAGTTTGTAATGGTCAATCATGTTTGTATTTCAGCGTCAATATTTAGTTGGAATTAGAAGAAATGCACTTGAATTACATCTAAATGGGGAAAAATGAATATTTGGGAAAAAAATATCCCAGCATAAGTATTTTGCATGTAATTTTAGGATTGTTTTGATATATTTGTCGTAATTTTTGAATGGATATATTCAGAGATATCGATGTATACTTTGTTTGATTTTCAAAAGTTGGTGAAAGTGGGAAGTTGTTCGCATGTTTTTTTTTTCTTTTTCTTTTTTTTTCAAATGCTCAGATTTGGAAGTCATTGAAAATTTTAAAGTTTTAAAATTTGAATTTCGGTCTCATGGCATAAATAGTGAAAGTTTTTTTCTTTTTTTATGTTAATGCTCATATGCTTGTCATATTTTTTAACACGGTGGTGGGAGAAATTCAAATTTGAAGCTATGCACATTCGAAAATTGTTTAGATTTGAATGTATCGAAATTAAGAAGGAAAAGTTAACAATTTCAAATTTATTCTAATTTGATTAAGTAGGGTAGGCCCACACGTCGGGAATTGTGATGTTTTCTGAAATTATTTCTTAAAAGAAAAAAAAGTTCGATACATTTAAGAGCATGTCAAGTTTTTAAGCTAATTAGAATGTTAAAAAAAAATTGCTTGTTTGTCAATTTGTAATTGAAGTCCATAATAAGTGCGAAAGCACATTTATTCAGCTGAATTTCATAATTAGAAGTATGTCAAATTTTAAGGCTAATTAGAATGTTTAATAAAAATTGTTTGTTTGTCAATTTGTAATTGAAGTCCATAATGAGTGCGAAAGCACATTTATTAAACTGAATTTTATAATTAGAGAGTTTTTTTTGTGAAATTCAACTACATATATTTATGCATATATTTGGAGCAACTGTATTGGTTATTTTTTTAGATTGTGGGCAAATTGAAATGTTTTGTTCACATAGCGTAGAATGTTTCAAATTTTTAAGCAGTTTGGAATGTTTTAAAATCTGTGCTTTTTATTAATTTTAATGTGAGGCATAATGAATGGAAGTGCACATATATTCAGTTGAATTCCATATTTGGGAGTTTTTCTGTTTAACTCAAATCCATACAATTTGCCATATAGTTAGAATGTGCGCATTTGTTTGTTACTTTTTTTTCTGATTTAGAATGTTTAAATATGTTTGTAATATGGCCTAATTAGTAGGTACTTTTTTGTATGATTAGTTTGAGTTATTGTTCATATTTTCCTGGTAGAAAGATTTGAACTTTTTGTATTTGTAACATTATTTGTTTTATGTAATTATCATTTTCCTAGAAAGATCTGGAGCTCATAAATTGCAGTAAAAAATTTGTTAACCGTGGGGCCAATATTTTAAAGAAACAATTAACGGAGGTTTTCTAAAAAACTGTGTTAAAAAATGTGAGCGTCAGAAAAAGACTTATGGCTTTGCAAAAGTCTTATAAATTGTGGTAAAAAATTTGTTCGTAGTGGAAAAATATCTTAAAGAAACTATTGCTTGAAAATTTACAGAACCTACTATTGTAATTTAAAAGGAATTAAAGTTGATTAATCATGCAGGGAAACAAATTCCATTTAAAATTTACGGTAGCGGAATAAGTACCGTTCAACAATCGTTGCTAGGAAATCGTTGTAAAATCATCTTTATAGTTTCTAATTTTACACGGGAAGGAAGCAATAGTTGTCCTTTAAGTTAAAGTAGCAATTAAATTTATAGGGGGAACAAAAAAAAGGGGGGAAAACGACATAATATTAAATGCATTTTGGGGAACATTTAATGTGCACATTGATATGAAAGGAAAATATATTAGTAGTGAATATTGTAGTAATTGTAATCTTTAGATGGTACCTTGAATTTTCCAAGTCAATAATTAAGTAGTAAATACATCACAATATGTGGAACTTGAGTTGAATTGGATGAAAGATCTGATTAGCAAAAAAAGGAAATGAGCGAGTAATAGTAATTATTTTTAAAAATATGGCATATCATAGTAGTGAATTCTGTAGTAAGTGCAATCTTTAGATGGTACTTTGAATTTTCCAAGTCGGTAATTAAGTAGTAAATACATCACAAAATGTGAAAGTTGAGTTCAATTGGAACATGTTTTTATTTTGTTATGAATAGGCAGCATTTTTGTTGTGATTTTTTTTGATATATTGTGTAGAATATTCAAATTTTTAGTGGTTTGAAATGTTCGAACATGTTTGTATTTCGACGGCAATATTCAATTGAAATTAGGGAAATCCATGTGAATTTGATTCCACATCTGGGAAAAGTTTATTCGTACGGTGTCGAATTTTTGGCTAAATTGAAATGTTTTGTTCATATAGTGTAGAATATTTCCAATTTGTAAGTACATTGGAATGTTTTAACATGGTTTCCCAAATTAATTTTTAATTTAAGTCCATAGTGAATGGAAATGCTCATATATTCAATTGGATTCCATAGTTCAGCTTTTTTCTTTTTTAAATTCAAATCCATACAATTGTTGAAATCAATCAGACGGCGTAAATAGCCAGTGCTTTTTGGGTGTTTGTGTTGGTACGGTTGTTGTGTTTGATTTTTTTTTTTGCGTTTATTAAATGCTCACATTTGAAATGTATCTGAAATTTTAAAAAATTTAAATGTGGAATTTAGTTGTATGCCATAAACAGGCGACGGTTATTTTTGTGTCTATGTTGATATATTCGTCATATTTTTCAAGGCCAATAAATTTATTTTTTGGAAATGTCCACATTTAAAAATCGCGCGGAGTAAAAAGTTATTGGAATGCAAAGTTTATGAAAGTTGTTCAAATTGGGTAGTTATCCAGATTTGAATTCTTTAACGTAAATTTCAAAGGCACAATTTTTTTTGAAATGTTCAAATTTGAATTTCAATCGTATGACATAAATATTGAGCATTATTTTTATGTGGCCGCTTTGACATATTTATTGTATTTTCATGTTGGATATATTTAATGCTATTGGTTTTCCAGCATTTAGCATTTCTCTCGAAAAAAAATTGAACAAAAAAGAAAAAAAATCTGACATAAGGGCCCACTGTGACGTCATGGTGACGTCACAGTGGCCGGTTCTCTCCGGATCGGCCGCGGCAGCGCTGTGGACGCCGGCGGCGAACCAGCGCGAGCTGGGATGCGCGCGGGCGTGCGTCGGACGCGCCTCGACGCGCGCTACCCGCATGTGGCGGCGCCGCCGCGTACTGGTCGCCGGAGCAGCGCCGGCGACGCACGGACGCGGCGGCGGACGCGGAGTGCGACAGCGGCTATTCCGGCGCCCTCGCGGCGGCCCAGCAGCCGATTTCCGGCGAGGATGGAGAGGGGGAGACGGCGGAGCTCCTCGCATGGTTGGATTCGAACGGGGAGGAGCGGAGCGGCGGCGCGAGGCGGCGGCGACGGCGACGGTGCCACACTGGAGAGAGAGAAGAGGGAGGGGAGATGTTGTGGCGTTTTTGCAAGGAAGTCCTCCGGGTTTGTCGTAATTTCATATGGGTCCTTCTTCTCGTGGAAATGTGGATTGCGGGTTTGATTTATGGTTTTGGAAGGGGTGTTTTTGCAAAACCGTCACAACGCGCTCTGTTGGCCGTCGGATCGCCGGCCGAGCGCTGAGAGGCCGAGAAAGGTTCCGTCTTTCATATAGTTAGAGATTATAATGTTGTATCACCTCTGCGAGTTTCAGGTTCAGACACACATTCAGCTACTGCAGACAGAAATGAGAAAGAGCTTGAGTGAGCAAGAGTTGATCCCGTCGGTCGGGCCAACAGCGCTCAGGAGGTCTTCCTCCGCCTCCCCGCGGACGAGCCCGCGTGCCTCGTGCGCGCCTCGCTGGCCAGCAAGCTCTGGCTCGGTATCCTCGCCAGCCCTGCCTTCCGCGGCCGGTACGGCGAGCACCACGGCGCTCCCCCCATGCTCGGCTTCCTCTTGTGCTGCATCCCGTGGGACAAGGAGAAACACCCCGGCCCACGTTTCATCCCTACCGCGAAATTCGGCCCACGCCTCCCCGACTGGGTGCATATGGAGTACGACTCGCTCGACTGCCGCCATGGCCGGGTTCTGCTCGCGGATACTTCTGCGGGATTCAGCGAGCTCGCCGTTTGGGACCCCATGACAGGCTGCCGGAGAGAGCTGAACGAGCCGGACGGATGCATCGGCCTCGGGGCTGCAGTGCTCTGCGCCGTGGCCGGCTGCGACCACCGCTCCTGTCACGACGGCCCCTTCCGGGTGCTCTTGTGTGGGCTGAGCAGGAATCAAGGTGAAGAGCGATCTGCGCATGCGTGGGTGTACTCGTCGGAGACATGCGAGTGGAGCGAGCTGTGCTCTCCTCTTCAGCTTGGGTCTGTGAATGCATTCATCCACCCAAGGCCATCTCTCCTCTTCCAAAACGCACTTTACCTCACGCTTTTATATCTTGATAAAATAGCAATCCTCAAGTACGACATCGGTTCCAATTGCATGTCACAGGTTACCGAGTTGCCTATCCTCATGGTGATGATGGAGGATGATAGTCTAGGCTTCACATATTTCGATTGCTTTACCCTCTGTCGGTTGTCAAGTCAGATCCGTTCTGATGGAGTCGCCACATGGAGTCAACGTATTGTTGTGGATCTTAAGGACCTTCTCCCCTTTCAAAACCCCAAGAAAGAATTTAGTCTGGCTGGATTTAGGGAGGACAGTGATACCATCTTCGTTACCACGGACCTTGGCATCTACGAGATTAATCTCAAGTCGCTAGAGTGGAAGAAGCTATGGAAGAGAGAAAACATCCGTGCTTTGATTCCGTACACGAGTTTCTACAATCCGCCAGGTATATCTATACCTACTTTGTTTTGTGATTTGAGAACAATTCTCGTGTAATAATATATTGGATCTTTTATTCAGACCGAAAGTAATATGCAATGTTTCAGCTAGCGAGAATATATGCTCTTGAGCAGAAGCTTTATCTACTCTTGAATGTTACACCTAGTTATGATTATGCATACTTAATTGGCTGTTTTTGATAGTATCATGTCATTTCCTTTTGGTATCACACCGAAAAATCTTTATTTGCAGAAAGAGTGACCACCCCTTGTAAGGCAGCGCAGTGAAAACACAAGGTTGAGTTTTCTAAAGGGCAGGAGGCTACTCTCATCAACAAGAAAAGATGACCAACTTGGAGGTGACAGTGATGCTATGATGAATTAAGTCACTATTTAGTAGCTCGTTTTGGTGAAATGGTGTTTGTTTTCTCGTATTGTTGCTGGTGTGAGTAATCGGGTGAATGGATTATCTTTATGAACCTCTAATCTCTAGCAGTAGCAACAGTGTGAACCTTTAATTTGATTAAAAAACATCTGCAGACAATATCTGAATTTATCTCCCAGCTTAAGGACTCTACTACAGTTTGATTTCCTAGCTTTGGTCCGATATCTGAATTTATCTCCCAAAAGAGGCACCATTAATTTTTCTTCCAAAAGAGGTACCATTAACGAGTTGATGATGAGGGCATGTCAAACGCTGATGATTTTCGTGACTGCATGGAGATCTCATAGAGCTTTTGTTTGCTACAGTAGCGCTTCAAAACGGTTAGGTATTAGCATGTTGCATTTTTTTTTGCCTACAGTGCACATAATAATAGAGTGCAATGTCCATGTAGTGAGATGAAGATGGTCATAGAGTGCAAGGCTATAGTGGTCTTTGGAATTGTTTTGTTTACCATAAGTTCATAACAACCAGATTGTTTTCACAGATTTTGCTTACTTCTGGATAAGATCTTTTACTTAAAATTAAATAATCAACACACATTTCTGTATGCCTCTTGTACCTATACGTATATGGAAGAGGCTATGGTCCACATATATGGTAGCTAATTAACCTCGTTCATCATTCATTGGCAGAACAAATTGTATTTCGAGTTGGCTGCTAACTGTGTATCGAGTTGGCTGATATCTGAAACTCACATGAGCTACTGGTTTCTCTTTAATATTCTCTTCATATGTGGGTGTTAGCGGTGTTGGAAAATTTCCTACTATACAAACAAATAGGATTTGTATTTGGTTCTTATAAATGCACATTTCTAGAGAAATGCTTGTTATGCTGGTGGAGTATAACAAGGGAGGAAAAAAGGGTTAGTTCCGTGAACCAGAACTGCCAGCGAGCAGTCAAGCATGTTGTCTTGCTGACATGTCTTAACTTATCTTTTGAAATTTTTTAGCAAGCAATGTTAGTGAAGAGTATAGCATGTAAACTGAAATCTTGAGCTAAAAGTTTGAGGGAACTGACAGGCTGACATGCTATGGGCGAAGATCTCGTAGAGGTTTTATTTAGTAAGATAAATACCTTCATATGTTTGGTAAGAGTGCAAGGCTATAGTGATCATTGCAATTCTGTTGGTCTATCATAATTTTCCGACTGGTTTTCTTTCCCCATTGTTTAGTTTGCTTCAAAATGATGTGCATACATGGCATTTTTCGCCCTTCCCACTTTTTAAACAAGTGTACGGTTACCTCCTCTGAGACCTGAAAGGAGGTTCAAATGATTAGCGATGATGTCGACTCTCGGCTCATGATAAATCTTGTGCCGCAAGATGATGATGGCTTCTCCATGTTGGTTGTGCGCTAAAACTAAAATAATCTGGTAAACTGAACTGGTACCACATGTCAAATTGTTGTTGCTGGTGAAGCATTTTGTTGCCTTGGTTTGAGCTGATGTAAAGTGAACCAGTGAATGTGACGAGAACAGCAGGAGCTCTGCTTTATTGCATTATAGAAGAGGGAAAAAAACCTCGGTTTACATCATAGAATTACCCACAGGCACACCAAAAACGCCACACCAACGGCACCCTACTCAACAATGAACAACTACTGGCCTAACAGACTCACAGGCCCTCTCTTTGCGACGAACAGCAGGTCTAAATCAGCTCTAATCAGACCTGCCACCACACTTGCCTTGTTTATAAAATTCCAGGAACTTGGGATCACCGGCACTAACACTGTATTTGGGATTACATTTTGTCCCGCCAATGCAGGCATCAGCACTGCTGATTCATTTGTAGACGTAAATGAGAATATATATATACTTTACGGCTCCAGTTAAAGTGACACTGCAGAGTCATTTCAGGTTGCAGATCAGGTGGACGAACTGTGAAGAAATAGTATGTAATGCTCAGGAAGTTAGGTTGCAGTACGTGTCTTTTTTTGAACAAAACGGGCAACATTGCCTCATTTTATTAAAAAAGTAGGAGGGGAGTTGACCGGTTCATTAACGGGGAACCGGCCGAAAACCGTTACAAGTGCACCAATGTAGTCATGGATCACCACACTGGGCAGACCCGGCCAACCTGGCTACCCACACGAGACACACGCCGCCGAGGAGAGAAACACCACCGAGGTCATCACCGAGCGTCATCGTCGTCACTCCTCCCCGAGCAAGCGATTCCGACTTCACCTTCGACGACCACCGACGAAGCCCTCGCCGCAGCCGACGCCGTACACCATGTCGGCCTATGCCAAACAGTCAACCCAAAGCGTCGAGGAGGAGGCAGCTCCGACTCCGACGGAGAGCTTCACTAGAGAAAGAAGCACACCTTGCATCGACGGAATCCACGAGGCCACCGTAGAAAAAGGGTCATCGTTGCCAGCCTGCCGCCCCGCGACACGCAGCTCCGACTTCACAGCTTCACGGCGGGACGCAACACGGATTGTCGGTGACGAAGGACATGCCGCGACTCGGCTCCGCTCAACACCGTCATCGTTGCCACACAACTCGCAACGCCAAGACACACCTCACCGCCGACCGGCCACCTGCCAATCGCGATGTCGTGTGCGACCAGCCCACCAATGGAGAGCGGATGGGACCAAGATCTTCAAGACGACGCCCCCAAGAGGGCCCGCGACGTGAGAACGACGCCGTCGCCCCGCCCATAGGGTGTAGGCTTTCACCCGAAGATCTTGATCCGAGATTGGGAAGGTCGAGGAAGCTCGACGATGACGCCTCCAAGGAGGAAAGAGACGCCCGCGGGCGCCGCCGTCATCGGCCGGCAAACGCCGGCAAGACTTTCGTCCCGAGCTTCATGGCCATACCCACCTCCCGCGACCGGCCAGACCAGCCCGCCCTCCGCTGTACCGCACACACCCAACCGCGCGACCACGGCGTCGACGCAGAGGGGGCCACCACCAGCCTCGCCGCACTGCACCTCGAACGACCCACGCAGAGCATCATCGGCCCGCACCGCCCGCGCCTCATCGGCCTCCAGCCTCCGCGCGACCTTCGCCTCCGCACCACAGCGACGAGACCACCGCCGGGACGCCCACCTCCGCACGACGCCCACCACCGCACCACCAAAGTTTGGGTCCGGATACCGTCGATCCCGCGCCCGGAGCACCGCACCGCGCGGAGGCACCGGTCGGAGAGGACGGCGCCTCCCAGCACCATGCCGGCAGGAGCTCCAGCCACCAAACACCACCAAGCAGCCACCTCCGCATCACACGCCGACTTCAGAAAGTGGCCACCGCCACCGCGCGACCTCCGCCTCCGCTCGCCGTCGACGACCCCGGCCTGCCGCCCTCATGGCCAGGCAGGACCCGTCACCCGCCACCACGCCGAAGCCCGGCGTTCCCGGAGCCGCCGCTCCGGCTTATCCGCGCCGGCAGGTCGCCGTTTCCGTCCCAGCCGGTCCAGGACGAGCGCCGCGCGAGGAGGAGGGAACCCACCCCCGCCCACCAGTTGTGTGGCGGCGGGGAGGCCGCCACCGCCGCGGCGCGAAGGCCGGCGACGGCAGCGGCAGGGAGATGCGCGGAGGGAGGAGGACGCGGGCGGCGCGAGGAGGGGCCCCCCGGTGCCGCCTGGGTGCGGCACGGGGAGGGAGGGAGAGGGGGGGGGGAGGTGGCCGGTGGTGAGAAGGCTTGCCGGCGAGCCGGCGGCGGCGGCGGCTGGAGGCGGAACCCTAGCCGCGGGAGCGGTGCTTGAACTTTCCACTTCTGTACCAAGTTACACTATGATTTGTGCAGTACGTGTCTGAAATAACACACATTGGTTGAAGGAGAAAACTTCCTTATTAACCTTGTACAAGTAGTACTCCCAAGAGCCACTGTATTTGCATTGGTTTGCAGTAACTGATATCGGGCTGGCAGTTAACGCAGTACTGAAATTGTCATGCTTTGGCACTGTATTACCCACCAGCGTTGATGTACGTGCTGCTGCCTGTACGTTCAACTGCGTGGTGACCATACGTGCTCAACCAGATGGATCAAGATATGAGCAAAGCTACTGTTCATTTGGTAGCGAACATAATTTTGGGAAACTTGAGATATTTCACTGCGGTGCATGCAACCGGAACAAAATCCCAACTCAAAATAATTCATCTTTCGTGTTACAAAAAATTAGAAAATCTGACATATTTTTGGAGACTTCAAAATTTGCAAAATTCAGTACTTTCAGATTCTGATTTTTCATTTTTTGTACAGCCTAAAATACATCATATTTCTATTCGAGACTTTACGTGTTGGTAGAAGACAACATAACCTACATCCTATATTTTTTAAAGTTTTTTCTAACTCCAAAATATGATTTTTCAAAACAAAAAAAACTACACGTAGCTCGGCTTACAAAACACCGACTCAATGTTAACTCATACAGAGCAAAATGAGTGAATCTACACATTAAAATATATTTGATGCATCTATATGTTTTTCGTGTCGGAATACATAAAGTATCTTATATAATGGCAGGAACGGAGTAATTTGATATACAAGGTACATGAATAACACGTGATTTCCTATATGTTGTTTTGAAAAATAATACGAGGAAACAACAATCATCAAAGTTAATTTGAAAATTAAAATGACCACGCAGGCTCCAAAAATCATAGAGTCCATGCTTTAAATGGAATACGATTCTAAGATTGCTGATTGTACATTGATTAGACACAACCCCGGCCCACAATGGAAACTGCCGGATTAATGATTTATCTTAAAAAGACAACAAAATAAAAAAAATTATGAAAAGATGCACCGTTAGAACCACTAACTCTCCATGGAATAGATCAGGGCAGAGACATCGTAGTTCGGATGGAATCCTATAGTTTTTATTCCATGCGACATCAAATCAACATCAACAATGAGCACACAAATCTAATATAGCTAAACTACACATTTAGAATTGATTGATACCTCCCTTGCTGCCTTATCAGTTGGTTAAGGCGAGGGGAAGGCGAGGGGAACCATAGGAGATTTGGACGGGGGACAATCATTGGGTCGTACTATACATGTTATTCGTATGAGAGAAGGGACTTAAAAGTTGTACAATGGCATGAGATAATACAACATCAAACATCCAAAAGCATATATTTTCATATCAGGAGTTTAGTTCATATAGTGACATGCGTAAACACAGATGCCGACTTCAAGTAGTATGATCCTAAGATCATTGAAATCACATTAATTATTAGAAACAATTTTTGCAAGGTAAACTGTTAAAAGTTCTTATGCAAGATATTCAAAGTGTGAAGGAAAAAACAAAAAAAAAGGCGAGCAATCAAAACTAAGTAGACCATGGAAGACACATTATAACTAGGGATACAATAGTTTCTTATGCAATATCAACTCAGCACGAGTACATCACGAAGAACATAAATGTCAACTACAGATGAGATATGCCATGCTTAGGGGAATGTGTAATTGATACGTCGTCTCAACTCTCACGTGATACTCCAGCTAAATCCAATCAAAGAAGGAAAAACCATCACAGGGATATACAGTACATGGACTTCAATGCAAACTAGTAGGAAAGAGTGTCGGCGACATCTATAACTCTGTTTCTGCACGGTGCATGCCTTGGCGACGATAAATACCTTCGTACTACTGCCTTCCTGTTCAAGCTGAATATTCACCGATCATTGCAATCTATTCTCATGGAGTCCTGGACCGACCTCCCGCTAGATCTCCTAGACCTCGTCGTCGCCGGCCTCCCTGACCCAGCCGACCGTGCCCGCTGCCGCGCCGTCTGCCGTACATGGCACTCTGCCGTCCGCCGCCGTGGCCCTCAAGCGCAACAGCTACCATGGATCGTTCTCACGGACGGCGAAGTCATCGCTCCACCAGATGAATGTGTGGAATACTTCGATTCAATCCCCGACAACGCATCATGCGAGGGCTCAACCAACGACTGGCTACTCCTCGGCATCTACCACCAACTCCCGGAGGAAGGACAAGGTTACTGCTTCGGCAACTATGTTTTGCACAATGTTTTCTCTCTCGAGAACGTCCCGCTGCCCGAATTGGACGCGGCCCTGCACCGGGAGTACAATATCCGCAAGTTCCTGATGCGCTCCACCGTCCATGACTTCATTGCTGTCATCACCACCGACGAGAATACTCCTCTCATCGTGATTCTACCGGGAAGAGGTGTGTGGCTGCCAGAAGCACGAGCAGCTCCGTATATCCATATCGTCGACATTGCCTTCCTTGGAGATAAACTCTATGCCATCACCAAGGCGGAGAACCTTGTGCCCTTTGATCTAGGATTGAATGAGGATGGAAGTCCCAAGGTTACCATTAGAAGGCGTGTCATCCGGCAAGCGCTAGACTATGAAGGTTATGAGTGGTGGCCTGCATCTGATGCTGAGAATAACAATGATGAGGTGGAACAAGAGCAGGAGGAGGAGGTTGCGGACGCGGCAGCTGCAGTTGATGAGGAGGAGGCGGTACCGCGGTAGTGGCGCTGGATGTTGTGGTGGATGATTATGAGAATGATGGGCAAGTAGTGGTAAATGACGAGGATGGTCAAAATGACCTCAACTATTCTAGTTGCCCACATAATTACATATCTGATGAGGAAATCATCATCTGGCACCTAGTCGAATCATGCGGGAAGCTGCTCATGGTGAAGCCCCGGATGCATATCCCTCCGGACTTTTTCAGGCTATCCATTCGCCAGGTTGAAGTTTTCGAGGCCGATTTTGATACGGGCGAATGGGTGACAATGAATAATGGTTTGGGCAGGGGCCAAGCGTTGTTCATCGGCCGTGACTTCTGCAAGTCTGTTTCTGCACCTCGTGGAGATGTGGCCGAGGACGACATCTATTTTATCGAGTCCGGCGAGGTGTTCAACATTAAGACTCAAGTTTCTAACCAGAAAAGGTTTCGTAAGCCTTTCTATTGGGGACATATTGGACTGTGGCTCTTTCCTCCGGAGTTAGTGCTTTGACAATAGACGTATATAATTTGTAGACAATGGATGATTATACGTGGACAACAAAATAGCTTTATCTATTTTACATGGTGTACGGTTATGGTATGTGCTTTATAGCGAAAAACACTTCTACCCCCGAGTTCTAGTGTTCCCGGTTTTCAAAAAAATCGAAGAGTTCGCTTTTCCATCTCAGAAAATTCTGAAATAAACATACAAGTACATATACATGTGTGCTAAGTATGCCCAAGTTTTCAGAGAAATATCCTTTCGTACATGATTTGCATAAAAATGGCAAATCTACCCAATAAAATGAGTTCTTTTACATTCTTTCATATCCTTGATTTTGTGATTTTTGTTTAGCCTACATTACAATGTATTATGAAGCGAAACTATTCAGATATGTAGATAACATGTACATGTATACACGAATTGGTTTTGGGGATTTTTTGAAACTTTGAAATACCATTTTCGATTTTTTTACAAGGCATGAGCACTGGAGCTCACCGGAGCCAAAAGTCCTCTCTTGTTTTTTAATTATTAATTATCACCACTAATATAAAAAGGGAGAGAGAGGGGTGATCCAAACAATCGTGACCACACAGAGATTAATCAAACGGTTATCAGCAATCACGGACTGAGCACGGAACGGACTGAGCATGGGACAGAGCGGAACCAAAAAAAAACGCCTGTTTCTCTATTCGTGAACAACGCATCTAAAGAAAAAACTAATCAAAACAACACCGTCGCCTCCACAACGGCAAATCCCCCAACGCGCCCGGCCGCCGCCTGCCACCATCCATCCCCGTGCCCGACGCGCCCGCCTGGCGCCTGCCTGACGACCCCCCGCCCGCCGCGCCGCCGGCCCATCCTCTTTCCCCGACATCCGCCGGCCAGAGACGCACGGCCGGCGCAGACACGACGCGCCCGCCGCCTGAAGACCCTGACCGACGACCCAGTCCGATGCGCCCGCCGACGACACCGCCCGACGCGCCGCCGGCCTGCCTCCGGATACACAGGGTGGCCACTGCACGTGTATGATTTTTATTCTGTCTCATCTGAAATTGGTAAAGTGTACACTTCATGTCTCAGCTGAACTGCATTCAAAGTTTCAAACAGTCGGCTTCATGGCTCATATTTTAATGAGAAACCATGTTTTTGGCTCACCTCTCCTAACTGCCTCCGGAGGAGATCACAATGACATATTGAAATTAGTGAACCGCTGCTTCCCTGTCATCATTTTCATGCTAAAATAGATTTCTTATTTTGCTTATCATCCTTCTTCGACTACCTTTGGTGTGAGATGTTGAGCGGATGCTAAAGTGTCGATGCAAATATCTCTTATATATTGTTCCATCAAAGAAATTTGATGGAGAATACAAATGTGAAACATACATGTGTATATAGCTCAATTCACTTTATAGTTGTTTGCACACTTCGTTAATTTAAATATTGGAAGATTTTTCATCACTCTTCTCTCTGCTTCTGAATCTGAAAACGTCTTTCTGTTTTTTTTTTCTGGAACTGCTCTTTGTTTAAAATTTATTTGGGTAACCAAACCAGCTCAGAAAAATAATAAATTTTACAAAAGGAAGGTATAACTATTCTTGACATATTATAAAAGTTTCAGCTTAATCGGAGTTGATTTGAATTGTTGATAAATTTCGAGAACAGTGCAGCCAGAATTTTGATAAAAACTGAAAACTGAACCATATCTAGCATTTCAGTGGAATTTTGAAGCAATAAAATATTTTTGAAGTCACTTGCAGTATGATAAAAGTTCAACCGTAAGTATTTGAAGTGTGGATGATTACTGCAGGCCACTCGATACTCCATAGAGCTTATCTGTATAATCATGCTATATATGGATTTTGAATGGCCAAGATTCATTTAAACTTTGTTGTCATCTTATTTCAGACGCTGATCATATGGATTCAAATTCATGTTGCCGGTTCTTCTTCAGATATTTTATATTCAACCCAGTACAGCGCTTACGTGGTTTGTTTACCTTCAGATTTTGTCTGCAGGTTTGTATGCAAAAGTTGTACAGGCTCGATTTTCTGTCCACACTTTGCCATTCAGATTTTTTTCATCACATGATTGAGATTTTGTTTCTTTTATTTTGGTAGGGGAACTGATTAACAATAGTCCTGCAAATTCTTACCATTGAAATGTTTTCCTGTACTTAGATGTTAAGGGGAGATGACAAAATTGTATCGAGCGCTATGCATATTCAGGAACGGATGCCAGTTTTAAAACATGGGTGCATCCTTTCTTTCATGTGGATGTCCATTTTCTGCTTAGATGTTACATAAGTGTGTGATGACTGTTTATATAAATGCTTAAACAGGAACATGATAAAATCATCTCATGGACAGTCTATATACAGAAAAGAATCCAAATTCCCAGATGGAGAGACTCCGTTGGTTTCCTGAAGATTAGCTCAGGTTCAGTTGTGCTTTTTAATGAGAAGTTATTAGTTGCCATAAGTTATGTACTAAACCAATTTGAGATGTTATCACACGAGTTCTACATGCCTAATAGCATTAATCATATTATAACTGGTTCATTTTCTTTTGGAAAAAGGTTACAACAGATTCCACGTCGACTACCCCGACTTGTCGGCTACTTCCCTCCGGGCGAATAGCCCATGGTGCAGATGGACGACCACAGGGGCGAGATCGATGGGCGACGGCATCTTTATCGAGCGGTCCTTCGAGGTCTTGTGCAGGTGCTGCCGGCGCCCACGGCGGCCATGGCGCGGAAGCCTGATGACAAGGCCGAAGACGACACAGGTTTATGCATGCACAGATGGAGTTCGACCGGCGGCTGAAATAGACCGTAACATATCCTTGCTGCTTGGCAGCCCGCCCGGCGATTCCATAGCTACCTTTTCAAATTTGATTGGAACTCTTTCTCTTTGTGCTCTTTCTAATGTTCCTCTTGCCAAATATGTAAGCATCGCCGGTCTGGATTAAAAGTTTGTGTCATTTTGATTTGTTATTATTGTTGCTTCATTAATTATATTTCTTCGCGTAATATATTAATTGAATCAGTCAATCGATCTTCATGAGTTAAAAAGTGTTGTCATGCTAAAATAAAACAAATTGGACAGTAAAAGCGTTTGACTTTTACTCATCCAAATTTGACGTCGTATGTCTTAACATTACACGTGCATTGCACGTGCATAATTACTAGTAATACAAGTTAGATAGAATCATTTTTTTATAGTGACAATATGGAATTAACTATTGCCAGCTTTTATATGAGCCTCGGCAGTTTTGGTGGCCGAAATAATCCTATTTTGTCTGATTTAGATGAAGGTGTAAGTGTAAACATGACGAGTGGACGATAAAGCAATGTGCTTTATTAAATTGTTTAAATCATTTTCCTCAAATTTGTTTTTAATTGGTCTATCACTAGAGGGCCATGACTTGTTTATGTCGATCTTTATATAACTGGCAGATGGTGAGAGATATTTTTACCTCACATGGACTGAGGCATATATTTCATAAGAGAATCACAACCTTGTCAGGTGAGTGTGGCGCGTGCGGCCGCACAGGTCCCAAACTGAGTGTGGATAACAAAGTGCATAGTAGTAGTTGTTCATATCTTTTGGGCTTGCATGACGGCATATCCATTTTACATGTTCAAGACAAGGATATTTGGGTACAAATCTGAGCGGTGCTATATTTCTAGCAAAACTTTCTTTTATACGCAGTTTATAAACGAAAAATGGACAACTTAGGACTTAAAGAATGGATAATTATTGTACCCGACCAAATGATTGATACGTCCAAAACGTATCTACTTTCCCGAACACTTTTGCTATTGTTTTACCTCTAACTTGTGTGTTTTGAATACAACTAATGCGGACTAACGCTGTTTTCAGCAGAATTGCCCTGGTGTCTTGTTTTTGTGCAGAAAGTCAACTTTCGGGAAAAACACCAGAAAAGATCGCAAACCTCCTATTTTACCAGAAGACTCACGGAGCCAGAAGGGGAGTCAGAGATGGGCCACGAGTGGCCCAAACCACAGGGCGGCGCGGCCAAGGGGCCCACCGCGCCAGCCACTGAGGAGGGCGACTCGGACACCTCCCCGAGTCCCCCTTTCGACTACTTAACCCTCTCTGACCTAAAACGCGAGGGGGTCGTCCACTTCATCCAGAAACATCACCGTACGCCGCCGCCATCGCGAAACCTATTTCGGGGACCAGAAACTCCGTTCTGGCACTCCGCCGGGACGGGGAATTGGAGGAGATCATCGCCATCATCATCACCGACGCTTCTCCATCGACCATCCATGTTTCCCCCATCCATGTGTGAGTAATTCCCTGCTGTAGGCTGAGGGGGATGGTAGGGATTGGATGAGATTGTTCATGTAATAAGTTATAAGATCATTAGGGCATGGTGCCTAGTATCCGTTGTTAGTACTTATTGATGTTGTTGCAACTTGTTGAGCTTAATGCTTGTCACTAGGGCCCGAGTGCCATGATTTCAGATCTGAACATGTTATTGTTTCATAATGATATGCACTGTTTATTGATCATACCTGCAAGTTGTATACACATATTGTTGTCCGGAACCCGAGGTCCCAAAGTGACAATAATTGGGACAGCCGAGGGGAATGGCTGCGATGTGAGGATCACATGTGTTCACGGCGTGTTAATGCTTTGCTCCGGTACTTTATTAAAAGGAGTACCTTAATTACCAGTAGATTCCCTTGAGGCCCGGCTGCCACCGGCTGGTAGGACAGAAGATGTTGTACAAGTTTCTCATTGCGAGCACGTACGACTATATACGGAACACATGCCTATGTTTACTTAGTACTTGGATGCTTTATCATTATTATCTGCAATGCCTATGTCTTGATTATTATATGAGCTATCTTATCCATGCAGCGCCCGTTCATCCATCCCTATGCCTACAGTGTTTTAATCCTACTGTTTACTGCAATCACTACTGCTGTCATTATTCACTGCTGCTATTATTTCACCGCTACTACTGCTATAAAACTGTTGCTACTGATAATCTGTGTCGAGCAAGACTATTCACAGGTGCAGCTGAATTGACAACTCCGCTGTTAAGGCTCTCAAGTATTCTTTGGCTCCCCTTGTGTCGAATCAATAAATTGGGTTTTACTTCCCTCGAAGACTGTTGCGATCCCCTATACTTGTGGGTCATCAAGACTATTTTCTGGCGCCGTTGCCGGGGAGCATAGCTTTATTTGTGAGTTCACTTGTGATCTATATTGCTCGCTGAAATTTATTCATCATGGGTAAAGCTCGTGATGAGAGGGTCCGTGTATTGCCATCCACTACAAGAAAAGGTACGACACTTAGTACCTCTGCTGCTCTTGACTCACCATCTGTATTGAGTCAACTTGTTACACCACCACAATCTTCACGTGTTGGTACTACTGCTGAATCTGAAATTGCCTCTGATAATATTGATGATGCTTCTACTGTGATTGATGAGAGTATTTCATTAGGTCCACTTTTAGATGCTGCTATTGCTAGGTCTAAACAACTTGAAAATACTAGAACACCTAATGGAAGTCCTACTACTCCTGTTTATTCACCTGAGTTAAGGGATTATACTTGTGATGATGATCCTGATGAAACTTATGTGGAACTTGATGATGATTTTATTGATAAATGTAATGCTACTACTGGTGCAAGTAATATTAGAAATTTTCTTGCACAACATGCTGTTAAATACAAGTTGTCACCTGATCCTAAGTTTGCCACTTCTCCTATAAACATTAAAGATAAGGATTATGATTTTTCTCTTGATTTATCTCATATATCTATTGTTGAGAAAACTCCTTTTTGTGGCACTAAGAGTGAAAGTGCTGTAGAGCACATGAATGAGCTCTCTACTTTGAGTGGCTTATTTTCTGATGATATCAAGAAGCGTAGCTATTTTGTTGCTAAGATTTTTCCTTTCTCATTAAAAGATGATGCTAAAGCTTGGTATAACAACTTGTCTCCTGGTTCTATTACTAGTCCTACTGGTTTGCTTAATGTTTTCTTTCAGAAATATTTCCCTGCTAGTGCTCAACATGATGCTTTGCAGAGAATTTATAACTTTGACCAGGAAGATGAAGAGAAACTTCCAGAGGCATGGACAAGGTTTTGCTCTCTTATCAGAGCTCGGCCTGGACATGATTTGGAAAAGCATGATCTACTTGATATATTTTACAGTGGACTAACTATTGAATCTAGAGCATATCTGGATAGTTGTGCTAGTTGTGTTTTCAGGAAAAGAACCCCTGAAGAAGCTGAAGAATTATTGGCTAAAATCAGCCAGAATTATGATGATTGGACTCTACCTGCGCCGACCCCCACACCTACACCGACACCAATATCAAAGAAGAGGGGAGGTATGATTGAATTGAATGATGAAACAATGAGGGAGGCCAAGAAGACTCTCATTGAGAAGGGTATTAAATCTGAAGATGTGAAGAACCTTCCACCTATTGAAGATTTGTGTAAGCCAATTCCTCATCCATCCATAATTGAGGTTCACTCTCTCCACAGGTTCGATGAAGGAGATATTCCCTACTCTAAACCACCTGATCAATGCTTAGATGAATTTGATAATTATGTTATTAAGCAAGATAATTTTAATATGAGAGTAGAGAATCATTTGCATGAAAACTCTCAAGCTATTAGTAAGTTGCATGATATTGTGGAGAGAACCTCCAATGATGTTAAGATGCTTATTAAACATTTCCATATGGTTCAAACTCAAATTGATCAACTCACTAAAGTGCAACAAGACATGTTAGCCAATGCTTCTAAAGAAAAATTAAAACCTGTCTATGTTAGCACTAGAAGTGGAGCTCATACTCAGGATCCTTTATATCCTGAGGGACATCCTAAAAGAATTGAACAAGATTCTCAACTAGCTGAAAATCCAGTTTCTCCTTCTAAGAAAAAGAAGAAGAAGAAACATAAAAATGTTGTAGAATCCTCTGAAACTGTTAATGATCCTAATAGTATATCTATCTCTGATGCTGAAACTGAAAGTGGTAATGAACTTGATAGTGATAAGGATAAAAATGATGCTCTTGATAAAGAAGTTAGTGAAAAGGAACCTGAAAAGCATACTAAAAACACAAAGTACACTAAGGAAGACTTCATTGCTAAGAAACATGGTAATGAAAGGGAACCTTGGGTTCAAAAGCAAATGCCTTTTCCAACTAAGAAACTAAAATCAAAGGAAGAAGAACATTATAATAAATTTTGTGAATGGATGAAACCCTTGTTCTTGCAAATTCCTTTGACTGATGCTATTAAATTGCCTCCTTACTCAAAGTATATGAAAGATATTGTTTCTAACAAGAGGAAAATTCCTAATGAGGAAATTTCTACTATGCTTGCTAATTATTCTTTCAATGGCAAGGTTCCTAAGAAGCTTGGAGATCCAGGTATACCAACCATCCCTTGCTCCATCAAGAATAATTATGTTAGAACTGCTTTATGTGATTTGGGAGCAGGAGTTAGTGTTATGCCTTTTTCTCTCTATAAGAGACTCTATCTTGATAAATTGATACCTACTGATATATCTTTGCAAATGGCTGATAAATCTACTGCTGTTCCTGTTGGCATTTGTGAGGATGTCCCTGTTCAAGTGGCTAACAATTGTTTAATTTTGACTGATTTTGTTGTTCTTGAAATGCCTGAAGATGATAATATGTCTATTATTCTTGGAAGACCTTTTCTAAATACTGCAGGTGCTGTTATTGATTGCAATAAAGGAAAAGTAACTTTCAATGTTAATGATAAAGAACATACTGTTTATTTCCCCAAGAAAGTTGACAAGATTTATGGAGTCAATACCATCTCCAATTTTAAAACTATCAAAGTGGGAAGTATTGATTGCCCTATATATGATCATCAAGAAGGATATCAAAACATTATGATTGGATCCATATCAATACAATACAAGGTAACATGAGTGTTTCATGATGTTTAAATCATTTGTGTCATGTAAATTTATTTGGTGCCAAGACTTGATCAACCTTGTTATCAAATGTATTTGCATACATGAAAGAGCTAAACAGCATTTCTTTCTTCAACTTTGTTTTACCTCCTGTAGTGATAATTAGGTTGCAAAAGTTTAGTTGTTTTGAATTTTAAAAATAATTTTTCTGCCCAAGTTTTATTAATTTAAATATCCAGATTTCGTGCAAATTGAAAGTTTTCAAAACTCTGTAAAAATTATACCATTGGTCCTATTTTTCAAAGAGCATCGTGGGAGTGCCTGGTGCTGACCAAGGGGACCCACCATGGGGTCAAACCACATGGTGGCGCGGCTGCCTCCTTGGCCGCGCCAGCCACTGAGGTGGGGCACCCTTGGCCCTCCAACAGTTCCCCCACCTACCACTTCTTCCTCTTGCATCACTCAGCTCGTTTTTCTCTCTCACACCGAGTTTTTGCTGTTCTTCCTCGCGATTTCGATCTCTTTGTTCAGCCCATCTCAGCTGCTGAGATTTGGGGCAATTGCTCTCAGGTATGTGACTCCTCCATGTATCCAAGTAGAATTTTGTTTAGTAAAGTATACCTTGAGTATTTTGCTGCTGTAGGTGACTTGTTAAGTGAGTATGCATGCTTGTTCTATGTTGATATAATCAGTTTTGATGCATGTTTAGTCCTCTAGCAAGTCCATATAGTAGTTCCCCTCATTTGTATGCTTCAAAAATCAATTTTTATGATATGTGTTGAAAATTTCAGAAAAGGAAAATGCATAACCACAACTTTGGAGAGGTGTTTGAGAGTGACTCTCAGAGGGTAAGAAGACCCTTGAGGGCATCCACTCGAGTTAGGCGCTCCTATGATGAAGATGTCATTGCACCAAACATTGGAGATGGAGGGGATGATCAAATCCCAAATGCTTCATCCTTTCCATGCATTGAGTTTCTAACTAATGCAGGTTTGCTTGATGACTTCAGGTTTCTCATCCAGAGGGTTGGTTTAACTACTTATATGCAGGATGAGGGTGTCCAACATTATTGGCTCACCAAAACTTTTGTTGAGAGTTTTAAATTCACAAACTCATCTTATGGACCTGTTGTTAAATTTAAGATCTATGATATGCCTGTTACCATGAGTTTGAATGACTTTTGTGCTGCCATAGATATTGCTCCTATAGGTACAGCGAAGAAGATTGAAGGAAACACCCGCGACTTGGTGGAACTTTATCGAGCAGTGACCGATGACGATAGCCGCGACGCTCATCGCGGCAAGATAAGGAATATCCAATACCCTGCCATCAAGTATTTTGTTTTCTACCTTGCTACTAGCATTCTTGGTAGGGAAAACACCAGCAACATTTCTAATTATCATCTTGCTTTTCTTGCTGCTGCACTTAATGGTAACACTGCATACAACCTTGGTGCTCTTATTGCTCGCCGCTTAGCCGCTAAAGGACCCATCTATGGTGGGATTGTTGCGAAGCGTGTTGCTGCTAGTTTTGGTCTTTCTGCGACACCTACTGATGATGTGCTAGCCCCTGTTAGGCTTGATCTTGCTACTATGATAGATCATCAGTTTGCTGCACCAGGCTCTCGCATAGGGAACATTGTTTATAAAGTGTTTTATACTAACGGGGAGCAACCGAGGTCCCTTTGCCCCAGGCCGATTTGTTTCCTATTCACAGGAGACCGTGGTCATACTCCAGGAGCATTGGAGGAGCAGCTTCGACTGCGGTTTTCACCAGCAGCATCAGGAGGAGGAAGAGGCACCTGGTGATCACTACACCGTCACTTATCCTGGTGCGTCGTCAGGCTCGTACCAGGATGAGTACCCTTCTTCATCATATCACGACAGTGGCACATCATGGGGACAGTGGCATTGACCTCCACTTAGGCCAAAAGCCTAAGCTTGGGGGGAGGTATATCGACATCTCACTCATTTACATATCATATCTTGTCGATACTTTGTATATCCATGTTGCAGTTTTCTTTCTTTCTTTCTTTTTAATTGTTTACCTTTTATTGCTGCATTCCAAAACACAAAAAGACCAAAAATATTTCTGTTGTTTCTCTTCATTTGTTTCTTTAAGTTTCAGTATTAGTTTGCTTAGTTTTAAAATTCGGTTTGTTATTCAAAAATCTAAAAATATTTTGCTTTATTGTTTGTTTCTTTTTGCTCTTGTTTCAAAAACTCGAAAACCCAAAAATATTTGTTGTTTCTTTTTGGTTTTGTATAGTGTTTTCAGAGTTGGACAGCCATCCGTGACTCCGATGGAGCTTGGTTTTCATTCTTATCATTCGAAGCAACACAAGTGAAAAAGCAATAAGGATGATCTACAACAACTCGAGTTGGGGTGAGAGGCTGGTATGAACTCTATTTGTTTTCATTTTTGTACATATACTCATCTATGTGAGCATGCTTAGTTGGTTCATGTGAGGTATATGTCATTTAGTGGATGCTTAGTAGTTCTTGTTCTCTCATGATCGGTCCCAATTTATTAATAGTGGTAGCATGTTATGTTGATGTTTGCTTGCATTGTTCTATTCATAGAGGGTATGACATTGTGGTATCCTCCTCTGAATAATTCATTCGAATTGACTTGGCACATGCTCATGCATGCATATGACTGAAAAACAAAAGTCAATTAAGCCTTGATGATTTATTTTGACTCAGAGTTCTTGTATCACTTTTATGCCTCAATTAATTTCATTTTGTCGCAAGCATGATTATGACGGTTATTGCTCTCTTGATTGTCGCTTCCCAGTCTATTGCTAGCCTTCACTTGTACTGAGCGGGAATGCTGCTCGTGCTTCCAAAACCATGAAAACCAAGTTATTCCAAAGTGTCCACCATAAATACCTATGCATGGCATTTCGAACCATTCAAGTAAATTTTCATGTGCTACCTTTAAAACCTTCAAAGTACTTCTCAATTTGTGTCAATGTTTTATAGCTCATGAGGAAGTATGTGGTGTTTTATCTTTCAATCTTGTCATTCAGACTTTCACCAATGGACTAGTGGCATATACATCCGCTTATCCAATAATTTTGCAAAAAGAGCTGGCAACGGGGTGCCCAGTCCCAATTAATTATAACTTTCATCAATAATTCTCTTCACATGTTTTGCCCTGATTTATCAGTAAGCAACTTAATTTGCAAATAGACACTCCTCCATGGTATGTGAATGTTGGAAGGCACCCGAGGATTCGGTTAGCCATGGCTTGTGCAAGCAAAGGTTGGGGGGAGTGTCACCCATAATGAAACTAAAATACATGTGTAAACAAAAGAGAAGAGGGATGATCTACCTTGCTGGTAGAAATAACATCCTTCATGGGAGCCGCTCTTGAAAGTCTGGTTGACAAGGGGGTTAGAGTACCCACTACCATTCGTTGACAACAACAAACACTTCCCAAAACAATTTTGCTTCTGTTTTAAAAATAAAAAGCTCTAGCACATGATAATCCCTGCTTCCCTCTGCGAAGGGCCAATCTTTTACTTTCATGTTGAGTCACCATCCTTTCTTTGAGCACTTTCTCGAGAGCATAGTTGTCGTTCTTAGTGTAATGTGCTTGTCCCAGAATGTGGTTAACTGTGATATAACTTTGATGCTTTTATCTTTGATATCTTTGATTCTAGTCTTCCCATGAACTTCAGAGGTGCCTGGGCATTTATGTTTTGCTGTACAAAAACGGGCAAGCGAGATACCATCTTATCATATCCTATTATGAGCATTACAATCTTGTGAATTAATATGTTTCATGTTTGTCGCTATTAGTATGTTGGTATCTTTTCATAGTTTACATGCCTATTGAGTGACATTATTTGCATTTGCCTCATCTTGAATTGCCTAAGCATTTGTTCATATAGTGAGAATATATGCATCATATGAAGCAAATGTGTTCGTGAAAGTCTTTTATCGCACTCAGTTGTTAACTGAATTGCTTGAGGACAAGCAATAAGCTAAGCTTGGGGGGAGTTGATACGTCCAAAACGTATCTACTTTCCCGAACACTTTTGCTATTGTTTTACCTCTAACTTGTGTGTTTTGAATACAACTAATGCGGACTAACGCTGTTTTCAGCAGAATTGCCCTGGTGTCTTGTTTTTGTGCAGAAAGTCAACTTTCGGGAAAAACACCAGAAAAGATCGCAAACCTCCTATTTTACCAGAAGACTCACGGAGCCAGAAGGGGAGTCAGAGATGGGCCACGAGTGGCCCAAACCACAGGGCGGCGCGGCCAAGGGGCCCACCGCGCCAGCCACTGAGGAGGGCGACTCGGACACCTCCCCGAGTCCCCCTTTCGACTACTTAACCCTCTCTGACCTAAAACGCGAGGGGGTCGTCCACTTCATCCAGAAACATCACCGTACGCCGCCGCCATCGCGAAACCTATTTCGGGGACCAGAAACTCCGTTCTGGCACTCCGCCGGGACGGGGAATTGGAGGAGATCATCGCCATCATCATCACCGACGCTTCTCCATCGACCATCCATGTTTCCCCCATCCATGTGTGAGTAATTCCCTGCTGTAGGCTGAGGGGGATGGTAGGGATTGGATGAGATTGTTCATGTAATAAGTTATAAGATCATTAGGGCATGGTGCCTAGTATCCGTTGTTAGTACTTATTGATGTTGTTGCAACTTGTTGAGCTTAATGCTTGTCACTAGGGCCCGAGTGCCATGATTTCAGATCTGAACATGTTATTGTTTCATAATGATATGCACTGTTTATTGATCATACCTGCAAGTTGTATACACATATTGTTGTCCGGAACCCGAGGTCCCAAAGTGACAATAATTGGGACAGCCGAGGGGAATGGCTGCGATGTGAGGATCACATGTGTTCACGGCGTGTTAATGCTTTGCTCCGGTACTTTATTAAAAGGAGTACCTTAATTACCAGTAGATTCCCTTGAGGCCCGGCTGCCACCGGCTGGTAGGACAGAAGATGTTGTACAAGTTTCTCATTGCGAGCACGTACGACTATATACGGAACACATGCCTATGTTTACTTAGTACTTGGATGCTTTATCATTATTATCTGCAATGCCTATGTCTTGATTATTATATGAGCTATCTTATCCATGCAGCGCCCGTTCATCCATCCCTATGCCTACAGTGTTTTAATCCTACTGTTTACTGCAATCACTACTGCTGTCATTACTTCACTGCTGCTATTATTTCACCGCTACTACTGCTATAAAACTGTTGCTACTGATAATCTGTGTCGAGCAAGACTATTCACAGGTGCAGCTGAATTGACAACTCCGCTGTTAAGGCTCTCAAGTATTCTTTGGCTCCCCTTGTGTCGAATCAATAAATTGGGTTTTACTTCCCTCGAAGACTGTTGCGATCCCCTATACTTGTGGGTCATCAATGATGTGTACTAATATAGAATTTTGTTGTTTTTAGTATGTATTTCGAAAGTGAAAAAAATGTTAGACAATTATCGTCAAAAATTCGGAATATTGTACATGTTGGTTATGTTTTTTATGAAATTTTAAATGCTGAGCAGGTCTATTTTAAAAAGATAACTAAGACGCATTATATACTTCGGCATATGGCACCATATTTCACCGGCTTGGCCCTAATCCACCGCTAGAGTTGGAACCGTGTATTTGAATGAGAAGCAAGACCGTGGTGGACATACGATTTTAGGTAGATATAAAACTCCGATGCATAACTGAACATAAATAAATTGCAGAAAATAGTCCCCTATCAAAACAGTGCACTATGTCCCGTTTTCCTCGTATTAACAATAATAATGAAGCAAAGCATAAAAGTGTCCCAACACAAATATATATTAAATTGTACTTTAGTCTGTCGAAAGATACACACAACTTCTGATTTACACAAGCAAGGCCAGACAAACAAAACTATTACTCTTGATACAAATAAAATATTCACAACATATTTCAATTTTCTTCTATTATTTTCCCCGATGCACATTGTGTAAATAAGAAGAAAAGATAAACAAGTGAAATGAGCCCGTGAATGTCCTAATATTGTCGCATTGTCCATCATAGCCTGTTACATGTCACTTTATAACCAGCAAACCATGACAATTCTTGCGAGAACCCATCTCGTTAGATGGCTCAGTATCAGTTCCCTCCAACATCTGAACGTAATTTTCTTCCCATTGATATCTTATCTACTTGACCACAAGCACCATGTCTAAATCTCTGCTATTAATATCCTATAACACTTCCATTGTTCTTGTTGTTGCTAAGCTAACTCGTTAGACAAGTAGACTTGCCATGGCTCCTATTATATAGTGTAATGTTTTCTCAACCCGTTTGTGTTACCTCGGCTCCCGGGTCGATACGCATGACTAACTAACAATTGCTAGTCATTCAGTTGGTATGCACATTACCCAAGCAGAGCACCATCTCAAAATCAAAAGGAAAATATCATGTGGAGAGCATCACATTCACGTGAAATTTAGACTGATTGAGTGTGCCGCCTTCCTGCCACTTCTTGTGCATATCGCACACGGTTAAATTAATATGTCCGTCTGCGAAGTTTGGCTCATCGCACACGGTTGATTTAGCCGTCTGTGATGTCTGTCCATATCACCCATTCATGGATAGTGAAGAGCGCTACAATCATGTGTGATGATCAAAGTCGATCGTTTGCGTTTGCCCGATCTGTACAAGTGTATGACAGGTGGGCCTTCTTTGTTAGTAACAGAAACAAAATATTCAATTTAGTAATTATTTATTTTTCTTCAGAGTTGAAAATAGACCGGGATTTGATAGTTCGGAGTGCTAATTTCGGGGATTCAAAGTTTTGGCGTTTGATTTAGCATTCAGCTATAAGTTTAAGATTTGTTTTGGACTATTTCCTTCGAGTTTTGCCAGAAGATCAATATATGGTATGCTTAGCGGAACGTGTTTTTTTGGGAAAGCGGAACATGTAGTTGACACGTCATCTCTCACGTGATATACTCCAGTTAAGTCCAATCAAGAAGGAAAAACGAACTCTACCTTCATTAATCCTAGAGTGACCCGGTACTATATATCCTCGTTGGAAGTTCATGACGTGCACAACAAAAATTTCACAGAACAAATCGTGCATCGCAGATGCATTACATGGACGTCAATGGAAACTACAAAAGATGTCGGCGACGTGCATATATAAACCTCTGTTTCTTCACGGTGCAGGCCTTGGCGATAATAAGTACCTTCGTTACCGCCGCCTTCTGTTTAGAAGCTTAATATTCATCCATCATTGCAATCTATTCTCATGGCGTCCTGGACTGACCTCCCGCTAGACCTCCTAGACCTCGTCGTCGCCGGCCTCCCACACCCAGCCGACCGTGCCCGCTGCCGCGCCGTCTGTCGTACATGGCACTCTGCCGTCCGCCGCCGTGGCCCTCATCACAAACCTGAATACTCCCCTCATTGTAATTCTACCGGGAAAGGGTGTGTGGATGGCAGAACCACGAGCAGCTCCATATATCTACATCGTTGACATTGCCTTCCTTGGAGATAAATTATGTGCCCTCACCAAGGCGGGGAACCTCATCCCCTTTGACCTAGGATTGAATGAGGATGGGAGCCCCATGGTTACCATTGGAAAGCGTGTCATCCGGCAACCACTTGATTATGACGGTTATGAGTGGTGGCCTGCAACAGATGATGATAATAGCGATGATGAGGTCGGACAAGAGGAGGAGGAGGAGGTTGCGGACGCGGCAATTGCAGTTGATGAGGAGGAGGTGGCAGTGCCGCTGGATGTTGTGGTGGATGATTATGAGAATGATGGGCAAGTAGTGGTTAATGTCGAGGATGGTCAAAATGACCTCAGCTATTCTAGTTGCCCACATAATTACATATCTGATGGTAAATGTCGAGGATGGTCAAAATGACCTCAGCAGGATGCCACTCTAGTCACCTGGATAGATTGTCATCAGTAGGCAAGAGGGATGTTCTTGTGGCTTGGTCTCATTGTTTTGTTGTTCGCTGTTGTCAGTAAGGTTGGTAAATTTTGTATTGTTGTCCGTCGCGTAAGGCTATCTTGTGTTTAACTCCCAGCTTCTTGAAGCACCAGCTGCTATGTGCTATGCTTTTCCTTTTTGCTTCAAAATTCTAGCTTACTTGACCTTTCCCTTCTTAAAAATTACACTGTTTGCTCTCTAAGCATTTATTCAATCTTTAGAATCCTTTTCCAGATTTTTTTTTTTGATAAAGGGATTTTTATTACTTTTAAATATTACACCCGGCCTCTGCATAACTGGGATGCACACAGCCCGAACAAGTTCCACGGTTCCAAAAACGAGCAAAAACAAAAAAGGCGAATTACATAACATGATGAGAAATTGTAGAGACGCCTATGGTGGTGGGGGGTCGAGTCGAAGATTATGTGGCCATCAATGCTGGGAGAATAACTCCTCGCCGCCGCCTCCAGACGCGACGACACCTCCAAAAACAGCTCTCGGTGCTCCGCACGCTGCAGAACCGACCATGAACGGAGCGTAGCTGTGCACCGGTAAATGACCTGCATAACAGAAGAGTTTCTGTCATTGAAAACCTTGTCATTTCTACATAGCCATAGCGACCAAATAACGGCAATCGCTCCCACCCTAATAAGTAGTTTAAACCTAGAATCAACCCCGTTCAACCAGTTACCAAAAATATTTGCAACACTACGCGGAGGATATAAGGTAGAACCTATCTGGATAGCTGACCATATAGACCTAGCAAACTTACACTGGAAGAATAGGTGTTTGATAGTCTCATCATGGCTACAAAATACACACTTTTTGCTCCCGTGCCAATTGCGTTTGATAAGGTTATCCTTAGTAAGAATTACACCACGACGAAGATACCACGCGAAAACCTTTGTTTTTAGCGGTATCTTCATCAACCTAATTTTCTTATTAGTATCGACTTGTATTACAGGTTGGATTAAAGCTCTATACATGGAATCAACCGAGAATTTACCATTCTTAGTAAGATCCCAACGAAATTTATCAGGGCCGACTGTGAGTTGGACAGATTCCAACCGGCGGAGCAAGGCATTCCACAATGCTTGTCTAGGCCCTAATAGAGTTCTTCTGAACGATACATTTGGTGGGGAAGAACCCATCACCTTGGCGAGCGTGCCGCCTTTGTGTCGCACAATATTGTACAAAGCCGGGTATTGGTCTCGAAGGGTGGTTTGGCCAAGCCATGTGTCCTCCCAAAACCGGATTTCCCCTCCGTTCCTGATCGAGAAAGATCCATGTGGGAAAAAGAACTTCTTCGTAGACATGAGGCCAACCCAGAAGTGGGAATCACCGGGTTTCCAAAAAACCTGAGATACCGCTTTATCACCCACATACTTCCTTCTTAGGAGGGTTTGCCAAAGGCCATCTTCTGAAAGAAGCTTGAACAGCCATTTGCCAAGCAAGGCTCTATTCTTGACCTCAAGGTCATGAACACCTAGCCCGCCTTGGTCTTTTGGACGGCAAACCACACTCCATTTGGTAAGTCGATACTTTTTCTTCTCACTATCCCCTTGCCAAAAGAATCTTGATCGGAAATAATCCAATCGTTTTAAGACACCTTTGGGCAGTTGAAAGAATGAAATCATATACAGTACCATATTGGTTAGCACTGAATTAATGAGAACCAATCTTCCTCCCAGAGATAGGAGTTTACCTCTCCAACTATCTAACCGGATTTGAAGTCTCTCCTCCGCCAATTTCCATTCAGCGTTAGTGAGTCTCCGAAAATGGATCGGAATACCCAAATAGTTGATAGGAAATTGACCTTGCGTACAACCGAAAAGCTCGGCATACAAGGGGGCGTTATCCTGAGCCTCGCCAAAACAAAACAATTCACTTTTATGGAAGTTTATTTTAAGACCCGATAGTTGCTCGAATGCTGACAAGATTAACTTGAGATTACGAGCTTTTTCGATGTCATGTTCCATAAAGAGAATCGTGTCATCGGCATATTGAAGGATCGATAAACCACCATCTACCAGATGCGGAATCACTCCTTCAATTTGACCCTCAGACTTTGCGCGTTCGATCAAGATAGCTAGCATATCAGCCACTATATTTAATAGCATTGGCGATAATGGGTCACCTTGTTTAAGGCCTTTTGATTTGAAAGTATTTACCAGTGTCATTATTGACATTAATGGCAACACTTCCACCCGAAACAAAGCTATGTATAAGCGCTCGCCACTCATCAGAAAATCCTTTCATTCTGAGAGTGTGTTGTAGGAAAGACCATTTAAGTTTATCATAAGCTTTTTCAAAATCAATTTTCAAAATTGCCCCATTCAGCTTTTTCCTATGCAGTTCGTGAACCGTCTCATGTAGGATTGCCACCCCATCTAAGATGTTGCGTCCTTGCATGAAAGCAGTTTGTGACGGACGAACCACATGATCCGCCACACTATTCAGCCGAATCGTAACGACTTTAGTGAATATCTTAAAACTAACGTTAAGGAGGCATATCGGTCTGAATTGTTGGATCCTCTCAGCCTCATTAACCTTAGGTAATAAAATCATTTCACCGAAGTTGAGCCGAAACAACTCTAACTGTCCAACATGGAGATAGGCGAACAGTTGTAGCAAGTCAGACTTGATTACATCCCAGAAATTCTGATAGAACTCAGCTGGGAAACCATCAGGTCCAGGGGCTTTATTGTGTTCCATTTGGAAAACCGCCTTCCTCACTTCATCCTCCGAGTAAGGCTTGGTGAGTAGGCTATTTTCCTCAGCGGAAACCTGGGGTATATCGGCCGTTCTTGACTCATTCAGAGTGAAATTCCTTCCTCTGGTGCTCCGAACAGGCCTTTATAGTAATTAGTGATATACGACTTGAGTTGTTCCTAGCCTTCAATCGTTCCCTCCTCCTGTACCAGGGAATGAATCCGCTTTTTCCTGTGTCTGCCATTGGCAATACTGTGGAAATAGCGAGTATTCGAATCCCCTTCAAGAATGAATTTTGCTTTGGAACGTTGATACCATTTTAACTCTTCTTTCCGCAAAAGTCTTGCTAACTCCGCATTAGATTGACTCTTAAGCTCAATTTCTTGTGCGGACAATAGCTGAACTTCTCCTAATGCCTCTAGGGCATCAATTATGGAAGATAGCCGTAACTTTTCTTTTTTAAGTAAGCCAGTAGTGTGTCTCGCCCAACCAACAAGATATGCGCGTAAAGCCCGGATCTTATTGTTCCAACGCTGGATAGGTGAGCTGCCACTGACTGGTTGTTCCCAAATTCTTTTGACCATCTCATGGAATCCCTCGCAATGTAACCATCCAAGTTCAAACTTGAACCGATGTTTACATGGTGGTCTAGGCAAGCCTGTGGTCTAAAGAATAGGGGCATGGTCCGACAAACCCTCGATACGTTCTAGAGCCCGTACTGATACCAACGGGAACTTGGATTCCCAATCGGTGTCCATCAGTACTCGGTCTAATTTCTCGTATGTGGGTTCTGGGAGGGAGTTAGCCCAAGTGAACTGTCTCCCAACCATTGAAATTTCTCTTAAGTCCAAGCTGTCAATGACCGCGTTGAACAGAAGAGGCCAACGGTTGTCGAACCGCCCCCTGCTTTTCTCGAATGGATAACGAAGCAAGTTGAAGTCCCCACCGATGATGAACGGATGCGGGTTATCTTTTGCCAAGTTAACCATTTCGCACAGAAAAGCGGATTTAAACTCCTCCTGGGCAGGCCCATACACGACAACAAGACTCCAAACAAATTGTCCGCTTTATTTCGATGTGCATTTTTATGTGAAAATTGCCATCCGAAACAGCAAACACATCCATGGTATCAGTCCTGATGCCTAGTAAAATGCCACCGGAGCGTCCACGCGGAGGGCGGGAATACCAAGCAAAATCTATGCCACCCGAGATACGGTCCAATAGATTTTGCGAGAACTCCCGCCTACCCGTTTCAGAAATAGCTAGGGAATCCAAATTATGATCCCGAATGCAGCCAGCAAAGTGCAAATGTTTAGCCAAGTTGCCAAGACCTCTGCTATTTGCAAACATGCTATTCATCTGGAAACATTTGGGGATTTGGAAAACTTTGCCCTTTTCCTGGACCTCTTGTTAGAGTTAGACTTTGAATTCCGGCCGGTTGCTCTTAGTTCATACAATGAACTTAGCCCGTCCTCATCCAAGCCCACCTCCGACACCTCACCAATGAGATGAGAAAGAAGCTGACCATCTGATGTGGCATTCGCTTCCTCCTCATCCGCGTAGGTGGCAGTCAACACCGTCGAAGCCTTCGGAATAACCGTTAAACGATCATATTCCATATGCCTCAAGACATTAGTTGACACCTCTACTTGACTCTTACTACTACCAAGTTTAAAGCCTACACTATCAAGTTTAGACTGAATTGAACTAGGTGAAAAAGAAAGAAAAGATTTTGATTTCAATTCCGTACCTAGAGAGTCCAGGTTGCGCGCCGCTTTACGACGCATAGCCCTCTGCAAGGAGTCCTCATCCATCATGGAGGTCCCATCCGCTGCCATCCCGAACCGCTCACTCCGACGTATCGGGGTGATCCCGTCGGTGAAAGCCGTCGCAGTGGGGGCGGAGTGCGCGGTGAGACGGAGTCTCCAACCAGGGGCACCACCGGAGAAACAACGGCTTGGGTCGGCTGTGTTGAGGTAGTAGCCAACCCATTGCATTGTCTCCTTGACGACGGAAGTAGCATGAGACGGAGTGGACTGTGTGGACTGTGTCGGCGTCGAGTCCACCACCGTCCCAAAACTTCCAGGCGCCGGGGAAACGGGGGAGGCTGAGCCGAAGTAGAAGCCTCCTCGAGTTCCGGTCCAGCCAGAAGACCAGCCAGCTGCGCCCTCGGGCTGCTTGCAGACGGCCCTCCACCATCGACCGTGGCAGCGTCCCCAGCAGGCCGGCCCAACAATGCCAGCCCAGCCTGGGCCGACTTGAGCAGGCCGAGCTCGGCCTCCTCCTGCAGACCAGCAAATGGACCAGGCGAGAAAGGTCCACCTGCGGCCCAGCCAGTGTCTGTGACCCTGCGTGCTGGATAGCTGGCTGCTGCCCATCCGGTCCAGCTCGTAGCCCCAGCTCGGTCGAGGCAACAACAACAGAAACAGAACCATGCTCAGCACCAGTCAAGTCCGCGGACGATGCAGACCCTGTAACAACAATTCGCAACAACTCCGGAGAAGTACGACGGATCCGAGAGACAATCTCATTCCCGCGAGCAGTTTGCGGGTTAGGATTGTACGGAGTAATCGCCACAAGTGTCCGAGGAGCAGGTGTATCCACAGCAACCACTGTCTTCCCCTTGGTGTTCGAACCAGAAGGTTGAGTAGCATCAACATCCATGCTAGTAGACTGTGATCCACTCGTACCCAAAGAAGCGAAGGTGGCATCCGGGCCATCCTCAACTCCATCATCAGCACCATCGGCATCATCTCCTTTGCGACGCCAGAAATAGGGAACAAACTCAGCATCAGGCACAAAATCCTTTCCCTCACGCCGGAAAATGAAGGCATATTCCTTTAACTTGACCACACATGCCGTGCCAACATAAGGTCCAGTAGAGTCCACTTGCTTGTCAAGGGGCGCAGAAATCGGCATCCCAACGAGGATACGAACGATACCACGGCTCCGTAACGTGACAAGATCGACATCCAATGTTGTCCCAATGAGAGAACCAACTGCCCAAATACCAAGGAAATGGCGTACTGGATATGGAACCCCCTGAACATGGACCCACACCTGCTCAAGAACCCGCATCGGGAGAACATCCTGCCTCTTCCACGTCGAAACAGTGGCCGTGGCAGCGAAAGAAGGAACACCCATCTGCATGCCCTCTATCCGCTGAAGGTCCCCAACTGAAGGAAGCCCAATGAGAAAAGCATCCGTCCCATGAGGTACAGCCTCCCACGTCCATGACGAGCTCGTCGGACACATCCTGGACATCAAGCTCTGGGCTCTGGACAGCAGTCGCGGGTACCTGGTCACCCACAATCTTCACCAGAGCGGTTGGGGAGCTCGAGGGAACTAAGTGAGGCTTGTAAACACTATCGGGCAGCTGAGTAAAAATAGTCTCCTCTGTACCATAACCAGCAGTAAACGCCGTGGGCCTTGGAAGCCGCAGCGTCGGGCACCTTATTGTCGGATGTTTCCCATTATCACAAATGAGGCAATAGTGCTTTGCTGGACAATCCTTAGCGGAATGAGTATCAACTGCACACTTCCAACAATTGCAAGCTTTCTTCCCTTTGCCACTTCCCGGAGCCTTTGATTCTGCATGACCACCGCCCTCGACAACCGGCGCACCACCAGTCAAGCTGCCCACCTCCGGAGCCGGCTGGGTGGCCACGGTGGATGGAGGCGCCATCGATTGCTGCCCCTGCACAGGAGCTGGAGGCTGCATGAACTGTTGCTGCACCTGCGTCGGCACCACGGGCTGATTCAACGGCTGGAACAGGGGTTGCTGCTGAGACTGAGGTTGCGTTTGTTGCCCCGCCCTCTTCTTCTTCCGCTTCGGCCGTGGCCCCTGCCCCGCCGGCTGCACCATAGGTGGCGCAAGTTGTTGCTGCAACGGTGGGAACATGGGCGGGGGCATCGGCGCCAGAGGCGGGAACTGGTACTGCCCTGGATGCGGCATGTACGCCGGGAAACCCGGCTGGCGAGACGGGTACTGAAGCGGTATGAACGGCGAAGGTCCAGCGGGCGGACGGAGTTGTCCGGGTGCTGCAGGGGCGGCCCCTCCGGGCATTGGCTGGTACGCGCCGGCGTGGAGCTGTCCCGCTCCGACCCCCTGCCGTGGCGGCGCCGGCTGGGGCTGTACGGGCGGAGGAGCCGAAGGACGAGCGCGGGCGTCCCCGCCAGCCTGAGGAAGTTGCGGTGCAGCCATGTGGCGAGAAGGAGTCGCCGCGACGGCCGCAAAGGATCTCCCCCACCGGCGAGGCGACGGCGCGATAGAGAAGGACTTCGACGGCGAGTCGCGAGCCGGCGGCGAGAGGGATGGAGAAGTTGCGGGCGCGGGCGCTGTGATCTGTCGAGGACGGCGCGGTAGACCAGGGTGGAGACGAATCGCTTCCGAGCTAGGGCACGGGCGACGTGGATGGTGGAGATGGGCCCAGATCGACGGACGGCTTGGATGCGACAACGGCCCAGCCTGAGAACTGGGACCGGCCTGGCAGGGGTTCAAAATTTGAAAGTCCGCCTTGTCCAGCGCGATCCCCGCCTGAACCGGATCGCCCGTTACCGGCGCCTCCGCGCCCGCCGTGACTGCGGTCTTCGCCGGCGGTGACCGCTCCGCCAACGCCTTGTCGATGAAGGAACCCAGGACCGGCGGCGGCGAGATGCGGCGTGGTGGCAAAGGCCCCGCCACGGCCCCATGCGAGGCGGCGATCGCGTGATCCGAAGGCCGCCCGATGAAGTCACCGTACCACTGCGAGCCCGGCGCAACCCCGGCGGCTCCACCGTCGTCTTCACCTCCGGCGTCGGATCCCTGCACACACTAGAAAAGCAACCCTCACCTGCGTTAGTCGTCGTTCTCCGCTCCCAGACCCTGCTTGACGGCGAAGGAAAGCCGGCCTCCTCCCAGAAATCTTGCACGAGCTCCTCGTCCGAACGCGGCGGTCGACAGTGGGTCGGAGAGTCAGCCAGTCCTTCCTCGACGGCGTCCAGCGCCAACTGCACAGCGACATGCGAACTGTCGAGCCCGTCGTCGATGCCGGAAGGGGCGGCCTTGAGGTCGTCGAGGCATGAGAAACGAGAGCCCGAGTATCCCGCATCCCACGCCGGCGGCGCGAGCGTCTTCCGTCGACATCCCCCGATCGCAGTTGCCGGAGAAGAGGGCTCGGGAGTGGCCCAGAAACGGCCGGCGAGGGGCGCCGCGGGCGCGCCGCCCAGATCGCCAGTCATTTTCTTTCCCTACCTCGCTCACTTCAATCGCTTCATCTCCAAAAAAAAAAATCCTTTTCCAGATGAGGTTCAGTTTAAAAAAATGACGAGGGCATGCTGATGATGGCTCTCATTAGAACTACCTGTCAAGGTGTTGTTACTCCTGCAGTCTGCAGTAACAGAAGCAAATATATTGGACTGCTGCAGTGCATTGCTAGTTTGTTCAAGCCATTCTCGGTCCACATGGTGACCCAGTCGGAGTAGATGTGTGTGCCGACCGCGGGACGACGGCTGCCTCGGTTTAGAGAGGCAAAATGATGGTGGAAACACACGAGTGCAGGGCATCTATATTATGCATAAACCTCTCTCTTACAACAATCCAGATAATAAGGCCCCAGTATCCTGGGCTGAATAAGCGATTCATACGTTTTCATGGTACCAAGGCAAATCTTTTGCCTTTTTTTTAATATGCGCGCAGCTTGTGTTCAAGTCTATCCTAACCTATTATATGTTCTGTATTCGCGCTCCGGACTGAGGAGCCACGCAAGCAAGGCCGATGTCAAGCTCGTATTGATGGATCCGCTTCATGCTCGTACAAAATGATGGTCCTCAGGCTGCTTATCCTAGTAAATTTGCTTCGTTCAGCTAGAGAAACCTTAATAGCAAGCATTTTGCGCTTTGCATCCGAGAGCTTCATTCGAGGAAGGGTCGTATGTGACACTGACATGAACATTGCCTTCCTTACTTGTCTGTTCTCCTATTATCGGCGTTTGATTATTTTTTGCATCGGTCAGTCGAACTATAAAGATGTTCCCACTCGTTAGCCTTGTTTTAACATTGGATTCTTCACATTCAAGGTAGCCTTGTAGAGTAATACATCTTCGTTGTTCTGCTAGTTGACAAATTTGCCATGGTAAATTTGCTCTATTCAGCTACAGAAACCACAACAGGAAGCAATATTTGCTTTTCTTCTGAAAGGTTCATCTCACAAAAGAGTGACCATTGATGATCACCGAGCAAAAACCATTATTCGAAAACTACCAAACATCACAAGCTAACTTAAGATGTTCAGCAAACAAGTGGCTGCAATCTTTAGCAGGAATGCATGGTTGGCTGCAACTGGAACATCTTTCAGACATACATAGGTATACGAGGTTGTAGCAGTCCTAGATCCCAATTTTGCAAGAATGATCATACTGTAGTATCCCAACGTTGTTGGCGATTTGCAGTACAGGCTTCACGGGCCGCATATATACCGGCGAATGCAGTACGATTATAATGTTGTATCACCTCTGCGAGTTTCAGGTTCAGACACACACAGTCAGGATTCAGCTACTGCAGACAGAAATGAGAACGAGCTTCAGTGAGCAAGAGTTGATCCCGTTGTCGGGCCAATAGCGCTCAGGCAGGCTCAGCTTGGTTGGAGCGCTCAGGTTCAGTGAGACACAGTCGAACCGAACCGTCACAACTCACAAGACACAGCCTCCTAAAAAATTCCCCACCCGTCCAATCCCTCGCCGCCGCCCACCACCACCGACCATGTCGCCGCCGGCGACGCTGCCGGACGAGCTTCTCGAGGAGGTCTTCCTCCGCCTCCCCCCGGACGAACCCGCGTGCCTCGTGTGCGCCTCGCTGGCCAGCAAGCTCTGGCTCGGTATCCTCGCCAGCCCTGCCTTCCGCGGCCGGTACGGCGAGCACCACGGCGCTCCCCCCCCATGCTCGGCTTCCTCTTGTGCTGCATCCCGTGGGACAAGGAGAAACACCCCGGCCCACGTTTCATCCCCACCGCCAAATTCGGCCCACGCCTCCCCGACTGGGTGCATATGGAGTACGACTCGCTCGACTGCCGCCATGGCCGGGTTCTGCTCGCGGATACTTCTGCGGGATTCAGCGAGCTCGCCGTTTGGGACCCCATGACAGGCTGCCGGAGAGAGCTGAACGAGCCGGACGGATGCATCGGCCTCGGGGCTGCAGTGCTCTGCGCCGTGGCCGGCTGCGACCACCTCTCCTGTCACGAGGGCCCCTTCCGGGTGCTCTTGTTTGGGCTGAGCAGGAATCAAGGTGAAGAGCGATCTGCGCATGCGTGGGTGTACTCGTCGGAGACAGGCGAGTGGAGCGAGCTGTGCTCTCCTCTTCAGCTTGGGTCTGTGAATGCATTCATCCACCCAAGGCCATCTCTCCTCTTCCAAAACGCACTTTACCTCACGCTTTTATATCTTGATAAAATAGCAATCCTCAAGTACGACATCGGTTCCAATTGCATGTCACTGCTTGATGGGCCACCGTTGCCACAGGTTACCGAGTTGCCTATCCTCATGGTGATGATGGAGGGTGATAGTCTAGGCTTCACATATTTCGATTGCTTTACCCTCTGTCGGTTGTCAAGGCAGATCCGTTCTGATGGAGTCGCCACATGGAGTCAACGTATTGTTGTGGATCTTAAGGACCTTCTCCCCTTTCAAAACCCCAAGAAAGAATTTAGTCTGGCTGGATTTAGGGAGGACAGTGATACCATCTTCGTTACCACGGACCTTGGCATCTACGAGATTAATCTCAAGTCGCTAGAGTGGAAGAAGCTATGGAAGAGAGAAAACATCCGTGCTTTGATTCCGTACACGAGTTTCTACAATCCGCCAATCCGCCAGGTATATCTATACCTACTTTGTTTTGTGATTTGAGAACAATTCTCGTGTAATAATATATTGGATCTTTTATTCAGACCGAAAGTAATATGCAATGTTTCAGCTAGCGAGAATATATGCTCTTGAGCAGAAGCTTTATCTACTCTTGAATGTTGCACCTAGTTATGATTATGCATACTTAATTGGCTGTTTTTGATAGTATCATGTCATTTCCTTTTGGTATCACACCGAAAAATCTTTATTTGCAGAAAGAGTGACCACCCCTTGTAAGGCAGCGCAGTGAACACACAAGGTTGAGTTTTCTAAAGGGCAGGAGGCTACTCTCATCAACAAGAAAAGATGACCAACTTGGAGGTGACAGTGATGCTATGATGAATTAAGTCACTATTTAGTAGCTCGTTTTGGTGAAATGGTGTTTGTTTTCTCGTATTGTTGCTGGTGTGAGTAATCTGGTTGTTATGAACTTATGGTAAACAAAACAATTCCAAAGACCACTATAGCCTTGCACTCTATGACCATCTTCATCTCACTACATGGACATTGCACTCTATTATTATGTGCACTGTAGACAAAAAAAATGCAACATGCTAATACCTAACTGTTTTGAAGCGCTACTGTAGCAAATAAAAGCTCTATGATATCTCCATGTAGTCACGAAAATCATCAGCGTTTGACATGCCCTCATCATCAACTCATTAATGGTACCTCTTTTGGAAGAAAAATTAATGGTGCCTCTTTTGGGAGATAAATTCAGATATCGGACCAAAGCTAGGAAATCAAACTGTAGTAGAGTCCTTAAGCTGGGAGATAAATTCAGATATTGTCTGCAGATGTTTTTTAATCAAATTAAAGGTTCACACTGTTGCTACTGCTAGAGATTAGAGGTTCATAAAGATAATCCATTCACCGATTACTCACACCAGCAAGAATACGAGAAAACAAACACCATTTCACCAAAACGAGCTACTAAATAGTGACTTAATTCATCATAGCATCACTGTCACCATTAATTTTTCTTCCAAAAGAGGTACCATTAACGAGTTGATGATGAGGGCATGTCAAACGCTGATGATTTTCGTGACTGCATGGAGATATCATAGAGCTTTTATTTGCTACAGTAGCGCTTCAAAACAGTTAGGTATTAGCATGTTGCATTTTTTTTGTCTACAGTGCACATAATAATAGAGTGCAATGTCCATGTAGTGAGATGAAGATGGTCATAGAGTGCAAGGCTATAGTGGTCTTTGGAATTGTTTTGTTTACCATAAGTTCATAACAACCAGATTGTTTTCACAGATTTTGCTTACTTCTGGATAAGATCTTTTGCTTAAAATTAAATAATCAACACACATTTCTGTATGCCTCTTGTACCTATATGTATATGGAAGAGGCTATGGTCCACATATATGGTAGCTAATTAACCTTGTTCATCATTCATTGGCAGAACAAATTGTATTTCGAGTTGGCTGCTAACTGTGTATCAAGTTGGCTGATATCTGAAACTCACATGAGCTACTGGTTTCTCTTTAATATTCTCTTCATATGTGGGTGTTAGCGGTGTTGGAAAATTTGCTACTATACAAACAAGTAGGATATGTATTTGGTTCTTATAAATGCACATTTCTAGAGAAATGCTTGTTATGCTGGTGGAGTATAACAAGGGAGGAAAAAAGGGTTAGTTCCGTGAACCAGAACTGCCAGCGAGCAGTCAAGCATGTTGTCTTGCTGACATGTCTTAACTTATCTTTTGAAATTATTTAGCAAGCAATGTTAGTGAAGAGTATAGCATGTAAACTGAAATCTTGAGCTAAAAGTTTGAGGGAACTGACAGGCTGACATGCTATGGGCGAAGATCTCATAGAGGTTTTATTTAGTAAGATAAATACCTTCATATGTTTGGTAAGAGTGCAAGGCTATAGTGATCATTGCAATTCTGTTGGTCTATCATAATTTTCCGACTGGTTTTCTTTCCCCATTGTTTAGTTTGCTTCAAAATGATGTGCATACATGGCATTTTTCGCCCTTCCCACTTTTTAAACAAGTGTACGGTTACCTCCTCTGAGACCTGAAAGGAGGTTCAAATGATTAGCGATGATGTCGACTCTCGGCTCATGATAAATCTTGTGCTGCAAGATGATGATGGCTTCTCCATGTTGGTTGTGCGCTAAAACTAAAATAATCTGGTAAACTGAACTGGTACCACATGTCAAATTGTTGTTGCCGGTGAAGCATTTTGTTGCCTTGGTTTGAGCTGATGTAAAGTGAAACAGTGAATGTGAGGAGCTTTGTTTATAAAATTCCAGGAACTTGGGATCACCGGTACTAACACTGTATTTGGGATTACATTTTGCCCGCCAATGCAGGCATCAGCACTGCTGATTCATTTGTAGACGTAAATGAGAATATATATACTTTACGGCTCCAGTTAAAGTGACACTGCAGAGTCATTTCAGGTTGTAGATCAGGTGGACGAACTGTGAAGAAATAGTATGTAATGCTCAGGAAGTTATGTTGCAGTACGTGTCTGAAATAACACACATTAGTTGAAGGAGAAAACTTGGTTATTAACCTTGTACAAGTAGTACTCCCCAAGAGCCACTGTATTTGCATTGGGTTTGCAGTGACTGGTATTGGGCTGGCAGTTAACGCAGTACTGAAACTGTCATGCTTTGGCACTGTATTACCCACCAGCGTTGATGTACGTGCTGCTGCCTGTACGTTCAACTGCGTGGTGACCGTACGTGCTCAACCAGATGGATCAAGATATGAGCAAAGCTACTGTTCATTTGGTAGCGAACATAATTTTGGGAAACTTGAGATGTTTCACTGCGGTGCATGCAACCGGAACATATTCCAGTCCGAGGTTCTATTCCCTCCATTCCAAATTACTTTGACGTGTATTTGTCTAGTAACGAATGTATCTAGACACTAAACAAGTATAGATACATCCGTATTTGGACAAACCCAAATCAAGTAATTTGGAACGGAGAGAGTAGCTAGCAAAGAGAGGCTTGTCAGTCCTGCACCCCCAGCTTTGCAAGTGTGATTGGGGAACAGGTTGCAGGACAGGTTTCAGGGGCCATTACTTGATCTTAGCGGTTACCTAAGATCACTGTGTATTTTACAAAAGCTGATCGATCAATGTGTATTTTACACGTGACATACTCCCTCCATGTAATGCCATAATATTATACTAGGTAACACGGCGCGGCGATACGCCGCACCCCTATGACAATTTTTTTGGACTTGTACTTGATAAATAACCTCTTCAGACAGAAAAAAGGCATGCATTGGAGCAATATAATCATATGTGTATATTTTAGCCCTATTAGAACTACCAAAACATAAGGGGGTGTTTGGCGGTACTCCACACATATTATGAGACGAAGCAAATGATACATTGTAAGGTAACTCCTCACCATTCTTCCCGTCGAGTGCAACTGCAACATATGTCATAAAAAAGGTAAACATAAATGTACATGCTGTGATCATGATTGGACCAAAGAATAGTCAAACAGTTGCATCAATATTGAAACATAATCATCCTGAACAAAATCCCTTGTGAACAATAATAGATTAAATCAATTTCAACATTTTCTTAGTTGAAACAACGCGAGTTCAGGAGTACTTTCTGCCCTTTTAGGAAGCAAAGACACACTAATTAACATATGTTATCAAATTTATTTCTCAGTATAATGCAAATGTAAATCCATAATATAAATCACTGTTGTGCTATATCGGTTACGGGGTATCCAAGAAAATATGCAAACAATAGACAAAAAGATCAGATGAGTATCATCCTATTTCATCTGAGAGCCACACATCTACTTGTTCTTTATGTGTCCGATGGTGTGGCTTCTCAATGAACTTCTTTCCCACAGGCAGACTCCATAGTGTGGTAGGATCTGATTGACTTTTCTCCGTCTTATTTGACTATGCCACATTTGATAATACATTGAGAGGTGAGAGCAAATTCAATAAGACATCTATTCATATACCAATATATTGCATACATAAAATTGTACCGAACAAACATTATATAGTCTGACATACCAAAATAATCAACTGCGACGTAAAACGCTCCATAATCAGACCATTGGTATCTCGAATCCTTATAGACTTATCTAGGTACATAGGAAATAATATATGCATGGTAAGTGTGACAGGAACAAAAGAATGACCATCATCCACATGTGAATGTATTTAAGAATGAATTTAATTGTGAGCAAACTATCTAAGATTTACATCCACAAAGTAAGACACAGCATGAGACACAGCATGTACTGCCAGGTTGTAACAACATCTTGGGAATTGAAGGAAAACATTGTACATTTCGGTTCCACATATGAAAATGATTGCCATGGTGAAAAGATTGAAATTTGTTTCATCCATTACTTGGCAGTGCACCATATTGCAGCGTATGAGAAAACATTTAAGTTTGTTCACTTATAAAGAAGAGACCATCAATTAATTTTAAAAAGACGGTTCTTAGAGATGTGATTCAAACTACAAATAAAATTAAGACCGCTGATTCAAATAACAGCGAACAAACTACCTTTTTGTCCGAAGTTGCATTTATAATGGAGGGCCTAACCAAAGTTTATATCTGAATTTTGGCTGAGACTTAATGCATTTACCTTGAGCGCCCTCAGATTTTCCCCTTTGATATTAAAATCCTTGTCATAAGTATTGCGCTTTTTCATCCTCTATCTACGTTGGTATTGTTAATCTCTTATAGAATCTTGGACATCCTCTGCCAAATAAATATAACACATACATAAGTACCTACAAACTAAAGCTTGTGAGAACAGGATGCAGTGCTATCATATACTAAAAGTGTTACTTGTATGTATTGCAAAGGGAAATACTGATGCACAAAAATATCTATCTTTGACTCTTCAGACTACAAAATGATTTTTTTATCAAGTGTAATACAAAACCAGTGTGGTTGGTAGCGAGGTATGTACGTGTCATGCTATATTTCACTAATTTATCAAGACTCTTAAATAACAGAGTAATCTAGCATCACAGCAGCACTACTCTGACGGTGGTGACTGAACCTTTTTTGAGCATCTCCTTCACAGCCCCTTTCTGAAAACCTACCAAATATCTCAAAATTTAGCATATTAGAGATATATAAGAGGTTGTCAGCAAAGATGAACAAATGTAGGCTCCATGGTTAGATGAAAATCATAGCAAGGTAAGCCAAGAGAAGTAAAATACAGGAAGAACCAAGGGTAAGGCAAAACTCGGGTGATTAAAACAAAGCACATACAATATGTGGAACATCAACACTCAAGTTTACCATTTGTAGTTTGCAATACACAATCATATGTAGATAACAAATAATCTAAGTCGCAGCAAAATGATAGCTCCAAACATGATGGCTTCGTGATGGCAGTTCATTTCCACACTGGTTATATACAGTGTACATGTAAGTTCTTAATTATCAGCAACAGAAGAGAACAACAAAGTAAATAACAGTTCTCAGTGCAACAATAACAGTTCTCAGCTCTATAAATTAAAAAAAAATCGGAGTTCTTTTTAACCGCACGCCATGCTTATTTACGCATACATGGTGCCAAATTGCTAGCTACTTTTTGACAATGCGTAGACCATACCAGATTAGCAATCTGTTCTACTGACATTTATCTTTTCTACAGCATGTAATAATGACCATCACACGTCAATAGGAGCTACGCAATCCTTGCTGTATTCTTTTTTTTCTTTTCTATACAAATCAGTCTAATTTAACAAACTCTTACTTCAAAATTAATAGGATAATCTGAACGGATTTTATCCCAGAAAATAAAAACTTAGAACACAACCATGTAGTGTTTTTGTTTGCGAAGAGCTCTGTAATTTACATACATAGAAAAGATGAAAGGAAGAAACCTCTTTATTATTATCTGTATTGGTGAAGGCAGAGATAAAGCTGCTCCAATCAAATCCTCTGTAACCTATAGTCTGAATATAATTAGTTAGGTCTGACATTAACATTGTTGTGAAACCAAAGCACTGTAAATTCAATGAAGAACAGAAGTCTATCCAGTAGATGCACTAATCGAATTCAGTCTAGGTCTTTTCATTTAAACAGGAAGTTTTATTTATTTTCATACCTAGGATTAATCAGAAGGTCCACGGAGACTGTTCGCGAGAGGCGATGGAGCCGTTAGAGGCGACGGGCAAGGCGACCCTGGGAGATCCGGTGAGATCCCCGGGGAGCTCGCCGGAGAAGACTGCTGTGCTGCAGGAGATCTCGCCTCTCCCCTCGCTCCGCATCGGAGGACGCTTCTGGTGTCTCTCGGACGTGGAGTCGGAGGCGGAGATCGTCGAGGATGTGCAGCAACCGTCGGGAGACAAATATTTGTCTTTCGAGGATGAGTGCAAGACGCCGGCGCCGGATCTGGCTGCGACGGCCTTGATGTCGGCATCTAGGCTGGAGAGGCGGATGGAGAAGAGGAGATTGCAAAGGTACGCGGCGGCTAAACTAACGTTGGTTTTCAATGTAGGTTCGACGCCGAGTCCTCGTTCCCGTGTACTCAAGCTGCCGGTTCTGCCTCCGTCGTCCTTCGTGGATGATGGCGAGACGGGGGACTGGGTCACGGTAAGCAGACGGCGGCGTGGATCCCATATCGCGTCGCCGGGGGGAAGACGAGCTCCCGAGTCCAGGGCTCATGGCACAAGAGGGAGGTGCACGAGAGGGATGGGCGAATTCCATCAACGTGACGTTCTTGGGGCCTCGCCGGTGAAGAAGAAAACAGGACTCGTCCGATATGCGGCGGCGAACCCCAGGATTCGTGCTGGAACGGCGAGGCCGGCATCGGAGACGAAGAACGGTGATTGCGGATCACGAATTTCAAAATTTCAAACTCTTGGTTCGGAAGGCCATGCGGGCCTAAACCATATTGGACGGGAGGATGTGGGGTTTGCGGCCCAGAACACATCCTCGCCGCGTCCGGTCGGGAGGCTAAACCTTCACGGGTTAGGTCTACGACGCATCTCACGCAAAACTCATCCCCAGCCGCCGCGATCGCTAGCTGCTTCGATGGCTGGCAACGGCGGAGGGTTCGGTGGGGCAGGGCGAGGCCGTGGAGGCTACCCCGGCCGTGGTTCTGGAGGAAACTTGCCTCCTGGTCATGGAGAAGGCAGAAACGGAGGGAACGGGCCGATGCATCGGGATGGTGATGGTCGCGGCTTCCAGGCCAATCCCTCGGGGTTCCGCCAGGGGGGTCAGCGGCAGAACAACTTCGAGGTCGGTGGCCCTAGCGGCACGGCGGGGCAGAACTCTAGGCAGCAAGGGTTCGAAGGAAATTTTGGAGGTTTCAATGCGGGTTCGGGTTTTGGTCCCGGGAATCAACAGCAACGAAATTTCACTTACAATCGTAATACTCAGTTCCGAGGTGATCGAGGTGGTGGAGCTAGAACTGCCGCAGTGAGAAACTCCCGTGATGGCGAGGTCGGAAATACAGGGGATAGGCAGGTGGGCTCTGGCTTGTCTGAAGAGGTGCTAGCTAAGATAGTTAGCCAGGTCACGGCGCATTGCGGCAGCCGAGTGTGACTAGTAATTCGGGGAGTACACTTCAAAAATCTGTACCTGCTTCGGGTAGTCAGATGGCATCGGCTGCTGAGCTCATTGCCAAGGGTGCCACACCGGTGGGGAATGCGATCATCACAGGTACCCCCACCTTCTTCGCTCAGTGGAGGGGGACGAGCGCACGGCGGCACTTCTGGAGTTGGGGGCCTTGGCGCAGCCGCAGCTAAGAAGGCAAAGACAGGGAGTAAAACACGATGTTATCGTTGTGATGAACTGGTCATCATGGCAATGAGTGTACGGTGGAAGTTTGTGACATTTGTGAGAGCAAAGAGCATCTCCCGGAGGTGTGTCCGCTGTTGAAGGCTCCTAAACCGCAGGTGATTATTCATGGTCACATTTCTGAGAGCCTCATGTTTTTTGAACAGCCAACATCGGACACCTACAAACCGAAAATTGATAATGTTCGCACGGCTATGGTTACGGTGACTAATGGGGAACTTTCTATCCCTCAAGTGGTAGCTCAATTGCAGCGGTTGGTTCCGTGGGAACAGTTCTATTGGGATGTCCAGAGAGTGGGGCACAATGTTTTCAAGGTACCCTTTCCTTCTAAGGGTGATCTAGACAGGCTAGCTATTTTTGGTGCCTGCAAGGTTCCAGGCGGTAATATTGAGATCACGGTGGTACCCTGGACCGCTACGGTCGAACCGTTGGAGAAGCTACCAAAGAAGTGGATTAGAGTGTATGGGATCCATCCCAAGACCACGGGAGATTTTCTTTCACTTTGGAGCTTGGGTTCTTTGTTCGGTAAAACGATCAAGGTGGACATGAAATTTACTCGCAAGTATGGAGTGCTGCGTATTCTGGTGGGATGTATTGATTACACTCTTATTCCTTCAGGATCAACAATCTTCATAAAAGATGGCTTCTACCGTTTGAAATATAGAGTGGAAAACCCAGTTGATGTTGCGGACATGGAGGAGGATGCACCACGGTCACCTCCTCCGGATGGTGATGGTGATGATTCTGAGGGGTCTAATAATCAGGATAAGGACAAACAGTTGAAGGAAAACAACAACTCTGATGTAATGGCTACAGATGAGATAGCTCAGAACTCGGAAATAAAAGGGAATGTGGATGCGGCAGCCTCTGAACCTATGCAGGAGAAAGTCACGGGTGTGGTTTTCTCTCCTGAGGTGCAGAGAAAATTCCGTTTAGCTAAACATGAGTTGTGTTCTTTGGTACAGAAGCTAGAGATGGAGAGAATGCAGACTGAACCTTGTGAGGTGCAGAAATTTCAGGAGCATGTGACAGGGGTGGTGTTTTCACCCATGGTTCAAAAACAGTTCAGCGCTGCGAAGGCTGAAATTATGGCTATGTTTCCTGCAGGTCCTGGGAATACGGAGGTGAAAATAGGGGAACAGGAAGAAGCCACGTTGGCTGCCGATGTGGGCTGCCGTGACAGCGAACTGGAGTTTAACGTCAACGCCAATCATGGCAGCGTTTTGCAGCAGCTCGCTGCAGCTGATGCCACACATGGCAGTGTTTCTCCGGGTGCTGTTGCTGGAGTCAGCAGTGGTAGCGTTGTGGCCGGAGGAGCCTGCGATGACAATTCTAGCTGTGACAGTACTCAGCTCTGGACCACTCCCACCAAGCTTGCGGCTCCGGTTCCCACATGTGTAGCTCCTACGGAGGCTGGGGGTTTATACATGGATCGGTCTGGTAGGACAATTGTGCCACAGGTTCAGTCATGCGGACAGGACACAGGTATGATCGGTGGTGCTGTTGGCGTGAGACCATTGGAGAGGGACATGATGACGTTTGGGGGCATGCACGAGGTGGAGGTGAGATCGAGCTTACGGTTGAGGGGACAGCAAGATGCAGATCTTCCTCAGGTGGAGCGTGCGAAGGATCTGACTTCACGCAAGATGTATGACTCCACTCCAGGTACTACAAAATCAAATTTATCTTTATGTCTCTTTCAAATGCTGAAATTAAGCGTAGAGCAGATATTTTGGGTATTTCGCTAGGGAAAAATAGAGAACAAATAGAAGGGTCAATCATAGGGATTTACAACGTGAACAAGATAGGGAGATCATTTTTCTTAAAAACACATTACCTACTGTATCTGAGGGTTCAGAATCCAACTTGACTTTACAAAGGGCAATTGATCTTTGCGAAGATCTTCAGGATGATGAGGCCGAGGTTTCTGATGATCATACGGATCTCAATGAGACTTTGGCATCTATTAAACGAAGAGGTAAAAAAAATACTCCTTGAAGCGTGCGGCTAGGAAGGGGTTTAGGGTAGGAAAATCTAAGACTTAATAAAATGAAAGGCATGATTTGGAATTCCGATGGGTTTGGGGACACGGCGAAGCATCTTGCGGTTAATGAATTTGTAAGGGAACATAGGCTTGATTTTGTAGCTTAATTGAGACGGGTCGGTCATCCTTTGCGGCACCTTTTTTGAGTTTTTTAGCTGGCGGTCTTGACTTCATTTGGTATTGCATCCCTCCACACGGACGGTCGGGTGGGATGTTGATTGGTTTTAATGCAGCCTCGTTGGCAGTAGAGAATGTTGTTTCAGGAGATTTTTGCGTCAAATTACACCTGAAAACAAAATTGGATGGGTTTCGGTGGGCTTTGGTTGTGGTCTATGGGGCGGCACAGGATAATAAAAAACCTGAGTTTTTGGCGGAGCTGGTGAGAATTTGCGATGGGGAAACTCTGCCTCTTTTAGTTGGGGGGACTTCAATATTATTAGAAGACAATCTGAAAAAAATAATGCGAACTTTAATGCGAGGTGGCCAACTATTTTCAATGCGATAATTGAGAGTTTGAGTCTGAAAGATTTGGAATTGTCCGGGAGACAGTTTACTTGGGCTAGTAGACGTGAGATACCAACTTATGAGAGGTTGGATCGTTTTCTAGCTAGTGTAGACTGGGAACAAAAATATCCACTAGTCACGGTGCAAGCTCTTCACCGGGCTGGATCTGATCACACCCCTCTCTTGATAGACACTGGGGAACATGCGTTCTTGGGGAACACTAATAAATTTTCTTTTGAAATGTCTTGGTTTCGGCAAGATGGTTTCATCGACATGATCACCCGGGAGTGGACTGCGATCCAATCGGGTAATAATCCTGTTGAACGTTGGCAACATAAAATAAGACACTTGCGCCAATTTTTGCGAGGTTGGGCAAGGAATTTAAGTGGGGAATATAAAAAACTTCGAGATAAACTAATCTTCTAGTTAATGAGCTCGACAATAAAGCTGAGACGACTCCTCTAACAGCAGCCGAGCGGGCAGCAAAGAGGGAGGCGGATGACAGTTTGGCTAAATTGAGACGTGATGAAGAATCAAATGGGCACAGAGAGCTAAAGTTAAACATGTGCAGGAAGGAGGGAGCAATACTAGATATTTCCACATTATTGCGAATGGAAAACATAGGAAGAAAAAATTTTACAACTAGAACAAGATGAGGGGACAATTGTTGGGCAAGAAAATTTAAAAACTTATATTTCGGAATTTTACAAACAACTGTTTGGGGCGCCGGCTCTAAATAGTGTTACCTTGGATGAGGATATCACTGTGGATATGCCTCAGATATCACAAGAGGAGAATGCAATCTTGACTCAAGAATTTACAGAAAAAGAAGTGTTTGAGGCAATTAAACAAATGGAGCACAATAAAGCTCCTGGACCGGATGGTTTTCCAGCTGAATTTTATCAGAAGTGTTGGGGCACAATTAAAACTAATCTGATGGCAATGTTTGCACAATTGCGTAGTGGAAACTTGCCTCTTTTCAAACTGAACTTTGGCATTATTACCTTGCTGCCTAAGAAGGAGGATGCGAGTCGAATAGAGCAATATCGGCCTATTTGCCTGCTGAATGTCAGCTTTAATTTTTACTAAAGTGGGCACAAATAGAGTTACCTCGATTGCGAGTAGGGTAATCCGCCCAACCCAAACAGCTTTCATTCCAGGCCGAAACATCCTTGAAGGGGTAGTGGTACTTCATGAAACAATTCATGAGATGCATAGAAAGAAATTAGATGGGGTTCTATTTAAAATCGATTTTGAGAAAGCTTATGATAAAGTAAATTGGTCCTTCCTACAGCAGACATTAAGAATGAAAGGTTTTGCAAACCAGTGGTGCGAATGGGTAGCTAGGTTTGTCCAGGGAGGGAGCGTGGGAATCCATGTAAATGACGACATTGGCCACTATTTTCAGACTCTCAAAGGTTTAAGGCAGGGGGATCCGATGTCCCCCCTCCTTTTCAACCTAGTAGTGGATATGCTAGCTATCTTAATAGCTCGAGCAAAGGAGGATGGCCAGGTTGGAGGATTGGTGCCTCACCTTGTCGAAGGGGGGTGTCAATTCTCCAATATGCGGATGACACAATTCTATTTCTTGAACACGACATTGCGAAAGCCGTGAACATGAAATTGATTTTGGCCTTCTTCGAACAATTATCAGGTTTAAAAATTAATTTTCACAAGAGTGAACTTTATTGTTTTGGGAAAGCTAAAGATGATCAGGAGGAATACCGCAGAATATTTGGTTGCGAGTTGGGAGCTCTCCCCTTCAAATATTTAGGGATTCCGATACACCATCGCAGGTTACTAAACAAAGAGTGGAAACTCATTGAGGATAGGTTCGAAAAAAAATTGGCAGCATGGATGGCCAAGATGCTGTCGTATGGGGATCGTTTGGTTCTGATCAATTCGGTTTTAACAAGCTTACCAATGTTTCTTCTCTCCTTTTTGAGTTACCTAAAGGGGTTAGAAAACGTCTGGATTATTATCGCTCTAATTCTTTTGGCAAAGTGATCAGCTTAAACGGAAATATAGGCTTACAAAATGGAACATTGTTTGTAGGCCGCGAGATCAAGGGGGTTGGGTATTGCGGTTTTGGAGATAAAAAATAAGTGCCTTTTGAGCAAGTGGATATACAAATTGTTAAATGAAGAAGGGGTTTGGAAAGAAATTTTAGTTAACAAATATCTGGGGGGAAGACACTCTCTCAAGTGCAGGCTAAACCTCTTGATTCGCCGTTTTGGAAGGGGATCATGAAGGTTAAAGATGAATTTTTCAAACGAGGTCGGTTTGTGATTGGAAATGGGGAGCAAGTGAGGTTTTGGGAGGATGCGTGGTTAGGAACCCATACCTTGCAACATGATTACCCATCACTTTATGCCATCGCTTCAAATAAGCAAGATACGGTGGCTGATGTGTTTGCGACTGTTCCTATTAATCTCCCTTTTAGACGGGTGTTACTAGGTCAGCGGAGAAATTCATGGTTTTCATTAGTGGAGAGGCTGATGCAGTAAATTTAACAGACAATGCGGATAAATTTACCTGGACTCTCACTAATAATGGTGTGTTCACGGTTAAATCGCTTTACGAAGATTTCATGAATGGCCATACAAGGTACCTGCGGAAGTATCTGTGGAAGTTAAAGATCCCATTGAAAATTAAGATTTTCTTATGGTTTCTTAACAGAAAAGAGTTGTTGACAAAAGATAACTTGGCTAAACGACGTTGGGTTGGGTGCACGAAATGTGTTTTCTGTCATGCGGATGAGACGGCGGAACACCTTTTCGTTCAGTGTCCTTTTGCTAGAGATATTTGGCGATTAGCTCATTTCACTTTTAATATATCCCCACCTTCAAGTATAAACAATATTTTCGGTACTTGGTTAAATGGGATTGATAAAGTTACAAAGGCTCGCATTCGAATTGGCGTTGCGGCCATATTATGGGCTATTTGGAATTGTAGGAATGATATTGTCTTTAATAAATCTACTTCTATTCATTATTTGCAGGTCATCCACAAGGCGTGCTACTGGATACACCTATGGTCATTCCTACTCCGGCGGACCAGCGTGGTCTTATGGATGCCGGGTGTACCCGTCTGCTGATGGTCGTGCGGGCTATCTTCAACCGGTCTGGGTGGCTGCATTCTAGAAGAATAGATGCATAGGTCGTTGATGTTTGAGTGGTTGATTTTTGTAGCTACTTTGCGTGATCCTTGAACTGTAAACCTGAATATTTGGTTTGATTAATAATTGCGGAAGGCTGTGTGCATCTCTTGGATGCAGAGGCTGGGGATCCGCACCCCCTTATCTAAAAAAAAAAAAAAAAAAGGAAGTCTTATTTGAAAGCAAATTCCAATCTAAAAAACAAAGTAATAAAAAGAAGGAGAGGATGCATGAGCTACAACAGGAAAACTTATGGAGCAATCACCTGACCTCACCCATGTATCTACCTTTGCTTCTTTGCTCTTCGTCATCACAATCCGAGGCTGTTTCCTGTACAAACCTGATTTCTTCAAACCGTGAAGCAAAAACCAGACCGAAAAAAAGCACATGGGACCTGGATCGGAGTTGGTCGACGATGCCAGCTCCCTCTGCCCCGTTGACCTCCCGCCGGAGCAGGCCGACCTCACCAGCCGTGGGCTTGACCCCAGCGCCACTGGGCACCCCGCGGAATCCGGTCGGAGCACGGCCGATGCATGGCTCCGTGCTCCAGCCACGCGCGCCTCCCTCCTCGCGCGGCTACAGGCGAGGACGCCGCCTCCGTGGTCCTCCCGGCGACGAAGTCGGAGATATGGCCGGCGAGGGCGAGTGGAAGGCGAGGGAGAGCACGGCGGAGCGGCGCCGTCACTGAACCCTAGCCTAGGTTTGGGTCGCGCGCGGCTGCGGCAGGAGGGAAAACCAAATCGAAGAGGAGGAGAAGGCGGAGCGTCGACTGCGGCACCGCACGGCGGCGGAGGTGGCCGGAGCACGCCGGAATCGGCCGGCGACGGCGAAGGCGAGTGGGGAGCGAGTCGAGCGCGGGAGGAGAGAGAGGAGGTGGGATGGGGGAAGTGGTTAGGACGAATACGTAAATCTGGAGAAAGACGGGGGTTTTTTGGCAAAATTGTCACGCGAATCGTCTGGTCTGTCGGATCTGGATCGAACGGCGCGGAGGGGGGGTGACCGGGTGGCCGGGCGACGTGGCCGCACGGGATTGGTAGAAACTCCAGTGCTACAGTAGCGCGCGATCTGGGGGACGACGTGGAGTGATCTGAGCCGTCCGTGGCGGCGATCGGACGGCCAGCGGTCATCATGTGACGTGGACAGCGGGATAGGCCGAGGTTTCTTCCAACTTTTATATATAGGTACCATGTTTTAGATACCGGAGAGTTGAAACGGAGTCCTATCTACAAGTAACCCTATTTGTTGTTTAAATCAAAAATAGTTTTTAGAAGTTCCAGAAAAATCTGACAAAAATCCCTGACGTAGACAATATTGCATTTTACAATTGTACAAAATCCCAACTAAAAATAATCATCTTCCGTGTTACAAAAAAATAGAAAATCTGACATATTTTGGGGACTTCAAAATTTGCAAAATTCATTACTTTGATATACATCATATTTCTATTTGAGACTTTACGCATTGGTAGAAGACAACATAACCTACATCCTATATTTTTTTAAGTTTTTTCTGAAACTCCAAAAATATGATTTTCAAAAAAAATAAAAAAATACACGTAGCTCGGCTTACAAAACACCGACTCAATATTAACTCATACAGAGCAAAATGAGTGAATCTACGCATTAAAATATATTTGATGCATCTGAATGTTTTTCGTGTTGGAATACATAAAGTATCTATACCTAATAATAAAGTCATTAAGGTTTCTTGTGGTACGTCATTAAATTTGCCCTTAATGTTGAAGTAAATTACCCACCACTGCCATGGGCAAGTGAAAAAAACGGTTCGCTTCTTCTATTTCTTATCAGCGACCAACGCTACGTTCTTCCCCAACCTTGATCCCCGGTGATCAGCGCAGCCTAGGCGGCCTTCGCGACCGTACCAGGGAGGCCTCCTGGTGAGACGAGCATGGCAGCCGCTCTCCCGTATTCCTCTGTCCCGCCGAGAAGCGCCCCCCGCGCAGGCCATGCATGGCGACGGGAGCCGCACCGGAATCGAGGGACGCCACTGGCGCCCTACGCCGGAGTTCCATGAACGGGGCACAGTCGGGCGGAGCCCTCCAAGCTGCCTTCAGGACGCGTTCGTACCTGGCCCGCCTCCAACAGCACGCGGCAGAGCGCGCTCTCTGGCCGTATGGCGTGGCCTCGCTGCTCCCCTTGGCACTATTTGCGAAAAAACGAAAAGAAAACGTCTCGATAGTACTAACGTCGGCGTCTCCATGAATCCATGACGCGCGAGCTAGATCCTCTGGCTGGGCCTCTTCCTGGTCGCGAGCCGCTGCAGCAGTCCATTAGCTAATCGGTAGTTGAGTTAGCTAAGTGGTTGCCAGATATACAGAGTTTGCTACCACTACTGTTTCATTTTGTTTCCCTCGAGCATCTCTCTTGATGTGTATAAACGTCCAGATCCATACATGGACATGTATTGCTGCAGAAATTTGTCGTAGATTTCTTCAAGCACTTCGGAACAAAAACTCAATCAATTAGCTCTTAGATTATGAAATGGTTAGTTGAAGTAGTAAAAGAATACATCTGCAATATATTCCAAATTGTTGAGAAATTTTTAATACATTACTGATATGCTGCAGTTCCTTCCATTTTGTCTTGCGATAGTTACATTATTGTTGAACAAATTGTTCCAGGTCGGACGATAAATTATTATTACATGGATTTGGTAGTTACAAAAAATTAAAATAATATAGTTCCATCAAATATAGGGAGTGAAAAGTAGAGGTTCGAACGGAATATTTGGTGCAAACCGAAGTGGCAATTTTCTTAGAGAGTTCTCCAAATAGACATACCGAGAGAAAAAATGTCGTTTTAGTTGGATTTGATATAAGGAGATAATTAAGTCACTGCTCGTTGCTCTACTCAAGAAGAAAATGAAAGGGCAAACCGAGATTAAAGTTACTCGGATTGATCGGCTTTGTGGTCGAGTATTCTACGCCGCAATTATTACATGAGATTGCGCCATGTCAAAATAAAAATGAATCTGTAGCAACGCACATACATTTTCCCACTCCCTCCTTTTTAAATATAAGATGTTTTAGTTATTGCACATGTTGTCTAGATGCATACTAAATTGAGTGTACATACACACTAAAACATGTCTATATATCTTTATGTACTTATGAATTTGGACAAGTGCTAAAACATCTTATATTAAAAAATGGAGGGAGTATATCGATAATGGAGTAAGGTTTCCGTCATTTGGTTGGTCTCATTTCTCCATTCGTCCGTCATTTCTTCGAAACAACTGAAGTGTTCGACGTGGACTCTTTTTTTTGGTCAGTTTATCGAAGGAAAATGGTAGTCGAGTCCCTCAAACCGATCCCCAACAAGTTTTCTATCTCAACAAAATGACAAACCAAGCGAAAGCAAAGTTGATTTTTTTTATCTCCCGTTGCAACGCACGGGCATGTGTGCTAGTCTTATATAAAGGCAGGAACGGAGTAATTTGATATATAAGGTACATGAATAACACGCGATTTCCTATATGTTTTTTTGAAAAATAATATGAGTAAACGACAATGATCAAAGTTAATTTGAAAATTAAAATGACCACGCAGGATCTAAATATCATAGAGTCCATGCTTTAAATGGAATACGATTCTAAGATTGCTGATTGTACATTGATTAGAGACACAACCCCGGCCCACAATGGAAACTGCCGGATTAATGATTTATCTTAAAAATCTGACAACAAAATAAAAAAATTATGAAGAGATGAACCGTTAGAACCACTAACTCTCCACGGAATAGATCATGGCCGAGACGTCGTAGTTCGGATGGAATCCTATAGTTTTTATTCCATGCGACATCAAATCAACAATGAGCACACAAATCTAATATAGCTAAACTGCACACTTGGAATTTATTGATACCTCCCTTGCTGCCTTATCAGTTGGTTAAGGCAAGGGGAAAAGCGAGGGGAACCATAGGAGATTTTGACGGGGAACAATCATTGGGTCGTACATGTTATTCGTATGAGAGAGGGAACTTAAAAGTTGTACAATGGCATGAGAAGAAAGCTAATTATACATTTCCATGGATAATACAACATCAAACATCCAAAAGTATTTTTTTTCATATCAGGAGTTTAGTTCATATAGTGACATGCGTAAACACAGATGCCGACTTCAAGTAGTATGATCCTAAGATCATTGAAATCACATTAATTATTAGAAACATTTTTTGCAAGGTAAACTGTTAAAAGTTCTTATGCAAAGTTCTTATGCAAGGTTCTTATGCAAGATATTCAAAGTGTGAAGGAAAAAACAAAAAAAAGGCGAGCAATCAAAACTAAGTAGACCATGGAAGACACATTATAACTAGGGATACAATAGTTTCTTATGCAATATCAACTCAGCACGAGTACATCACGAAGAACATAAATGTCAACTACAGATGAGATATGCCATGCTTAGGGGAATGTGTAATTGATACGTCGTCTCAACTCTCACGTGATACTCCAGCTAAATCCAATCAAAGAAGGAAAAACCATCACAGGGATATACAGTACATGGACTTCAATGCAAACTAGTAGGAAAGAGTGTCGGCGACATCTATAACTCTGTTTCTGCACGGTGCATGCCTTGGCGACGATAAATACCTTCGTACTACTGCCTTCCTGTTCAAGCTGAATATTCACCGATCATTGCAATCTAATGTCATGGCGTCCTGGACCGACCTCCCGCTAGATCTCCTAGACCTCGTCGTTGCCGGCCTCCCTGACCCAGCCGACCGTGCCCGCTGCCGCGCCGTGTGCCGTACATGGCACTCTGCCGTCCGCCGCCGTGGCCCCCAAGCGCAGCAGCTCCCATGGATCGTTCTCTGTAACGGCGGAGTCATCACTCCACCTGATGAATGTGTGGAATATTTCGATTCAATCCCGGACAATGCAATATGTAAGAGCGCAATCAACGACTGGCTACTTCTTGGCATGTACGACCAAAGCCCGGAGGAAGGTCAGTACTGCTTCGACAACTATGTTTTACACAATCCTTTCTCTCTTGAGGACGTTCCGCTGCCCGAGTTGGACGCCGGCACTCAGCCGTGGGTACAATATCCGCAAGATCCTGATGCGCTCGACCGTCCATGACTTCATTGTTTTCATCACCACCAACGTGAATACTCCAATCATCGTAATTCTACCAGGAAAGGGTGTGTGGATGCCAGAACCACAAGCAGCTCCGTATATCTATATCGTTGACATTGCTTTCCTTGGGGATAAACTCTATGCCCTTACCAAGGCGGAAGACCTCTTCCCCTTTGATCTAGGATTGGATGAGGATGGAAGTCCCAGGGTCACAATTGGAAGGCGTATCATCCGGCGACCGCTTGATTATGAAGGTTACGAGTTATGGCCCGCGTCGGATGATGATAATGGTGACCTTGATGATGATGATGTCGAGGAGGAGGAGGTAGGGGAGGATGAGGTAGGTGTTGATGTTGTCGTATACGACGAGGAGGAAGAAGAGGAGGCGGAAGTGGCGTTGGATGTTCTGGATGAGGATTCAGCGGCATACTGGAATAACGTCAACTTTTTGAGTTGCTCAGATGATAACATATCGGATGACGAAATCATTATCTGGCACCTAGTCGAGTCACACGGGAAGCTGCTCATGGTGAAGCCACGGATGCATACCCCTGGAAAATTTTCCACGCCGTCCATTCGACAGGTTGAAGTTTTCCAGGCTGATGTTGACACGGGCAAATGGGTGCTACTCGCTAATAGTCTGGGCGATGACCAAGCATTGTTTATCGGCCGATGTTTCTCCAAGTCTGTTTCTGCACCTTGTGGAGATGTTGCCGAGGGTGACATCTATTTTATCGAATCGGGCGAGGTGGTCAACATAAAGACTCAGTTTTCTAACGTGGAAAGTTTTTGTAAGCCTATAAAGCAGGGTATATATGGAATGTGGCTCTTTCCAACTGAGTTGGTGCTTTGACAATAGAGGATCATATTTTTCGATAATGGATGATCAGATGTGGAAAACGACATCTATTCTTTATGGTGTACCGTGATGATTTTTTCTTGTAATTATAGGAGAAATAGGATAGAAGTAGTTAATTTGTAGCGATAATATGGAATGAATTATCCTTAGCTTTATTATAGCCTTGACGGTATTTTGTGGAGTAAACAATCCTGATTTGCTTGATTTACATACAATTGTTTTTTTTTTTCGAGGAAATTTACATACTGTTGTGAACATGACGAGTGGACCATATCGACATGCTTCAATAAACGTGCTTATATTCTCCGCCATATATAGGTGGGAATATGGACCGTGGTGCTTGTGAGGAGTAGTATTTTTGTTGATCAAAGTGCATATTCGTGGATTAGAAAAGAGAAAACCCCGCACGGGATAAAAACTGGTGTTTTGAGGAGATCAATTTTTGGGGCTACCTACATTTATTCCTCTCTAGCACGCTGTGCTATCGCTCAGCCGTGTGCTGCGTAGTGCCGGCAAACAGGCAAAGGCACCGTGCATGATTTCATTGTCGTCATCACCGCCAACGAGAATACTCCTCTCATCGTGATTCTACCTGGAAAAGGTGTGTGGCTGCCAGAACCACGAGCAGCTCCGTATGTTGATATCGTCGACATTGCTTTCCTTGGAGATAAACTCTATGCCATCACCAAGGCGGAAAACCTCATCCCTTTGATCTAGGACTGGATGAGGATGGAAATCCCCGGGTTACTATGGGAAGTCGTGTCATCCGACAAGCACTAGACTATGAAGGTTATGAGTGGTGGCCCGCATCTGATGTTGATAATAGCGACCTTGATGTTGATGAGGAGGAGGAGCAGGTAGAGGTTGATGTTGCTGCAGATGAGGAGGAGCAAGAAGAGGAGGATGCACACGCAGCAGTTGTGGGTGACGATGAGCAGGCGGCAGTGGCGTTGGATGCTGTGGTGGATGATTATGGGGAGGACGCGAATCCTTTAGTATGGAACATTGTCTTTTCCAAGTAAAAACCCCTACTATATAAAAGAATGAAAAGGTGCTTTGGTTCTTGTGGAATAAGAAGCCCTCGTACCTTAATGAAAGGAAAATCGTAATTTTTCGTTAGGTATTTGACCAAATAGGATCGTCCAGTTCCTATAGAACCTATCTGACGTGGGCATACCCTCCGGGCACCCGACCGTTGGCGTACCCGATGCAGCCCAGTACCTGGAGGCCCATGAAGCCCAAGAAACTATAACTTGAAGTACAAGACAAGAACCTCATGTAAACCCTACCTGGCTCCCTTTATAAAGCCAGGCAGGGGCACCCCATAGAGGGGATCCCCACGAGACCACGTCTCTCATCGCCCTCGCGGCCACCATGTAATATCATCATCATTTATACAGATCAGACAAGCAGGATGTAGGTCTTTACCTCACCATGAGGGGCCGAACCTGGGTAAATCCTTGCTTGTCAGCCGACGGAACTACCAGCGCGCCATCTCTCTCCCCCTCAATCAACCCGGGGTACACAACCCAGGGATTTGCCGAGTCCACACCTCGACAATTGGCGCCGTCTGTGGGAAAGAACGCGCGTTGGATTCAACGTTTCGGCGGCTCCAATCTCCATTGACAACGGCGGCAAGATCGTACCTGGCCGGATCATCTACTTCGACGGATTCGACTTCCTCAACAAACTACGGCTGCGGCGACGTTCCATACGAACGGCTTCTGCGATCCAATCTGGCTCGCGCGGCAGTGTTCCCTCGCTAGCCGCGCACCGATCCAATCTACACCAACCACTCGCCGACACCCGGCGGCTATACGTCAACCTTGCAACTCGTCGTATCGGATCCGTGCACGGGGGCTCGACGACGGCACCGTCCCTGCAGTACGCGGCCGATCCGATCGGCTCCATACTCGGCGGCCGGCAACATGCAGCTCGGCGGACGGTGTGTACGCATGTACGAGGAGGAACCATCGGCGAGCCGCCGCTGCTTCGACTCCCTCCACTTCATCGACTTCACCGGATCAAAGATTGTCGGCGGTGTTCCACGTCACAGCTGTTGTCTCCACGCGCATCTGATCGAAGGAAGCGCAAGCAACGCGTGTCGACTCCGGACCGGAGCGGACAAGCAACCAGAAGTCCAGCTGACACATGCATGGATTTGGCAGCCGGGCTGCTAATCACATGCATGAATTTACTGGTTAGAGCACTAATCAATCCATCAACGAGGCATCAGGATTCAGGATCGTCATGGACTCGCCGCAATCGTCGCCCTCCAGTCACCATCGCGACATTCACCGCGGTCGACTCCAGCCCGGCCGGCACGTGCGCAGCGGCTCGCTCCGATCATGAGACTAGCAAATAAAACATCCAGGTGCTATTATTCCTGTTTATTTACTTCATATACGTATCTAATTTAATCGAGTACAAATCTCTTGCTTCTCATTTGCACTATTTTGCATGGACAAATCTGCAAAAGCTAGGCCTGGAAGGATCCATTCGCACGCAACCTCAGTAACGTCATCGTTGCTGCTGCCAGCTTTGGCCTCGCCGCGTACCACTTAAACCGGGTCACCGTCGGAACCGATTTCAGGAAAGAAAGCCAGGCTGGCAGCGTTCGGCGAGGAATCGCGTCACATGGACCTCGGCACTTGGCAGCTGCGGCTCCGATCTCGAGCATACTGTAGAAGCATGCACGGATTTCACGGCCGCAGTGCTAATGGCATGCATGTCAAGGTCGACGACATGGCAACGACACGGTCATCAGCGCCGGTAGAAAGGCACACCGGTTTCGACTGCGCGCATCCGACAGCTTTCGACTCTGCCTCAGCCAACTCCGACTCTATGAACTTCACGTTGACGCTCGGGGGCTGGCGGCCTCGCCTTCGTCGACTCCGTCTTCGACACTCGGGGGTTGGCGGCCTTGCCTCGCCTTCGTCGACTCCGTCTTCGACACTCGGGGGCTGGCGGCCTCGCTCACCTTCATCGGCTCCGCCTCCGACACTCGGGGGCTGGCGGCCTCGACTCGCCTTCATCGACTCCGTCTCCGACGCTCGGGGGCTTGCGGCTTCGCCTTCACTGGCTCCGCCTCCGACGCTCGGGGGCTGGCGGCCTCGCCTTCATCGACTCCGCCTCCGACGCTCGGGGGCTGGCGGCCTCGCCTTCAACGACTCCGCCTCCGACACTCGGGGGCTGGCGCTTCGTCAACGACAAGTTCATCGCTGCACTCGACACACGACTCGAGTGCCTTCATCGACTCGGCACCGTCGACTCCCCTTCGCCGGCCTAATAAGGGACTCGGGGGCTGAGTGTTGCCCGCGCCGCGTCGACTCCGGCCCGCCGCTTCGACTCCCTCCGTCGCACTTCACGGCGTCGACTCCGTCCACTACGACATCCACAACTCGCCAAGATCGCATCCATGATTAGACAACTTCTACAACGACTTTGTCCGCTGCGTCGACTGCCTCTACGGCACAACTCCGCCGCGTCGACTGCCTCTACGGCACAACTCCGCCGCGTCGACTCCGGTCCGCCGCGTCGACTGCCTCTACGGCACAACTCCGCCGCGTCGACTCCGGTCTGCCGCATCGACTGCCTCTACGGCACAACTCCGCCGCGTCGACTCCGGTCCGCTGCGTCGACTGCCTCTACGGCACAACTCCGCCGCGTCGACTCCGGTCCGCTGCGTCGACTGCCTCTACGGCACAACTCCGCCGCGTCGACTGCCTCTATGGCACAACTCCGCCGCGTCGACTCCGGTCCGCCGCGTCGACTGCCTCTACGGCACAACTCCGCCGCGTCGACTCCGGTCCGCCGTGTCGACTGCCTCTACGGCACAACTCCGCCGCGTCGACTGCCTCTACGGCACAACTCCTCCGCGTCGACTCCGGTCCACCGCGTCGACTGCCTCTACGGCACAACTCCTCCGCGTCGACTCCCTCTACGGCACAACTCCGCCGCGTCGACTCCGGTCCGCCGCGTCGACTGCCTCTACGGCACAACTCCGCCGCGTCGACTCCGGTCCGCCGCGTCGACTGCCTCTACGGCACAACTCCGCCGCGTCGACTGCCTCTACGGCACAACTCCGCCGCGTCGACTCCGGTCCGCTGCGTCGACTGCCTCTACGGCACAACTCCGCCGCGTCGACTGCCTCTATGGCACAACTCCGCCGCGTCGACTCCGGTCCGCCGCGTCGACTGCCCCTACGGCACAACTCCGCCGCGTCGACTCCGGTCCGCCGCGTCGACTGCCTCTACGGCACAACTCCTCCGCGTCGACTCCGGTCCGCCGCGTCGACTGCCTCTACGGCACAATTCCTCCGCGTCGACTGCCTCTACGGCACAACTCCTCCGCGTCGACTCCGGTCCGCCGCGTCGACTGTGTCTACGGCACAACGCCGCCGCGTCGACTCCGGTCCGCCGCGCACAAACAAATTCGCCTTGGCCACACCTGATGCTCTCCCGGGTGTTGCGCCGCACAGGCCACAAAGAAATTTGCCTTGGCCACACCTGATGCTCTCCCGGGTGTCGCGCCGCACAGGCCACAAACAAATTCGCCTAGGCCGCACTCGAACACTCGGGGGCTGCGCCATACAGGTCCAACAAGAAAACCTAGGCCGCACTCGAACACTCGGGGGCTGCGCCATACAGGTCCAACAAGAAAACCTAGGCCGCATTCGAACACTCGGGGGCTGCACCATACAGGTCCAACAAGAAAACCTAGGCCGCACTCGAACACTCGGGGGCTGCGCCATACAGGTCCAACAAGAAAACCTAGGCCGCACTCGAACACTCGGGGGCTGCGCCATACAGGTCCAACAAAAAAAAAACCTAGGCCGCACTCGAACACTCGGGGGCTGCGCCATACAGGTCCAACAAGAAAACCTAGGCCGCACTCGAACACTCGGGGGCTACGCCATACAGGTCCAACAACGCAGTAGGCCGTTCGGCTGAGCAAATACTCGATATGTTTGTCGAGTCCACCAAGTAGGCCGTCAGGCTGAATGAGCACTCGAATCTCATTCGAGTTCCACAAGTAGGCCGTCAGGCTGAGCGAACACTCGAAACTCATTCGAGGTCCACAAGTAAGCCATCAGGCTGAAAACTGCAGCATATAGTAAGCCCACAGGCTGAAAAAAAAAAGACTGTTTTATCAGTGATTCCTTAAGTTACTCCCATCGGGAGGGTTTCAGAATTTTCTTTCGACTGAGAGAGGTTTTTTGAGATTAACCTCAATTACAATCAATTCAGCTTAATCTCGGGGGCTACTCCCATCGGGAGCACTGTTCGTGCTCCCAATAGATTCAGTCGAAACATTACCGACTAAAGCATCCTCTGTAAGCCCTCAACGGCCGGAGTCGAATTTCTTTAACTATCCTTTTCAGGAACAAGATGGCGTGCCCAGGAAGAAAGAGTACTTACCCGACGCATCGACTACGCCTACACGACATGCTGCTTTGAGTCTCCGCCCGATTCTTCGTATCGACCAGACACTCGGGGGCTCCTGACGTGGGCATACCCTCCGGGCACCCGACCGTTGGCGTACCCGATGCAGCCCAGTACCTGGAGGCCCATGAAGCCCAAGAAACTATAACTTGAAGTACAAGACAAGAACCTCATGTAAACCCTACCTGGCTCCCTTTATAAAGCCAGGCAGGGGCACCCCATAGAGGGGATCCCCACGAGACCACGTCTCTCATCGCCCTCGCGGCCACCATGTAATATCATCATCATTTATACAGATCAGACAAGCTGGATGTAGGTCTTTACCTCACCATGAGGGGCCGAACCTGGGTAAATCCTTGCTTGTCAGCCGACGGAACTACCAGCGCGCCATCTCTCTCCCCCTCAATCAACCCGGGGTACACAACCCAGGGATTTGCCGAGTCCACACCTCGACACTATCACTAAAATACCCGATAGGGCTAAGTATTGGCAAACGTCGACGATGCTCGGAATGACCTCAACTATTCTAGTTGCCCACATAAGCACATATCAGATGAGGAAATCATCATCTGGCACCTAGTCGAATCATGCGGGAAGCTGCTCATGGTGATGCCCCGGATGCATATCCCTCCAGACTTTTTCACGCGATCTATTCGCCAGGTTGAAGTTTTCCAGGCCGATTTTGATACGGGCGAATGGGTGCCAATGGATAATGGTATGGGCAGGGGCCGAGCGTTGTTCATTGGCCGTGACTTCTCCAAGTCTGTTTCTGCACCTTGTGGAGATGTGGCTGAGGATGAACTCTATTTTATCGAGTCCGGCGAGGTGTTCAACATAAAGACTCAAGTTTCTAACCAGAAAAGGTTTCGCAAGCCTTTCTATTGGGGACATATTGGATTGTGGCTCTTTCCTCCGGAGTTAGTGCTTTGACAATAGACGTACATAATTTGTAGACAATGGATGATTATACGTGGACAACAAAATAGCTTTATTTATTTTACATGGTGTACGGTTATGGTATGTGCTTTATAGCGAAAAACACTTCTACCTCCCGAGCTCTAGTGCTCCCGATTTAAAAAAACAAAATCGAAGAGTTTACTTTTCCATCTCGGAAAATTCCGAAATAAACATACAAGTACATATACATGTCCGCTCTATATGCCCAAATTTTCAGAGAAATATCCTTTCATACATGACCTGCAAAAAAAAAGCCAAATCTACCAAATAAAATGAGTTCCTTAACATCCTTTCAGATCGTTGATTTTGTAATTTTTGTGTAGCCTACATTACAACGTATTATGAAGCTAAACTATTCAGATATGTACATAACATGTACATGTATCCACGAATCTGTTTTGGGGATTTTTTGAAACTTTGAAACACCAATTTCGATTTTTTTTTACAAGGCATGAGCACTGGAGCTCACGGGAGCCAAAAGTCCTCTCCATTTTTTAATTATTATAAGACAAGTAAGATAGAATCAGTTTTTTTTATAGTGACAATATGGAATTAACTATTGCCAGCTTTATATGAGCCTCGACAGTTTTGGTGTCCGGAATAATCCTATCTTGTCTGATTTAGATGAAGGTGTAAGTGTAAACATGACAAGTGAACTATATATCAATGTGCTTTATTAAACTGCTTAAATCCTTTTCCTCAATTTTTTTAATTGGTTTATCACTAGAGGGCCATGACTTGTTTATGTCATGCTTTATATAACTGGCAGATGGTGAGAGATATTTTTACCTCACATGGATGGAGGCATAATTTTCATAAGAGAATCACAACCTTGTCAGGCGAGTGTGGCGCGTGCGGCCGCACAGGGTCCCAAACTGAGTGTGGATGACAAAGTGCATACTAGTAGTTGTTCATATCTTTTGGGCTTGCATGATGGCATATCCATTTTACATGCTCAAGGATATTTGGGTACAAATCTGAGCGGTGCTATATTTCTAGCAGAACTTTCTTTTATACGCAGTTCATAAACGAATAAATGGAGAATTTAGGACTTAAAGAATGCATAATTAGTACGTGACCGGATGATGTGTACTAATATATATTTTGGTTTTTTTATTATGTATTTCGAAAGTGACAAAATATGTTAGATGATTATCGTCAAAAATTCGCTGACCATTGGAATAGGAATATTGTACATGTCGGTTATGTTTTTTATGAAATTTTAAATGGTGAGCAGGTCTATTTTTAAACAGATAATTAAGCCGCATTATATACTTTGGCACATGGCACCATATTTTACCGGCTTGGCCCTAATCCACCGCTAGAGTTGGCACCGTGTATTTGAATGAGAAGCAAGACCAGTGGTGGATATATGATTTTGGGTAGATATAAGACTCCGATGCATAGTTCAACACAAATAAATATCAGAAAATAGAGTCCTCTATCAAAACAGTGCACTGTGTCCCATTTTCCTCGTATTAAAAAAAGAATAAAGCAAAGCATAAAAGTGTCCCAACACAAATATATATTAAATTGTACTTTAGTCTGTCGAAACATACACACAACTTCTGATTGACACAAGCAAGGCCACAAGAACAAAACTATAAGTCTTGATCCAAATAAAATATGCACAACAAATTTCGAATCTCTTCTATTATTTTCCCCGACGCACATTGTGTAAATAAGAAGAAAAGATAAACACGTGAAATGAGTCCTGTGAATGTCCAAATATTCTCGCATTGTCCATGCTACCTTGTTACTGGCCACTTTATAACTAGCAAACCATAACAATTCTTGGTGCGGTCGGTCTTGTCAGAAGGCTTGATATCAGTTCCCTCCAATATCGCAACGTATTTTTCTTCCCTTTGATATCTTATCTACTTGAACTAGCACCATGTCTAAATCTTTGCTACTAATAGCTCTGTAGCACTTCCATTGTTTTTGTTGTTGCCAAGGTAAATCGTTAGACAAGTGGACTTGCCATGGCTCCCATTATATATAGTAATGTTTGCTCAACCCATTTGTTTTGCCTCAGCTCCCGAACAGCTACAAGTGACCACCAAGGGTCTCAACCACCACATGGGCGTCTAGGGTTCAAAGACCCAAGAGTAACAAGTTCACAAGCTTTCAACTTCCACGAATCCTCGTGGAGAGCACAAACCGATGCACAAAGCAATGGCAAGAGCACAAGTGCTCAAATCCTTCACTCTCAAATCCCACCACAAGCAACTAATGCTTATGGGGGGAGAAGAGCGGAAGAACAAAGAAGAACACAACAAATGGAACTTCAAGAACTAGATCAAAAGGGTCCCCTCACTTAGAGGAGAGATGGATTGGTGGAAATGTAGATCTAGGTCTTCTCCTTCAATCCTCCAAAGATCAACGAGTTTGGTTTGAGGGATTGGGAGATCTTGTAGTTTTGAGCTTGCAACAATGGAGGAGAGAGAAACAAAATCGTGCTGGGCAGAGCTGAAGAGCTGGAGTTAGGTGGAGGGGTATTTATACCCCTCCCAAAAATCTGGCCGTTGGATAAACAGGGGACCGGATATTCCGGTCCAAGTTGGGGCCGGAATATCCGCCCCCCGGAATATCTGGCCTGGAAAACAAAAGGTCCGGCCCCAAATGTCCAGTTTACCAGAGGCTCGCACTCGGGGCTCGAAACAAGGTAAAAACACTTTTTAGGGCCGGAATATCCGGCCCCCGACCCCGGATAATCCGCCCCCCCCCCCCCCCCCCGGATATTCCGGTTGACAGAAACAGAGATACGAAAACTACAATATCTTTTTCATCCGGACTCCGTTTTCGATGATCTTGGACTCGTTGGAATCGTAACGAAGAGCACAATAAGATCATGCAGAGAAACGTCATAGTCCATGATGTGAGGAGGAAACCACAAGAGGAGAGTTTGACCTCTCTTAGAAAAGACAAACCGGTAAAAACCTCCAATATCAAAAAACGCAACAAGATATTCGAATGAAATCCGTTTTTGATGAACTAGAGCTTGGTATGGAGATGAACACAAGCTCTAAATCCTCACATGGATAAAAGCCAAATAAGAACCAAGAAAGAATGATATGCAAAGTATGCAAAGGTTTGAGCTCTCCACAAAGATGTGATCAAGTTACTCACTTGAGAGCCCCTCTTGATAGTACGCCGTCTATCCTATAACCCGGTCTCCCACATGAGACTGGTAAAATAGAAACCCTATCAAGATCATACCTTTGCCTTGCGCATTCCACTTGAGCTAGATGATGACGATCTTGATCTCTTCAAGTGGACCACCTTTATTGATTGTGTTTTGCTTGGTGAAGACTCATATAACGCCCCCCCCCCCCCCCATGCACCAAGATGGGAGTGCCTCTCTTAGGAACATCTTCACTTGACCATTATCTCCAAATGGGTTGCAAGCTTCAAGCATATGATATCTTCTAGATGTCCATCTTGAACTTGCACATCACAACCTTGATGACGATCACCACTTGACGTCATCCTTCATGAGCTATAAGAAATCTTCCTTTTGATGCAAGCCCATGGAGAGATACCTAACCCCAACAAAGGAATGCCACACACACATAATGGGTTAGTTCACAAAGCTATATGGATAATTTCTTACCATACCATTGGATCACATGATCCCGCATGGTATATCATTTAGCTTTGTGTGTTGATCAACTTGAAACCACTCTTTGCACTTAGTCTTGATCAACCTTGTATCTTTTCATCTTATTGATCATATAAAATATGTCCATCATAATCAATGATCTTAATGGCATACAACCTTTAATCCAACACATGGAGTTCAACCGATGCCAATGGACAAACCTACAAGAATAACTCAATACAAACATTAGTCCATAAGGATTGTCATTAATTACCAAAACAACCACACATGGGGCAACACATGCACTTTCACCGGCCTCTGCACCAACTAGCACACAACCATTTAATTATGAGTATTAGGATTTTATCTTAGTTAATAACCAAGCCTGATCGTCATGTTAAATTGTATAAGTATATCAGGAAGGCCTGATACTCAAGTATAATTAGCAACCTAAATTCGCATCCGTGAGAGACCGTGGAAACTAGTGCCATAAAATTTTAGAGTAGATGAGCTATTTTCTTGTAAGCTAGTTTATTTGGCCTAGATGTATTGCATCAGTTTGACTAACTCGCATACTTAAATAACTAAAGACAATACGTACTTAAGATCAACCATATTAAGCAAACCATTCATGACATTCACTGTTTTAATTAGCCAACGGAAATTATTTTAGCAGAATTAGCCGGTGGCAACGAAATAGCTTGGGACTCTCTCTTGGGTATGAGTTGGAATATATTCTCGAGAAGCAAATTAACACATCGCCTGTACTGGTGATGGATATATATACCTACCTCCAGCTCTAGAGTCCAAGCACAAAACAGTGAACACGATCGATCTCACTGCACCTGGTGAGAGTGCATTTGCAAAAATAAAAGGATACTAGAGACTAGAGAGACTGGCTGGTGGGTCCCACGGGACTTGGACCAGAATGTGCGGGGCCCACGAGAGTGATGTGATGGGATAGCCACCATCACCAACACTGGCCCATTACGTGTAGGTTGTAGGTATTGTTATTTCTTTTTTGTTCGAATGGTATTGTGGCCTTTTGGAATCATTTGGGCCACGACTGGATGATAGGCATAGATGTGCAGCTGGCCACCTGCATGGTGGACAGCACCAAGGTCACCAAATAATTGCCCGCCACGCTCCCTGCCTTGCCTGCATTATTCGCGAATATTTTTTTCGTTCTACAATGTATAAGGACGCATTTTGATTACACTAGTGGATTGAATATACAAAAACATAAAACCAAACGAAAGGAGAAGGAGAAGGAATTCAAACGAAATCCGCAACTGCACTCTTCTCTCCTCTCTCCGCTCCTTCCCTTGGGTCTTGACTCTTGAGTGTCAACCACTGCCTCTCCCGACAGCGCTCCTCTCTCATCCCTCTCTAGCAGCTCTGCCACCTGGGGATGAAAGGGGAGTCAGATAATTTTCAGAGCTAGGTTTATTTTAGGGTTTGCCCATGTGGTGTATGGCGGAATCTCGCTCCCAGCGGTTGCGAGTCGCAGCTAGCGGCGTCTTAATGGAATGCATGCGTTCCTGTTAAAAAAAAGATCCACAATAGCAATAGAAGTTAATGATCTATCAAAAAAGGAGAATAAGGTAAGACGTGCGAACCAAGCATTTTGGAAGGTCGTATCTCGACTCGCTAGCTAGGAATCGAATTCCAAGTTCAAATTCACATTAAGTAAAATTCTTCCAATTAAGACGGTATTTCATCGAGTCATATATCGTGGCTTAGAATTTGGAAAAAAAAATCATGTGTCAACTTCCGATATAATTCTTCGTGTCTAGTTTTGAAGATCCATGTAAGATCCTGGCTCAGGGCTTAATAGAATTGATAGAATACTCATATCAACAAGTTGCAACTTTTTTTCCAGAAGCTCATCTAAAAAGAACTCCAAGGTTAAGCGTGCTTGGCCCGGAGCGATTTAAGGATGGGTGACCGACCGGAAACTCGTTCTCGGGAGCGCACGAGTGAGAACAAAGTGCATAGAAAGACCAGTGTTGATCTGTGGGGCCAGTCTAGGGTGACAGGCCCAGCCTAGGGTGGGCTGGGGTGTTACAATCCAAAAGGGAGAAATGCGTATCCTAATTGGGATTGTGAGTTCAAAAGATAGTTCATTTTTATTTTTTGGATTTACGAAAAACCAAAAAACCCTACTATGAGAGGACTCACTCACTGTGCACCACTTGTCACGTGATAAAAGGGTGAAAAGGCGATCTCTCTATAAAAGGCATCCCTTTTTAGCTAAAACGAAAAAAAAATAGGAGAAAAGAAGCATGTGCCGTCAAATCCCAGAAACTAGTGGGAGACACTGACCCGAACGGAAAAACAATTTTGTAACCTCATGGAAAACAATGTCCACTTACCAAGAACCACTTTTTTATATAGGCTATCAAAAGCAAATAGGCAACAACGGCCGCGCTAAAACTAATCAAGCCCTGATTAAGAATCACCACCATCACCCATACAATATATACTAGCCAATCGAGTTCGAATTTGCATCTTCTTTAACTACAATACAGTTGCCAATTTTTTGCTTAATTTTAGACTAGAACCCGATGCCGAGCGCACCAGCTCGCGAGTGGGGTTGCACTGGCGCCCATTTCCGCTTATAAATACCACCCCTCTGCTAAGCCTTGAGAAGAGAAATCTACCACAGCTCTCTCTCCCGGCCTGCACTGCCTTCTTTCTCCCTCCTCTTCTCGCCGGTGTCGACGAGGCCGAGCGCCATGAAACCCCCTCACTTCACCGGGGAAGCCGCCGGCGCCTCCTGGGCTCACGATGTCAAGCAGACCCTCCGGGACAAGCTCCGGTGGCCCGCTGCCGGTACCGGCACTGCCGGCGTTGCCAGCGCCACGAGGCCGACTGCCTCGGTGCCCGTCACGGCAGCGGCCCAAACGAGCCACGGCGAAGACGGCCGGCGCACGGCCGCCGCCGCCACGGCCGAGGATCCCATCAGGAGGGTCATGTTCTTGGCCCCCTGGGGTCACACATAAAAAAGGAAAAGAAACAACCGAGCGTGTATAAGCATGGCTGCTTGCCTTTGCTTGCATGCGTCGCCATGCGCACGTCTCGGCTGGATCTGCAATCACACCTGAACACAAGAAAATATGGAGTGTGTAATATATATGGTCGTATGGACCATGAACATGATCAACTCGTCAAGGACTAATCAGAAACTAGATCGAGATGGGCATGATGTGAGAAGTATGTTCTCTTGGCCAGATATGGGGAGATCTTGACAAGTTCATGCATATGGGTGCTGGGTTGTAGCCCAGGAGCTGCAGTTTTGTAGCCATGGACCTGTTTTTTCTTCTCTCCAGAAAGATTGTACCAAGAGCCTGTGAAAAGCTATATATGAGCTAGTTCTATGTACCAACAAAATTAAGCCTGTGAAAAATATGAGCTAGTAAAGCTCTTCGTCCTTTGCCGAGTTGATTTTGTTAAGATAATTGTGCTCTAGATGCAGAGAAACAAGATGCAGGGTACTTTTAGCATGTGTTGGTGAATTGGTGTGAACAATCAATTTTTCTCTTCACATCTCCTTATCTGGAAGAGGTTCTTGGAGACCAGCCTGGATCAAGGTCATGAAAGACTGATGATTCGAGGAGTTCCTGATCTCTCTCTCTCTCTCTCTCTCTCTCTATCTCAAAACACACACAGACATACACACATTAAATCTTTTAATTTTAGAGGCAATAATTCACACTTCCACAGGTCAATTAACAGAAGAGATAAAGGAGGAAACATTGAATTCGATTCCTCTGTTCCTGTAAACTAGTGACATGAGAATCCTATCCTAGACAAGAAAGAAAACAAAGCCTCCCACTTGCAAGGATAGACCAAACCAGAGTGGGCCAATCCCCTGGATTGCTTTCCACAGCACCTTATCCTTCAGATATTGACAAAGAAATTGGCATTGACATTAGCAAAAATATCCAAGGTGGATAGGCTTTGTTCGAGGCGACACCTACCAGAAACTGAACTCACACGAGTCATGCTTTTCGGATGTCTCCTTCCCAGAAAGCAGAGTTTCACAATTTTGATTCTGAATTTAGCCGAGGATACTCCAAAAAAACGACCTTTAGGGAAAAGCCCGAATTTATTTTCTTTTCTCTGAAAAAGAAAATCGAAGATATTTTTGTTAGTCCAAAAAGGACCCTGAAAGTCGGCTCTATCCACAACGCAAGGGTGACATGGCACGCCACTTGGATTATTTACCAAGTTACCACACTATTGAATAGTCTTACCCAACGACTCAGCAAAAATTGCCACGACTTGCCGCGTCAAAAGAGGGGAAGGAAATTGAGGGGAATTCACTTTAGAACGGCAACAAAAATGGTGAGAGCTTTGGTTTTATAGTTTCTGAGCTGTTATTGGAATATTGGTCACAACCTTCTGCAAGAAACAATTGAGTACATAACAGTCTCCCGATCATACAGTTGTCCACCAACTGCGCACTAGACTGAAAAAGAGAGCAAAAACATCAAATGGCTGCGCAGCTACACTTACCTTTGATTACTGGACTGAAAACGATGCCTCAACCTCTTCCCTTAGCTAGTTAGGACTATCTAACAGCTGTGTTGGCGAATAAGTTTTCTATTTGCTTTTTTGGCTCGGAAGTTCTTGGATCTATTATAAAAGTTCAACAGTACAAAGCACCCAAAACATAATAAAAATTACATCGAGATATTTGGACTACCTAAAGATCATTGCCTTCGAGACAAGTGTTTGTCACGGGCAATGCTTATCACAACGGAGATCAAGCCAAATTCCATTTACCATCGGCGCATATTATCGTGGGGGATGAACTAATTTTTTGTATGATGAAAATGGTATCATGAGAAAATTATATCACATAAAATGTATAATCAGCCGGATGACAATTACAATCACAAGAAAATATTAAGATTAAATCATTAAAAAAGGCATAACTAAATCATAGTCATATAGAACAATAATTTATAAACTAAAATCAACTTTTAAAATACAATAGATTAGTACCTAATAAAAAGCAGTGAAAACCAGAGTACATATATATCATAATTCTTAGTGTCTACTTTGGAGGATCTAAAATGAGAAATACATATCATAATTTGGATTGCCAGTTCAAAAGAATTTAGTTTTTGGATTTACTAAAAAAATACCTATGGATAGGGACTCACTCACAGTGCACCACTTGTCACCAAAATTTGTCTTTTTATATGTAGCACAAAAAATGACTTTTTTTTGCAAAACTTTGTGCGATACATATAAAATGTTGGTACATACATCTAATTTTTTTCAGTATTGTTTGATATTTTGATAAATATATTTTCCCTAATGGGACTAGGTGCTCCCGTGAGCCAAACATCGTGTCCCACTTTCGTCTTCCTTTAAAGACATAGCGGCTTTAAGGGTTAAAATTTGGGAGGATGCCTAAATACACCATTACACATGTTCAGTAAACCCTATGTATCGCCCGTTAGCGGCACGGAACGCTCACGCCACGTGAAGGGAGGCGCTGATGGGCCAGCCCAACACGCGTTTTACTTTTTTTAATTTTCTTCTATGTTCCTTTTTTGTTTTGTTTTATGTATTATTACTTCTTTTTCTTACAATTATATGTTTTATTAGGTCAGGATTATTACCGACCTAGATTAGGTCAGGATTACTATAAAAAAATCTTCTAAGCAGTCAGTTGGGACAAGTTGAACAGTTGTAAATCGCCGATGTTTGTAACCTCTCTCGATATTGTGAAGTTTTGCTAACTGGTGCTCGTGGTTTTTTCTATTCCTCCTTGAAAGTGTTTCCACGTTAAAATCTCGTATCCCCATGTTTTGGTCTTACTTTCATTCATCGGTTTATTGCCTATCGTTTATAACATATATATTTTTTAAATGTTCAGATTTAAAAAAATCAGAATTGAAAAATATTTAGGGTTTGAAAATGTTCAGATTCAAAATATGTTCAAATGAAAACAATATTTGGAATTTTTTTCATAATTGGAACATTTTTAAAAAAGTTCAATCTCAAGAAATGTTTAGATTTAAAAAATGTTCATTGTTCGAACAATTTTTTAAAAATTAAATTTTTTTAAAAATCGTATTTTAAAATGTTCAGATTAAAAGAAATATTCAAATCTAAAAAAAGTTTCAACATTGAAAAATGCTCAGATTTTCAAAATGTTCACATTTGAAACTAGTTTTTTTCGAAGTAGTTAAAAAATGAAAATAATGAGAAAAAGGAAAACAGAGAAAAAAAAGTGAACCGCGAATTAAATGTGGAACGCCCATTAAATGGGCCGGTCCACTGGTCCGACCTTCAGGCGGGGCGGGACAGTTCCGCCGCCTGGGCACCTTAGGTTTCGTGGGCCCGGAGCGGCCGTCCATTCTGCCCCCATCATGGCCAGCCCTGTAAGCATTGATAAGGAAAGAGGACTCTTCGTAGACAAAAAGACAAGGAACGAGGACTCCTGGATTGATTATATCCGATCTGATCAATCATGTGATGATCGTCAGATGCAGTACATACCAGATCACCGTATTGCGGCAATCCGATCCTTGTCCTGCTAGCCGGCGCGTCGGTCGTCGTTACCCTGGGACTGGGACGCCGCCAATATTATGCCACCGTCGACGACCACCATGGACTCCCTCAAGGATGACAACGTGGAGGACATCCTGCTCCCGTGCTCCGCCTCCCTTCGTGGGCCTCCCTCGGACACGCCGTTCGCGCCTCCGATCGCTTCCGCCACATCGCCTCCGACCCCGACTTCCTCCACCGCTTCCACGCACGCCATGCCACGTCGTCGCCCCGCAGCTTCCTCGCCGTCTTTGCCCAAAGGCGACCCCTCGGCCTCCCCATCTTCCACCTCGCGGGCCCAGCAGCACGGTCCGACCCTGGCCTCGTCGCCGTCGCGCGCACCGGCGACTTCCTTCTCGACGGCCTCGAGGACGACCCGGCGTGGCGCATCCACGACTGCCGCAATGGCCGCCTGCTCCTCTCCAAAGGCACATCATCCCTAACACTGTGCAACCCCATCTCCCTCCGCCGCACTGACATAAGTCGAGCACCAGATGACCCGTTCCCGAACGGCTACATCCCCGCCACCATCTGCTTGATCGACAACGGCGGTGCCTCCTTCCGCGTCGTTAAACTGTCGCCATGGGCTGCGTGCTGTCGAGTACGACTCCAGAGTAGACCAGTGGCGCTTTCTGCCATCACGGCGCCTCCGTCACACCAGACCATGTACGCGGCCGGGCTCATATTCTGGAACCACGACGGGTCAACCGGCACCTCATCGCTCATGCTCGAGCTCGACACCCGCACGATGGATTTCTCCATGCTCCGCCTCCCGGGGCCGGCCATGGCGGCGGCCGCACGCTGGAGGGTTGCCAGGTACTCCATCGGAGAGACAGAGGATGGCGAGTGCTGCCTCGTGTGCGTGAGCGTCGACCGCCTGCTGCAGCTGTGGCTACTCAGGGACAACCGTGCTGCCAGCGGCAGTCGTCAGTGGGAGTTTCAGAAGGAGAAGCCCTTGATCGTGCTGCTTGCTGGACATTATTGCGAGCGGCATTACGTCGGGAAGGTGGTCGCGGGACTAGTCATCGTTTGGGGGTGCAATCGTGGTGCGAGCAACCAGTATCATCATTATGCCATTGACCTAAAAACTTCAGCCTCACGGCCATGCTTTCCGATGTTGGCCCTGATGGAAGTGGAAGCGCGGTTCATCCTTTCAAACTACCATGGCCACCTGTTGGCTTGGCTCCTGCCAAGCGACACATGCTTCCGATAGAAGCTCGCAAAGGTACGTATGTATCTGTGAATTCTCAGTTTCTGATTTCAACTTACTAGAGTATCTATTTAGAACATCAGCTTGCTAAGAAATGTGTTCAATGGGAAAAAACATTAATTCCAAAAACATAACAATTAAAATAAAACTTTTGTTTCGCATCTTGTAGGTAAGGGAAATAAATTCTCCATTACATAAAAAAATAGTAATATATTTGTACAAAACATATTTTTTCCAATAAAAAGCGATTTACGAAACTCGGAAACTTTCATCAAAAGGATACAAATAAAGAGCTCACACCCGGCCTCTACACAACAAGGTGCACACAACCGTAAAGAAATAAAGGGGTAGAAGTGAAAGACAAAAATATACAAAACAACTCGTGGCTATCAAAATTTGTAGCCGAAATGAGATTTAAAAATACATTTTTCAAAGCATATATTTTGTCTTTTTACACAGGCCATAGAAAGTCTCATTTCCTTCCGAAAATTTGCACGAATGTTTCAAACTTGTATATGTTTGTGCCCAAATATTTTCAAAAAATTCAAACTGTGTTCATATTATTTTAATTTTGAAACAAATAACGGTAGCATTTGCACCCAGAGCCAAAACGCCTCTCTCCGTCTCTAATTGTTTCTCAACAAGTGTCCACTATCCACTGAACATTTGGAAGTCCGATAATGTATCGGGATTTCCATTTACCGAATAGGAAACAAACCTTGCTACCAACCAAACAACTCGGCATACTGAGTCGTGTATTCCCAAGAATCTCCAAAACAGAACAAGTCACTCTTATGCAAATTAATTTTAAGACCCAAAAGTATCTCAAATGATGATAAAATCAATTTCGCGTTATTAACCTTTTCGCCGCCATGCTCCATAAGAAATATCATATCATCCGCATATTGTAGAATTGATATAAGATGTGGCACTACACCCGCAATCTGACCTGAGGTTTTTCCCGCACTCAATAATAACGAACATATCCATCACAATGTTAAATAACATAGGTCATAGGGGGCCGTCGTGGCAGAGTCCTTTTTTCAGTTGGAAATAATGACCAATGTCGTCGTTGACTTATATGTCCACCCTTCCTACCGGTTAGCACCAATAATTATAGTATTGCTAAGATATTTGAATCTTTTGGGGGTGGATTGAATTGTGCATAGACAACTAACATGTATGTCTTTACAAACATTTGCAGACAATAAAAATACTTCTTCCAGTAGCTGCAAGCGGATAAGAAATAGCATGGATGAAATGCAAGGATGAAATTCAAGTGGTACATGATATTTGGAGATACTATGCGTCTCTTTAAATAGTTGTATGAGAGAAACTTTTCACCTTTATATGTGCTCCAGAAATGTGCAAGCTAGTTAGAGAAAGGTATAAACTCTCAGCAAGAATATCAAACACAATGCACTTGGATATAGCTAATGAGAATACCGAGTTTTGTGGACAAACATTGTGTGTCACTCTGCTTTTCCTCAATTTCTCTTTTTCCTCGAGCTAGCTAAGCTGACAATCCTACTATCAGTTGTTAAGGGCGTGGTAAAGTCCATCTAAAAAATGGTTGCTTGCATTTGTGCATATGTTGGACCTAATCTTTATTTGTAGAAAAAGGAAGTCGCATCATGTATACAATTAAAAACTGTGAGAAGCTTTTGTTTAATTTGATGAAATTGTTTCTGATTTCTGAGAACTAGTATGATGACGGGTTCTGATTATGCCAATGCCATGTCTCTCCGTTTGTTTTATAGGTTTACTATGACTCCTTCATCATCCTCACCGCCTCCGCTTCGTCATAGTCAGAGGGGTCCAACATCATCGTCAAGGACATCCGCTTAATTTGTCGTCTCCATCATCATGAGATAGAGGTCGTGCGAGACGGTGTGGAGATTACATCTGAAATCACATGATACGATGTCACAAAGGTAAACCCAACCAAATGAATCCAGGTGACGTGTCGAGGCCCGACTAATCTTGTTCCGTGTGTCGATATCGAGCAAGTAGTACGGGTGCATTGCCCACAAAGAACTTCCACCTCCTCCAGTCCTAGCGGTACTCACCGAGCGCGAGGAACACGGCGTGCTCATCCTCCATGCTCACCAGCGGGTATATTGGGGTCATGTCCTTGGGCAGGCTGCCGGACCCCTCGAGCCCTCACATTGTCTCGGGCTGGAGCTCGCCCTCCTTCTCCCACCCCATGTCGCCATAGATCCCTAGCAACCTCCAGACGATGACCGTGCGGTCCTTGAGATCGATGTAGTCTTGGAAGCTGTCGATGGAGACTAATTTTACTATGAAGTCTTGAACGATGCCCATGGTGTGGTGCGCGTCTGATTTGGCCACCTTACTGTTGTCTGCTGGTGTGGACATGACCCACATGCTCCATGGGTAGGGTGATGAGGCCGAAATCCATGATGACGTCGCCAACAAAGAGGGCTTCGCAATTGCAGTACGTGACGCAGCGCAGGAATTCCACCTAGTAGCAATGGTCGCCGAACAAGAAGACCACTTTGGCTAGGTAAAGGCTCTCGTCGACATTTGGGATGAACCTGACTTTCTTCCTCGGGCAGGAGTGACGAGGAGGACGAGGAGTTAGGCCCCACAACAAGAGAGCGTCCCGCTCTTGACGAAAGCCTTTGTCCATCATCGCCACGAAGAACAGGGCATACCATGGGCGCACCACAAGGACGTTCACTCAGAAGCCCATAAACTTCCATGACGGGTTCTTCGGTTCAAGGAACGCGCAGAGCGACCCTTTCACGGTGTCGTACACGAGGTACAACGGAGGTTAGGGCCGGGGTCGTGAAAGAAGTTGGTGCTGACGAAGAACAACATGCTGAGAGAAACCGTCGACGGAGATATGGAGGAAGATATGTGAGTGAGAGGGGGGGGGGAGCGAGCGGTGAGAAAACTTACTGACGGGTTCCCGAAGTGATGTGTGTCTTCTCCTGCCCTTCCGCGCGCGTGCTCCCGCGTACTTCTTTGCGCCCCCCACTAACTTTTGGGCTGCTTTGAGATTCGTGTGCTGCACGTGCACGGCTCGGCCTAGCCAAGCAAAGAACCATATTTTGCACACCACGTGCCTTTGTTGGAGGGTCTGCACGAAACCAAACACACCCAAATTGTTAATTCCCAATATGATTACTCCTTCTGCAATTGAGGTGGATCTTCTAAGTTATTGCCCACTCTCTATCCCAACGTATTAGTTTTTTAAAAGTCAAACTTTAAAAAGTTTGACCAACTATATAGAAAAACATATCAACATCCCTAATATCATATGTCTATAATATGAAATATATATGAGGATTCTAATAACATTGAGATAATATTGTAGACACAGATAGTTGTTTCCATATAGTTGGTCAAAGTTATAAAGTTTGACTTAAGCCCAAAACTATAGGGATCCTAATTTAAGAGAGAGAGGGAGTACTTCTCTCTAGCAAGTATAGTTTGTCTATGGTAGTTAATTTTCTGAATTTTGCTGTCACGTCTTTTAGTTGGATTGAATTAATATAAAACTTGCTAACTATTTCAACCGAAACTATTAGAAAAATTATGCCATTTATATTACTTGTATCTAACATATCACAGTATTTCATATAAAAATTCATAATAACACATGCCAAGGAACAAAGTACAAAAAATCTTTGAATTACAGTCGATTTCATATAGCAGTACAACATTTCATTTTAGTTTTCTGAGTTATGTTTCAAACTTCGACTTGATGTTTGACTTCATAAATTTATATGATGTATCCATGTCCTATATCTTTTTAGAAAAATGTTAACTTTATAAAAGATAATCACCCAAGCTGGATGTATGCACGAGGTCCCACGTATGTGTAGCAGATGCTTGCGGCGGCTCGTTTCCTGCGTCGTCTCCTCGATAAGAGGTAAATGAATGGGCGCACCGACGAACCGTACGCGTGCATCGGTCGCATAATACGCACACGCATGCCTGCGTCTCCTCGTGTCTCGCGACCGACTGCTCGGGCGTCGTGCGCAACCAATTCACGGCGACGACCATGCATGCATCACGGTACATAAAAACCACCTCATATTGCATGCGCACACTTCGCTGGTCACTCACCACTCAGCCACTCACTCACCATGACCACCTTTTCGCCGTCGTCTCCGGCGCCGGCCAACATCGGGGGCGGCGACGGGTTGACCCTGACGGCATCGGCCATCGTCGCGCAGGCCGTTTCAGGGTCGCACGTCCTCAAGATTGACGGCTACTCCCGCACCAAGGGGCTTGGCAACGGTAAGCCCATCGACTCCAAGTCTTTCGACGCCGGAGGCCATCGTTGGTGTATGCGCTACTTCCCAGACGGCATGCGAGCGGAAGACGCCGATTGGATATCCATTTATCTGTGGTGCTACGGTCTAACTGATGCTAATGAAGTCAAAGCAGAATTCAGGATGAGTCTGCTTGACCAAGACGGGCAACCAGTGCCCTCGTACAGCATATGCACCAGCCATATACGCGCTTTCTCCAGCAAAGAGCGATCATGGGGCATGCCTCAGTTCATCAAAAGGAAGGACTTGGAGGAATCCATCTACCTCAGGGACGACACCTTCAGCATCAGGTGCGACGTCACCGTGGTACAGAAAATCCTTACTGAGTCGATGCTGATCCCGCAGTTTGTGGCAGTGCCACCGTCAGACATGCACCGGCATCTCGGACAGCTATTCCTGTCAGGCGAGGCCGCCGACGTCACTTTCGAGGTCGGCGCGGAGACATTCGCGGCACACAGGTGCGTCCTTGCTGCCCGGTCATCGGTCTTCAAGGCGGAGCTCCTTGGCCCTATGAAGGAGAAGATGGCAACTCTCGTGCGAATCGACGACATGGAAGCCGGAGTGTTCAGGGCTTTGCTACACTTCATCTACACCGACACACTGCCCACAATGGACGACGAGGGTGACGCCGGGGTGGCGATGGCTCAGCACTTGCTTGTCGCTGCGGACAGGTATAACTTGGAGAAGCTCAAGCTGATTTGCGAGGGGAAGCTGTGCGATCAGGTCAGCAGAGGCACCGTGGCAACGACGATGGTGCTGGCTGAGCAGCATGGATGCACTGCTCTGAAGAAGGCATGCTTCAAGTTCCTGACGTCCCCCGGTAACATGAAGGCAGTCATGGCGTCTGATGGGTTTGAGCACCTCAGGAGCAGTTGCCCATCTGTTCTAGTGGAACTAGTCGCCATGCTTGCTCATTGATCTCTTTGAGTTTAAACTCAAAGAATCTGGATATTCTCCCTAAATTGTCCTGCTATTTCTGTTTTCGGATGTGATGAAACCATCCTTGTTGGCATAAACCCTGTTATTCAGTTAGGTTCAGTCTAGGTGTTGTTTTCTTCAGTTTCGACGGTGTTAATTTCTGTCGACAGTTTCAGACTTTCATTTAGCATCAGGTTAGACTTTGTCGTCTTTAGTCGTTGCTTCACCTAGCCCTAGTCTGTTGGCTGCACAATTCACTTGTGGGATGATGGACCGTGGGGATCAACCACGTTCGATGTAACCAGAATAAAAGGAGAGGAACTAGATCAGAAAAGTTGTGCATGTTTATGCAGCACAAACATGGTATATCTACCGAGACCTTCATTTCTTTCATCATTTCTCATGTACCGCGTGATTGTAATAAGTTAGCGCAAGCCCTTGCGGCGTTTGGAGCGAGTAGGCAACTGTGGCCGGAGGCCCGGAAGCTTTGCCAACTGAACTCCCAGTATTAGTGACCAGCGATTCATAGTCTCATTATTGATGGAATCACGTGTTCCAGGTCCAAAAAAAAAATCATGGTGTGTCACTCTGTTTTCCCTCTGTTCCCCGATCTCGGTAAGCTGACAATCCTAGTATCAGTTGTTTAGGGCACGGTAAAATCCATTTAAAAACAAGGTTGCTTGCATTTGCTGCATAAATCGGAGCCTAATCGTCTTTTTTAGATAAATAAAGACGCATTGTAAACTTTCGAACAAGGTATTCAAAATCGTGAGTCTCTCGGGCCCTGAAAGGGGCAGGGCGATGATGTCTCTCCGGTCGTCGTCGTCGAAGTCACTGCACACTTGACAGTCCAGCATGCAGCCCGGCGGCTAGCTAGCACCATCCGACCTGGCCGTCGACTGTGCCGTTGGTGGGTGTACAGACAGAGGCAGGCATAGTCGAGCGATTTATCTATAGCTTGGTGCACAGCTAGCGCAAGTCCAGTCCGATTCAGATGGAAAAGGAATTATCCATGTCGCCGGCGATTCATGTTCTTCAAGAAAAAAACCACTTTGATTTATGCTCAGTTTCTATCTTCTCTTGCTGTGTTGAGGGAAGCTTTGCTGCATTGCTTTTACATATCAAATTATGTACGTATGCGCCACCACAATATTTTGGCTGCGTTAGCATTATGTGATAGGAAAATAAAAAAGGTTACTCAGAGAAATTTCACACGAGTTTGAACACGTAAAGTATAAGTTTGGACTGCACATCTTATTTCTCATGGTTTCATGCGAACATATAACTGGGGACCTGAAAGGGCAAAAATACAGTGAAGGACAATAACGGAATTCTAATAATGTGTTGATATTTGTTCTTCAGTTTCACATCTCAGAAAACACTAGCTATCTCCAAACGGAAGTATGAGAAGAGTGAAATATGATAGTACTTGAATTCGAAGAAGATTGTACCACTGCACTGCACATGGCCTGAAGTAGAGTAGAAGACATTCGCAGCTGAATGATATTTCTCTGAACTGGGTACAACCGAACTGTTCTTTGAATCTTGCCAGCAGAAGAGCTCTGGTCCTTGGAGGCTCCCAGCTTTCAACTATCCGAGTCTTGACCAGCACGCAGAAACAACACTTGTGTTTTCCTTATCTGTAGATTGGACAATAGACTGTAAGAGCACCCACAGTGTTGCCAATTGCTAAATTGGCCACGTATGATTCAATGGCGTTGGTGTTAAATTTGGCTTTGCTCTACAATGTTGTTGGTGCCAAATTCACATGCATGTGAACCCCACTGCTGACACAAGTAGAAGTAAAAACTATTTCTTCCCCACCCACCAGCTCTCCCAATGCACTCTCTCACCTATTCCGACTCCCTCCCTTCATTTTTTTTATTGCTTTGATGAGATTTGGCAGCAGCTCTTCTAGGTGCGCCGGCTCCCTCTTTTGGAATTTGGCAACTCTATTTGGCAACCTCCACAGTGTACAAAACTGTTGCCAAAAGCCAAATTTGCAATTTGGCAACCATAACCCAAAAAGGAACAGGAACCAACATCAGAGTTTGACCTGCAGAAGAATAGGGGACGGAGCTACACATCACACTGAAGTTACTATTTTGTAACTATTCAAAAATTGTTATGCATGAGAGTATGAGACTCTATGTCGTTCATTGATTCCAAGCTTTTCAGGGTAACACTTGTCTGGTAGGTCTGCTTAGCAATCAAGACTAAGAAACTGATAATAAAGCTCGTTCAAAAGATTAACTACTGCAGTCTAATAACATATAAAGTTTCGACACCATGTCATTTTTTATTATGTTAAGACTTGGAGTAATTTGGACAAAGGCTAATAAGTAGAGAAACATACAGACCATGCAATTCAAACTGCTTATCTGACTGGCATGTTTACAGTTTTAGGGGAATAGGGAATAAACTGGACGCCTAGCCATTAGAGGAAAACAGTTAGCAAGCCATAAAAAGGCCAAAACTTGTACAGCTGGAGAAGGACATGGAATCAAGTAAACATATGTCCACCACTTATTTAAGTACCAGTATAACTTCAATAAGAAAAATGCATGATATGTCTGACCAGGTAAACCATAGGGTCAACAGCAAATGTTATACAGGTGCAGAAGGGAAAAAATAAAAATAAATGCTCACCGATCTGTCAAAGTCCAAATTAAAACATTGCTTCACATCCTCAGTTGGCTTGAAGCCACATCTATGCCTCCTTCAAGTTAAGTCCGAGAATAGTAAATGCAGAGTAGCAGCCTCCTGCAACTTGGTTTCGCTATATGAAAAGAAAGCAGATGGCTAAAAATCCAGTAAAAATTGATTAAAAGTTGTTAACTCTACACAAAATATAAACAAAAACCTCCTGGACCCTTGCAGCTGATTTCCCACTACCATAAGGAAGTGGTTTGGCTTCTAATAGAATCTGTGTAGTCTTTACCTTACATTTCAGATAGCTTGACCCGTCGCCACCACCAGCAATACTACGTGAACGTTGCCTCCTCTCTGAGTCCCCTGTGTTGCCACTGCTTGTCAGAGGGAGACGGTCAGAGGAGCGAGGGTAGGGGACTGCAACAGATCAAAGCACCCACTCTATTCATCCAGCGACTAGTGCCAGGTCCATGAAGAGTCAGCGAGAGAAATCCTCACACAGCCACCAATGCGGTCAATTTTGGGTAGACATGGCAACACACCATTGACCTAAAACTGCCTCCAGGACCAGTGCATGGGCAAGGCTGCAATTCTCTTTATTTGAAGGGATTCTAGCCCATTGAACAAATAAGACTGCACACCTACTTCCACGCATAAAGGGTTAATATATCCAGTATAATTGATGCCGTCTTGGTAAGCTATCTATCATCTGAACTAGTAGACAATGGAGGAAAAACTAGAGAACCAAAGCATAACCACACAAATGGAATCTTGAGCAACAGAAACATAGCTATCCACTCTGTTATTTGGCAAATACATGTGCATAAATTTTACAGCTATGTCAAAACAAATAGATATATAAAGAACAGATGAAGCTGTAGTTTTGGCTCGGATAGTTGAAAGCTAATAGACATCTCAAGTCACAACACTTATTGAGGATCAGAGGGAGTACTTGAATTCGAAGAAGATTGTACCACTGCACTGCACATGGCCTGAATTAGAGTAGAAGACATTCACAGCTGAATGAAATTTCTATGACCTGGGTACAACCAAACTGTTATTTGAATCTTGCCAGCAGAAGAGCTCAAAGACCTTGGTCCTTGGAGGCTCCCAGCTATAATTTTTACAGCTATGTCCTAATTATGAGGGCGGCGTTTTGGCTCCCGGGAGCATATGCTCCCGGTATTTTCGAAAAAATAGAACAATTTGAAAACTTATCAAAAAAATCGAAAAAAATCATGCACGTACCTGACCATGGTACGCACCACCGTGTGAAATTTCGCACCGAAATGACATCGTATGCGCCCTGTACAAAAATGACAAATTTCCTGTCGACAGGAAATTTGTCATTTTTGTACAGGGCGCATACGATGTCATTTCGGTGCGAAATTTCACACGGTGGTGCGTACCATGGTCAGGTACGTGCATGATTTTTTTCGGAATTTTTTGAAAAGTTTTCAAATTTTTTTATGCTCGTTTTCAAAAAAATTTATGCTCCCGAAAAAATCGGGAGCATATGCTCCCGGGAGCCAATGCGAATTTCTGGTAGTTTAACAGAATTACAAAGAAAGACAAGTAAAAGAAAAAAAATGCTAGGAAAGCAAAACTACAGTGCTAAGTATTAACCGATGCTACTCATAATTAGGATCTGCACAAGGGTGCGTCCTGTACCACATATACATTGCCACCGAACAGATTCCTAGTAAAGCAATATTCGGATTTTCTGAACTGTTAGCCTTGATGCTCACGCGTCCAGTTAGTTTAACTACTGCAGTGAAATAATATATTATCGAGAACATATGTTGTTCTTTATTATTTTAAACTTTTACGGTAACCCGGACAAATGCTATGTACAAACCGTGCAACTTAACTGCTTATCTGACTGGCATGTGACAGTATAGGGGGGAATAGAAAATAAATTGGACTAACCATTAGAGAAAAACAACTGACAAGCCATAGAAAGACCAAATCTTCTACAGGTGGAGAAGGACATGGATTCAACTAAACACATCACAATCACTTATTTAAGTACCAGTACTGTTTCAACAAGGAAAAATGCATTACATGCATAGGTCAACAACAAATGTCGCATAGCTCCAGCCAGGCCTGCAACCAGACATGCATTCTCTACTTCCATTACATGTGGTAGATAATGCACTCTTGGATAACCGTATTTACCCAATTCTATTATCTGAACTGGTAACATTGGATGGAAGGCTGGAGAGAACCAAAGGATAATCACACAAATAATACAAATGATATCTCAACAAGTAGGCAGTTACACAATGAAATTTCATGCTTTCGATAAATTAATACTAGGAACATTTATCGCCATCATGGGCAACAGAAATGTATGCATCAACTCGTGTTATTTGCCGCATACACGTGCATAAAGTCTACAGCTCTGTCAACACTAATAGACATCTCAACAGGTAGGCAGTTACACAATGAAATTTTAAACTTTTCATAAATTAATACCAGGAACATTTATCGCCATCATGAGCAACATAAACATAGGCATCAACTCGTGTTATATGCCACATACACGTGCAGAAAGTCTACAGCTATGTCAACACTAATAGACATACCATAAGGAACAGAAGTAGATTTAACAGTAGTTTGATAGAACAGCTAGAAACCCAAACAAGAGGGGCAAAGAAAAGGATAAAATGTTAGGAAATCAAAACTATGGTGCTAACTACTAACCAGTGCTACTCATAATTATGATCTGCGTCAGGATGCATCCTGTTCCACATATACATTGCCATCGAATAGACCCCTAATAGTGCAATCTTCAGATGTTCTGAACTGTTCGCCTTGATGCTCACTCGTCCAGTTTGTTTGTTATTCATATCAACATGAACTGACATGCTTGAAGTCCTTCCCACAGAGAACTGGGAGTCCATGTTTGCAGCCACAGTCCATTCTTTATGCCACCTTACCAGGGATGCGCCCAAAGTTGCAAGACCTTGACCTATGGGATAGTCTTTTTCAAGCAGGTTCGCCACCATATTCACTCCGTATGCAGTATCACCTTTCATGGACACAGCACCAGCGTTTGCTATCAGTGTTAACCAATTACCAACTGAAAGCTTGTCTTCAAACTTCGCTCCAGTCACCATGGTGTTCCCCACGTAAGTCATGGACAAACCTCCCGTAGTGGCATTTTTCTTGGTGTTCCTCAATTTGGTTTCCCCTCTGAGAGTGTAAGCAAGCTGGTCCATCATGGTTTGTATGTCAAAGCCTGCGAGGGTTGAAGCATACTCGCTATGCTTAGCTGCTATTGAGGACTCCAAATTAATGGTGAATTCTCTCTTGTCCTTGTTTAATTGGACCCACAGAGAACCTGGAAATGCATTGGCAACATCATGGCTGTATTGGAGGCTCACACCGTCAAACCCACAATCATGATCCCATCCTTCAGGGTTGGTAACAGCACGTACCAGAAGGTTCGCTGTAGGCTCAAGACACCGGTAACGGTACACTGGATCATCAGAATCAAATGAAGATGGCAAGGCCCAATCTGGCATAAGAGACCTATCGTTGTCATACTCATCATCAGGATGATCATTGTCCCCGGGTACATCATGATTATTGCCCTCGCTCTTCTTCATTTCTTTTAATCTTCTGCGCTGTTCCTTCAACTGTTTCTTCTGAAGAAGCTTGGTTCTGTAGTCATACTCATCAAAATACAATTCTGTTGCTCTTGGAGAGTTTTGCAACCTGTGATTTACTCAAGGCTTAAAGGGAGGAAGTTGATCATAGTCATCTTCTTCATCCTCTTGATCCTCATCAAGCAATTCATCAATATCAACATCTGAGTTACACTCTCAAGCTTCTGTTCACTTGCACGCCTGGGGTGCTCTCTAGATTGCAACAAAGATGATAAGAAGTAAGGAAGTGGAGGCATCTGAAGACGGAGACCAAAGTAGTTTGCAGAAGGAGCACGACGGGTTGAAAGACTATCAATTTCAGCAACCATCTTCAGTGAGTAGCATAGGAGGAGGAGCAGACGCCTCCAAATAATGCCATTAGGAAGCATCTTTTCACCCTCCGTGGTCCTGTCACAAAGGTGATGGTTCTCCACAAGAGCCACTGGATTCTCAATTCGAGGGTCATTAGTAGTCTGTCGGATGCTTTGCTGTAGCGCACGAGTCCGGTGAGTAATGGCCATCTCATAGTTCATTGGGGAGCCACTAGGTCCTTCAGGAGGATCTGCTGCTGAGTGCGTAAGAGTGATAATGACTTTCGGCCATATTGATAGGCCTAGCACACTGGTAATGCATCGCAATAGGGATAGGTCGTTTGTACCCTGCCGTTCCGTATCGATCCGATCAACATACAAAACGATGTCAGGAGGGCATTTCTTGATATACTTCTTAACAGACTTGAGCACTTTCCTATTTGATTTTTCATCCATAGCTGTAGTCCCAAGTCCTGGAGTGTCAATAATACGAAATTTAACACCACCAACAACTCCAGCGATCTCCTTCACGGAACATGTTGCTGGCAGAAAAGCATTTGTATTGGATTTATCCTCGCCAAAGATGGAGTTTATCGTTGCACTCTTCCCACACCTGTCTTCCCAAGGACCAACACATTGCAGGAGAACTCCAAGTTATCTATTCCCTCTGCTTCAAGCTGCAAAGCCCTGTTCCATGCGTTCTCAAGCTCGGAGGAATGGTTTGCCATCCTTATGCGTCTGAAGCCTTCAACGAGACTAAGCCGATACAACACTTGAATAGGTACCTGATGTTCGGTATCATACCCTAATCTATACACAAGACGCAAATACTTGATTCGTGCCATGTCCACCTTTATGTACACTTCTTCTCCTCATCAGTCATTGCACTCTCGGGGTCAGCAACCACATCCAACGCAGGAGTAGAAGCCACATTGTCCTAGTAGGAGACGATTGCACGGAATCAGAGGTTTCAACAGGAAAGACCTTGGCCTTGCCTTGTCCAGGTGATGTGTTGGCCGCCCTCAGAAGCTCAGCTAAAGCTGCATAATCGAAAAGCTCAACTTCCTTTCCACTCAACTCCTCCTCTTCATAATCATCACTCAGCTGATCCTCATCTGAATCATTTAAACCAAAGCGTGTGCCCTTGGAAGCAGGCACATTGTCCTCCATTTCTTTTCCAGGAAATTCCAGAGCATTGTTAGTACCAAGGATGGATGCAGGATCGTCAGAATCTTGGTAATCACCATGAGTTTCCCTGTCTACCATACTATGACCATCAGCAAACAAATGTGGGCTATCAACGTCGGTATGAACCTCTGCAGGCTCAACTGTGGTATCTACTATGGCAACATGATCAGGACTGCCGTCTTCAACATGTGTGACAACTTCATGATTTGGCATGTTATCCTTTGCATCAGATTCAGCATTGCGAAGTTCAGGAGCAGTACCTTCTGCTTCTACAGAATTCACTAGATGAGGCAATTCAGCAACATCATGCTTGGGCGTGTTATCTTCTGCATCGGGTCACCATTGAGATATTCCTCCTCTGTAGATTCACTCGAGGAGCCAATTCGGCAACCTCCTGCTCAGACCCTCCAGCATTCCCCTCCGAAACATCCACAATGTGCGTGTCACCACCATCGACGCCACTAGCGTGGCCAATGGAAGGCTCAGGCACCGCATCGTCACCAGTCTCCGCACCAACATCTTCACCTCCCTGTTTATCATCCTTCATCACAGAACCATCTGAGAGATTTACCGAATCAACATACGTGGAGCCCTCGCCGTCGTCCAGCACGCTCATGGAGCTCAGGAAGCTCCCATCCAGCGAGCCCACGGCGCCCGCTGTCACAACGGCGCCGCCATCCTCCTCCTCCAGCCCGCTCCCCGGCTGGCATCGAACACGTCGCCGGCGGTGCTCCTGGCGGCCGAGAAGGCCTCATCCGACGAGCCCTCCGCCGCGCCGAAGTACTCGCTGTCCCCGGACGCGGAGCCGCCCCCGGGCGCCTCGTCGGCGGAGGAGATCGAGCCCTCCTCGCCGCCGTCGGGCGGCGGCGGGGGCACCCTGGCGACGCGGAAGAAGCCGTTGGAGACCTCCTCGAGGACCTCGTCCCCAAAGTCGGCGGCGTCGTCGTACAGGTCGCCCTCGCTCTCGTCGTCGTCCGTCGCCGAGGACGAGAGCTGCGCGGCCACGCGCGGCGCGCCGAGGACGGCAGCAGGCGGGCGCGGGCCCGGGCCCGGGGCAGCCGCGGCTGGGGGCGAGGGGGAGCGGGAGTATCCGCCCGAGGAGCCGTATTCGTCGCTGCGTCGCCGTCGTCGTCGTCGTCGAAGGAGGTGAGCGGGGCGCGGATGAGGAGCGCCATGCGGCGGGCGTGCGGCGTGCGGCGTGCGGGCGACGCGGTGGCGGCGAGTCCTAGTACTGGCTGGAGTAAAAATACAATCTTTGGTTCGACGGCGTGTGGCTCCGGGAATTTTCTACGAGTTGTTTGGTTTTCCGGCCGGAGGACTGGATTCGGTTGGGTTGGTGAGACCTCGCTCGGCCGCAAGATGCAACACGACGGGTGGACGGATGAGTTAGGGTTAGTAGGAGCTTTGGATCCTTTCTTGGAGTTGGACTCTTTCTGAATATAATTTTTGGTGTTTATTATAGCTTTCTCTATATTGGATTGTTTATTTTTTGTGATTCTGGCCACAGGAGTTGTGCTGTCCTCTGATTTATTTCTCATCTTCCTTTCCCCTGGTTGCGTTGGAGCTAGAAGTTCCAATTCTTGGTGAGGAAGTAGTGTACGTGTACAATTCTTGATTTTGTATTTTTTGGTTGTACCAAAGAAAAGATGAAACACATGATGGGTAAACTTTAGGACATTCTTCGTGGATCCCGTATTCATCTGAAATAACAACACTGGCTTGCTATGGGCGCGTGTAATGTCTGGAAGCTAATGTCCAAGGTAACATGGTGTTATGAGAAGACATAATGCATAGTCAATGGAAAACCTCCCGCTTCTGCAATTAACCACCTCGTACAATGTGCCTCGCCTACGGGATCCTCCAAGCAAATGTATCACCAAACTACCTTCTTTCCCACAGTACCAAGTATAGATAAATTATTAAGCATTTGCGTACAAACCGAATTCTCTCGTAACTAATCCTCTTTTCTTGATTGTGACTGTTTTGGACCATGCTATCGAGGGTACGTCCCCAAATTGCCTTAGCTTTCTAGTGTGCGCACATGACATTTCCTTTCAACGAGAGGCGCACATAGTATTCGTGTACAACACAAGACACACTGCACGTCACATAACGACTTGATGAATTAGCTTCTGTGGTACTATCACTTTTCGTCACACTTCCAGTTTTGTTACAATTGGCCTTTATTTATTTCCATTCTTTTACTATACCTATCTATAATTTTTATGTAAATATCCACTATGAATGTTTGAGTAGATTGAAATAGAAACTATGTCAACAAAACTCTACGAGCTTCCAAGATGTTTAGATGTTATAATGGTTCATCCGATTTTTGTATCCATTTACATCTTCAACATGAAACGACAATTTCAGCATAAGAATATAGATTTACTTGTTACCATGTTCTAATCCGTCTACTTCCAGATTGGCAAGGTGACACCGTCATGTTTTTGATTGACCAACCATGTCGTTTTGACTACAAGATCATTTAAGGTGATTATCATATTATATAGGCGAGATTACTAGGGTTTCCCACAAACCCAATAGTAGCAAGAACATAGTAAACTCGAAGGGGGAACAAACTTTTGGCTTGGTAGATACACAGATTTAAATCCCCTCTTTGTTTTTCTTCACTTGGATTCAACTTTGAGTGTATAGATAAAAACTTGTCAAACTTTTGGAGATCAACAATGACAACACAACTCAAATTCAATAGATAGGTCTCTTCGGACAAGAAGTCTCATATATGTGTCCTTCCTTTTTGAAGCTAAAAGCAGTCTCATCAGCAGTGAAAGACTAGCCAAATCAAAAGGTTCTGAAGTCAAACCTAGCGGCCTTGCAATGATAAGTAGTCTGGTTTAAGAAGAAGTGTAAAGAACCAGAGTTGTTGAAACTAGCCTACACACTTATCCTAGGAAACTCTGAACACCAGACAGCTTGGAATACACCACCCCGTCGAAATATGCGGGTTAATCCCAAAATAAATAAGCATAACCTTTCTGTATACCTTAGAATGGAACCTGGATTAGGCTTGGAGCCTCCGGGCTTGGGCTGGAGTAACTTCTTGATATGATGGGCTTACCTTGGGGTTTAGTCTTGGTTATTTGGGAGTATTTCTAGAATATTAAAAATTTAAAATAAGTCTATTCCCTCTCCTTACAAACTTTGGACCGCCTTGGTAGTACGGCTTCCGTACGACTCAATAATCAATGAAAACTGTATATGAAATTTAGTGACGTCAGTCTTCTCGAAACTAACGATGTGTACCTCTTGTCGCGGCTCAGCGGCTTGCTTGTGTGCCATGGATATCAATCTTGTGGCAATACTGAAGTCATAGTCAGACATGCATGCTTTTCGGGTGCAGTTATCATGGATGAACCATCCAGTTCTTCCATGGCGCAACGACATCTTCAGCAAGCAGGTGAGGGGGAACATTGGTTGACTTCAATTTGGTGGTGCTTCTTTGGTACCCGCTTCGTAACCGGCAAGACTTGGAGTTTACTCAGACTTATCTTTACGGCAAAAAATCATTATCTAACCTTTTGTGGTTTGACCCGATAATGGTGGCGATGCCCGTTGTTTTCTTCTTGCTTGTGTTGCTCTTGGAGAACCATACTCGCAATTCTTGTGTTGTCAAGGATGGTTGATGGAGATGCATGCCTTCGGTCACCATTGATTTCTTTGGCATGACATTCTGGTGCCCTTTTTTATCTCTTTTTCATTTAGTAATGTTGAGTGCATCATCAATTTTTTTACGCTCTCTTTACACTGTGTTGTCGAGACCGATTGTACACTATACTCTCTCCATTTCTGAATGAAAGGTGTATAGTTTTCTTTCACGAATATTAAGACGTGGGAATTTTCACACGGTGGACTCATTTTCCCCTAGAAAAATTTGGGAGAGAAGAGTCACTAATAGTCACAAATTGAAAACAATCTTTTAAATCTCTTCGTTATAGATTGAAACTCATTTGTGGATGCTTAAAATTGTTCATAAATCGTAACACACATTATATTTCGAATTTTCCTATAAAAACTATACACCTTATATTGCATTCAGAAACGGGGGGGGGGGGGGAGCATTGTTTTCAGTTAATATATATTGTCCCTTGTCTCAAACTTTAAATACTTTTCTAAATTATAGTTTGAAGATAAGTCTTAGTTCTTCCTCAGCTTTTAGTCGATATATTATTTCAGGTTACCCGCAAATCGATTACTACACGTATCAGATATTCAGATATGCGATGCAATCTAACGATCGACCCACTAACCGAACGTAAGGTCAGCTATGTCGGGTGCGAGCTTGCCGTCCGGCTGCGTTCTTGACCGCCGCGTGCGCGTGGACGGCGACGAAGACGACGAGGACGACCTCATCGCCGGCGAGCACCCGTTCTGATCCTGAGCTGCGTCGACAAGCAGGCGCTCGGGTTCCACGGTCAGGAGGCATTCGAGGCCGATGAGACGTCCGGAGCCTGGATCTCGGCGCGCACCTCGCCGGCGAGCGGCCGGGTCTCTCCTGCCTTGTCCTCCGAGGAGGCAGCCCGTGCACCATCATCAGCGCCGTCGACAGAACGTGATGGTCTTCGTTACGACCTTGCCAGCCTCAACCGGGTCGTATATCTCGTCTACGACGCCGTCGCCGGGTCGCTCCGCATGATCCCCCTGCTTGGAGACTCCTCGTCAAGGGTCCCCTTACCAGCCGCATGCTCATCGCGCGCCCAGCACGAGGCCATGGAGACGGCGAGTACGCGCTGGCCCTTACGGGGAAGCTGGCCGTCACGGACGAAGAAGGCGGGCGGGAGCGGGATTCTATCTTCCTGTGGCGTCCCTCCTCGTCGTCACGGCCGTGGTTCGAGGTCAAGATGACCAGGATTCCAGACGACGTCGACGAGAGGGTGTACCAGGCCGACGAGGTTTTCTCGCGCGACGGACACGGCTACTGGGCCGACCTCCTCTGCGGCGTCATGCACTGCAGCTGCGACGCCCTCTTCGACGATAACAGCGACGACGACGTGGCGGAGTTCGGCTTCATCCACCTGCCCATCGAGCCGGGAGGCATCACCGCAACGGCGAGCGGGTGGCGCAGCCGGTGGCGTACCGGACCATGGGCGTTGTCAAGGACTCGTCATCAGGTTCGTCTCCATCAGCGGCTTCCTCGAGCACGTCGAGCTCAAGGACCGCACCGTGACCGTTTGGAGGCTGCTGGGCCACGGCGACATGGGGTGGGAGAAGGAGCACGAGCTCCGGCTGGAGACCCTGTGGGGTCTCGAAGGGTTCGACGACATGCCCAAGGACCTGACCCCCATGTACCCGCTCCTGAGCGCGGAGGACGAGGACGTCGTCTACTTGGCGCTCGGCCAGTACTATGAAAACCGGAGGAAGGGAAGTTCGTCCCGACCGGTGCGAGCTACTTGGTCGGCGTTGACATGCGCCGCCAGATCCTTCTCGGCTCTGTGCGCTCCCTTGCCTGTCGGGCAGAACCGTCACCCTGACCTCGTTTCTTGTGGTTTCAGCCGGTACCTTCGTACTGTTGGCTGATCATCTTCTCCGTCAGCATGCTTGCGTCGGGCAGATGTCCTTGGTTGGCCACGGTGGACCATAACAATGTCACTCTTAGTTGTATTTATCCGGCTCCATTGCTTTCTCCACTGGTTTTTTTTTACACGCATCCTACCCTACCAACATGGCAAACGTTGAGCTCTACTTGCTCTGCTTCACACCATATAGCTCACTGTGACATGATAAGTCAGCGCTCACAATGCGTGTCATTTGCTTTTTGTATGGCTACTCATGTGTAGGTGTGTCTTTCTCTGAACAATTCAGAGTTTGGATAACCAGGGCATTCAAACAAATGTTTCATGTGATTTTCCAGATCTGGACGATTTATTGCTATCGTCTCGTAAAAGCAAGTGAATCATATATTGAACCAGGTTTTTCCCTTAAATTTTGTTCACAAAGTCCTATGTTTTTATCCCGCCAAGCTCCCCTCCTGAGAGCCCATGTCGCTTACTGGAAGTTTTAACTATGCCATGCTCACTATAAACATATGCTCTGAATATGACTTTTAAACTGCTCATTATAAAATGACATTATGCATGTAAAATATTATCCAATCCAACAGATTTAGAATACCGGTTGTATCAACATTAGAGAACATGAATCAGACTCGATATAGCTATTAAACTACTGTACATGCACGGTGTGCCAAATTAACATAACACACGGCCAACAAAAACATTAGTCTGAATTCCACCTCTCAGGTATCAAGCTTTCAGATCACATGCCCTGATTCCCTCATCGATGAAAAACACCCGACAAACTTAAAATAAACAGACCACCAGACCTTGGGAATACCCAATATGCCAAGAGCACATCATGGAGAAGTTGAAGGTGATAGGCACCATCATGTCATCCGCACCCAGCCACCCACTATGGAACGTCCGGGGGTCATCCTCTTTCTGATGCCACCATTCATCTACTTGTGCACCGCCTGCGCACACCTTATGACAAGGATGAGAACAAGAGCCAGAAGCACCAAAGGCCTCCAGCGGGCTCCAGGCATGAAACCTGGTATTTATCTTGTAATTGACAAATGGATTAAGTAGAAGCAAGATAGGGCCGATTGGTAGGAATTCCCTGAAACAAAACCATGGTAGTAGGACCAGAAGATCATTTGTCAATAATTCAGATAGTAAGATGAAACCAAAATCCTTTTGAATTGCAGCGCGAAAACCTCCTCTTCAAGTCATGAAACAGTCAATTCAGAATATTGGAAATGAATATACTTCGAGGACAAAGTGAGAAAGGAGGAAACTTGAAAAGGGACATGAGGGCAGACAATATCAGTAACCATGAAGCATATGGCCAGAATCGTCAAGCTGAACAATTTGGAGTTCTGTAAACATGAGCATTGTATATTCTATCATTTTCCTGTCAATCAGTCAATATCATTATAGCTAGCAAGGCCTCACAGAAAAATAAATAATATATTGACAAAGTAATGTAAAATAATAAAAGAGTTCACAAAGCTAAATCGACAAAAAAGAAGATTTTTCTTATCCCAGTTAACTTATTTGTTCACAGGGATCAAAGAGTTTACAGTTATAAAATTACAGAACCTGCGCAATTCAGAATTCAGTGGTTGCAGCTTTGCTCTATAAGACAATACTATATGCCACTATTTTAGTTTCCAGAATTAGATTGAACTATGGAATTGGTTTGCCAATTTTAGTTATGAGGCGGAAAGTTAATGTAGGACAGCTCCAAGAAAATGAAAAGGGACTGACATGATAATCGTGATGTGCTTCATTTTGGTAAAATTTACACCTTGGAGTAGACTCCAGATCAAACAATATGAGAGGTAGCCTTCGAATATGCATGCCAGTATTCTCTTGCGTACATGAATGACGAGGTCAGTACCCTTTAAGCATTTTGTATGAATACAAGTCCATATCAAGCTAGGTACAACCAGAGCTTAATAGCTATAAGAATAAACAACGCCTACAAGATATGCCTCCAATTAAGGCTTAGTGTTTGAACAATACACAGAAATCAGGAATTGCAAGAGCAAGAAAGACACACGAGATATGTTAGCTCGCTGCCCCCAAGCATATACAGAACTGCAGTTTAACAGAGCGAAGTTAAACCAAGAAAAATTCCTCACTGCCTCTTTTTAGAGAATTAACCCACAACTGTATAAGTATTTAAATATTGCCTACAACTCCACCTATTTAAAGCTACAATTCCCAAATTCCGCACGGTCTTGTATCTTACGATGCAGAATTTTTTAAACAAGGAACTTGGGTTTTGTGTGGCGATCAAACAAATCTACATGGTATACACCTAATCACCTATATACTATTGAAGATCCATCATATTTCTTTCTTGAACATAACTGTCTAAATTAATCTGGGATGCAAGAACTCCTTTGTATAAGCCAATAAACAAAATTCCTGGTGTTCTAGAACGCTAGATAGAAACACCCAAATCTCCATAAAAGATCATAAGTAGCAGAAAATACATCAACATATATTTCTGACTGAAGTGGACATACAAAGGGAGAAAAGAGCACTAATTGTGGCATGAATCAATTCGGTCATAGCTTATGGTTTCATCTGCTCGTATGGCAAACTGGTATCCATAATAATATAATAAGTCATATACATTGAAGCTTAGCGTGGGTGGTGCCATTCTATTAGCAAAGAGCTTGTTTATTACAGGGAAAATTAGGATTTATACCTCTGAATGAATGAAAAAATCCTGTCCCTGGTCGCTAATCCTGCTCCTGTCCTGGTCGCCTTGTGCAACTCCTCTCTTGTTCTTCTCGCAAAACTACTGTCCCTGGTCGCTGAGCACCTCTCTGGTCGTCCCTTGCACCAAATCGACAAACTCCTGTGGCGGGTTCTCCCTCTCGGGCACGGAACATCTCTACTCTCCTCTCTTGTTCGCCCCTCGTACTGAAATCACCAGCCATGAGATCTGTATAGATGAGAGACAGAAGAGGGTGTATTACTATTAGTAATGTACCCCACACATTGGAACATGAGATTTTCTCCAAACAAATATATTGAATTGTTTTTCCTCATTGTTTTACTATTGTTAAACCTAACTACATCATGACCATCACGCTTCTTTAGAGGCGAGGTTAGCAACTTCTGTTTCTCATCATTTTCTCATTGTGTAACAATTCTTGTGGTTTTCCAAGGTTAACAAGCATTGCACAAGCTTCAAATTATGAAGCCTTGGATATTCTTTTGCCAACCAAAAGCTTTGATATGCTAACAATTATATGACTATTTTTCAACTTAGCGATACAAAATCTCATGTTCCTACCCTTATTCATGTCCACATGTAGTGATCCGAAGCTGATTTTAATGTTTCATCAAAGTCACCGGACACGACTCCCCTGTAACATGGTTGCGAACCTGTTTTGTTGCATTGAACCATATAAACATCTAACAACACACACTAGTTGCACAATTTGCGGCAGTTAAGCATATACATAGGATCACTTCATGTAAGTTGGTACTGTGCAACCCTCGAAGAATGACACAACCAATGTCAGCAAATGCAAACATACTTGACAGTACTATAATTTGGTTCTACATTTATGTTCTTCCCTTTTTCAGCAACAAATGGTTCACTAATATGTGAAGTGAAAGATCAACAAGCATGCACTGTAAATACCACCACGAAGTAACAAAGAATGTAAACCAAACCTTGGATATCTGACAAGCATCCAATTCAAAACTGTTGTTGGAGACTGATCACACGCATGCCTCTCCTCCCTTATCTTATCCCTGCCAAATCACGGGTGAACCAGGTGATGATCGGAGAGCATTGAGAAAAAGCACGTTACAAAAAGCAAAGGACAGAATTAATCCCTTCTTACACCGGTAAATAGTAAACAAACAGAAACAGAGATAAAATCTTCTGATGCCCAAAACCTGCAGAATTCAAAACAACACGCAGTTTGAAATCCCAAAGGATCACAGCGGCAGAATGTGCTATGACTAATAAAACTACGGCTCAGATCATAAAACATCAATGTTGCTGTTCCACAGTTCCCAACCTTATGTTTTTTGTTGAAGGGTGAGTGTGACTGATTGTTACTTGATGCTGGATTTAAGGGTGACGAGATTCAGTTAAAAATATCATGACAATGCAAGACCACGTCAATCTAAATCTACTTTATTTGAAGACTTTCTATTCTAAGTACTCTGAAGTTGGAGCCTGGCAAAAAAAAAAACTGTCTAAACCACAACGTATAGAACACACACACTTTATTTGTCGGGCAGCTGCCCGGGCTTACCCGAGGAACCTCCATTTAAATTTATGCAAAACGTGAATCCGTGATCATTATTCGAGTGCATCCTCCATCCCTGCCCAGGCTCGACAATTGGTATAGCTCTGCCACTACACATGAGGGTGGATAGAGGCACGGACCGGCTCCACGGTAGGCTGCGTGCGGCTCCCCGCCCAGACAATAGCGGCACCCATGGCGTTCACCATGTCGATGCTATTGCGCATGCACCTCGTCTCACTCCCACGCTGAATCTCGCCACGGCCGGGGCAGGGTAGCAACCAGAGGATATATTATTCAAGTTCTATCGATCTTGCCTTTTCGGTATCTACTTCTCTGCTTTTAAGTTTCAACATATTATTCAAGTTCATCTTCTGCATTTCATACATAGTACCACTTGGGGAAGTAATCTACAATGCGTAAAAACAACTGACGATATGAGGTTATAGCTACAGGGTAAATATATATCTTGTGAAATGAGATTCATTTTGACCTAAATTCAGCAAGTTTGGTACCATAGTCTGGTAGACCGACCTTTACTCCTTTAGTTATTCAATAGTTATTGTCCTGCCTAATCAATGTCCAGATGCCTGACCATTCCTCTCTGACCTCTCACACGCTCTCTGTAGTAATATGAGCACAGCAGACGAATTGAAATATTTATCATGAAATGCAGGCCCGATGCTAAGCAAGAAGTAAAAAAGAGCCAGAAGTCCGCAGAGTCGAAATAGGTGCGCTCATTAGAGTGCAAGCAAAATAATCAGATCCATATTTCAAGTATATTTCTTCAGGGCTTCAGGCTGACTCCTATTTTAGTTTCAGAAAATGTTTCACTCAAGCAGTAACTCTATTGTGTATTCGGTAAAATAGATGTGTTTTTGTATAACCCTATATATTAGGGTGATCATTTCACATTTTTTTCTCGAAATGGGGGTGATCATTTCACATGTCAACGAAAAGATATTCTGAATGTATATAGCAGCATAACACAATAGTACTCCACTATTCAAAGCTAGGATAAATCACGTGGAGCAGCTATCAGATCCATGGTATTTCCCTTGTTTTGGTGGTTCCTTCCCCTGGTGCTGGATCACACACACTCCACTCATCTGTCATCTTCATCGCATCGCCATCTTACCCAACCAGACTAATTGCTACCCCAGTTTTACTTAGCAATTAGAGGGGGAAGCAAGAAGTTTAAAGCAGCAGCAGCGAGGTTGGCGAATCGTACCAGATTGATCGAGCCGCTTCTCCTGCACCTCCCTCCTGACCTGCTCCACGCACTCATCTCGCTCCTTCTCCTGATCGTCGCACATGTCAGGGACGGGGCCGGGACCAAAGGCTGAAGCTCCGCCTCTTCCTCCGACGAAGAACGTGATGCTGACAGAGAGGGCGGAGTCCTTCCTCAACTGGAAGAGCGAGCCTGGGTCGATTTGGCGTCGCAACTTCCGCTCTCGATCGGAACATACTGGGGTCTCGATTTGGCAGGAGATGTTGGGTTCTGGTAGCTGCTACGGAGGCCGGGGAGGGCGTCGTTGGTGCTGTGGGGGCGGGGAGGAAGCTCGGCGGTGCTGGAGGGGTGGCGGCGGCGTCGACGGAGTCAGGGGAGTGAGGAGAAGAAAAGAGGTGAAATGGCATAATGTATTCTGGTGGGACGGTAAATCGGTCATTCGGGGTGATGACGCAGATAGACTTTTTTTTTCCTGAGAATCAAATCATGATGGATAAGCTAATTCAAATGAGACTTTTACTACTACAACTCAAACAGCTCTAACTCGACAGAATTCAAGCTCAAAACATAGCATGTGCAAACGAAACCACTACTACTTCTCTCGCTGTTACAATTTATTTAAACACCTTAATAATTTTACAATAGCTCAAACAATATTAAAAGCAGCCACCCGAGCCGCACCATCTGCAACTGAGTGTAACCTGCAGATAACACAAGAAAAAGAAAAGTAAAAGGGACATCATTTCTCGACGGAAGGCAGCAGCGCTGCTTCATTTAATATAGAGAACCGGAACAAATGCCGGTAGTAGCCAGGTTCAAAGAATTACAGGTAGCAAGAAACAGATTGTGTAAACTATGCTATACAGAGGAAAAGAAGTGTGCTATGCTAAGTTAAGCTCCTGAAAAGAATTGCACGCCATTGGGATAACTCAAGGATGATTAGATCAGCAAGGTCGGAGCTTGAACTGAAGAGATTATTGAAGATCCTGTCATTTCGAGCCTTCCAAAGGTTCCACCAAGTCAGCAACGCAACTGTTCGCCAGCGTTTGATAATCTGAGAGGGCGTCAACGTGGACATCGAAGTCCAGCAGGAGACAACGCTATCAGAGTTCATCGGAGGCAGCAGGTTTGCCGGCAGTTGAGTCTTGAAGAGTACCTCTGTCCAGCAAGCTTTGAGCGAAGGGGCAGGCGACAAGTAACTGAACAGCAGTTTCAGGGTTAGAGTGACAAAAGGCACAACTGGGATTGTGAGGCCATCCCCTTTTGGCCAGGTTGTCAGCTGTGAGACACTTGTTGCGGAACAGCAGCCAAGCATGTGTCTTGCATTTGGGGATCGCTTTAGTTTCCCAGATCTGTGGCATGGTTGGAGAAGCAATTCTACCCATCATCAAAGCATCGTAAGCAGATTTTGCAGTGTAAGCACCATTTGCTGTCCATTTCCAAGTTAGAGAGTCTTGCTCATCGTCAAAAAGCACCTGCTGTTCCTTTTCCAGCAAATCCCATAGTAGCAAATATTCTGTCAGAATTAGCCGCGTAGGTGCAGGCTTAATGAGGGAGATCCAGTGTTTGTTCGTCAGGGCTTCGCGCACAGAAATGTTTCTCTTGCGAGAATGGTTGTACAGAGCCGGGAAGCGCTGGCGCAAAGGCCGGCTTGCAACCAATGACTGGTCCAGAAAGAAGTAGAACGTCCATCATGAATATGAATCGTGGTCGACACCCTGAACAGGTCCTTAACAGCTTTATAAATGGGTAGGGGTAGTCCTAGCCAAGGCTTCTGTGGATTAGTTTCTTGCTGCCATAGCCAGCGAGTGCGCAGGGCAATGTTCTGAAGAGTGAGATCAGGAATGCCAAGACATCCCAATTGCTTGGGGAGGCAACAAGTTTTCCAATTTACTAGGCATTTACCCCTAGCTACTTTTGAGTCCGCTGCCATAGGAAAGCTCTTTGCAGCTTGTCAATTTGTTTAATCAGCCATTTTGGATGCACAATTGCTATTAGCTGATGTGCAGGCAGCGCCAACAGCACAGCATTGACCAGAGTGAGACGACCAGGTAGGGAGATCCACTTGGCTTTCCAGCAGGCAAGTTTCTTCATGAATTTGTCTAGCAGGGGTTGCAGATCATTTCTCTTCAGCCTTGCATCAGAGAGAGGGAGACCTAGATAGATGCAGGGGAAATTGGTGATCTGACAACCAGTGGAGATCGCAGCAAATGTTAGCTCCATTTTCTGACATGCAATCGGGAGTATTTTGCTCTTCTGCAAGTTAGTCATCAGTCCTGTGGCTGAACCAAAAATCTGAAGCAATGCCACAGTAACATCGATGTCATGCATGGTCGGCTGCGGGAAGATGGCTACATCATCTGGATACAAGGATGCTCTATATCTTGGAAGATGGTGTCCAATGGGAGGGAGGAGCTGATCCACCTGAGCTTTCTCAAACAGCCTACCTAAGCAGTCCATGACCAGCACAAAGAGCAGTGGCGAGAGGGGTCTCCTTGTCTTAATCCGTGATGGTGAAAGATTTCATCTGTCATCTGTCCATTGACCAGAACCTCTGTACAGCTCGAACCAAGCAACATAGAGATCCAAGAAATCCATTTGCGGCTAAAACCCCGATGATTCAGGAGCTTGATCAGAAATTCCCAAGAGACTGAATCGAACACTTTTGAAATGTCAATCTTCATCATTAGAGCAGGGATCTTCTTCTGTTTTAAGGACCGAATCATGCCTTGAACATAAACATAGTTGTCATGAACTGAGCGCCACGGATGAAAGCATTTTGACATGGAGCCACCAGTTCTTGCATGAGAGGTTGCAGTCTGTTAGCCAGGGTTTTGGTGAACAATTTGCCAAAAACTATGGATTAGGCTAATGGGACGATAATCTGAGGCTGATGCAGCATCAGGAGTCTTTGGCAGAAGGACCATAAGAGCATTATTGAGTAGGTGGAAACGCTGAGAGCCAGCGAGTTCCAGAGTCCTGACAGCGTGCATAATATCCACCTTGATAGTGTCCCAGGCAAAGCCGGTAGAATAGTCCTGTGAACCCATCGGGCCCAGGAGCCTTTTATGGATGCAGCTCCAACACCAGAGCTTTTACTTCCTCCTCAGTGATAGGATTGTCAAGCAGGCCTAGGTTTGCCACAGGGAAAGGCAGTGAGTTGAGGTTAATGGAGGACGAAGCCGGTTTATACGTGCCTATCAGGTCATTGAAGTGAGCCCAAATTGCCTGGACCTTGCTATCCTGATCCACTGTGACAGTATCATTTACAGTTATGGAGGGGATAAAATTCTTTAGTCTGCGGACAGAAGCCCTGACATGGAAAAAGCGGGAGTTGCAGTCTCCTTCACGGAGCCAAAGAAATCTAGACCGCTGTCTCCAGATATATCTATCAATTGCAGCCAGTCGCAAGCATTTCACCTTCGGCCATTTCCTGAATCTATGCTCCTCTGGTGTGAGTTGTCGAGTGTCACTTGCAACATCGAACCTGTAGATAAGTTCGTTTACAATGACAGAACGGAGCTTGATATCACTAATGATTTTTTATCCCAACTCCGGAGATGCTTAGCCGTGAACTGGAACTTCTGATGTAGGCTTACAAACGAATTGCAATGAGTGGGAGAGTTGTTCCAGGCAAGTTGCAGTTGCTCCAAGATGTCAGGTCTGCAGGCCCAGAAACTTTCAAATCGGAAGCGCCTAGTGTGAGGAATGGACGCATCAAGAGATAGCACCAATAGAGCATGATCTGAGGCAGCAGAAGTGATGGCCTGTAGGAGAGCCTTGGGAAAGAGATCATGCCAATCTGCATTAAAGAACCCTGTCCAGTCTACTCTTTGTGGCCACCAGCTGTTCATTGCTCCAAGTGAACCTGCGTTATAAAGGACATCATTTCGACTTGAATCATTTGCAGGCAATCAATACTGCAAGCAGAAACAAGACATGCATAGATTATCATTTTGCACCTCTCCATGATTGCAGCTGCAGAGACACAAATAACAGCAAGCAAATTGTTTACAATCGTTTTAATTTACGTTTAAAGCAACATTTCTCTTCTTTCTACCAGCAAGACAACCAACATGCTGCCGAATGGGATCATTGCTAACTATAGCCGAACCTAAAGAGCACTCCTGTGCAGAACAAGCGATGGGCGATGTGGTCTCTACGGCTGCTGGTGACACCATTCATGCTGAAAAGATTGCAACGCAGAATGCTGCATGCATTTGGGAACACATGGGGATCAGCCGACGACAAGCGACTTCGACTAGGATTTGGAGATCCACGGCAACCTTGCACTCTGGTTTACACATGTCCCCGAATATGTAAGCAGATTGCAGAAGGCCAATGGAAGTCATCACGCAACGCCATGTGAGATATGCCGGAAGGCAGGAGCACGAGTTTGTTTGTAAGGGACTAACTCTTGACCATAGAGCCACAAATTTTGCAACGCAGAACACGCATCGTGCAAGATTTACATAAGCAGCTACCGTAATGGCACGATAAGCTCGTCCATTTCGAGCCTGTTGTCAAGCTACAGGTTCCTTCATGGCAAACCCTACATCTCTAGACACAGGTCAATGGCAGCTAGAGTTCTACCTCGAATAAGCTATGTGCCTCGGTATGAAATTTCGATGTGATTCCTAGCATCTACTGGAGCACAGCAAGAGCTACCCAACACAAAAAAAATTGCACTGCTCTCCAGCTTGGAATGCACACAAACCGGCAGGGCCTTCAGTAACCGAATCAATCTTCCATGATCTCATCTGCAGCTGCGGCTGATATCAGTGAAGCTGACTAGATCTTCCCAGCGTGCTCCAGCCTCATCAGAATGACTCCCCTGTGGCAGACCAGCACAGTTATTAGTGTCCAATTGTACAAGAAGGAGGTAAACACAACTGCAGGTCATTTGACAATAGATGAAATTAAATATAGAGCTTGTCCTAGATCAATGCTTCAAATGAGGAACATCTTTACTTTTGAAATAATGGACAGAAGTATTTCGATTACCATGTCCATGTGACGTGGAGAGAGAGATAGATAGTTACTTTGCCGCACGACCCTGGATGGATACGCCTTTGACCATGATTCTGTTCATGGTGCCACCCTGGCTTACTAAAACAACCTACTCGTCACTTGCTTCGTCATCTGTCATAACATATCGTACAAAATGACAACCAACATGTTAAAACACAGCTTATTTGTGGTTATGCAGCAATGAAGGACTGCAGCAAAAGTTACCAGTCGATTTCCTGACAACGAACACAGCTGCTAGCGACAATCTTCTGGAAACTGCAAGCCAAAATAGCATACTATCAAGAACTCCATCAAAGTCAGATGACAAGATGTAACATGCATCTGAATGTTATTTGCAGGTTAAGTGTACTTAATAAATGTTTTAACCATGACAAATTTCAGTGAGAACAGAAGCTATAAATTCCAAGGTGTACTTCACAATTTATTCATTATGAGGTACTCCAGACAAAATGATCAACCAGAAACTTTATTGTACCTTGTAGCCTCTCAACCCTACTAAACTGAAACCTGATTTCCGGAAAGCATTTAGGGACACACTACCCCAAACCATTTTCAGCTATGAAGAGCAGCCAGGGAGGACTCAAATCTCTGGTCCTGCAACAAGATTTAATAGTTCAAAGAAAATTTGGTCAGTGCTTGGGCAGTGGGTGAAGGGACTGACCAAACTATGAAGATGCACAAACCACTGCTATCAGGAACAATTGTCAAAGAGGACAATTACGTTGTGAAACATGCCAAAAGTTCACCTATATATCATCGAAGCAGTCTTACGTGTTTTACCTAACTGTTAAAGTTCGATAAACTTCATCCATCTGGTATTGCTAACTGCGAGCTGTTTTAAAATTTAAAATTGGTCGCCAGATTACCTGTTGGTATTTTTTCAGGCATTGTATGGATTGTGGATGGAATTACATCCATGGCTGCCATCTCGTCACCTTTTAGCCTCATTGCAGTCACACCTTTTGCAGTTCTTCCAAGCGGACAAAGCTGGGATGTAGAGCTAACATGAGGCTAAAAGGTGTGACAGCAGGCAGAAGACTAAAAATCGTGCTGAAGTTGGGGAAAATGAAGAGAAAATTTCCATTTAAAAGTTAACAAGAAACAGACAATAAAAGAATAGAAGAAAAATCTAATCCATAGTTCCTAGAGAACAGAAATTAACTATTATTACTTGTCACTTCTGAAAAATTTACAAGAAGCAATTTAACACACAAAAAGAGAAAACTTCCTGAAATTAGTGATAGGTTTTAGAGAAAATTATGTTAAATGATACTTCTGAACATTGTCATGCTTATGCTCAACTCAACCATTTATCAGATATCCGGGAGCATGTTATTTGAGAAATCTGAACAAGCCCCACTATAGTTATTCTCATAAATAACTTTTTATCACATGGAGAAACCATTTGGTCACTAGACTCGGCAAGCATCAGTTCATCACAAAAATTACAATGCATACAGAGATGCATATTTGCAGCCTACCTTGTTGCATGTATTGACTATAACCATCCCGTTTTGTGAAGCCAAAGCAACAAGGTCATCATCCCCACAAAGACGGACCCACATGAGCTCATCGCTGGGAACCTAATATGTTAAGAGGTAAATGATATATCACAAATTCAAGATAACCCAGAAGTATGTTATTCAGAAGAGATATGGACACATGAGATAGTATACCAGGCGTATTGAAATAATTCCTGTTGACCTGATGGCTGAGAAAACATTCAGAGGAACTTTCTTGAAAACTAGATATTGGTCCTCACTAAATTCACTCACAGGAACAATGGAGGTTATTTTCTCCCCCTCAGACAAAGAAGTAAGAAGCTGAAGAAGGGACAATCAAAACACAGGTCGGTCAGTATGTCATCTGCTAAATTGCATTAGCATGGCATATTAACAAGCCCTGTACCTGTACCATTGGAGTCCCAGCAGAAGTTCTTGTGCCAGGTATCTTATAAGCATGTGCTGAGTACACTGTTCCCTTAGTCACTGAATCAAACACCATTCCAGTAATCCAGTTACTCCCTCCGTTCCAAATTAATTGACGTAGTTTTAGTACAACTTTGTTCTAAATCCGCGTCAATTAATTTGGAACGGAGGGAGTACATGAGAGCACGAAACTATGAGACATAACTTAAATTGTGATTTTAAGCAAGCAATGTAATTGTAAACTGCTTCAAGGGAGTATTTAATTGGTAAAGCATAAGCTTACAATGGCCATTCAACTCTCACTATTCCAGCCAAGCTGTAAACAGCAGGTAACTGAATGAACTAGCAGGTGTCTCAGCTGAACATTCTCTAGGGCAATCAGTTGAACATTCTAGTTAACTGAAACCACTTCTGTCCACCTCCGCGGGTATATAACAAGAGCTATCTCAAATTTTAAATACTCTCCCACCTACACAGGAAGGCCCTATCTGAAACAGTTTGATTCCGACAGGAACAAGACGAATTTTGCGTTTTCCAAATGAGGGCTGACAGGGTTCTATTCCCTCCTTCACAGTTTTTCAAATGGGGGCTTACAAGTGTGCCCAGCAGATTGCATGCTACTTTAAATTTCAAAGCAAAAGCAAGATCAGTAGATGACCAGACAAATATTGTCTGTCATCACATTTCACATACAACTTTCTAATTGTAAATTTGGTTGTTTTAACTTTCAATACACAGTGCTCACATGTCATGTCAGAACTTCTTTAAGTCTGAGCAAGAACATGTGGCTGAACTGAGATATGCTGGCATAATATTTATTAGAAACAGCAACCAATAACAATAGCAAATAGAGGGGGTCCAGCTTTCCTAACATGCTAGAAGATTTAATGACAATTGTGCCCTGGATCACATACCTGAAATAAAGAACATGGTCATGTGTTTGGCAGACAATGAAATCTGACATACTGTCATTATTTCTCATCTTTCCAACGGATTTTCCAATTGTCCCGCGGTGTTGTAAATTGAAGTTTTTGGGGTTCATTCGCTTAAGATAGCCTTTCTCAGTAAGAACCTTCAGGTGACAGATGTTTGTCAGCTTAAGAGAGGTTCAAACACAAACAAGAAAAGGAAAATGGATTCAGCCAAAATCTATCTAGGATCATAAAGTACATTAATACATGATTGTGTTTCTCACCAAAAGCATTTCTTCGTTAGGAATAACATCCAAATCAGCAACTTCACCGTTTGCTGAATCTTCTAGGAAAGAACGTGGTGGAGAGGCATATTTGTTCTTTAAATCAGCTGCTTCTTGTTGGATAAGCTAACACACCAACCAGAAACAAGAATTAATAACCGGGAGTGTAATCACAAGAAATTTACCCCAGCAAGAAAATCCGAGCAGACGCTAGTTAATTAACAGTGAGGAAATTACAGAGCCTACAAAACTTTTTCTACCGCTTGTACCTACTGTAAAGTGGCATGATGCATAACTAGCCTCGACAAGGTGAGGCTTTTTCACAATGCATGCCCTAATTTGTTGCTGACACGCTCTCTGGTACTATCCATGATGAGGTTGCTAGAGGACGTCTTAAGAGCTCAAAAGCTGCCGGGAGCTCTAGAGATTTCTCAATTTCTTTTTGCAGATGATAGTCTGTTGTTTACGAATGGTAGTGCACACCAGGATCGGTTCACTAAAGAAGCTCAGCTCTCAACCAGTTCGAGCAAAGCGCAGGACAGTTCATTAGTCTATCAGAGTGTTCACTCCTGTTTGGTGGCCGTTGCTCAAGGGCGATCAAGAAAAGGATGGGTTTGACGAGAAATAATAAGTATTTTCATCAACCAGTTATTTAATAAGTACTGAGGTGATAGCATGACAGCAAGGACCGTCACATGGATCATACAAATCAGTGTCCTCTGTCCTGACTCCTGACTAAACAAGGTGATAATTTGGCCAACCATTATATTTATTTACTTGAACTAACATGGATAGCCCTCTCATAAAGTACCCTCTTATAAGTTACCCTCGAATATATCTACGAATCAGAAGTTAAGGACACACAGGATCAAAAGCGAGGTACACAGAACGGTGAAATAACAGGAGCATTGTGGAGATGCGTTTTATCATGAAAGTCAGGACCAGTTTTATCACCAGGTTCTGTTCTTACGTGTTAACATGGAACACTGATATTCTTTACCAACAAAATTACAGAGAATTTAGATTTTTGGGTATATAGTTAATACTTTTCCTATATCAAGAAAAGAGTTCATAGACTTCAGAAGATAAAAGGTATAAAGCCAGATGAAAATAGAACAGACAGAAGAGATGAAGAGCCTAAAATGCTGAACCTGAAACATCAGTTTCTTGCTTGATAGGAGCTCATTCAACTTTGAAATACCCTCTGACAAAGAATTAGCTTCATCAATAAACTTTTTCTGCTGCAATAAACAGAAGCCTATTCAGATTCTCCAAATAGGGAAATAACTTATAAACGGCAAGACAATTGAATCTAAAAAGAAACCTCGAGGGAAGTAAGGTTTCTTAGTGTAATGTCCAAAAGAGCTTCTGCTTGCTTCTCGGATAGACCATATTCTGCAAATGCAATTCAGGGTTAGCTTATAGCCAACCAATAAGCATGTTATTTTATACTTACTACTCTGTAATAATCGATATTAATGTGTTCAACACATGATCAAACCATTCACAAAGGTGATAGCTCTTGTTCTTAATGAATAGAAAGGATAATAACACAGTGGAGCTAGTGACTAATTTTATGAAGACCGCAAGCTCAAATTTTGAGTATCTGTAGAAAAATTATCCAAGAAAAACTCGAACAAAAGATGTACTACTTTTGCCCTTGTAATGCAAATCTCCATGATGTAGAGAAAACTGTACAGCTTTTGACTGTATCATAACTTGCAACAGGCAATTGTAGCTTGAACACCAGTTGCTACAATGGAATCTCTAGGAGAATTTGGCTAACAAATGCAACCTCCAACTAAGCTTGTTTAAGCTATGTGGCCACATCAATGTTCCAAAGCCTGCGAGCTCAAGATGGCAACTGTAAAACCTAAACCCAGTGCTTTCGGCGGAACTGTTGTAGATGCATAGAAGGTGAGAAGCGCAGAAGAGATAGGAGACAGTGTGAGTTACAGCATTGAAAATTGTCTAGATTTCACCTTCATTGAAAGATCCACATTACCATTAAATGAAGTAAAATTAATGAAATTGAAATAGAAGATGTACCATTTGCTAAAGATTCCTTTGCCATGGTGTGATTTGATGTCTCTCTTATTATTTGAATTACAGAATCTAAATTGTCAAACCAATGACAATGTCCAGCAGAACCAAGCAAATTAATTATTGACCTTTCATTGTCCAAACAAGGGAACAGATCAAACAGAGGTAACATATCCAAAAGATTTTACCTTCACAATATGTTTTGTTTCTAGAGCTTGTGAAAGCTTAAACGTTGCACGCCTTTCAATAACAGAACATCTGAAGTCAAGGAACGCCTAGAGCACAATCAAGATTTCAATGGAAAATAGGCCTGGAGTTCATAAAGTTCTAGGTCATTTATCCTAGAAATCGTTCATACTCCTAAACAGGGCATGCAACATAAGGAATTAAGGATACTAAATGGTAAATGCACACAAAAATTACAGCGACTGCGTGTGTGTGTGGTGGTGGTGGGTGTGTGGAAGTTTTTCCTGAAAGATGAACTCCTGAAGATTAATTTTAATCTTCAAATGCTAGGTTAATGACCTAATGTCACATGTTCAGTTAGCACAGTAGAACTTGCAACTTCAGATAGAATCTACATATATGATCTACTGCAATATCTGGAAACAACAGAAATATTAAGTTCGTTGATCATGCCATCGAATGTGATCGGACAGGATAGGGGTGAGCATCATAGCACCTGCAGAATTTCCTTCAGTCCCATCAATTTTGGATGCCCATTAAGAATACTGAAGAAGGAAAACAACAGATGTAAGAACTGAAGACAGGTCAAGTTAGTTACTTTTTAAAAATGCCACACTTGATTAACATCATCAAAGCATGAAAAAAATCCTCTTAAAATTTACAAGTATGCTCTCTTGCCAATTTTTAGATGTTCTTCAAACATGTTTTTGTGTCACACTTTTAAGAAAGGCAAGTAAATATTAAGATCAAACATAGTACACAAGAAAACTTGAGCCTGCACACATCGATCTTAACTGTTTTCCATTTTTAATTAAAATGTTGCCGGAAACTTTTAGGTAACATGCACAACTTGAGAGCAAGACATGGACAGTCCTTAGTTAAAAGAAAGACATAAAATAATCTGTAAACACAAAACAATAATGATCATGTATACAAAAGAACACATAAGTATAGGAGTCAGTAGGGGTAGAGTATAACGTCTGTCCACAACCATTAAATGGATATTACTAAATTGGATTAAAAAAATTGGATAGGAGCATCCGAACCTAAATGGTGCATTTTATACTGGCATAGATCATGACTGTATTACTTATTTAGAATAAAGAGATCAAACCCGTCGACCAAGATTTTGAATATTTTATTGAATCCTTAGATTATCTGCATACAGGGATGCATCCATATGTTGATATAAGGTCTTGGATAGCTAAGCTATATCAAATACTAAACAACTGTGGCAATTATTTTAGTTGTGGTGGTACTTATCCTGTTTGACACGTGTATTTAAATCAAATGTGATTTTATATTTTTGCAAAAAGTTGTTAATGCATGGTATGGATCAATTGATGCTTCTAGTCACCAAGGGTGAAAAATGATTGAGATTGAAAGTCTCCTACCAATTATATTTTATATATTTGCAGCAGATATACCTAATTATGGCAGATTAAGGGCTTGTGCAGCTAAAGATTAGATACATCAAGCTGAAAGATATTCAATGAATTTTCTAGCTTCTTGTATGACGGTACAGGTTATACTGCGATCTATTTCCTCATTTTCATGCAATCAACAGCATGAGGAAAACAACTTTGTTTTCAGCATAAAAGTGCAAAGGGAGAAAAGCTGAGAATGGACTGGTACTATGATTCAAAGAGAACTATTGGAATTTAACAGACAAGCATATGTGCCATATACTTCCTTGTAACAGTGGGTAATGCAGTTGATTGACATAAAAAGTTAGGAAGCACCTTAAAATAGTTTAGCGGTATAAATTTAAATTTGCGATAATATCCTAAGTCTGAACATAAAAGAATATTAAATGAAGCGGCCAATATTGGGAAAATCAAACTCAGGTAAGAAAAGACATATTTTTATTGATGTGAACCCATGTTTAAGATCAATTGGGCAAAGGAAACATCGGAGAAGAAAATGAAGAACGAATTATGCACGTGTGAACAATTAACAGTCTGGCTTTTACTGTAGAACACATGACCAAACGAAATAAAATCATTAAACTGTATAAATGGTTAAAGCATACTTGCACTACCATGTTGCAGCTAAAACTAGATTGCAATGCTGTATGACGGTACAGGTTGTTCAGGGCTATGGCAGGATTTGCACCTCTTTTCACCTGGAACAGTATGCAAGAAAGGTACAGTTAATATCCTTAGGCCCAAGGTTATTCTAGTCTTACATGATGAAGATGAGCTCAGAGCAAGTAGTCAAAGATGATAGCCACTGCAGCATATGGAAGATACCGTTGCCATGAAAAGGGCAGTACGAAATAAATTTGGTGAAATGTGTGAATCCCATTTTGTAGCTAGTCGTAGTATAGATTTCCCAGCAGCCAGTCTCAGATATGGCTTATCGTACTCACTGTTACAGCATAAGAATCAGAGTGAAAACAGAGAACACATATAAATAAATTAACGATTTCACTTGTATCAATACAGAAAAGAACTTCAGAGAAAACGAACTGATAAATGATTTTGTAGTATCAGAGCTTTTAGCTTGAATAGCATCATTCAGTTAAGATTGTGAGCACTGCCACGTCAATTGGCGAAGGGTCTGCCGCCCTATTCACCTGGGCGGGCTTGGTGTACGGGACCTGCAGCGCACTGGCCTGGCCTTGCGCACCCGCTGGCTCTGGTTCACCAACCTCAATGACGACAGAGCATGGAGTGGCCTCGACCTGCAGTTTACACGCGAAGAACAGGCCTTCTTCTTCGCGTCCACGATCATGATCCTGGGCAATGGTGAGCGCGCACGCTTCTGGGAGGATCGATGGCTCAATGGACGCGCCATCTCTGAAATCGCACCCCAGCTCTACGCCCTAATCCCCAAGCGGCGACGCAAGACCAGAACTGTGGCGGATGGCTTACTCGAGCACCGATGGGCAACAGACATACAAGGCACCCTGGGCATTCACGAAATTGGCAATATTTGCTGCTCTGGCAGGCGATCGAGCGCGTCGCCCTCACTGCCGAGCCAGACCGCCTGCACTGGGTGTGGACCGCGACTGGCACGTACACGGCTCAGTCGGCATACCTCGCCACCTTCCACGGCTCGACCTCTTGCCCGGCGTGGAAGCTTACCTGGAAGACCTGGGCGCCGCCGCGTGTGAAGTTCTTCCACTGGCTAGCCAATCTTGGGCGCTGCTGGACGGCTGATCGACTTGCTCGCCGTGGCCTGCCACACCCGCCCCGCTGCCCGCTGTGCGACCAGACACCCGAATCAATCCAACACCTGCTCCTGGAATGCCCCTTCTCCAAGCAGGTGTGGCATGAGATCTTGTCGTGGCTGCGTCTCACCTGTCGTGTGCCCGATGGAGAGGAAAACCTGACGGACTGGTGGTGCAGAGCACGTCAGAGCACACCGAAACCCATGCACAAAGGGCTCGCCTCCGCAGCGCTGCTGATCCCTTGGATGACTTGGAAACATCGGAATGACTGCGTGTTCAACGCTGCAACACCATCAATCAGCGCCTTGGTGATCAAGATCAAAGACGAAGCTGCACTTTGGGCAAGAGCCGGTGCATTGGGCCTGCACGCCATTCTCCCACAGACTTGGGATGTACACTGATTTCTTTAGCTACTCGTGTAACTGAACCTCCTTGGAGGATTTAACAACTCTACCTTTTCAATATAAAGAAACGCAAAAGTCTTTTGCGTTTCCTCTAAAAAATCCTTAGCTCAGAGAAGCTTATTAAGAACACGAATTATACCCTCTTTACTTTCTTCTTTATGCACTCCTTATTGGCCCATGCAATAAGACCAAAACAATTTTAAACCCCAACCACATGGGTGATGTGAATCTTTTCTTCCAGGACGAACTAAAACTAAATCGACCACCTAATCAACAATGGTTACTTGCTTCTCCCTTTAGAATAAGTTTTGTGAGTGCCTAATTTCCTCCCATTATACTACAAGAGGAAGCATCTGGCTGAAAAAATGTTCATGTTCAAGTTGCACCAGTTCACCATAGTAGCCCAAACACGAAGCTAACAAAAATAGAAAGTTCATGAAAGTTACAGTACGCAGCTTGTTGCACAGTAAGCATTAGCCATGTCTAGCACAGTAGGAAAAATGACCACCTATCTTAATGCAAAGATGTGCTCTAAGAAGTAAGAAGAAGAAAGGAAGCTTGACCACACCACACCACAACAAATTATTTCTTTCAATAGTGCTTCACCAAATATATAATATAAAAGCTAATCAGCCAATGCATTGTAAAATATCTGTCCTGCGTAGTGAACAGTATCACTAATTGTTGAAAAGCTGGTGCAATCAGTAGAAACAAACAGAAATTTACAATAGTGAAGCATTTATTGAAAAAAAAAACATTTTAGAAGAATCTGAGAATGCAGAAAAATACGAACCATATAGCAATGGGCATGAATTCTTCACGAATTATATCTAACAACATCTTCAAAAAATGCTCTAGTCAATCCCGGGCAGTAGTTCTTGGTAAACAACTTTTGACAAGTGCTTTGAGACAATAAATCTACAATTGACCACAAAAAACATTAGAGCAAAACAGTACACTCCGCTCCACTCCTAGGAACAGGCTCCTAATGTGTAACTCACAAAACAGTTTAAAGAAGTTGTTGCTGAAGTGGACAGTGCAGGGTAAAATAATGTTGTTAATTTTACGCACATGTAAAACCTCCCTACTAAATCTACCATGAGTTTAATGCTTTATTTTGTCTAGAGATTACCTTTAGTTTACAAGAGAAGCTGCAGGCCGAATTTTCATTAGGAGGTGACAGTCCAGGAGTTGAAATAAACTGCACAAACCAAAGCAGGCATCATATCGGTATGTCTTACTCAGGACATCATATTGCTGTAAATAATTTATCTATCTCAGGCGAGACAAAAACATGTTGAACAAAATTGATAAATTGGCCGTCATATAATGTATACATAGAAAGAGAATGCTCTAGATTAAGCCCAAAGACTGTAATAGTGTTAGGATATTATGATTCTCATGTAAACCACCAACACCTTTCTGCAGGGAAGAGAAGATGATATAAGTTGTGCACAAAGGTGCGCCATTATTTAAAAACGAAGGCTTGCAAAAAACAAGAAATAACTTGCCACCAAAAGAACACCGGGACCAATATAGCATAAGAAACACATTCTGCAACAGGTACAAACATTTCCATATTTAAACAAGCCATTTTGATTCGTAAGTTGATACCAATATAGACAATAAATCAAAACCTAATGCATCATCTGATAACAAAAACTATATATCAAGCTCAGAGCTGCCAGTTTACGTTTCACATGACTGAATAAAAATTGAGAGAAAACTCATATATTTAATATAAGTTTTGTTGCAAGTCCTGAAAATGAATAAATATATTATATAATAATCTGGATAAGAATAGGTGTCAAACGAATATGGGTCACTGATTGATAATGTTGACTTAAAAATAGCAGGCGCTAAGGACGTTCTTTCATCACTTTGTTGCAAAAAAATGATGTATAATAAAAGTTTGAGTGGGATGGTTCATAGAACCTTTTCTAGGGTAATGATCTTTTCAAAACTAATTAGTTGGCATGGAAAACTACCTCATATTTGACATGTTTAAAAACCACATGGTGTCCATTTTCCATTTTAAGAAATTCTTAACGCAGAAATCATGTAATAACTTGTTTGATAACACACCATTGCAAGGCAAGATAGTGCCACCATGTAACAAAACACCCTTAACAAATAGTGAAACAAAAAGGTATTGTTTGAGACGATAATAAATTAGGACTATGACAAGTCACTGAATCACTGAACTAATTAGTAACTACCTCACATAATTTGGAAATTTCTTGTTAGCTGGCTACTATCAGTGAAGCAATTGCAGATATGGCATACTTCTTATTCAGCGTCGCTACTGGAGAAAAAAAGAAAAGCTTTCTATGAGTAAACTGAAGACAATTACAAATGGAGAGAGAACTGATGCACTTTCAACTTTTAGACACACAAGGTATTGGCCTTTTTATTAGTACAATCTTTTTTTTTACATTAGCATCAATTTATCTTATAGATTGGTATGGTGGTTTTTCTTCGGTTTTTAGCGAGCTAATACAAAGTCTTGAGAAAAAAAAAAGGCAAACGGCTTGGAGAGAATAAAATGTTCAAAACTTAAAAATGTCTACATCAAGCATGAACCGTGCATAGAGAAATTATCAAAAAAAACAAAGAATCAAGACAATCCAAATTCAGATACAATTGCAATTTGTTTTTACCTGAAATTGACAGATAAATGACAAACTGATTTTGCCAAAATATGCCAACATTTGGAGAGTCTTCTCATTTATCAGGACTGGGTCTTCTGAGAACAACTTTAACAAGTACTCCTCTGAGCCTGCATGATTACGCCTTTGAGTTAGAAGTAATAGAAGACGACTCCCAGAGGAGATGAAAGGAGTGCATGAACTTAAAAGAGATGTGCAGTTAAGCATGAAAAAGTTTGATCAACAGTGAGAACTGAAAAGGCAGTAAGCATCAAAAGGCTGCACACTTGTAGCAAAGGGCAGTTCATGTTCCTGTAAGGAAACAAGCAGCTCGCTAATTATTAACTTATCAACAGAAGATCACATGCAGACTCTATAAAATGAGTTGATTCATTTCTGCAGGAGAAAAGGGCCTCCAAAATGGCACAGATCATCTCCCAATTAAATAGTGAATTCGCGAGTTTTATAGACAGTTCTTTGCAGAAGTTGTAAATTAAATGTTTGTTACCAATTCTCTTGAGAAATGAATCCTGCAGTCATTCAAGCATGAAGTCGGTATAAATGAAGATATTAGATTTGTGGGGCTTCTATGATACAAGACTGAAGAAAACTCCTATGCATAATAAAACCATGTGAAGTTAACATAACATGGTAACAATGTACATGCGCTAGTTTGTAAACTCAAACCATTTCATGGCTCAACAGAATTCGCAGTCAATAGATTATTTAAAAGAACATGTAAGTCTTGCAGTATGTAGTTTTCTGACAAAAATGGCAGGAATTGGAACTGTTGTAAAAAGTAAGAAACTGCAGTCAGCTAGCCCTATGCCTACAGATTTTAAGCTTACAGGGAATAGCCATTTGTATGCATAATGAAAAATTTCAAGTTCAAATTTGACATCCAAACAAAACAATGTTGATCACATTGAAAAAGCAAAGAAAACAAATTTCCTCCTGTTTTTTCATGAGCACTAAATGAGTTATACGCTATCCTTTTGGTTGGTTCCCCTATAGGACCACCCCGCCGGCGCCATCACCACCACCTGGGCCTCGGCCGCCGCAGCTTGGTCGCCCTGCAGTCGCCGGAGGCCTCCGGCGGGTCGGCAATGCCCGCCGGTGTCGTTGGCGACGGACGCGTGGCTGCTGACGGAGCGATCCAGGGAGGCTGTGGAGAGGACACCAGGCGGCGGGGAGGCCAGCTCGCGCGTGGTGGTTCGGGAAGGACCCGCTGCTACGAGAGGCGCCATGGCGGCGGTCGATCTTGTGCGGGAGAGCAGCCACTTGAGGGAGGGGAGGAGGCCAGTGCTGGGTTGGGGGGGTGGGGACGGTGGCGGTGCCGGAGGGACTGGGGTGCCGGCGGTGGCAGTGGCGGCGGCGCCATTGGAGCCGCACGAGAGGGGAGAGAAGGGGATCGGAGAGGGTGGGTGGCCACACGAGAGAGAGAGGGGGTTCGCGACGAGTCCGGAACGGTGAACCACGTACTGTAGCCACGACCGGTTGTTGTTGCTTCCGGCCGGCCATATTGACTGCTACGTGTACACTGCATGGCTTTCAGGTACGTGTAACCTGATGCATAGATACTACTCACCTCTATTTTTTAATATAATATAAGATGTTTTTATCCAACTAGCACAAATGCCCGTGCGTTGCACCGGGGAAAAAAGGAATTAGGCAATAAGAAAAACATATTAGAAATAATCTAACTACTTTTAATGCATGGACACGGTATATAAGATGGTATACTTCAACTGATTTATTTAAGTCAAAACGTATGTCATTGCCGGGCCTATCACATAGTACATGGTCAATCGGAGTAACCATGCTTTTGGTATGCTATCTCTCCTAAAATAGGATCAGTTGCAGCAACCTACAAAAATAGCTAAATAGGAACATAGAGAAAATCACTATCCTGAAACATAAGAAAATTTCACGTGAGCTTCTAACAATATGAGATTGTTTACTTAAGAAACTATAACAAAGAAATCCTGAAGGAGTTGGTTTTCCGTTTGGATGAACTTATAATGTATTGTTGAAATCAAGAAGAACTGATAACCTTGCAGATCTGCACCAGCCGATATCCCCAATGAAATCACTAAAATGCTCAACATGTCTCAAACATGAGAGTCATTCGCATTGCTTAAATCTGAAACTCTGAAACTGCAGGTCTTCAAGACTTCAACCAAGAAAAATAGGATCTGGAGGTGGACTCGCATGATCACCATTCACCACAGTATTAAAACTGAAACAACGATGATTAATATGCATGAAGGTCCCCGTCTATGCTGCCACAGGATGGCGCGTTGGCGTCGGAGAGCACAACCGCGCCGGCCGTGGGCCCTTGCCCTGTGGAGCGTCTTGAGCAGCCGTGCCGCTGGGAGTATTGCTGAGGTCATAGCCACGGGCGCCGCCGTCAGTCGCTCTCTGGGTGGAGAACGTGATCGGCATTCGGAGCGTGCCCTTGTTGGCATCGTTCTTCTCCTCGTCACTATGTGCGTCTCCCAGCTCTGATACCTTGTCATTCAGCCCTGCCTCGTCTCAAGGGGCACAATTGCCAAACTAATCGTGCTGAATCACCCGCAATCGCCGAATGTCACCGGCGGCGAGCGGAGATATGGTCTGATGGGGCGGAGAGCGGGGAACGGGTCAGAATATGTCGAAGTCGTCGACGTTCCAGAGCGGGCAGCGGCCACGGCCGGCAGGGAGCTCGCGAGCGCAGCCGCGGCAGAAGGTGTGGCCGCACGGGATGAGGCCCCGCCTTTGGCCCACGCCATGCACACACAGCAGCACCCGCCGCCCCGGCCCCTAAGCCCGGCTCCGGCAGGTCCGCGTCTTCCTCCGTCCTGAGCGGGTTCAGCTCGCTCTGCTCCTCCTCCTCTTCCTGATCCGTCGGTGGCTGACGCGGCGAGGCCTCCGGATGTGGTAGCGGCGCGGGCACGGCCGTGGTCAACGCGGGCCGATAGGGAGGAAGGAAATAAGAGGCGCTGTGGGACGGGAAAAAAAGAACCGGTATATGACTTATGGGTGGTAATGGTGGGTAAATATGTGATTTGGTGAGAGGGTAAAATCGGCAAAAAAAATGACGTACCACAAGAAACCTTAATGGTTTTATTATTAGGTATAGATAAAATTGTCAAAAGTAACCCCACCGAAAAATTTGTCAAAAATAACCATGACGGGAGTTGAAAAAAGCGGCAATAAAGTAACTTCCCGTCCACTGGAACGGCAGGAATGACTTTCTGCCAACTTGGTGGGCGGGAAGTGACTTTGAACCGATTAACAGAGCATCCACTACATCGCTTTGTGCGAGCTCAGGAGGCGACACGTGTCTTTCCGCCCACTGGTTTGACGTCAAGACACTTTCCGCCATTTTGACTAGCGGGAGGGCACGTGTCGTTTTATCTGTCTCCCGCCAGGATCAGTTTGGATAAAAAAATCGGTGGGTTACTTTTGACAATTTCGTTCGGCAAGGGTCATATTTGTAAAAAAAAAATCTAAATACTACTACGTGAAAGAGACAAGGAACAAAATTGATCAAGTCGTGCATGCTAAATCGAAAAAAAAGATTAGCCAGTGGTATGGAGTGCCATGTTTCGATCGTTCGCGCCACCGCCGGTCGCGCGTTCGCGACACCGCCAAAACCCTAGAGGATCGCCGTCACCTCCACCTCTCCCCTTTCTTTCATTTCGTTGCCTTTCTTTCTCTCTGAATCAGCCAGATACGAAACACCGTGATGGGCATGGATTTACCCCTATGAGCACATTTTGCAGAAATCCCTTGCACTCGCATACTCTGCCTCCCGCGGTCCCTCATACCGTGATGTGGCCCAATAGTGCATGACAACACCCGACACATGGACAAAATACTTACGTCAATGGCTTAAATGACCATACGTGCATCCACGGGAAAAGTTTAACAACCCAAAAAAATATACTTCCTCCCAGCCAGGTGCTCGCATTGAAAGACGAGGTGCACTCCGACAAAATGTCCGGCGAGCTGGAAGAGGAGGAAGTAGCCGGACAGAGCCACATCGACGACGAGCCCGCGGGACAGTGGGGCGGCATGCATGCGACAATCAAAGCCTCCCTAACATGGCCGCCGCAACCACCATCTCCACCACAGGTCATCTACATTGCCTCGGACTCCGACTAGGGCGACGACCCTGCAACATCCAAGTTCCTCAAACAACTTTAGGCTATTTTGCCATATCCGGCAGATGCTCAGACCGACATAACTTTAGACAAAATTTCTGAAAGGACAAGGATGTCGCCTAGAAGGGGGGGGTGAATAGGCGTTTAAAACTTTTCCGGTTTAGGCTTGATAAATGCGGAATAAAACTAGGTGTTTAAATTATCAAGCACACAACCTAAATAAACTAGGTTCACCTATGTGCACCAACAACTTATGCTAAGCAAGACAAGTAACAAGGTGATAGCAAGATATGATACTTCAAGCTCGAAGGCTATCACAATGTAAAGTGCATAAGTAAAGAGCTCGGGTATAGAAATAACCGAGGCACGCGGAGACGACGATGTATTCCCGAGTTCCTCCTTTTTAGGGGAGTACGTCTCGTTGGAGGGGTGTGAGCTTCAAACTCAAGATGCCACAAAAGGCTTCACCCTATTCTCCGATGAACCTCGCACAAAGGCTCGGTTCACCTTCCACTATTGATTTCCTTTTGGGCGGAAATCGAGTCCCTTACAACAAACTTGAGGCACAACCCACAAAAGGATCGGGAGCTCCCAAGCGGCCACAAAAGGCCTTGCACCGCCACAAAAGGTGCCACTCACCACAAAAGGCGTTGACCACAAAAGGTCACAAGAACACCGTCTAGGGTCCAACGACCCAAGAGTAACAAGCTCACAATCTTCACTTCCACGAATCCTCGTGGAGAGAGCAAACCTATGCACAAAAGCAAAGGCAAACCTATGCACAAAAGCAAAGGCAAGAACACAAGAAGTGCTCAAGTCCTTCACTCCCAAATCCCACCAAAAGCAACAAATGCTTGTGGGGGGAGAAGAGAGGAAGAACAAAGAAGAACACAACAAATGGAACTTCAAGAACTAGATCGAAAGGGTTCCACTCACTTAGAGGAGAAACGGATCGGTAGAAATGTAGATCTAGGTCTTCTCCTTCAATCCTCCAAAGATCAACGAGTTTGGGTGGAGGGATTGGGAGATCTTGTAGTTTTGAGCTTGCAACAATGGAGGAGAGAGAAAGTAAATCGTGCTGGGCAGCTCTGGCTGGCTGGAGGAGGGTGGAGGGGTATTTATACCCCTCCCAGAAAAAGAGCCGTTGCAGCCAGGGGAATCGGATATTCCGGTATAAGTCATAGTCAGATAATCCGACTGTACCGGATAATCTGGCTGGACATATACCGGATATTCCGGAAAATATCAGTACGCCACAAACCTGGTTGACAGGGTAGTCGGATATTCCGATAAAGGTCACGACCGGATAATCCGACTGTATCGGATAATCCGATTGGACCTATATCGGATATTCCGAAAAACATCAGTACGCAAAGCTTCCAAAGTCCTTAGCCGTAATCGAAGAAACTGGAGAATCGGATAATCCGAGTCAGGGACCGGATAATCCGATTCCACTGTAAGAGCAAAACTCGACAGAAACAGCAGAACTAAAACTGCAATAACTTTCTCATACGAACTCCAAATGAGGTGAATCCAATTGCATTGGAAAGGTAACGACAAGGAGAATGCCTACAAGGAGAAATATTAAGGGTCACAAATATAGAGGGGATACCACACATGGGAAGGTGTGGACCCTATCTCGAAGGTGGACCGGTAATATTTCCAACGCCGAGAACGAACACGTTTTCCATCCGGACTCCGTTTTCAATGATCTTGGGCTTGCTCCGAAGATAATCACAAGCACCACAAGATCATGCATGTACACATCATAGTCCATCATGTGAGGAGGAGACCACAAAAGGAGAGTTTGACCTCTCAACAAGAGACGAACCGGTAAAACCTCCAATACCAAAAACACCACAAGATATTCGAATGAAATCCGTTTTTGATGAACTAGAGCTTGGTATGGAGATGAACACAAGCTCTAAATTCTCACATGGATAAAAGCCAAATAAGAACCAAGAAAGATGATATGCCAAGAATGCAAAGGTTTGAGCTCTCCACAAAGATGCGATCAAGTTACTCACTTGAGAGCCCCTCTTGATAGTACGGCATCTATCCTATAACCCGGTCTCCCACTAACACCATGAGACCGGTAAAATAGAAACCTTATCAAGATCATACATTTGCCTTGCGCATTCCACTTGAGCTAGATGATGACGATCTTGATCTCTTCAAGTGGACCACTTTTCTTGATTTGCGCTTGCTAGCACATGCTTGATGAAGACATCTCCAAATGCTCCCCCATACACCATTATGTGAGAGCCTCACTAAGCTCCGTCTTCATGTATCCACTTGCGCTTCATATTCTTCTCTTGATATAGATGATGGCTTGGAGATAAGCATGAAGTTCACTCAATCTTCTTTTCCAAGCCATGCTTGCAATAAGCTCAACTCTTCTCATGACCATTCTTCATATAAACCCTTGGATGGAACCTTGGTCATCATGTAATCTTCTAGAGTCCAACACATGAACTCCAATCTTTTCCTATGGACAAGTTCTACAAGTATATCTCAAAGCAAACATTAGTCCATAAGGATTGTCATTAATTACCAAAACCACGCATGGGGGAACACATGCACTTTCAATTTCTCGTAGCAGCAGCCAAAGAAAAATTAATAGAGACGACCGAGATGCTAGGGTGAAGAGCCACGTACATATCGATGATGTTGATGGGCCCATTGGTGTGGTCCATCGGGCACTCGGGTATGGGATAATTGTTGGCGTCGAGGCAGTCGGGTTTGGTGAGCTTCTTGACGATGACCCTCTTGGTCTCCTCATGGGTGTCGAACCCGAAGAGGATGGAGTCCAGCTTCAATGACGTCGCCTCCGAAACTTGGTGGGAAAGAGACGTTTAAGACATGAGATGCTACCCCAAAGCATATAGGAAGATGAGCGTGATGGGGTACTCGCCACCGTTTGTGGGGTAGGGGACGAGGTGTCGGGAGAGGCTATTGAGTGTCGGTCGTCGTGGGGGGGGGGGAGGATCAGGAACGTCGGCGAGCGGGAGGAGTGGAGGGAGGCCAAGGATGGCTAGGGTTATTGTATTGCTCCTTTTTTCTATTTTGAACTAATCATTGGTCTTTTTTTTTCTCTCGGCGAGGGTTTAGCGTTTTCTGGGACATGATCAAAATAAGGTCACCCAAGTGTCTCTCAGTGCTGGGTCGAGCCGGCGCCGTCCAACGGGTGGTGTTTTCGCCGCGTGTACCGTTTGCCTAGCTAGTACGTTTTTTGGCGCTTGGTAAACAGTTCCCAGGTAGTGTGTGCAGTGCACGGTAGGCGAGCTGCACTCCGGCACAGTAAAACGACGCATGCAGTTGGGACAAGGCCAGTAGAGTTATCCAAACACTCTCTAGAGAGTTCACGGGAGATAGAGAGAGGTGAGCTGGGTACTTGGTCCATCAGAAGGTGGTTTCGGTTCCAGCATCCAAAGAGCAGGTCGTTCCAAGATCATTAAATTAGCTTTCGCAAAAGGCAACCTGTTCCCCAATCCCAACCCATTGGACTGGACCAGCCAAGGAAGAAAAAGAAAGTAATAGGAGTATTAGACTAGTCACAATGGGGGTATCATAGGTAGTATCATGCATGCCATGTTGGCAAAAAGATGACATGGCACTGCAATTAATGAAGAGAGAGGTAATAGTGGTATCATAGGTAGATACCGTAACATAACGGATTCCTATGCAATATGAGTTACAACCTAATAAATGCAGTGTTACATGATATCACAAATATGCTACTACCCATTGTGAAGGTAGTAACATAGACTAGTATCATGTGTATGATACTAGTATATGATACCCACCCCATTGTGATTAGTCTTACTAGAGAGACAAAAATGGATGCTAGTGGGCCTGCTCGCCGCGGGGCATATGCGACACCAACGAAAAAGTGGCGGGGCGGCGCGAGAGAAAACAAATTCGGTATCCTTTTCCCGCGCACGTACGCAACCAAATTTGGCTTGTTACATGTATCGCCACATCATGTTATGCTTCGTTGACAGCAACATTAAACAATTTCAGACTAATAATGGTTGCCTCGATCGACTCGGTGAAGTGACTAGCGTGTGTGTGTTTAATAGTACTAACTGTTAAACAAAGTGCTACTGATAGGGGGGGGGGGCCGCGTCGTGTAGCAACATTCCAGCCGCAAGCCAGGTCAGGCACCCACCAACACAACAAGACTCTCGCTACATCAAATAAAATAATCGGCCGAGAGATCCCAAGGGCTTTTTGGCGGCGCGGAGACCGAGGCCGGAGGAGGAAAAGAAACGGATCGCTTCCCTCCCAGACCCTCTCTGTTTCATCTTGACCAAAAGCGACTTTTAATAAATATAATAATATATTAGCTTAACATAAACCTCGTACTAAGCTAATTATTAAAATATATGCACTGTAGTAATAAATTTGGTCGTGTGGTTCTGCAGGCACCACCAAGAGGTGTGTAGTATATACTAATGGCAAGTGGGTCCGGAGACCAACAGCGTTCCGTGGACCAACCTACCAGGTCGCCACCGGACATGCCGCAACACAGTCTCCGCAACTAGCAGTAATTAATAAGTACACTCTGGATCCTTCCTTGCTTCACGTGCAGAGGCGCGAGTGAACGACCGACCGACACGTGTTGGCGTGCACCGGCGATGAAAAAAGGAACGGGGCATTCTCAGTTCGGTGCTGGTAGCACGTGCCAAGAATGACTGCGTGATGCTGCGTTACTTCTGCTTTCTCCGTTCCAAATTACTTGCCACATACTGTATTTTTCTAAAAACGAATGTATATAGACTCTAAACAAGTATAAATATATCTGTATTTGGACAAAGCCAAGTCAACTAATATGGAACGGAGGGAGTAGTGCGTACTACTTCAACCAGTTCATTTCGATTATTTGATCGTTTATAAGCAAGGTGAAGACAATGCTAGAAATTTACATAATTCAATTTTACGGAAAATTCTATTTGAAGAACGCTTTGAATCTGTTGGTTACATTCGAACACTGCGTTGGGTGTGGCCCGACCAGATCGTGCGGTTTCCGTCGCCGATCAGCTCCCCATTTCCCGTCCCATTGCACCGACACATCTCCTCTAAAAAAACCCGTCACACACACCGACACCTCGATCGAGGTACGCGCGGTGCACTCCAACCTCGCGGAGCTCTGCGACCACATCCTGCCCGAGGGATTCAGATCTGGCGCATTCTCTGATGTTCTCCTCGTGGCCATGGGCACCACCTACCGCCTCAACATCTCCCATTACACCTACTTCAGGTGAGCGTTCTCGAACGCAGAGAGGGGCCTCGGGGTAGGGCATATCATAGTCGCTGCTACTGCAGATCTTCACATGGGAGTTTCATGCTTACCCAAGGCTGACTGGGGAGATGCTAGGCGAGTAAGAGCCACAGTCGGAGTGCACACACAAAAAAAAAATCAAGTTTTAGTAGGCCTAGACCGTCGTTGTGAAGACCCGAATTTTTGGATAGCTTAATTAATTTGATTAAAATAAAATTAGCTTTTGATCAGTTTAATTTTGCTAACCTCTTGTGTTTAAGTGGTTGTTAATTTGTGCATGCAATTGAAATTAGAGGAGTTGATCTGATTGCTTGTGTACGTTCATCAACTAGTAATAGCTTTGCTTGTCGTTGGAGCTAGCTAGAGTACTTTGATGCATTTGGATCGAGCTGCTTTGTACGTGCATGCATAGATGATCTTACCATGCATACGTGAGAGAATACGTCAGCCAAGGTCAACGTGGCTTGATACTAGAGGAAGGTAGGGCGCCTAGGCAGCAGTTGGTCGGCCAGGTCCTACGTGGAACTTTGCATGGCAGTGAGCCAGTGAACGTTTGACAGGTAGCAGGTCAGCTCTCTTCCGTAGCAGCGAAGGATCGCATGGCTTAGATAGTTTGCTAACGCTGCCTTGGGATATTTTAGCCGGTGCTCTCTCCTGTATATAGTTAGCGAACTCTCCTCTTTCCGTTCCAACTCAACGTTCAGCTCTCAGCTAGTAGATCGAGCGTGAGGCAGAGAAGTGGAGTGAGAGCGAGAGATTAGAGAGTTAGCGTCGGCGGCGAGAGTAAGCCAGCCAGCTCGGCTGGCATGTTGGTCGGCGTCGGCGAGCGGAGCGTCGCCGGTGGTATTCTTCAGGCTACATACGGTGCTGGCGTACAATCCATATGCCGATCCATCCGATCGGAGGAGGCGATCTGTTGGCTGGTGGTATCCCTTCAGCTAGCTCGTATGTTAGCTCTGGAGTGTTTAAGCGCCTGATGTATCATTTGACGGCTACGGCATAGCTATCTGAGGCAAGCTTCTTATCTCTCTCATATATTTCGTAGAGTATGCTTTGATTGAATATGTGATACCCTGAGTGGTACGAGCTTTGTGTCGATATACGGGGCTAGTGCGCTGGTGTCGTTACGGTGATGGATCCGCAGGAGCCACCGGTACGAGCCGGGCTTAGCACGTGTATTTGACATGCAAATGAGCACAACGTTTTCATAAAGTAAACTTGGTGCTACGAAGGTGATCGTATTGTACCGGTCACAGTACAGGTATGGGACTGTCTGAGCTCTCCGTGAGGGGCGGCCCTTGAATGGAAAGTGTCGGTGATGGATCCGTAGGAGCGACCGACATCGAGTAGGTCAGGGTGTCCGGTGTCCGAGCGGGTGAAAGGGCTCTGCTCGTTCTGGAATCCTGTGTGGTTCTGGTCGAGGCTGTCGATGTCGGAGTACCCCTCTTAAGAGTGTAAAAGCGTGAATATTCACCCCTGTGATTCCCGGGTAGGGAAACTCACTTTCATGTGTGGCACCATGATTTCTAATTTGACTAAGAACTTAACCACACAAATGATTTATCTGTATTTCGAAAACCTAGTGTATTTTACAAATTATATGAAAGTGTATGAATTGTTTGCTGAGTATAACTCCTGTTGTACTCACCCTTGCTCCCTTTGTTTTTTTATGATATCAGAGCTCGCAGCGGAAGACGATGTCATCCGAGGAGTAGGCTGGACCAGTTGGGTGGGAACGACTAGAGAATTTACTCTTGTAATTGTAATAATGTTGTAAAAATGATTAGAAGAGATTCTTGAGATCCACTGTGCTGGTTTATCCTGCTTCTCTAGCCTTGCACGTGTATAGACTTTCGGGTCTATAGACGCGCGGCGGCTGTCATTCTACCGAGCCGGGTCTCGGGGCGTGACAGTTTTAGTGGTATCAGAGCTCAAGGTTTAGGACACGTGGGGCCTAACGGGTAGAACGTTAGTTAGTGTCAGCTACTAATATTGTTTGTTGTTTATTGTTTGTGACAAACTTTAATGCATGTTTACTTGTACTAACATTCATGCATGGTTTTCTTGTTCTAACATTTAGTTATATTTGTTGAATTTGTGTGCTTTGATTGCATGAAAAAAAAAAAATTCGTTTCAATTTTCAAATCTTGCTTGTTAGTCTTGAAAATTATATAAAAGTGTTTGTTTAGAGGAATTTCGGGGACGAAATTCTTATAAGGTGGGGAGGATGTGAAGACCCGAATTTTTGGATAGCTTAATTAATTTGATTAAAATAAAATTAGCTTTTGATCAGTTTAATTTTGCTAACCTCTTGTGTTTAAGTGGTTGTTAATTTGTGCATGCAATTGAAATTAGAGGAGTTGATCTGATTGCTTGTGTACGTTCATCAACTAGTAATAGCTTTGCTTGTCGTTGGAGCTAGCTAGAGTACTTTGATGCATTTGGATCGAGCTGCTTTGTACGTGCATGCATAGATGATCTTACCATGCATACGTGAGAGAATACGTCAGCCAAGGTCAACGTGGCTTGATACTAGAGGAAGGTAGGGCGCCTAGGCAGCAGTTGGTCGGCCAGGTCCTACGTGGAACTTTGCATGGCAGTGAGCCAGTGAACGTTTGACAGGTAGCAGGTCAGCTCTCTTCCGTAGCAGCGAAGGATCGCATGGCTTAGATAGTTTGCTAACGCTGCCTTGGGATATTTTAGCCGGTGCTCTCTCCTGTATATAGTTAGCGAACTCTCCTCTTTCCGTTCCAACTCAACGTTCAGCTCTCAGCTAGTAGATCGAGCGTGAGGCAGAGAAGTGGAGTGAGAGCGAGAGATTAGAGAGTTAGCGTCGGCGGCGAGAGTAAGCCAGCCAGCTCGGCTGGCATGTTGGTCGGCGTCGGCGAGCGGAGCGTCGCCGGTGGTATTCTTCAGGCTACATACGGTGCTGGCGTACAATCCATATGCCGATCCATCCGATCGGAGGAGGCGATCTGTTGGCTGGTGGTATCCCTTCAGCTAGCTCGTATGTTAGCTCTGGAGTGTTTAAGCGCCTGATGTATCATTTGACGGCTACGGCATAGCTATCTGAGGCAAGCGGTTCTTATCTCTCTCATATATTTCGTAGAGTATGCTTTGATTGAATATGTGATACCCTGAGTGGTACGAGCTTTGTGTCGATATACGGGGCTAGTGCGCTGGTGTCGTTACGGTGATGGATCCGCAGGAGCCACCGGTACGAGCCGGGCTTAGCACGTGTATTTGACATGCAAATGAGCACAACGTTTTCATAAAGTAAACTTGGTGCTACGAAGGTGATCGTATTGTACCGGTCACAGTACAGGTATGGGACTGTCTGAGCTCTCCGTGAGGGGCGGCCCTTGAATGGAAAGTGTCGGTGATGGATCCGTAGGAGCGACCGACATCGAGTAGGTCAGGGTGTCCGGTGTCCGAGCGGGTGAAAGGGCTCTGCTCGTTCTGGAATCCTGTGTGGTTCTGGTCGAGGCTGTCGATGTCGGAGTACCCCTCTTAAGAGTGTAAAAGCGTGAATATTCACCCCTGTGATTCCCGGGTAGGGAAACTCACTTTCATGTGTGGCACCATGATTTCTAATTTGACTAAGAACTTAACCACACAAATGATTTATCTGTATTTCGAAAACCTAGTGTATTTTACAAATTATATGAAAGTGTATGAATTGTTTGCTGAGTATAACTCCTGTTGTACTCACCCTTGCTCCCTTTGTTTTTTTATGATATCAGAGCTCGCAGCGGAAGACGATGTCATCCGAGGAGTAGGCTGGACCAGTTGGGTGGGAAACGACTAGAGAATTTACTCTTGTAATTGTAATAATGTTGTAAAAATGATTAGAAGAGATTCTTGAGATCCACTGTGCTGGTTTATCCTGCTTCTCTAGCCTTGCACGTGTATAGACTTTCGGGTCTATAGACGCGCGGCGGCTGTCATTCTACCGAGCCGGGTCTCGGGGCGTGACAGTCGTAGTATGTAATTAAGAAACACACACTTTTCCAATTCACTTTGCATTTCCCTCCTACACCATTGTTCTTCATCCAAGTCCCAAGTGAAGCACCGACGAACAGTGGCGGACGCAGGAAAAAAATGGAGGGTGGGCTAGGAAATTATCAAAGGGTGCCACTGGCGATTTTTTTTTGACAACACATGTAATCCATAATTGCACTGAAAGGACTATATAAATAAGTTGAAGTCTCACAATATTAAAGCTCACCAAATAATTCAAACACATAAATAAAGTCTGACATGATAAAATATAGCATAAATAGAAAATTACATCACTATGACTTTTGATTAGCCCTCTTTTGAATTTCATTCCAGTAAAAATACTCATTAGAATCAAGGAAACTAAACTGATCTAGAAACTAGAAGCTACCAGCTAGCAGTACTATTTTAGTTCACCATTTTATTAACAACGGAAGGCTCAGAAAGATGTAGCCCAAAACCATAAGTACTCTGTTTCTCAATTCTCAGAACAGAAACTTGTTTTCATCAGTGAGACCAATCGGCTGGACCAAATCGAGCAAACGACCACTCAAAACGACCGTGCGAACATAACCTAAATTTCATTCCATAGAGTCGTCACCTAATTTTACTATCTTTGCCCTCGAAAATGGAGATTTGTCCTACTGCATACAGAGACAACAACAGGAATGACCTTTGTCCTAATCCCCTGATGTTCTTGCTGAACCCTAGACCTAAACAGCGTGGAATCCATGTCAAAACTGTTCCAATAACTCACACAGGATGGGGCCCTCACCCTTGATGCCTGAGCAGATGGAGCTCGAGCTGGCGGCCGGCGGGCGGGGGCCCCGGGGTGGCCGGGCAGGGACGGGCGGCGGCGGGCGTGTCGGGGAGTCGGCCGGCGGCGGAGACGGAAGAGTGGGGGCGGGGCGGGGCGGCGGCGGCCGGGGGCGGGGCAGGGCCGCAGGGGCTAGGTTGTCGTCATGGCCTTCTTTCCTCGAGCTCTTTCCTCTGGATCGATTCGCGAATCAGTTCTCGTCCAGACAGAGAAGAGCAGGCTAGCGCTGGAAAAAAAATGGGCCAGGAGTCCAAATTGGGCCTAATCTGCTTAATATCTGGGGGGGTCCGTTTTTTTCTCAAAATTCAGGGTGGGCCGCTGCCCACCCTGCCCGCCCGCTGCGTCCGCCACTGCCGACGAACGCGGACGCCGACTGGGGAGATGCTAGAACACTAATAGGGCTTGGGTGGGCACGCCGAGCACAGGAGTCTTTCGTTCACTGATATAGTTGCAATTTTAATTTAAACTTGCAATAACCATATTTTTGCTAAGTTGGAATTATCATTGGTCGTATTTTTCCTACTGTACTTTCTTTTTGGTTGGGGAGAGAAGCCTGGCACAAACAGGGCAGGAGCGCACCTCTCTGTGCACGCGAGGACACGGACCGGCCGGCCGGCCTGGCGCAGTGGCGCATGCCATGCCTCTCTCTCTCCTTCTCGGTCCTCCCTTCTTTTTCTTGCCGCCCATGCCCATCGCCTTGCCCCTCAGCCCCTGCCGTCTTTCTCCCAACAATAATACACTCTCCGGGTGGGTGGGACCCACAGAATCGCCTCGGGGGTTCCAGAAAGTTCTTCTTGCACACCAAGCAAGAGGGCGGTACCCTTACCGCGCAGGCACCCAAACCAGCAGGGGCAGCAAGGGAATTTTCCTTCTTTCTGTGTAGCAAGCACGAACCGCGCCGCGCGTCAGCTGTGAGCCTGAGTGCACCAACAAACAGTTTACAAGAAGGCCAGGGACCAACTTGCAAACCACCTACTCCCTCCAGCACCAGATATTTTTGCCCATGAATCGATCGACCGACCGATAGCTAGCTTGCACCGCTGTGAAACCCGGCCTGGCTGCTTGATGTGCTCACACGTACAGTACATACATACGCGCAAGCATGTGTGAGTCTCGATTCCCGTACGTACGTGCACATGAACTACTCCCACGTGCTTACGTACATATTGCTTTCTTACACAAGTCAACACATGCATGTATATATAATTTGAAACTGTGGTTTTTTCTAGTCCTCGGGATTTTTTAAAATGTTTAGACCAGTACAAGAATTTACATTTTCTTCAACCGTGGGTGGGAATTAATGGTACGATTTTCTTGCAATATGCGACCAATTTTCTTGCGGTGACTATGAATCTTTAGCTAGGTGGTGGATTAGCGAAAATAAGAACTCGATTCTTTATATTTTATCTACTGTCGCGTTGTGGGTGCTATATATGGACCATTCGTAAGGAGATGTGTGCTTCCAGGGGCTAGACTCACAAGGTGTCAAGATGCTGATAGCCTGACTCTTTACAACTAGCAGAGCACTAATCACTCAAGAGGTTAGGGCACGATAGCCACTGGAGTTGAACAACTTACCCTTCCAGACAGAAAGCCGACTGCAAGCGCGGTCGAGTATGTGTTGAATATGAACTAAATGAAGACGACCAAGAAGCAAAGGAAACCATAAGTATGTGATGGAAAAAGATCCACAAGTTATCCTTCCAAGCCATGCAAGATTACATCTAAATCTATGTCATGACAGTGGATAGGGACGTCATAGCACATGTTGGCATTGATCCATAGTCCTAAGGTGTCCCCTAAGGCGGAGATGATCACCAACAGCCTTGCGACCTCTATTCGTGTTGGATTCGCGGAGATGACTGCACCGTCAACATAGAGGCTAAAGCGAAGCGTCTCTTCCCGTGCCAGTATAGAAGCGAGCAATCCTACCGCTTGGGCCTTCTCGAGGATGCGATGTAAGAGGTCAATGACAAAGATGAAGAGGAACAATGATAGGGTACCATTCCAATGAAAATCGGGATGATGTAGGATTGGAGGGCTGGTGTAACCGCTAAGGAACTGCTGAGGTTGCTGATGAAAAGAGATAAAGCATAGTCCTTGAAGAAGATCGAGGATATAGTCCCACAAAACAGAGTCGTTTCGCCAATAAAGAAGTCATCCTTGACTTGACGATTGACCATTCCATCCCTAAAGGCCTTGGCAAAATCTCATTTCATTAAGAGCGGCAGTTTCATTTCTTGTGCCAAAACCTTGCTAATTTCTTACATATAGGAAACTTTTGTGCATAATATGGGATTTAAAAATGCAATCCGGGCGCGTGAAACCAACTCCCCTATATAAGGACACAGCCACAGCCGGCGAGCGAGAACCTTGGAAAACTTAGCGAAATAATTTATAAGAGACTATTATGGGGGGGGGGGGGGGGGACTGGTCTTGATTTTTCTTCGGAAGAATGCATATGAAGGTGTCGTTCAGATGTCACTGGCAGCAAGGCAATTAGAGTGATTAAATACCGCCATAATGTCCTACTTGACCATAGAACATGTTGGTAATCCCGTTAGGCCCGGGTGCCTTTTTGGACGAATGTTATTTGATCGCTTCCCAAACATCTTGGTTAGATCTAGCCCGACAAGTCGATCAAGTATGAGTTGATGGATTGGCCATAGAGAGGACTTTGTTACATAGTGCTAACTAGAAGAGGGAGTGAAGGGGTCCTCGAGGATGTGTTGAATATGAACAAAATGAAGACGACCAAGAAGCAAAGGAAACCATAAGTATGTGATGGAAAAAGATCCACAAGTTATCCTTCCAAACCATGCAAGATGACTAGATAGGGATGACATAGCACGTATTGGTGTTGATCCATAGTCCTATGGTGTTGCCAAAGGCGGAGATGATCACCAGCATCGTTGCGACCTCCATTCATGTTGGATTCACGGAGATGATTGCGTCGTCAACATACAGGCTAACGCGAAGCGTCTCTTGCCGGTAGAGGAGCGATGATGTGATGCAAGAGGTCAATTGCAAATAAGAAGATAGTGATACGTCTCCAACGTATCTATAATTTTTGATGTTCCATGCTTGTTTTATACCTATTGCTACATGTTTTGCATCTACTTTATGTCACTTTTATACATTTTCCGGGACTAACCTATTAACAAGATGCCGAAGTGCCAGTTCCTGTTTTCTGCTGTTTTTGTATTCCAGAAAAGCTAGTCTGGAAATATTCTCGGAATTGGACGAAATCTTTTCGGGAGGTGCTATTTTTCCAGAAGACACAAGATGACGCAAAGAAGCAGCAGAGGAGGCCCACAGGGGCCCCACACGCCATGAGGGCGCGGGTGCCCCCTTGGCCGCGCCCTCATACGGTGTGGGCCCCACGGGGCTCGCCAGCCGCCGCCCTTTCGCCTACTTATTCCCCCCGAGAAAATAACCCTAAGCACCTGAGCCATTATCCACGAAAAGTTCCAGAGACGCCGCCGCCGTCAACCCTAGCTCGGAAGGGTCCAGAACCTCCTCCCGGCACCCCGCCGGAGAGGGGAATCGTCACCGGAGGCTTCTACATCGCCATGCCTGCCTCCGAGGTGATGCGTGAGTAGTTCATCCTTGGACTACGGGTCCATAGCAGTAGCTAGATGGTTGTCTCTCCTATTTGTGCCATCATGTTTAGATCTTGTGAGCTGCCCTACATGATCAAGGTCATATTATTGTAATGTTGCGTGTTGTGTTTGCTGGGATCCGATGAATATTGAATATTATGTCAAGTTGATTATCAATCTATGCCCTATGTTATTTATGATCTTGCATGCTCTCCGTTGCTAGTAGATACTTTGGCCAAGTAGATGCTTGTGACTCCAAGAGGGAGTATTTATGCTAGATAGTGGGTTCATGCCTCCATTGAATCTGGGACAGTGACAGAAAGTTCTAAGGTTGTGGATGTGCTGTTGCCACTAGGGATAACCCAACGATGCTATGTCCACGGGCATATGTGTTTGTTTACATTACGCACTTTACTTAATGCGATTATCCGTTGCTTGCAACTTAATACCAACGGGGGACTCGGATGACAACCCGGCGGTGGATTATTAGTCATAGACGCAGTTGGATGACGGTCTATGTATCATGTCGTAATGCCCAATTAAATATCATAGTAATCATCATGCCATGTATTTGCATTGTCATGCGCTCACTATTTGTCAATTGCCCAGCTGTAATTTGTTTACCCAACATGTTAGATATCTTTATGGAGAGACACCACTAGTGAACTGTGGACCCCGGTCCAATTCCTTTACATTGATTAAATCACAAACTGCAAACTGTTCCTTTTTCATTCGCTGCAACTTAATACTCATTTTCCACACGAGACGTTTAATCCTTTATTTTCAGCAAGCCGGTGAGATTGACAACCTCACTGTTTCGTTGGGGCAAAGTATTGTGTTTGTTTTGTGTGCAGGTCCACGTCAGCGCCGGAGTCCCTGGTGTTGCGCCGCATCATATTTCGCTGTTGACAACCTTCTGAAGAATCGTTACTCCTACTGGTTCGATAAACCTTGGTTTCATACTGAGGGAAAACTTGCTGCTAGGCTACATCAAACCTTCCTCTTGGGGTCTCCCAACGAGCAAGTACGTCTTGCATCAGATAGGAACGATGATGGGGTTCCTAATGGAAACCGCGATGATGTAGGATTGGAGGGCTAGTGTAACCGTTCAGCCAATTACGAGGTTACCGATGAAAAGAGCAGCGCGAGGTAGTCCCGCCATCAAGCCAAAAACCCTAGTCGTTGAAGAAGTTTGAGGATATATTCCACGTACGAAACAGATAAAAGGCCTTGGCAAAATCTCGTTTTATTAGGAGCGACGGTTTAATTTTTTGTGAAAAACCTAACCAATTTTCTTACATACAGGAAACTTTTGTGCACAATGTGGGATTTAAAAATGCAATATGGGCACGTGAAAACCAACTACCCTATCCGAGGGCACAACCAGTGAGCGAGGACCTTGGAAAACTTACCGAAAGAATGAAGAAGACTAATATTGGGGAAGGAGGGGGGGGGGGGGGGGGGGGGGCTTGATTATTGTTCGGAAGAAGGCATATGAAGGTGTTGTTCAGTCTAGAGACGTCATCAGTGGCAAGGCAATTAGAGTGACTGAATACGGCCACAATGTCCTACTTGACTATAGAACATGTAGATAAACCCATTAGGCCCGGATGCTTTTTTTGGACGCACGATATTTAATCGATTCCCAGACTTCTTGTTTGGAGAACAGGAGATCCAGCCCAAACAGTGACACATATGGCAAGTCGATCAAGTTTTGAGTTTATGGATTGGCCGTATGGGACTTTGTTATGCAGCGTTAACGAGAAGTGGGAGTGAAGGGGCTCCTCTTTGTCAATATGGCCAGAGTGGATTTCATTGTCGGAATGGTGCGACAAAATGAAGATCACTTTGATAAAAAAAACATAGTATGAGTTTTTGAGAGATTTTACCTCAAATCAACTATATCCAGGAGAGATGCCACCTCTTTGTGGCTAATGAATAGGGATGTAAACAGATCAGACCGGATCGGATTTTGCCTCTACCATATCATTTACCACAATATTTCATCAGATCCGGAGCGGAGCGGATAATGACTAGATGCGGATTCGGAGCCGGATATATGTAGTCGCGGATTCGGAGCGGAAATGAAACTAATCGAATATATGCGCATATAAGTAAATTGCCAAATGATACAACCAAAAAATAATTGTTTAATAACCTAGTAACTAATGAAGTTGTACCCCATACTCTTTATAGTGAATATTTTATGTGAGTTGTTGCTTAGTGGACGAACTCGTCAACTCACTAGCTGCGAATTATGATCTACGAAATAGTAGGTTAGACATTTCGGTAGAAAATCGGATTATACAGATTAAAACCGTCAGACAATCCTATTTAGCGTTCAGATAATCCATATTTTGTGATACTTAACATACCCTATCCGGATGTCAAGTTCGGAATCGGATATCCTTATCCGCCGGATTCATTAAAACCGGATATGGATTATTCAAAACGGTTTTGGAACCGAATACGGTGCCGTTTACCTAATCTGAATCAAAATTAACTGTTCCTTCATGCACTCTTGAAGTGTATTTAAAACCATGGTCATTGTTATTATGTAAATGTTGAAGAGATTAATATTTTAGAGTTGTAACTTGTTGATATACATTCCTTTTTAATTAATTAGATATAATTAATTGTACTAGCATCATAGTACTTGTAACCAAAATAACAGGCAACAGCGATCAATTATTGCAGACATCTCCTTCGTCTAACACAGTCACTCCTTGTTAAAAAAAAAAACACAGTCACTCACCCCACGCTTCATCCCAAGCGTGACTTGCCATCCACGAATGCACATTTACAAAAACAACCCCGACCCATACATCTTCCGAAACCAGCCACTATTCTCTTCAAGGTCCCCTAAGCAAACGCAGATATTTTCCCAAGGAGCGACGCGAGCAACTTTGCGCACGGGTCCAGCGAGAAGCGTCGAATTCGAAATTTGAAATGAGCCACTGCGTCTTCTTCTTCGTACGGATAAAAGAGCAGGACCGGCACCGAGACGGACCTAGGGTTCCGTTACCCACACCGCTCGCCTATAAAAGACGCTAGCCCCCACCCCCCCGCGCGCCGTTCTTATCCACGGAGTAGCATTGCTGCATTGTACCACCAAAGCATGGTCTCCCGCCGTGGCGCCGATAGGCCGCCGCCGCGGTACGGCGGGCGAAGGCCGCCGACGGGAGGGCGCCAAGGTGTCTGGTGGCCGCGTCCTGGCGCGGGCACCCTGCGCCCTGCTGCGCCGGCGTCTTACACGCCGGGGACGGCGCCCGTCTACCACAACCCGGCCGCGACGGCGTACCAGCCCGGCGCCGTCTACCGCGCGCCCGCGCCTGCGCCCGTCACCATCCGCGCGCCTTCTCCTACCCCGGCCACCGTCCGCGCGCCCTCGCCGGCCGCGGCGCCGTTCCAGCCGGCCCGCGTCTCGGCGTCGCCGACCCCGACGCCGTCCACGTCCACCGCCTCCATCGCCAAGGAGCTCGAGCAGAAGCTCTTCGTGACCGAGACCGCGCTGGCGCCGCCGGCCGCGGCGGCGGCCGCGGCGGTCGAGGCGTCGCAGCCCGCGGCCGAGAAGGCGCCCGAGGTCGACCTCGCGCCGGTCTCCAAGAAGGTGGTGGCCCACCCAGCGCGCCCCGGCGCCGGCACCGCCGGCAAGAAGGTCATGATCCGCGCGAACCACTTCCTCGTCAACGTCGCCGACAACAACCTGTTCCACTACGATGTAAGGCTCGCCCAACCCTCGCTAACCCCCTGCTACTACTGGCTACGTACTCTGTTTCCTTTGCATGTGTGCTCTGCTTGCGTCGATGTAGTATATCAGATCTGCTGCTTCATGCCTTATCTCGTGCGAGTTCTTGTTGTTTGCGCTCTCTGGTCGGTTTGGATGCAAGTTCGGTGTGGGTTTTCCCTCGATTTGTTGGTTGTTTTTTGAGGCGATGGGCGTCTCAGATCTCGTCCATGTGGATGTTTGGTCTAGCGCCTCCTCGTACACGTAATGGTTCTCAGCCGATCTGAGACAAATATTTGGTCACAACAGTGTGGTTTTTGGTCGATTTTTCCGTTCGGTGTTTTTTATGCATGGATCGTGGATGGGAGAGTCCTCTCGGTCAATTGACCACGAGAGATTTTGATGAGAAACGAATGTTTTCCTCCCGAGGCCTTCCATCATACACAGTCGAGCCAGTACCTCGTTTGGTTCTCCGCGAAATTCTACGACTTTTGCGGTTGTTTTGAGGCGATGAGCGTCTCAGATCTCACCCATGTGGGTGCTTGGTCGAGCGCCTCCGCGTACACGGACGATCTGAGACACGGAGTGTTGATTTTTTGGTCGCTTTTACCGTTTTGGGTTTTTTTTGTGATGGATCTTCGCTGCTGCGAGGGTTCTCTCGGTCTCTTGAACCATGAGAGGCTCTGAAGCGAAACGGAAAAGTTTCCCCTCCAAGCCATCCATCATACAGTCAATCGATCCATTGATTCTTGCGGTTTGCACTCTTGCTAGACAGTAGTAGTAGTACTCCTCGAAGGGCGTACGATCGACGTGCTTTTTCATGCAACGCTCTGTGCTATTTTGGGGGCTAGCTCGTTCTGGCCAAGTGCTTTTGTGATCGCATCCATGTGTGGTTTCCCCGGTTCCATGCAAAAGCCATCCGTTCTTGCACGATTTCCCCCTTTTGGATCTCGTCCTTTTTCTGGTGTTCTTTGATTTGTACACATGGGTTCTTCGTTTGGACTACCGTGTTCTTGCGAAGATAACAAAGCCACCAGACCGGTAGGACGGCAGATGCGCGACCCCTGGCATCTTGCTGCCTTCCAGGTCCCCGGTCCATGGCTGCCATTTTCAGCAAACGGAAGGCAGTTCTGCGTTTGTGGTGCGTTTTGGTTTGTTGCTGCTCTTTAGCTCTCTGTCCTTGCGTTTTGGCAGTTCTGCGCCCCTTTGTCTTGTTGCGTTCAGACTTCAGACGACTGGCCACGCTTTTTCTTTGGCACAACGCGGAGAGCATGCCCGGCGTAGGTGCACTTGTGCACAGGCCGTATACTTGTCGAGTTCATCTTGTTGGCACATGGCAGCATGTTGGCTTGTGGTACTTCGTGTTGGCACATTTTTGGTAATTTTCTTTCGAGTTTTTTCTTGGTTCTCTCTGGACGACGTTGGGCAAAACAGTGATCGATCTGAGCTTTAGCCGGGTGAAGCCAATCAATCGTGGTAGATTTTTCTTTTTACCTCCGTTTGCTTCTTTTATAATTTATGTTCGACATATACATGCATGGGATTTTGATGAAACATTATGCCTACAACTGCTTCACCGCTCCCGTACATCGGAAAATTAAGAGAAAGTTTATCACTGTAACTTTCAGTAGGTTTACACAAGTGTGTAAATTTATTCTTAGATCACTACTGTAGAAGTGTGCCTTGTGTAATGTGCTGGCGAAATTATTTTAGCAATTTATTTGGTACATAGTTCCGCTCATGTAGTCACATGTTTCTGGACCGCATGATTGCGACGAGATTCGTGCGCTCATCACCAAGCCACATCTCCATCTCCTCATCCTGCGCCGCCACCCCTTCTCCTGCTCCGGCGTTACCCGCCGGTCTTCTCAACCGCGGCTCGTAGGTCCTGTTTCGTGGAACCCTACTATGGATCGAGTGTTCTTCCCCCAATAGTTTTAATCTTGATAGAATTTCCCGTTTCCGGTGGATGTTTTCCTGAATCTAGATCCAAATGGAGGTCAACAGATGGTATGCGTTTCAATTCTTTTCTGGATTTGTGTAGCTGCATTGCCGATAGCTGTTGATTCAATTATTATTGTACATCTGTTCAGTTGTTACTATGGGCCGACAGTTATTTCTTGTATTTTGACTGGATGCTGTGTTATATCACTTTAAATCTATTCTTTCGAGTGTATTATAGCATCAATATATTAAATATCTGTGTAGGTTAATTTGTTTGAAATGAATGGACAGTTCTGTGTGCTCTTCACCTGTTTTCAGACACAATGATGTTCAATGGCAGTTCTGGTTAGGTTGATTTCTGTGGAAGGCTATTTATATTTGCTTCTTGTTTGCTTGGCTGTAGGTTTCGATTAACCCAGAGTCAAATTCAAGACAAACAAACAGAGAAGTACTCGCTGAGCTTATCAAGGTACACGGGAAGACATCTCTTGGCGGCAAACTGCCTGCCTATGATGGAAGAAAGAGTCTCTACACTGCAGGCTCACTTCCTTTTGAATCAGAGGAGTTTTCTATTACACTGGTTGATCCTGAAAAGAAAGATAAAGAAAGGTCAGCTCAGATTCCTAGTTTGGCTTTACTTCATTCAGTTTGAGCATCTTGTTATATCAGTTACTCATTCCCTCTGAATTTTTGCAGGGCTGAAAGGGAGTACAAAATCACCATTCGAATTGCTGGGAGAACAGACCTTTACCACCTTCAGCAGTTTCTGTGTGGAAGACAGAGGGATATGCCTCAAGAAACCATCCAAGTTCTTGATGTTGTCCTCAGGGAGTCACCATCTTGGAAGTATGGCATATACTTTCGAATTTCTTGCTATGATTTTCTTAACAAAACTTGTTTTCTAGAGCACCTAATAACATTTTGGCAATAACTTCTCGCTGCAGCTATGTCACGGTGTCCAGATCCTTTTTCTCTACCACTTTTGGTCACAGAGGAGACATTGGTGAAGGATTAGAGTGCTGGAGGGGTTACTACCAGAGCCTGCGTCCAACACAGATGGGGCTTTCGCTCAATATAGGTACTCCCCTTTCTGATACAGTTGAACAATTGCAGTCCATTCTTGCCTTCTTTATTTGATCTGTTACTCTTATTTATCCAGATATATCAGCAACATCCTTTTTCAAGCCCGTGACAGTGATCCAATTTGTCCAAGAGTTCCTCAACTTGCATGACATCTCGAGGCCTCTGAATGACAGGGACCGTGTGAAGGTACCATTCCTACTCAGCGATTTAATATACTTATTATGCAGAGTGCAGCATGTAATAGGTTGCAAATGCTACACTAATCTATTTTGTACCCAAATATGTGCAGATAAAGAAAGCACTTCGAGGAGTGCGTGTTGAAACAAACCACCAGACAGACCAAATCAGAAGATACAAGATAACAGGACTCACTGCTATCCCATGAGCCAGCTCATGTACTAACCTTTCCTCCCTAATCAACAAATTTTCATGCTTGGATATTAGAAAGATGTGGCTCAGTAATTTTATGCTTGTGGTTTCTTTGTTGATGTTGGTTTGTGGGCACACTTGGGTAGGGGAGCACAAAAGTACTCTTTACAACATTCTGCCTGAGGCACATCCATATGATTTCTGTAACATAGCAAAAATCTATGTGTGCAAAGTTGATCTTATAGCATCTTACATCTTTTTAGTCTATAATATGAAACCTCTACATAATTTGCCTTATATGAATACTTACACCGTGGCTCAGTTGTTAGTATTCTTTCATGATGATTACTTATTTAGTCTGTAATTTTTCTCTCAAATGTCATATTAATCCTGTTACTATTGTCTTTGTTAGATTTCCTGTTGATGAGAGAGGAACAAGAATGTCAGTTGTTGAGTACTTCAAGAAAAGATATGACTACAAGCTTGAACATACTAATTGGCCCTGCCTGCAGTCTGGAAGCGATGCTCGACCTGTATATTTGCCTATGGAGGTACATTATCCATGACTCCTTCCTCATATTTCAATAGTAATTGTTTGTTCAATTTGTTCAGTGTTTCGTACAAATTGGTTGCAGGCATGCAAGATTGTTGAAGGGCAAAGGTACTGTAAGAAGCTTAATGACAAACAAGTGACCAACATACTGAGAGCAACCTGTCAACGTCCCCAGCAGAGGGAGCAAAGCATTCGTGAGGTACCTGTTATCATATTGATGCTGTGCAATATTTATAAGTATATTCTTTTCCCACATAGTGTTTGCATTATCTGCTATGATGATATATTTGGAAGTCGCTTTCATTTTTCATGTTGTTAAGAAATGCCTCTTCGATATATAAGCCTGATTTGGCGCTTTCATTTTTCATGTCATTTCTCATAGCATTATTTATTTTTGTACACTGTAGATGGTTCTACACAACAAGTACACAGAGGATAGGTTTGCTCAGGAGTTTGGAATCAAGGTGCGCAGTGACCTGGTCTCTGTACCAGCCCGTGCGCTGCCTCCTCCTATGGTAAGTATGCTCTTTTGTTTTTTGCTCTTCTGTTTGAGCTAAAAAGTGAGGATTGGTCATAATCACATATACCCTATATGTTTCAGCTGAGATATCATGATTCTGGGAGGGAGAAAACTTGTGCGCCAAGTGTTGGACAGTGGAACATGATTAACAAGGTATTAACTTCTTACTTTATTTTCACACAGTTTATCTCTTGAAATCATGGCAAACATTTTGAGTAATGTTTGTTCTGATTGTCTTTTGCTTGCTACCAGTATGTAGTATATCCTACCTGAAGTCTCCTTTGAGTCTTTGGTGTTGTTTTGGTTTAATCATGTTCATACCAGTTTGCTGCTTGCAATGGTTAATCTGGTTGTTTTCATTTCTATCTTTAGACAATGCAAGCTGATCAGGCGATAGATGCAATTAATTGTTTACTTCTCTTATTTTTCTGTATGTAGAGGATATGATGTTTGATGCCAGTAGACTCATTTCTGTCTTTTTCCCCAGAAATTGATTAATGGAGGAACCATAGACAACTGGTCCTGTTTGATTTTTCCCAAGTTCTATTGTGATATAATTCAGAAGTGCAATGCCACTGCAATGACAGCCGAAAATGATTTCTCTTACCCAGTCTCTGCTGGTGAGCTTTCTGCCTTTAGTTTACATTATACTTTTAGCATTTACATGAGCATCTCCAGTAGCTGCTTTGTTACCACCTCATCTTTGTTGCCATGATTTCTATTTACCCCCATAGTCCTGGCAGTTGTAGATGAGGTGGTAAAATCACATGGTAAAAAAAATCTAAAACAGCTTGTACATCCTGACGATAAACGTTTGTTTATGCCATCTATGTTTGTAATAAATTGAACACAACATCATTTCCCCTTTGCATTTTCAGATTTAGTAATTGAATAACTGAGCACTGTTTCCTTTACATCCTTTGGCATATTTACCTCTAGGAGCTTCTTACTACTTGGAAGGAGACAATTCAGATGCTGGCTCAAACCCTGGCACCAGTGGGCAGCCGGCTGTGTCACCTAAGGGTAACTACCGTATCATCAATGTATGTATATAAATTATTAATTTGTTTTAAATGGTACAAATTCTTGTCTTCGTTGCGTTTCAAAAAAAAGGAATATACATGTCTAACTATTGTTTTATTTGTTTTAGGCATTAGTTAATGCGTTTCAAAAAACTTTGTGCCTGCCCTTGCCATCTGAAGCAACGGTTCAAGAGTTGATTTCACTTATTTGTATGAAGATGGATTTTGGTTTTAAACCTGACATATTGGTGAACAGCAAAAATGTTTCATACCATGAGAAATTATCTGATCTGATTGGCAGAGATGATACTAATTTCTCAGTCTCTCTAATTGGTTATTTGCTGGGCGGAGCCCACACCTGGATTGGGTATGTTCCATTCTTCAGCCCTTACTATTTATAGCATTGTGCATTGTTTTTTTTCGAAATGGGGAGAACCCCAGCCTCTTCATTGTGCATTATTGTGATATATATTTTTGTATATGCAGGGAAGTTAAATTGTTAACCTATATACTGTCGATTTCCTCAAGACTTTATGATGTGGTAACTTTGCCATTCCGCATTCTTGCACCCCAGATGCCTCCATATTTTGTATCCCTTTCTAAAGAGTCTATCAATATCATCCTCTTGATCATAGCGCTCCTGTATAGTTACTATAAAAGGTCTAGAGTCCCTCGACATTACACTACTTCAAATTTAGTGTATGATGCTCACAGGAATGAGCTCTCCCTAGAAAACGTAGATGATGATGATTATACCGAGGGCGGCTATTTCCTTAACTTGGCTGACTTCGCATCCGTTCTTGGGGAAATCTTCAATTACGATGAGTCTCTGTTATTTAATAATGCACCCAGCATCCATGTTTATGGTAACAGGTCTCCATCGTGGAGGACTCCACTCCCTGTTTGCTACCTAATTCACGACTTAACCGTCGTTATCCCTAGTCTTCTTCCTGTTGACATCATGGAGAACAAAAGGCATCTGGAAACTAACATGTCAAATCTTTCACCATACGCCCGCTTTTCTTATGTCACATCCCAGGATTTGGATACTGATTACCGAGGCGGTGAAAACTTCTTAGAGAATATAGTAGGCATGGGAGCTGCCGCCGCCGCCGCTGCCGCTCCCAGCCAGCCGCTGCCGCCGCTGCTCCCCAGCCAGCCGCTGCCGCCGCCGCTCCCCAGCCAGCCGCTGCCGCTGTTGCACCCCAGCCACCAGTAGCGGCTGCCGCTCTCCAGCCAGCCGCTGCCGCTGCCGCTGTTGCTCCCCAGCCACCAGCAGCGGCTGTTGCTCCACAGCCACCTTCTTTTGTTCCTATTCCAAGCTTCGAACGCCAGGCGCGTGCTTCACCGAGTTTTAGGAAGATGTTTGATGAGGTTAAGAACGGGAGGAGGGTTTGTAGATACTATGATTTCACCAGGATTGGCCACAAGTGGAGCTGCGCACGCAACTGGCTTTTTCATTCAAAACCATATTGGCTTAAGACTAAGGTTAGAAATTTTTATTCAACTCTAGGCTCTATTCAACTGCTAATCTGAACTAATAATCTTCTTTATTTCCATAGTTATCCTCAAAACAGGCAGAGGCCTACCTGCAACTACTGTTTCCTGGTTTGGTGCATAACGTCAGACTGCGTACCAGATTCCCTACTGCTCAAGTGGCGTGGGACATAGGTCCAAGCCCTCCTCCTCCTCCCCACCCAGGCTGGAGTACAAGTGGGATTAACCAGCCGTGGTTAAAAAACGAGTTCACAAACGAAGAAATTCTCAGTCTAGGCACTCAATCTGGATGAGTCAACCAGCTATGTAAGTTGTTGCTTCTTCTCAGCCTTGATAGTTTTAGAGTTTCTTTCCTTTTGCCTTTTCTTGCTGGGCTAGTAATTTACACTCTTTTGCCTTTGATCTGGTCCTGTGATCTGTTGCCTTGTCATTTCGATTACTTCTGTTTGCTGCATACATACTTCTGTTGCTAGTCCGCTATACTAGCCATGTTCATATGTTTTATATTTGTATGTTTCCTGTGCAGAATTCCTTGAGAAGTTTGGTGACCAAGGGAAAGATGAGCGCAAGTCCGTTGTCGCTGCATCACCGACCACTTGCAATTCAATCAGTTTAGTGGCGGTAGTTCTAATGAACAAAATTATCGATGCTACTTGTAGTAGTGGTCTGTGAGTTGAACTTTGATTGTGATTTGTAAGTGGATATATGTAGGACTATGTGAATCACCAGACTCAGCAGATCGCGACTATGTAAACCTGTGCTCGACTGACACCGTGCCTATCTGTTTCTATGTTTAGTGCCTTTCTTGTTGGTTGTTGCTGTCTGAGTTGTGTGTGTGTTGTCAAAGGGGTGTTGTCGTTGCTCTGAAATTTTTGCTCTGAAATTTGTTCTGTCCTAGTTCTCATGCAATGTTCCTGTGGTGTGTTGATCTGTGTGTCTGATACCAGACCACCTGAGTTTCCATGGTTTCCCCAATGGATTTCTACATCCTAAATTTGAAAGTAAGGGGGTTGAACAAAGAGGGCTGCGGTTTTACTGTTTGTATCAGGTCTGATTTGCAACATGATTTGCCTTCAAGAGACCAAAATTGAGGTTTGGACAGAGCACTTGTGGTAGGAACTCTGTGCTCTAAATTCGGTGACAATTTCATCGCCCTCCCTGCAATCGGGACACGCGGAGGGATACTGATTGCATGCTTTGTTGAAAGCAGTCCTTTGGGAATTTTCAACAGCAGATGGGATCCCCTCCCCGATGGGGGAAAATGTGCCCATTCCTGTGGCCATTTGGTTGCAAGGGGAGGCGGAAGAAGCCCCAGGCACACAATTGTTAGGAAAAACGATATATACGCAACTTTTGCACATAATATTGGTTTTTTTTTTCCAGAAAATCAAATTAAATATCAATTCTACAAATTCCAGAAATAAGTGACGCAGCACACTAATATGTACATTTTACAAAAAAAAATACAATGAAATCTTCACAAAACAGATCCGTGTCGCTGTCTCCTTCCTCCGATCGATTCGCTGGAGGCGCTGCACTTCCGCTGCTTCTCTCTCGAACTTGCCCAGGCACTGTCATTTGTTGTTCCGCTCGGCCAGCCGCCGCTGCTCCCTGGAGCTAATCCGCTTGGCCAGCCGTCGCTTCCAGCGCTCCTCCACGGAGCTCTTCAGCTCGCCAGTAGCTCCTCCGGACATGATCAGCAGTAGCAGCAACTGCGCTGCAGCTCGCCTTGCTCTTGGTCGTGCTCAAGCTCCAGCGAATGACTTGCTCACGGGCACGGCACCGCCGCCATGTTCTGCGTGACGTGCCGCAGCTCGCCATGCTCTGCATCTTCAGTAAATTCAGGTTCTTGTTGCATCAACCTGCAAATTAACTGAAAGTAAAAGAACATATAAGCATGCTGATTCTACTAACACCTGACTGCATCTACTAGTTTCGTGCAAACCAGCAGAAATACTTTACTTGAAAAGAAGAATATACTCCACATCTGCTACCTATATCTCTCAGTAATCTACACTGTCAGGTGACTTTCATGTGTACGTTATTATTAGAGAAATCTCTCTACTATTGAGAAAAAAATGATTACACGTGCACTTGAGAACTAGAACTAGAACAAATAGCAAGAAGTGAAATGTTGGATGCAGATAACTTGCAGGTTGCCCTGGTACATTTAATTTGCTAAAGAAGAAATAGTAGGTTGCCCTTATACATTTAATTTGCTAGCAGGTTGCATGCAGCTTGCAGAATTCGCTCTTTTACATTTTATATGAATCTAGCAGTGTACAAGTACATCACCACAGGTGCAGATTCATGACAAACAATTAATGTGCGGTTCCAAACAATTACTTGCACTACTACAGCACACAATTGCAAAATGACAGAGAGAGACTAAAATTTGTGTCCAAATTAAGGTTCCAAAACTTTGCTAACATATTGTTATCTTGCAAACCGAAAAGAAAGTGAGTGTATATGCATGATTTGTTTCGAAGCCACTATTTATTTTCAACTAGGCCGATATAGTTTAGTATCGAGACCAACATCTGGGCATTGTGCATAATAAATTCAAGACAGCGGATACTTGTTTCTTACCAAATGGAATCAGCAATGAGTACACGCAGATTATCACTGACCTGAATAAAAATATTGAGCTGTCAATTAGTAGTTCAGTTCACTTCTTCCATTCATTTGCTATGAAATCCAGAAGAAAATACTTGTATTGAGAGCCTTGTTAATACAAAGAAATCAGGGCCATAGTTGCCGAGATATTTTTGGACAAGTTCTAAATAAAAACTTTGCCTCTAAAACTAACTACACCTGAGTGACTATGACTCCAAATTTAACCAAACAGAACATTTCCATCAGTTTTAACTGTAGAGACTATTTTCTGAACATATGCAAAGAAGATTATGCATCTCCAGCACCAGAGACATCGCAATGGCGATTGTCATGATGTTGCATTACCAAGCTCCGCATCTTCAAGACCAAACCATCAGATGCCCCGAGGTATCCAGTACACCATCACAAGGAAACAATAATGCACTGCACAAGCAAATCCCAACCAAGCCGCACTCTTCCTCCATCGTCAGAGAACACAAGGAAAAGAATCCAGGGGAAGAAGCTCAGTTGGTGCTCACCTTTCTGGAGAGGCACCGGAAGGAGGGCTTGATGCTGAGGAAAGAAATGGATTTGTGGGAGTTACGGACGTGGCCGCGAGGTAGTGGATGAAGATGCGGGCGCTCTCGGCGAAGGCTGCCATGGCGTCCTTGTTGACGTGACCTCCTCTGCCCCTTCGCCCCTTCGCCGGCACTGGCAGCGACCTGGGCGAGCTTGTCCTTGACTTGCCACCGCACGATGACCTTGGGGAGCTCCTCTACTTCCGCTTCCGTCATCGCAGCCGCAGCCACCGGATCCGGCGTGCCGGTCTCGAAGCCACCGGATCCGACCTCGCCTACGCCGGATCCGGCGAATCATCGTGGGACGGTGTCCACGTGGAGCAGTAGAAGGAAGAGGAGATCACACGCAAATACCGAGGAGAATATCAGCTGAGGACGAAGGTGGAGGGCTCGGGAGGTGGCCTCACTCCGGTCGGCGGAGGAAGAAATGTTTTATTTTTGTTTTCTCTTTTTTCTTCTGTTTACAAATCTGAACAAATTTGAAAACCGGAAAAATTTTCACAATCGATCAAATTTTGAAATCTGAACGAATTTTAAAATCTGAACAATTTTCAAAATCTGAACGAATTTCAAAATCAGATCAAATTTTGGATTTGAACGAATTTTCAAAATTTGTTCAGATTTTGAAATCTGAACGAACTTTAAATCTGAAATTTTTCGAAATCTGAATAATTTTCGAAATCCGGACAACTTTTGAAATCTGAACGAATTTCAAAATCCGTACAAATTTTAGATCTGAACAAATTTTGAAAATCTATTCAGATTTCGAATTCTGAACGAATTTTGAAATCTGAACAATTTTCTAAATCTGAACAACTTTTGAAATCTGAACGAATTTCAAAATCTGAACAAATTTTAGATCTGAAAGAATTTTGAAAATCTGTTCAAATTTTTAAATCTGAACGAATTTTGAAATCTGAACAATTTTCGAAATCTGAACAACTTTTGAAATCTGAAAGAATTTCAAAATCCGAACAAATTTTAAATCTGAAACAATTTTTAAAAATCCAAAAAATATTTTTCAAAAAAAATCGAAAAGAAAAGAACAGAAAAGAAAAGAAAACAGTTAAAAAGAAACAAAAACAGAGAATAAAATGAAAAACGAAAAAAAACGTCGAATGGGCCGGCCCAGTAGAGGAATGCCTTCAGGCGACGAGAGCATTTTGCATCGCCGCGGGGCGATGTATAGGAATCACCCATGACTCGTGAGTTGCGCTCCCGGGGAAAGGCCGCGGAAGGGGCCTGTGTCCCCCTCCCACTGGGCAACCAAATGACGAAGTGGGATACCCGGGGCCAATTCGGCCCGCGGAAGGTTCACCCGGGGATTAGGTCGGGATCCCAGGCTTTTTCATGCGCACCAAATTAGCCGACTGGCTTTGAAGGCTTGCGCATCCGTCATTCCTCCTCTCCGTCATCATCAACTGTGTCTCTGATGTTCTTCCTCTCTTCCCTCCCGCAGTCACAACGGGAGTGGCGTGGATGCAAGTGACGACGCGAACGGTGTTGACTGGAGTTGTTTTAGATGTTGCCCTTGATGTCGATGTCGAGATGGCCGGTAGTGATGTAGCCGTGGTTGATGTTGTCGTGGTCGTGGTTGTTGTAACCTGCAAAAAATTGTGCGGTTTTGGTCGTAGTGTCTTACGTTTTGTGCGGCGGCGGCGGGTTTTTGGGTCATTGTGCGGTGGCGGCGGTTTTTGTACGACGGTCGTAAAAGACCACGTGGATGTAAACCTTGGCGACGATGATTATGTTGGCGGTGTAGAACTCAATGAAGATCTTTGATGTAGTCGTACAGCTCGAGGTTGTTCGAGGTTTTCTAAGAGAAAGGGGTGGACAACCCTCTCGCTTGATACATTCAAAACCACAAAGATTTTGGAAATCCGAAACAAGATTTGTGAAGAACATTCAGACTGAGCTCAAAGGCCACAACCGCTGACATGCAACAAGATGGTCGGAATGCCTTAAACTATGTTTGGAATACGCACAAACGTAGCCCCCAACAGTGATGTGCGCGAACTCACTTTTCTTCTTGTGTGATTCTTATCAGCTTCGGTCGTCATACCATGAAGGGAGCTCTTTGTCGTGAATTTGGTCAGGAATCAGAAATCCAAACCGGCATCTTCCTCCGCTTAATCATTATATGTCTACATACAAAAGCAAGCCATGGTATTCTTCTGCTTTGTATGCTCGGAGCAGCACCAGAAAAGAATGGCGACATAATCGTTCTATTCTTCAAATAGTTTAATCCTTGCTTTTGTTTTTTTGATAGAATAGACACATTTGATCTTTACTGCAGATGCCCGTATTGGATAAACAAATTGAGGATGCCATTTTTGGTCATTGTATTATTACCCTTGACATATACGAAAAGTTGTTCATGAATAGTCTATATGAAGCTGGCCCTCCCTGGTTTTATTATGCACTGCTTTTCCATCACTTGTCGAAGAAAAATAGAGAAACAAGGGAAATACGATGAAAAGAGGGGAGGCGCTTCTTCTCCATGAGAAGTTGACTCAGTAGCGCGTACATGATGAGTTGATTCATGACAAGAGACAGACTGCAACCCATGAAATGAAATGCTATCGGGGTTTCGCATTGCCATGTGTACAATGGGAGATTCTACATATCTCCCTTTTATATTTTCAAAAAAACCAAAGCTACTCTTCAAATAAAGTATAGATCCCATCCCTGCTACTTGAACCAATAAATCCCTCCTACTTAACAACCCCTTTCCGCTGCCTCCTTCATCACAACGCCCAAATTTTCGTCCATCCACTATATAAGCCAAATTGACTGAAGTGGGCCGCCCGCTCCTTTTTATGTTCACGCGTTGCAGTGGGTATCTCTTAAAAATCTAATAAAATGCGAGAAACCTAAAATTGATTATAAAATATGCAAGAGTTAGTTGGTCATAGCAATCGAGAGGCTAAATTTAACAAACATGAAATGTATGTGTATTTTATAAGTTATAAGTCTTTATGATTCACGGTATACCTTATTAATGTAGATAAGGTGAAATCAATAAGCTGAAGAAAAAAAATGATGTTGATAGTTTTCAGTTGCCACATATAGAAAAGCATATGATCTCGAATAAGAGTTATACGATTTTCGTCATTGTACTTGATTGGATAAACTAATTTTTATGTTTCACTTGCACATGATTTAGTTTGGTAATTAGGAGCGGGTTGGTGTGATCCTATACAAAAGAAAAAAGATGACATGGACAAAAAATATGATGTGGATACATGCATATAGAGATAGACAAAATTAATATTAGTAGGATGATGTGGACAATTGATTGGTTAAAAGTGCGAATGATGTGGATAGGTTACATGTTGAGATAGACATATTAATTGCAATTAGTGGTGTCCTGATTTATGAAAATTATAGATATGATTAGGTTTGTTAATCCACGTAAAATTTTCTGTATAAAATTTCCAGGTCTAAGGGAAGTAATTTGACGAATATTAGATAAAAATGATGATGCAAACAAATAGGAATTCTCGAAGGAAATTGAAAAGACTTATATAGCTCTAATTCCATGGAAACAAATACTAGCAATATAGTCGTGCCCCTTGCCTTAAAAACCGTCCGCGGAACCGCTAGTCTTTTTTTTTTCTACTATTTATTAATAGAAGATAGATTTGTACTTACAGTATATTATTATACAACCGGAAACGCTTATTTTCTGGGCCGGAAGTCGGCCCGGCCCGACTTGACGCAGGATGATCTGCAGATCCACCGTCCGCTACTAGCACAATCCAACATCCAACGGCGTTTCCCCATCGACCGAGAATCTCTACTACTAATAGAAAGAAGAACACAAAACCTAGCCGAGCCTCGATCTCGTTCCCCTCTCCTCTCCTCTCCTCTCCTCCCCGCCGCCGACGACGCCTCCATAGATCCATGGCCATGTTCCCCTCCGAGTGCCTGCTTGAACGCCGCGTGCGTTCGGACGGCGACGAGGGCCTCTCCCCCACCAACCTCCCGCTCTTCATCCTGAGATGCGAGGACAGGAAGGCGGTCGGGTACGCAGACGACCAACTCGAGATCCACAACCAGAGGCTTGATGCCATGGTCATCGGAGTGCGTCTCGCAGATGAGCCTCCGGCTGTCTCTTACCTGGCCATCCAAGGCAGCGATCCGTTCGCTGAAATCGTAGCCGTCGACGAGACCGTCATCGTCATCAGCCTGGAGTTTCCGGGCGAGGAAGGCCCCCCGATGTCCTATCTCATCTACGACGCCGTCGCCTTGTCGCTCCGCATGATCCCTGCGCCGGAAGTCCCCTCCTTTATGTATCCCCTCAGCTCCACCGTCTCCTTGGCGCGTCCATGCCGTGGCCCCGACTACGCTCTGGTCCACACGCATCGGATCGACGCCAGCGGCGACGGTGATTTTCTCTTCCTGTGGCGGCCCTCCTCCTCGCCGTCGCCGCCCTGGTCCGAGCACAAGAAGGCCAGACTCCCGGACCTCATCGACTGGAGCGTCAACAATACCAACACGGAGTTCTCGTTCAAAGGCCACGCCTACTGGGTGGACCTCCTTTGCGGCGTCTCCTACTGCAGCTGCGACGCCCTCTTCGACGACAACATCAGCGTGGTCAACTTTGGCGGCTTCATCCCCCTGCCCGTCAAGCCGGTGGCCATGACCTCCGCATCGCCGAGCCGGCTGCCTACCGGACCATGGGCGTCGTCCATGATTCCTTCATCAGGTTCGTCTCCATCGACGGCTTCCAGGACTACGTCCAACTCAAGGACCGTACTGTGACTGTGTGGAAGCTGCGGGACCACGACAAGGTGTGGGAGGAGCATAAGCTCAGCCTCGAGGAGCTGTGGGGGTTCAACGGCTTCGGTGACCTGCGCAAGGACTTGACGCCCATGTACCCCCTCCTGAGCATGAAAGACGCCAACGTTATCTACTTGGTGCTCGGCGAGTACAGGGAGAACCAGTTGAAGAGGGAGTTCGAACCATCGCACCCGCGCCTCATGCTCGCCGTTGACATGCGCAACAAGATCGTTCGGACCTTTGTACCTCTGGAGCACGAAGATGACTGGTTTAACAGCCTCATCTCCTGCGGTTTCAGCCGGTATCTCTGTAAAGCTCTACTAGGACCTTGTGATGATGAAGGAAACCTCATGAAGAATAAGGAGGAGCCTGGGATGAAGAAGCTCAAGCTTGCTGGACGGAATGTAGCAGAGGCTCCCATCACCATGAAGAAGCCTAGACTGGAGACGCGTATCTGCTACTGATGTTGGCGACCTACATCGCCCAAGTTGGCAAACATCTTAAAATGATCGATTCGTCAGTTCCTTGCTGTTGACAGTACGTATTTAGTAGGTGTGGCTTGTGATGTTTATTATCTTAATTTGTTCTTCAGTTACCGAGACATTGATTGCCATCTTGTTGTGGACCATGTTGAATATTTATATGCATCGATCCTATTGTAGTATCATGTTTCTAGCGGCTTAATTGGATGCTGCAGCTTATGTTATGCAGTTACTGTGAGATGCATGGTTGTTTATCTCTTGTTTTATGCCTCCCTGCACTTCCATCCTTGTTTCTTGTTCATTAGATTGACTAGCTTAACCAGTTCTATGTTTCCAACTTTGATGCACAATCATCACCAGGTTCGATTGCATTAATTGGGTGTTGTTTTTTTGTTCAATTAGTTTGCCTAGCTCAACCAGTTCTATGTTTCCAACTTTGATGCATAATCATCACCAGGTTCAGTTGCATTAAATGGGTGTTGCTATGCTGATGGAGTATGTTGGGTTAATTTTAGGGACCCCTTTCCCCTTTAATTTTGGAAGGTCCAGTCTTTTGTGTATTTTCTAGTGGACATGCATATGACTCGTTGCATGCATCTTGTTACTCTGTAGTAATAGTATCATTTTTGTGGATGTTCAATCCATAACTCAATTACGTTCATTCGTGTGTGTAAATGCTTATTTGTTGTTATTCTCTCTCTGAAGTTGGATATTGCATGGCAAACAACTAGTTTGAATGGCACGTTTTTGTCTACTCGATTTTCATTTTTGGCTCATGTGTTTAACTTCTTGTTGGCATTGATTTTGTGTGTGTTCCAAATTAGTTGACTTCCATTTATCTTAATACAGATGTATATAGATGTGTTATCATGTGTAGTTACATCTATATCTAGACAAATGGATGTCAACTAATTCGGAACGGAGGGAGTACCTTTTATTTTCCTGAATCCCAAACGGGTTTGGTAAAGCAACAGTTCTCAGGCCTTGCATACATAACATAAATCGTACTGCGCCTAGGTGTGGTCAGGAAAGCAAAATTTTCTGTTTTGTTCTCAATACAAATGCTAGTGGAAACTAATTAAGGCACAGTTTATTTTTGAAGATTTAGACTTGATACAATTGCCAGTTCTTGTGCTCACAACAACTACCCAATGGAGCTATGTTCTGAACGCTTGTGGAATCTTCTTTCTTTTTGCACATATACAAGAATGTGAATATTTCTTGGGAGTGACTATTGAACAGCAAGCTGTTTATGAATCTAGAAAACAGACAGGTTTTGGTAGCCAGTTAGAGGCTGACAGCTATACAAAGAAAGCAAATGAGAATGATTTAAGACTGTCTGTTTTGATTCAGTAAAACAGTCAGGATTTTGGCCTTCCTATCCCGATTCATCATTTTTTAAACGCATTCAGTTTAAGCCCATAGCCCCATATTCTGAGTCCTCGGTGAAAAGTCCAAACGGCTATTTGGCCTGTGCAAAATGATCTGTTGCCCAGCATTGCACAGGCTAAAAGGACAAACATTATGTGTGCTGATAAACAGATCAACATGTTGAACAATGAAGAATGATGAATAACTATGCATGAAAAGATCAACACCTGCCAATTCTGTAGAAACTAATATACCTGGGTCCCAGCTTAAGAAACCTCTTCAGTAAAAAACGCTCCAGACATAAACGGGTGCACCACTGTATTGCTAACCTAAGAAAAAATGCCTTGCTAAATTCTTTCTGGCGTAACCAGCTATTACTTAGAAAATGAGGTTCCAGAACCTAGAAGGGCAAGTAGCCTAGGCAGAACAGTAGCTTCGGAGGTCACAGTTGAGTTCATCCTGATGCAAATTCCCAGCTTATCGACTTAACTCTACCTGTCAAACAATAAACGAAGTCACCATCATGTCAATGCATCAGGCTTTAGCATAAGAAGGTTGATTATATTGAACATTTAGCCAATTGGGAATTTCTTCATTGCCATGTTATCTTGGTTCCTGAATATGAAGCTTAGCTACTTTTGGACCCAGCGGTTTAGATGCAAAAACATATGTTTTATTTCATCTGACGGGCTATTAAAAATCAAACTAAATGAAATGAATCATATAAATCACACTAGGCTGAGCATGCACATTTATTCATTAAAAGTAATGACGCAATGCAGTGGAATTTAGAGAGGAAGGCCAAATGACAAGAAAACACAAAAGTAAATGTGCACAAGGAATTGCGCCGCTACATGCTAGCACATGAGTAAGTTTCTATACTCATCAAACCAACAACTCACATATTCACATTACCTACCTATATCAAAGACGACGGAAATGCCGGCCTCACATCGTCCCGCGCACTGTAGCTAACACTGTAGGTAGCTACAGTGTTGAACAGTGTCGCGATGGTCCCCACCTGTCAGCCTCCTCTGACATTTAAAAAAAAACACAAAGCGGTACCAAGAAGAATAAACGGAGACGGCTTCTTCCCTCCGTCCTCTCCGCCTCTACCCCCGCCGGCTTGCCTCCGCGCGGCCGCACCACGCCCCACACCACCCCGTGCTCCCGAGCTTGCCCCCGTGGCCTTCCGCTCCAGCCCGTCGGCTACCGGCCGCCGCCGCCGCCCGCGCGCAGGAACCTTCGGCCGGCCGCCGGACCGCTCCGTCGCTGCGACCCTCGCGCCGTCTGTCCTCGCGCCTCCTGGCCCGGCCGCTCCTCGCCTCCTCCTACGACCCGGCCGCCGTCCGCCGCGACCCAGCCGCTCCTCCTCTCCTCCGGCTCCGGCCGCCGCCGCCGGCTTCATCCTCCCGCCGCCACCGTTCTTCTCCTCCCCCACCGCGGCACCGCAAGTCGTCGTCGCCGAAGGCAGGGCCCTCCACGGCGCGTCGGCTCTTGGCTATAGGGACGAACGGCGAGTCCCAGCCGTTCACGCCGCCGCCATCCGCGGCCTCAGCGAGCTGCTTCCCTCCAAGATCCGCCCGCATCCTCCCGTCCTCTTCGTGCACAGAGCACGGGCAAACTGCCGGCGTTGCCACGTTCGACGAGTCGACGGCCTGGTACGATGACGCGACGCGCCGGCTCTGGGGCAGCGCCGCACCACGCCGGCGCCCTCCCGCTGCAGGTCCACCTCCACGACGCTGAGGGGACGCCGCCTTCTCCCGGAGCTTCTCGATCAGCCTATCTATTTTTGGCGGTGGAGAGGTCCGTAGCTGCGCCGCGCTTTGCCGGCCGATGGATTGCGGTTCGCTTTCATACTTTTTTCTAGCGGCAGCGATGGAGAGGCAGTCCACTGCTCTGTTCTTACTCCTTTTTCTTCTAGCGGAGGTTCTTGCTCGACCTGGTTAGCTTTTATTGATATATTTTTTGGCGGTGGAGAGGTCCGTAGCTGCGCCGCGCTTTGCCGGCCGATGGATTGCGGTTCGCTTTCATACTTTTTTCTAGCGGCGGCGATGGAGAGGCAGTCCACTGCTCTGTTCTTACTCCTTTTTCTTCTACCGGAGGTTCTTGCTCGACCTGGTTAGCTTTTATTGATATAAGTGTTGTTTGATTTCTAATTGATTTCGTGTTTTCTGTTGGTTTTGTTCACACTGGTTTCTGTTTTTCTTTTCTTTACTAACAATCTCTATTTTTGTAGGTCGCTATGAATCTGTGTGGCGCTGCCGGCCGTCGGTGAGGCCGGCGGGGCAGGCCTTCTTCCCCGTCTTCTTGCTGCGGTGTGTGTGTGTGTGTTTTTTTTTTTTTTTTGCTGCTATGCGTGGGAGGCATGCCAGACTACCGTTCCGTTGCTAAGGTAGCGCCCGATCAACTGGTCCTGCTGTTTCTATTCCTTTTCTGGTTCTTGGTCTCTGATACACCCTCTGCACTTCTGCAGGGCCGCCGATGAGCTGCTTGGTCACATCCGGCAGACAGGCTAATAAAGGTGCTTATTAATCTTAAATCGAGGTAAATATCCCCGCCTAAGACATTCTCTACTTTAGTTTCCCATAGTAATTAGTGTACAGATTTGTATTCTGAGTGGCTGCAAATAGTTTGTATTTCGTTATGTATTCATATATAGGTTCATGCTTCAGAGAGTGTTCTATTCGTTTTGGTTAGATTTTTGTCTAATTGTTACAGCTCATGTTATTCCTTTATGGTCATTCTGCTCAAACAACCTAATGTTCCCTCTCTTCTTTTCTCTTTGGTACTGATTATTTCGATCACTAGGTCATCTTACCAATATTACCATCATTTGTCCAATATTTAACCGCTTACTGCAATTCTTCATCTGATTTATAAGGCAAACTACCCCTAAATTGGTTCAACAAAATTTCAGAATGTATTTGACTGCTAAAATGGTGTTATGGATGACCCCATTCATTTAGATGACCGTACTGCAGTATAGGATCATATCCTTTTTCTGCAACTGTTTTATATCCCTCACACCTGCTCATTCTATTTTTTAGTGCAACATACATATAGCTATATTGACGTTAGATAGTTCTGCACTGAAATTGACATATACAGGAAATCCTTTTGGCATTCCTGGTGCATCGTCTTGCTTCATTGTAAAATTTTGTATTGAAAATTCGCACCGCAATTTAAATGTTCTTAATGTATATCATTATAAAGTACAGATTTAAGTTGATCACGGTGGCAGATTATTTTCCCTTACAGATAACTCAAAGATCTATTTTTTTTAGATAATATGGTATAATTCGAAAGCCTTGGAAAAAGCGAAGAATTGATGTGTAGTTCCAATGTTCAGATAATAGTCTATGGTATTGTACGGCACAGCTTAACAAATGTTTATTTATAGCTCCTCACTCCATCTGGAGTGAATGGCAGTGGATACGCCCAGCTTCAGAAGACGCGGCTTGAACGGCTTTGGACGCCATTATCACTATGGGTACCTTCAATGGTGTTTATCAGCTTGCTGTCTTCTCATTATGCGCTTCTTATGAAACAGGGCAAGCTCACAGTTATTCATCACGGCGAGTCTTGCATATTTCTTAATTAGGGACTGAAAAAACTATGGTATGCATTCCGTCGGTTACTCCAACTTACATTGAAGATGCATGTGACGCGAAATTAGCATCGTGAAGCCATTTTCTTTGGATATTGAATGTATACAAGTGCTGCCACATCTTTTTATTCGTACATAGATGTTTTCTGGGTTGTGCTGCACCATTTGCTACAAGCAAGTACACTGAATTGCTTATTTCTGCCATAGGTCTCAAGTCAAATTTTGGAATTGTCAAACTTGCGGAACAGTCATATGCGAAGATCATAGCAGATCTGAAAGTTGTAGTTTGATATGAGCAGCATCATTCGTCAGTTGCTCAGAGGATAGTAGCAAGTACACTGAATTGCTTATTTCTGCCATAGGTCTCAAGTCAAATTTTGGAATTGTCAAACTTGCGGAACAGTCATATGCGAAGATCATAGCAGATCTGAAAGTTGTAGTTTGATATGAGCAGCATCATTCGTCAGTTGCTCAGAGAATAGCCTAAGAAACATTGTTGGAAATGATCAAGAACTGCATTAGTATTTGTTCAAGGTTTTGAGTTTATTAATATTGTTTGTCCAGAAAAATGGTTGCATATTGCTCAGTACCAATAGTGCTTTCCGAAAATTGTTAGAGGATATTGCAGTATTAGTAACATAAATATTGTGTCATCTGATTTCGGTGCCTGTAGTTCTGTACTGGTTATGCATACATCTACGTGCCACACGACGTAGCCAGTTCCTTACTTGCCGGTTATCTGCTGTGCTAAGTTGTTACCTCTTGCACTCTGTATAAATAGTACCACCGGCACTATGTTAAACTGCATGTGTTTTTCTCCTTGCACCATTCTCTCTAAATTGACTCTATATAAGGGCAACAAATCTATGTAATCAGTAGTTTTTGATTGCTATGACCTTTACTGCTGACAGATTTATCTGTTTTTGCCTTGATCAATATATGAAGACATAATGGAAGGCTGTGTCCCGAGGAACAATGTTGATCAGTTCAAAGAGCAACCGAAGACAACACTGGGTTCGTGTGATGTTAGGCCCTAATGCTTTCGTATTATAACATGTAAAAGGGTGCTAACATCATCTCAAATGCCTCGATTCCTTCAAGTTTCGATCACTAAGAGTATGCATATGCTCTGAGATAGGTACAATTTATGATCTGTTGTATATTTTCTTTAGAGATTATCGCACCATTAGTCACTCAACTTGGCAGAGATGAGCACATTGGTCACTCAACTCGCGAAATGTTGTCCGCAGCTCTCGGAACTTGGCAGAGATGAGTAAACAGGTCACAAACCAGCTTTGACCTCTAACTGACGCTGACCTAGCAGGTTTAGGCGTGCTAATTGTCACGTGCCGTGCGCGTGAGCAGTACTGGGGGCGGCGTTTTTATGAAAACCCCCTCAAACTTTCCAGACACGGTTTTAATTGAAAAAGGGCTGCTGGAATAAAAAACACGGACACGAACTCTAGAATCCAAAATCCCCAAATCTCTCCCCAAATCGCGACCGGCGGCGGCGATGGATAGCCGACGGAAGTGCCCCATGCGGATTTGGCGCAACGGAGAGCCGGAGCTGAGGCCGGAGCAGGGCCGTTGGGTCCTCACCCCGACGCGCACCATGCTGAAGCTCGAGTTCATGGTTGCCGTCCTCCTGTCTCGCCGGAGGCCGTCGTGGCGGCACTGCTTCCGGCGGCGGAGGTTCTGGTCCGCCCCATGCAGATCAGGAGAGGGGCTTACCGGAGCTGGAGCTTCTCGGGCGCATCACCTCCGACGCGCCATGGCGTCAACGAAGGAGGTCGCCGTGGAGCCTTACCTCTCCAGCCCGTGCCGCAGCGACGGCATCTCCCCTTGCTTTTGGTGCCGGCGTCAGGCGACGGATGTGTTGCAGGGGCAACCAGAGGAGCCATTCGGTCCCCTACCGATTCCCCTCCGGCGCCGGCCATCTCTGCCGCCCGGCGAGCTCCTCCGACTGCGCTGCGCGTCGTGTCGGCGAGCTCCATCCCCACGGTCGCAGCTCTACTGGGAGCGGCCTCGCGCGCCGGCGAGGTGTGGTCGCCGTCTTCTCCTCACCACCACCACCGAGCACCTCCATGGCCGGGCCCCCCCCTGCTCCGCGACCTGTCCGTTGGTCCCCGGAGAGCTCCTCTGTCCCGGCCGCACATGAGAAGCTCCAGTGGCTCCAGCGGTACGAGGGGCCGGTGGTGCGTGGGGCCGCGGCGAAGGGCTGGATTTGGACCGATGCGGAGCTCCGTCCCCGACGACCTCTCCACAGGCCGCGCGTGACCTCTCCACATGGATGCTTCGGTTGGTGCTATTCTTGATTGCGGACAAGTAACTCAAGCTGCGATTGGTGCTCTTCTTGCTTCGATTGAATTTCAGTTTGGCATGGATTTCAATTAGCTGGCAAATTCATCTGGACGCACGCCGCGTTGGCCTTGCTCTGGCAGCGGCACCTCAAGCTATTCCTTGAATCCCAAATAATTTGACTTATTGTAGTTTCTCCATTATCTTTTGGTCACTCGATTTACGTGAGAATGAGGAACTCTGTGTTCGTCCGGCGCGTCCATGTCGCCTGTCTACGGACACGACCAGCCGCAATCGATGGTCTGGACGAAGTGCTGCTTCCACGTTTTTCCGGGGGTGTTTTTGCTTATCTTCCACCTTCTCAGATGGTCAAACCATAGTCAACCTGCCAGGTCAGCGTCAGTTAGAGGTCAAAACTGGTTTGTGACCTGTTTACTCATCTCTGCCAAGTTCAGAGACCTGCGGACAACATTTCGCGAGTTGAGTGACCAATGTGCTCATCTCTGCCAAGTTGAGTGACTAATGGTGCGATAATCTCTTTTCTTTATGTTGTACAACTCAATATAACAATGTTATTTGATCTAAAAAATACGCTACCCATCTTTAATAGGCATTGCAATCACATGACGGGCGCGGCGTGCGCCGCGCCAACCTTACCTAGTTCTAAATCATGGAGGACTACTAGGTAGACTGTTCTCTCACTGGAAAGTTTGCATCGGTAGCCATACTTAGAGTAAAGAAATCGAACTACATATGCTACGTTTGGGGAACAAATACCTGCAATAATTAGTTGACCTGCAATAATTAGTTGATTTTAGGGCTCAAGTAGTACTGCAGATCTCAGAAGATCTGTATTTGCCTTTGGTCAGTGTTCTCTAGAATAAAATCCTAGGATGCTTTTGAGATTGTTTCAATAGATCCAGTAGCTTGGGCAAGCTATTTAGCTAGAAAAATACGAGGAATGGAGGTGAACACTTGTAAAAAGGCCTCCATGAATTAACTGCTTGCTCCCGCTACAAACATAAGAGAGAGAACCACTTAGCTTCAAATAGCGCAAAGATGGTTCCGGAAACATGTGAAAGTAAGAAAGTTCCTCATTTCTAATTGTTGAGCTACTGTCCTGCTGCTTGCATACTGAACAAAACACATGTGTTGGCTGGTGTCAGCTGCTTGCAACTCAGGACTTGACCGTGAGCCAAAGTGTAGTCTGAGATTTACCTCCAAGAGTATGAGCGATCTTGAGCATTTTCTCGCCTATGAAACAAGGCTCTTCACATAAACCGATAAACTGATCAACACTAACTGCACTGAACAAAATTAAGACTAAAGAATAAACTGAAGAAATGAGAAAATGAAGAAATTCAGAAATGAAAAAAATGAAGACTTGAGAAACTTAAAAATGAAATATTGAAAGAACCCAAAAATAATAAACTTACTGAAAAATGAAGAACAAGAAGTGATCAACTAATCAAAAGATGCTGAAGAATAGAAACTAAATTTTGTTTGACTGAAACTGGGAAAAAATAGTAGTTAAGATTATAAAGAAATAGAGTGACTGAAAAATGAGAAGGACTGATAGAAATGGAGATTAAAATACTGAAAAAAAGACCTTAAAATGAGAAGAAGAACTGAATACCGAAGGAAGAGCAGAAGAGCTGAAGAAGAAAAACTCTTGAGAAAGCACTGACTGAACAAACTAAACTCAGAAACTAATGAAATAAGAGGATAAACGGGTATACTCATGAACTCAACAAAGTGAACTTTGATGAAATACAAAAAGAAAAAACTGAATGAAATCTCTATCTCTATTAAGCAAGCAAACATATTCATCGCTAAGTCCACCCATGCTAACGTACACAACAAAACGGACCTATTACAACCTCACGATCCAGCCCACGAATTGGGATCTAACTGTCAAGATTTCTTATCCCGCACCATGTGTACGCTTAGCAAATTGAGGGGGCGGACGAAAACTCTGCCAACCGTGGGATCTTTGATGATCATTGCAGCTGGACTTGTTAAGAAACCTGGGATGATCGTGTACCGACTTCACTTGTTGGCCTCTCAGCTGTCTCTCCCCTTTATAAGGAAGAGTGTTGGTTTAATGCTTGTGGTTGATGCAAGAATACCGTCTGAGAGAGAAGTTGAAGCCGACAATTTGTTCCAAGGAAGTAAGAATTCAAAAACGGCAATTCATAAAATGAAAGAATGGAAATCACTTCAAAAAATTATCCGCACCTTGTCCAACATTTCAGTCCAATATTGTCTAAACTTATATGAACTTTCCATTCAATGTACACTTTGAGGTTATGCAATTATAAAATGTACAGTGCAATATATTTATTTATATTTTCTATTTGTTGAGAATTGCACGTGCATCGTTACTTTGGATTGCGAATGACTCCATGCTCTACTTTGGATGTTAGTGTAGATTCATCGGACTAATTTCTTTGCATACTTTCTTCATTTCTTGTATCACGTGGTTTCACAAATATATCTCTATGAATTCATCTCCAAGCTATAATTAAGGAGAGGCTACAGATGGTTATTTATTTTGTTCAGCTACATATATGAATTGTAAAATCATCTCCAACCAATTTGTACTTCATTTTCCTTAAAGTCTGTTTATTGGAAACAAGGTCAGTTTCAGTTTCAGAAACATATTCATGCAATCAAGCTCTATATGACAAGATTGAATTGGTTGCTTTCAGTCAGAGGATAAGAGCCAATCTTTTCCAACCAGCAAGTGAGTTTTTACCTACAGTTGGCTGCGTTGACATATGAAGCTTAGGATGACATTATATGTCATATGGTCCAACACTTCAGGCATTGAGTTTGCTAACTCCATGACAGGCATAATGCACCTACAGGTTATGATCCATATGGCTACATATTCCCGTCCTCCTCTTATCCTCCATTGTTACATTACCGCCCGTGTAATTATATGCTCCATCTAAATAACTGCCCAATCATGATTTTTTGAAGAGTTGTATCTTATACAAATATCAAAAGAAAGTGTCAGGATGGGCCACTTTCTGCAATAACAGACCTGGATACGTGTGATTTATTGCTGTGTGATTTTTGTATCTGATTTTCTCCGATTTCAGGCGCCACTGAAGAAGCGTTCATGGTATGGTGCATGTTACTGTATTTTATAACATCCCAGTTATTGGTTCCTGGGGTGCATGAGTAGTATGGAGCCGCCATCAGTGGTGGTGACAAAGTGGTTATGACAGAGAGTGAGCCGCCATCTGGATGTATTGGTTTAATAAAACGAAGTCCGCAACCGACACGAACATAACTTCATGGACAAATTTGGATCATTCCTTTACTGATGTCTTTAACACGGAAACTTGTCATTTTTTAATTGGACACAAGAGCTATCTTGCTTTACGACAAACGACTATATCAAATTTAGTGTTTATAACATATCTTCCTAAATAAATATTAGTATATGACACTTACTTTATGACAATGTTCTAGAATTACATCAGTACGATGCTACTTTATGTACCAGTTTAAACAACACTTTCGTGTCATAAGAATTTCAAGGTATTAGGGTAGGCACAACGCTTGCCTCTTATGTGGAGCGCTTAATTAGTTTGTTATGCAATGCACCAAGATTCCAACGCTAGGAGTCGCATTTCTCACGTATTAATCAAGCGTCAGGCGCCTAGTACGTGCCGATGAAAAAAAAAACTGCGGGGAATCCGACAAAACTGCCGGGATTTATTTCCTAGCGCCCCGCACTGTTTGTGCCCTTAACATTCATCACTAATCTTATCGGATGATGCTTGAGGTCTTTACACATATAGAAAGAATTTTGTCTTTACACATACTATTTGAGACGTGCGTGCACGTGCACGCCTACTAGTACAAATTGAAGGAAATACTCATAAATGACGATAAAAGTCATTGAGATCCAAAATAAGGAGATATTCATGTAACTACAAGATTTTATCTTGAGAGTAGTTTGGACGTGATGTGAAATCACTGCATATGAAAATTTCATAAGGAAAAACATGTATGAATATATAATATTCATAAAGCTTGTCTTGATTATAATTGTTTATCAAGAATGAATAAATGACCGTGGTAATTAAGTTGAGAAACTTGTCATATCAAATGCTTGTTACTGTGAAAAGGATCTGAAGTAGCAAAAGTTATTGCTAAATATAATTAATTCGAATTATATGGGTAATCTAAAAAAATCACATTATAAGTGTTGAGTTAGTCGTGTTAATGGAATACGAATTTATTATTTTCATTATGTAAAGCGAAGGGACTTAAAATTCGGTGGGAGATGTGTATGTTCTTCGAATTAGGGTGTGCCGAATTGGAAGAAATATATCTTGTAAAAGATTTAAAAGGTTTTTTCAATAAATGTGTCAGAAAATGTCTTATTAAAATTATCATCTATGAGATAGATTGAGAATTTTAATAAACATGATTATGATGAATGTGCTAGATGCAATTCTGAAAGGAAATTCGAATTGTGTTTTGAGACAAAATAATTTGTTCCAAATGTATATTGCGTGATATTTGCGAGAGGCATTAACCTTCGTAGTCACCGGTGAGCAAACAAAGTGGATTGAGATCAAATCATATTATATGATTTGGCCAATCACGTTGCCCTTAATAGTGCATAAAAACAGAATGTTTCCAATGTGCTAAATTTATTTAGCCACTGGTATTAGAAGAAATACTTAATATAAATTTTCTCAGAATGGCAGTTAACTAAGTGTGATTAAAACTTTAAATATTATGGTGAGAAGTTTACCACATAAGTATCCATTGTGGTTAGAAAAGTAAAGGGACTTAGTAGATTTTGTAAAGCTTCAAATTATATAATGAGATGTTTCTCATATATGTATTTGTAGTGGAACTACAAGATCAAATAAATCTTAATTAATCTAAATTCAGATGATGCTATTTTCAATTGATAATACTTCACGTTTTGATATTCATCAGCATTAGCTTATTATGAGTGCACTCTACAATATATTAAAGGATAATTGCATCACTAATGTGTGACGTCATGACTGCAAGTTATTGGTGAAGTCATTGACTAGGTTAGGTTTCAAAAGATGGTACGATAATTTCATCTGGAAGCACTTGAAATTATTAAATGCTACTGCGGAACTGGATTCACAAGAATTCCAATTCCTAATAAATCCGACCTAGCATTGTCATGTTTGACATGTGAGGAGCTGCAAGTTATCACAAGTTTGATTGGCTCAAAAGGTGACAAATATAGTCAAGAACCACATGCAAAGTGTGAGTAATACCGGAGTTCCATTGGTGTTATGATATCATGCTAACTAGATGAATTATTGACTGTATTGCAAGTGGGATACTTTGGGGGTATGCCCTAGAGGCAATAATATTAATTTATTATTTACCTCCAAATTTATTATTAGCTAGGTTTATATCTTTATGCTATAACTGTTGTGGTACTTGAATAGCGAGTATTCAAAGGAGAACCTACAAGCACGTGTAGAGATATGAACAAATCAAGTGTTCCTAGTTTTTTTTTTCTCTATGATTAGCTTATCTTGTTGTTAGATGTTCACGTTTTCCTGATCATGAAAGTTGTATAAGTCAAACAACTATATGAGTATATTATTGGAATAACAGTAGTACATAACTGACCCAAGTATATGATCTTGCTAAGAGATGAATCGCTGTTGATGAATTATCAATTGATTATGAAGTTTTTGTTAGCTATGTCCCTATACCATGAGAACATCTAGTGACCGCACACTTGACAGTTATGCTTTGATCGTCATCTAAAGTCTTGCTGTACAAAAAGGAGACACTATAACAGTGACTCTCGGGTCTAACCTAAAGTATGTAATGGAACTGAGATTATTCAAGAGTGGTACTTACTCCTCCATGCGATAAAGAGATACATCCTCTGTGCCCTCTCAGTATCACCGATGTCACCTAATCGTCTGGCCAGACACAATGTGATTTATCACAAGGACATCGGGGATAAGAACGAGAAAAACAGAATGATATCAGTACAAGTTTTATATTTGCAGTGATCAAAAGGTTTGATCACACAGTCTCACCTCATGATATCATTGGTATCGTGAATCTAAGGGATTAGCATAATGGGGAACACAAAAGGTTCCATCGTTATTCGTGAATGCACATGAGCCATCATGGGTGTCCATGGTCCCACTATTGGTTATTGTTTGGTAAGTACTCCGGGCATGTCTGTGTGTTACTGAACCTTTCGGTTCACACGCTTAAGCTGTGTCAATCTTTTATTGAGAGTGTTTTGTAGTTATAGTGGTTATGAGAAGTGGTCGGAATAATTACGATGTCTCAGGAACAACTCCGATGAGAATTGGAGGTGTTCCGGACAAGTTATCATGAGAGGCATATTATGCCGGTATAAGATTGAAAGACTTTTTAGAGCAATAGAGGCTGACATGAGATGTCCCGGGATGTTGAAAAGTGTTTCTGACATCAGTGGATAGAGTCGATGATTTTATCTAAAGAGCATATATGGTTCCGGAAGAGTTTCGGAGGAAAACAAGGAAGGGGGTGGAGAGTGCCGGAGGGGGCACTAGGAGCCCTAGGGCTGCACCACACATGTGTGGGGCCAGCCGCATTGGCCCCAGGGCCACCTTGGCCGGTGCACCACTTCCCCTTATTTCCTTTTATTTAAATGGTGGGATTAATTATATCCCTAAATTAAAGGAAGATATAAAAGGAAAAAAGAGGTAAGGAAGGGACTCTTAGTCCTACTAGGATTTTACCATCAATTACTTCTGGTTTTCGAGGTGTTCTCTATCGGAGCTCTTTTTCTCTCTAGATCTCATGTGTTGAGAAAAACTCTCTAGTCTCATACAGATCTAACCTAGTAGATACGTTCTACCACCATAGACTACACCGAAAGGTTGTCTCTCATCGTTAGCGCCGAGTGGTGGACGACAAAGCGCTGACGGGTTGGCACAAGTGGATATGTGGATACTAGAAGAGGGATTACACGTGAATGAGTGAGTAGACAACATTCTCATCTTTAGGCTTGGACGTGAGAATCTTCTACAGGCTTCACCATCGTCATCGACTAACACCATATTTTATAACAGTGTTTGTCACTAGTACAGAACGACATATCGGAAACGGGCCAAAAACCCCTTCGGCAACGGAAAAAGGGTCCATGTCCCCGACCCCGTGACTGATGTGAAGGCCCTCATCGGTAACGGAGGCGAAAAACCATCGCTGATGAGGCATCGGTTTGGCAACGGTTGTGCACATACCTCCGTTTCTGACGTGTCGGAACATCAGAAACAGAGATTCTGTTTCTGCTCGTTTGCATTGAGGTTTCTTCATAAGCCTAGAGCAGGAATAGATTTGGCACTGGACATTTAAAATTTCACAGCAGAAGCACAAAAATGCTAACAAATTCATTCATAAGGTATAACAAATGTCACCGATACATTGAATCACAAGACAACCAATTACTTATCTTCATTGTCATGCCTCTCTAAATCTATCATTGACATGTCTAGCTAAATCTATCTATGTCATGCCTCACTAAACTTATCCTTGCCATTTCTAACTTAATTTATCTTCATAACTTGCTGTTGGAGTTCATGAATTCAATCTTCTTCTTGGACGGTGTCGCCAAAATATAATCAACTCTCCGCTTTGTCCCCGACCTTGTATTTAGCTCATTTAAATGAGCTAAACGGATCAACACCATGCTCTGCACATAGTGCAATAAGCGAGTGCTGATGTACTGAAGGTGCCTCTTTTGTAAAATGGTCACTGAAATGCAAAGAGAGAATATATGACTCCATGTTAGCTCACTATACATCTAGCATAAAGGACATACAACACAAAAGGATGCATAAGACAGAATAACAAACTTACAATCCATTGCATAGTTGTTGTGTTACCAACAATTATGCCGGACGACAAGCGCACCTTGGCTAAGGACCCGGCTTTTATATAGTGTCATCGAAATGTACATCTGTTTTGCAAAGGAGATAAGTCAGCCATTAGTTTCATACACTACCGATTCGTGCTAGTTATGTTCTTTTCGAGCGACACTACGTAGTCGTCCTCATCGTCCTCGGATGTATTACAACCCTAGTTCTAGTTCTGTTCATGAGTGTCCTATGGAAGAAAACCTAAACAGAACAATGACAACAACCCTAGTTCGTCGCACGACGGCCGGTCACAAATAGATGTATTACCTTTGGATCTGGTGGCGGAGTACGTAGTCGTCCTCGTCGTCCTCGGATCGACACGCCATGCGCCCTCCAGCTACAGATCAGGCGACGAGATCTGCCCGGGTGGAGCAAAGAACGGGTACGCGCTGTCACGGTCGGAGGAGAGGAAGATGCGCGCCGACACGGTCAGAGGGAGGGAGATGCGCGCCACCACGGTCGGAGGAGAGGAAGATGCGCGCCACCACGGTCGGAGGGAGGGAGATGCGCGCCGCCACGGTCGGAGGAGAGCATGGTCGGAGGGAGGGAGATGCGCGCCACCACGCGCGCCACCACGGTGGAGCTAAGATCTGGTGCTGCGTGGAGGCGCAGCCACACTTTGAGAGTGAGGCTGAGAGTAAGAGCGATAGAGTTTAGGGCTGTGTGAAGGGCGCATTTATAGCAAAGTAGAACATCGGAAACAGAGGGTATAAACAACCGTTTCCTTTGATTTTTTCACTGACACACTGGCTTATACTGATCTTTACTAGTATTGAAGTTGAAGAACATAAAAATAAATAACTACTCCTCGGCCTCCGCCTTCTCCTGCTCGTATGCGAGGAGAGCCGCGTAGTCGTCCGTGTCGTCGCGCGGCTCCTCGCCGACAATGTCATCGCCACCCGTGCGCCCCTCCCACATCTCGTCGTCGTCGTAGGCAGGATCGTCGCGCAGCTCTGGCGGGAGGAGGAGCCGGCGGCTCTGAAACAGCTCAACTCTTTCCGGCGGCATAGGCACCGACGCGCGGTTGAGGTGCCAGCCACCGGGTAGCCGAACCTTTGACCATGGCACTGGCCTCCTATATTGCCAGTGCCGCTCCGCGACGGCCTGCCCGACGATGACGCGGTTCCATCCAGGCGATCGCAGACGAGCGTCTCTCCGCCGCGGCGAGCGGCTGCGGTCGCGGGCGCCCGAGGATCCCGCGTCCTCTTCCGGCGGCATAGGCACCCTCCTGTGATTGACGCGCCAGCCACCGGGGAGGCTAACATTTGACCAGGGCACTGGCCTCCTATATTGCCAGTGCCTCTGCACGACGGCCTCCGGCACGACGACGCGGTTCCAATTCAGCGAAAGCGGCAAACTGCTGCGGCGAACGCCCGAGGAGTTGCTAGGAGTATCCATGGCTGCGGCGAAGTGGCGTACTAAGATAGCAGGGAGATCGTGGGTTTTTAAGGAGTAGTGGGCGGTGCCGCGGCGCCATTACGCCATAGCAGTTACTCCGCTTGCATCGAATTCGACGAAGATGGAACGTGTCCAGATTGCACACGGACACACAAAAGTCTCCATTGCTATAGAGGCACATATCGGAAACGGAGCCAGAATTAAGACCGTTGCCAATACTATGGGTAACGGAGTTAATACTTTCTCCGTTACCTATGTTGACGGGCCAGCCGCGGCACAGGTCAGGTTTGTACGCACTGGCCGCGCGGAAAGCGTGATTCTCCGTCGCCTAACGCCTGCCGTTTCCATAGAGGGGTATCCGATGTGTCGTTCTGTACTAGTGTGTAAGTATCTAGATCTAGCATTATATGGTGCTTCATATTTGTGTAGTAGATTTTGAAGGTTATGTAAGATGGAAAATTTTAAATTCCTGCACGTAACCCTACACCACACATGTCAGACAAATTAAAAATCTAACTATATCTTTTTTTTTTTGAGAACACAGTACAACACAGACGCTCACAAATACGCACGTACACTCACCCCTATGAACGCACACACGCACACCCTACCCCTATGAGCACCTCTGAAGGATTGAGCCGGCAGATCTTGAGGTTGACGAAGTCACCACAGGCGCCTCGCTGTTGACGGGCACGCCACGTACCACTGAAAGAATAGCGCCGGATAAACCTGGAATAAATCCAGGTAAATGCAAACGCCCACGTCAAGTCTAGGACTTGAACCTGGGTGGGCTGGTTCCACCACAGGGAACCCAACCATCAGAGCCAAGCTCCGTTTGCAAAAAAAAAAAAAAAAAAAAAAAAAAAAAATCTAACTATATCTAAAAATGAATGTTAGAGGAGGTCGTCCCAGGCTCCGTGTTCCCTGGTGCCACATCACCTCACGTGTGGGCCTGGGCCGTTAGATTTGTTGTCAATCTGTCATCACAGCCAATTTAGAGAAAACCAAAAAAATAATGTGGTCCCCACAAAAAAAAGTGGTAGACTTGTGTCACGAGAGCCAAAGTCGTAACAAAATAAAAAATTGCTCGAAAAGTGGTAGGTTTATGCTAGCAACTCCCCTCCCGCCGTCCGTCTCACCTTTCTTCTCTTGCAACCTGTAAACGAGAAAGACAAAACGGCAGTCACATAAGTTGGGAGCAAAAAACAAAGATTAAAGAACGAGAACGCAAAAAGAAAAAGAATGAGAGTATTTTTTTTTAAAAAAATAGCCCACCGCCTCCGCCGCTTCCCAATCTCCCGCTCCGTCTCTTCTCTCTGATGCCTGGCCCAAGCGATCCCCCAAAAACACAAATACCCTGCTACTAGCACAAGCAATTCGAAATTTGCCTAAAAAAAGCAATTCGAAATAATAATAATAATAATAAATTCAACAGTACGTAGTATTTTATACGGAAAATGCAGACCCATCGTCCGCTACTAGCACAATCCCACATTAGACTATGATCAGAGGTTGATTCTTTTAGGATTCATCCAACTGGATCCACATCAGAAGATTAGAAACACACGCTCTCGAAAAACTTGAAGTTGTGGCAAGGGGTGCGTGTGGCACCCTCTAAATCTCTTTTTATTGCTTTTCTCGGTAAAATCTTACAACGTGTATGCCAGCATATATATAGGAGAATACCTGCACCTAACTAGGATGAACCGACCTTGGACTCCTAAATCCTACAGAGACTCAAACTAACACATCTTACCATAACTAGCGCACACGTACACCAAACTGACTCCAACTCGAGCTTCAATTTGATGCACACCTACTACTACTCAGTAGGAAACTAACCAGCTATACTAACTCGACTAGACACTTTCCAATTAATAATGACTCAACCGACCATGGTGTATCCGATTTGGATTCATTCCGATAGATTCCCCATCGATCCAGAACTACTAATAGAAAAACCTTGGGCGGAGCCCGGAAGAAGACCTAGCCGACGCCTCCATTGATCATCATGCACCCCACCGAGAGCGTGCTTGATCGCCGCGTGCGTGCGGACGGCGACCAGGACCTCGCCGACACCAACCCCCCCCCCCCCCCCCCCCCCCCTCTTCATCCTGAGATGCGAGGACAGGAAGGCGGACGGGTATGCAGACGAAGAACTCGAGCTCTACAACCAGAGGCTTCAGGACATGGTCATCGGAATTCGTCTCGCTGACAAGCCTCCGGCTGTCTCCTACCTGGCCATCCTAGGCACCAAGCTGTTTGCCGAAATCGTAGCGGTCGACAAGAACGTCATCGTCATCAGGCTGAACTTCAAGGCAGGCCCGTCATCCTATCTCATCTACGACGCCGTCGCCTTGTCGCTCCGGGGCGAATAGCTCAAGTACTACGTTTTTTCCAGAGAATTGGCTGCGATGCGACATTGTTGGAGATAATAGCTAGGGTACGACGCGTGAGAGCAGCAAAATAGCCACGACCCACCCATTGTGATGAAACGGCCGTGTCACTTACTTGTGCTAGTTAAGGAGGGTTTAGCGGACGTGGGACCCACTAACTTATACCATGGTCAACTCAACCGGTTCGAGCGACCGCACAGACAGACCTTGCCCTAGCGCGCCATCTGAACCCCGACAGTGCGCGCCCTGCTCCCTCTCCGGCGGCGGAGCTATCCACTCCTGGGCGTCGAATTCGTTGTCGCCGGCATCTGGGGTGAGTCAAATCGAACCCGCGTGGCCTTCCCTTCTTAATTCTCCCCCAAATCTGACACATTCCCTGCCGTTTTTACTCGCGGCCAGGCGTATTGGAGGCGGGGGAAGCAGCCCGAAAGAAGGAGGTAGATGGCGAGCTCCGCGGAGCCGGCAGAGTCAAATTCGAGGTAATCCATCACTCTCGTGCTCATTCGGCTTTCGATTTGAGCTCGTTCACTTCCAAGTCATCAAATTCTACTGTCGTCACATTCCCGCCTCATTGTCAAAACAGGGGAGATGCCCGAAAAAGTTTCGAATTGGTTGTCAAATTTATGCTATCTCAGGCGAAGCTAGCTGATGGTAGCGTGAGGACCATAGATCACGACACATTAGTTAGTTTGGAGCTTTCATTTTACGACATCGATCCACAAGAACTAGTGAACCAAGAAGAGAAAGCGTGAGAGATATTGTGGAGAAAATGGGGAGAGTATTCCTTGGGGTCCAGAGCAAGAAGTGGCATTGCTACGTATGAAGATTGGAAGGGAGAGTATGTGAGAATGGAGGATGGCGAAGCGGTTGTTGATGAAATCGATAAACAAGAGGGCTTTGAAAAGAAACGTGCTACACTTCTTGCCGAGCTGGTTGATCTGAAATCAGATTCAAAAGTAGGATATGTGGCATCAAAGTTGGCTATGCAGATTGCAGATGATGAGTGGGCTGCAGCTAGACAGATAATGCCCATTGTAACCGAATTGACAGTGTTAGCAGATGATGCACAAGACCCAGCCCATGATGGTGCTGCTAATGGGGTGGCTGGTACGGGCCCGGCTGTAGTTGACTGGAATTCAGTAGAACTGCAAGAGCTTACTGATTTGGTCATTGCACCCTTGGATGACACTGAGATGGCAGACCTTTTTGGAATTCCAGTCGATGATAAAGACAAGGAGAAGAAGAAGAGGGATGCGGCTAATGCGGCTGCTGGTTCTGGAGTTGTGGATGCAGAGTTGATGAAGGAAGCTACTAATGATGTAGATGATGAAAATGATGATGAGATGATAAATGTATATGACAAAGATAACCCTGTAATTGCAGTAGGAAAGTATTTTCCAACCATGGCTGAGTTTAGAATGTGTTACAGGACTTATGCAGTGAAGAAGCAGTTTGACAGCAAGACTCTGTGGACAGATACAAAGAAATTTTATGCGAAGTGCAAAGGCTTTGATGGCAGTGCCCAACCTTGCAAGTGGTACATTTCTGCTAGACGCCAACCTGATGGCAGTACAATTAGAATTAATCAAATCCCCAATGAACATACTTGTATTACTAGTTCACAGACTCCCTCAACCATGACATCACAGGCCTGGGTTGCACAAAAGATCACTCCTATTTTAGCCAAAACACCAAACACTACTGCAAAGAGACTGAAATTAGACATGTAAGCCAAGTACCCTATTAAGCTAAAATATACCACAGTGTGGAAGGCAAAACAGAAGGCAATGAAAGAACTATATGGTGATGGGGCAAATACCTTCAGGATGTTGTATAGTTTCAAGGCAGAGATGGAGAAGAGGTCAACTGGCAGTATTGTGGAGATAGATACCGAGGTTGCACCTGATGGCAAGGTATTTTTCTCCAAAATTTTTATGGCTTTGAAGCCTTGCACCGATGGCTTCAAAGCAGGGTGTCGGCCATATTTGAGCATAGACTCATCTTTTTTGACTGGAAAGTGGAATAGTCAATTGGCAGCATGCAATGCTCTAGATGGACACAACTGGATGTTTCCTGTTGCTATTGGCCTGTTTCAATCAGAGATAGAGATTTTATGGACATGGTTCATGATGCAGTTGAAAAGATCCATTAGGACAGTGACACCTTTGGCTATACACACTGATGCTTGTAAAGGGCTAGAAAATGCTGTCAAGGCCGTATTTTCACATGCTGAGCAGAGGGAGTGCTTCGGGCATATGTGGATGAATGTGATCAACAAACATAGAGGAGAAGATTTTGGGCGACTGTGGCCAGCAACACGATCTTACTCGAAACAGACACATGCTTATCACCTTGCGAAGGTTATTGCAGCAGATCCTGAGTTTCAGCACTGGCTGGAAGCATACCATTCTCTTTTGTGGTATAGGTCAGGATTTAATACAGACATCAAGTGTGATCATATCAACAACAATCTAGCAGAAAGTTTTAACAACAAGGTGAAAGAGTTAAAAGACTTGCCTGTGCATGACATGGTTGACCAAATCAGGATCATGATCATGCGGATGTGGGAATTGAGAAGAAGAATAGGTGATGCTTTGCAAGGGGATAACCTTCCAGCAGTGGTACAGCAGGTGGTTAACAGGAGCAAAAATCTTACACATTTGGCAGTTGAGAATTCTTCATTGTGGGGAGCTGAAGTGAGAGATACCAAGACTGGAAGAAGGCATGTGGTTGACACTGAACTGCATGAATGCACTTGCCTTGAGTGGCAACATACTGGAAAACCATGTGAGCATGTCATACTCTTCTTGGCATGAAAACCGAGGGTAAACATGCACCCTTATTTGCATGAGTATTATTCAGTAGCAAGATTCAAGGCTGCGTATGCAGCTCCAATACCAGCACTTACAGATCAGTCGCAGTGGCCTGAAGTGCCTTTTGATTTTGATATGTGTTCCCCCCTTGCCAAAAGAAAGGCTGGCAGGCCTAAAATGAGCAGATTCAAGGCCTGGTTTGAGAAAGGAGGCTGTAGTAAGAGGGCGAAAAAAGATGACAAACCAAAACAGCCTCAGAAAGGTAACAAAAATAGATGCAAGGAGTGTCAGGTACTTGGTCACCGAGCTGGATCATCCAAATGTCGGTACCCTCGTCCACAACAACGAAAGTAAGTTGAAGTATTTGATCATTTATTTAAATTCAACTGCAATTCTACTCTGTTTTCATACTCTGTTTTATTTTTTCAGAGCAAAGGCTGGAAGTGAGCCCATTGTTGTTGAGAATCTCTGGGCAACAAAAAGGGCAAGACAAAATGGCCGAAGAAAGATAAGTGTGCCATCTGAATCAGTTCTGAATGATGTGGTGCCATCTAATTCAGTTTTGGATGATGTGGTGCAAACTGATTCAGTTTTGGATGATGTGGTGCCATATGATTCAGTTCTTGATGCTGCGGTGCAAAATGAAGCTGAAGCTGTTCCAGAACTGAATCTGTCATCTGAAGAGGTGTCATCTAAAGACGAAGAACGACTTGTGTTTCCTCGGCCTCGTATGACTGACTCGAAGAAAACCAAGAGCATGAGGGTGATACGTCTCCAACGTATCTATAATTTTTGATGTTCCATGCTTGTTTTATACCAATTGCTACATGTTTTGCATCTACTTTATGTCACTTTTATACATTTTTGGGACTAACCTATTAACAAGATGCCGAAGTGCCAGTTCCTGTTTTCTGCTGTTTTTGTATTCCAGAAAAGCTAGTCTGGAAATATTCTCGGAATTGGACGAAACTCACGGGGGTGCTATTTTTCCAGAAGACACAGATGACGCAAAGAGCAGCAGAGGAGGCCCACAGGGCCCCACACGCCATAGGGCGCGGGCCCCCTTGCCGCGCCCTGGTGTGGGCCCCACGGGGTCGCAGCCGCCGCCCTTTCGCCTACTTATTCCCCCCGAGAAAACCCTAAGTACCTGAGCCATATCCACGAAAAGTTCCAGAGACGCCGCCGCCGTCAACCCTAGCTCGGGAGGGTCAGAACCTCTTCCCGGCACCCTGCCGGAGAGGGGAATCGTCACCGGAGGCTTCTACATCGCCATGCCTGCCTCCGGAGTGATGCGTGAGTAGTTCATCCTTGGACTACGGGTCCATAGCAGTAGCTAGATGGTTGTCTCTCCATTTGTGCCATCATGTTTAGATCTTGTGAGCTGCCCTACATGATCAAGATCATATTATTGTAATGCTACATGTTGTGTTTGCTGGGATCCGATGAATATTGAATATTATGTCAAGTTGATTATCAATCTATCTATGTTATTTAAGATCTTGCATGCTTTCCGTTACTAGTAGATGCTTTGGCCAAGTAGATGCTTGTAACTCCAAGAGAGAGTATTTATGCTAGATAGTGGGTTCATGCCTCCGTTTAATCTGGGACAGTGACAGAAAGTTCTAAGGTTGTGGATGTGCTGTTGCCACTAGGGATAACCTAACGATGCTATGTCCACGGGCATATGTGTTTGTTTACATTACGCACTTTACTTAATGCAATTATCCGTTGCTTGCAACTTAATACCAACGGGGGACTCGGATGACAACCCGGCGGTGGATTATTAGTCATAGATGCTGTTGGATAACGGTCTATGTATATGTCGTAATGCCCAATTAAATATCATAGTAATCATCATGTCATGTATATGCATTGTCATGCGCTCACTATTTGTCAATTGCCCAGCTGTAATTTGTTCACCCAACATGTTAGTTATCTTTATGGAGAGACACCACTAGTGAACTGTGGACCCCGGTCCATTCTTTTACACTGATTAAACCACAAACTGCAAACTGTTCCTTTTTCATTCTCTGCAATTTAATACTCATTTTCCACACCATACGTTTAATCCTTTGTTTTCAGCAAGCCGGTGAGATTGACAACCTCACTGTTTCGTTGGGGCAAAGTAGTTTGATTGTGTTGTGTGCAGGTTCCACGTTGGTGATCGTGTTGCGCCGCGCGAGCCGCCAACAACCTTCTGAAGAGTTGCTCCTACTGGTTCGATAACCTTGGTTTCTTTCTGAGGGAAAACTTGCTGCTGACTACATCATACCTTCCTCTTGGGGTCTCCCAACGAGCGTGTTTGCATCAAGCTTTTTCTGGCGCCGTTGCCGGGGAGAGCAGTCTTCTGCAAGGGGAGTTTCACGCTTCCAATCTCTTTACTTTGTTTTTGTCTTGCTTAGTTTATTTTATTTTATCTTGTTTGCTTTCAATTATCAAAAACACAAAAAAATTAGTTACTTGCATTACTTTACTTTCAAGTTATTTTCTGTCTGTTTTTAATTCTGCTAAAATGAGTACTCCTGAGAACACTAAGTTGTGTGATTTCACTAGCACGAACAACAATGATTTCATATGCACACCTATTGCTCCACCTGCTGCTTCAGCAGAATTTTATGAAATTAAACCTGCACTTTTAAATCTTGTTATGAAAGAGCAATTTTCTGGTGTTAGTACTGATGATGCTGCTGTTCACCTTAATAACTTTGTTGAACTTTGTGAAATGCAAAAGCTCAAGGAAGTAGATGGTGATATTATTAAACTGAAACTTTTTCCTTTCTCCTTGAGAGGACGTGCTAAAGAATGGTTGCTATCTTTGCCTAGAAATAGTATTGATTCATGGACTAAATGCAAAGATGCTTTTATTGGAAAATATTATCCTCCTGCTAAGATTATTTCTTTGAGAAGTAGCATAATGAATTTTAAGCAATTTGATAATGAACATGTTGCTCAAGCATGGGAGAGAATGAAATCATTGGTTAAAAATTGTCCCACTCATGGACTGACTACTTGGATGATCATCCAAACCTTCTATGCAGGATTAAATTTTTCTTCAAGGAATTTATTGGATTCGGCCGCTGGAGGTACCTTTATGTCCATCACTTTGGGTGCTGCAACAAAGCTTCTTGATGATATGATGATTAATTATTCTGAGTGGCACACCGAGAGAGCTCCAACAGGTAAGAAGGTAAATTCTGTTGAGGAAACCTCTCCTTGAGTGCCAAAATTGATACTATTATGTCTATGCTTGCAAATGGTCAAACACATGTTGATCCAAATAATGTTCCTTTAGCTTCTTTGGTTGCTCAAGAAGAGCATGTTGATGTGAACTTCATTAAAAATAATAACTTCAACAACAATGCTTATAGGAATAATTTTGGTAATAGCAATTATAGGCCCTATCCTTCTAATAGTGGCAATGGTTATGGAAATTCCTATGTAACTCCTACAACAATAATAAGAGTGTACCCTCTGATCTTGAAGTTATGCTTAAGGATTTTATTAGTACACAAACTGCTTTCAATAAATGTTGAGGAGAAATTTGGGAAAATTGATGTTCTTGCTCTAAAGTTGATAGTCTTGCTCTTGATGTTGACTTGTTGAAACTAAAGAACATGCCTCATGATGTTAAAGAGAGCAAAACTCTCAATGCTATACAAGTTAAAATTGATAACAATGTGAGGATGTTAGCTGAATTGCATGCTAGATGGGAAAGAGAGGATGAAATTGCTAGAAAGAATAATATTGCTAGAGTTTATACTATTACTACTTCTGAAAATGCTTCAAACTCAAGTGTTAGCAAACCTCCTACCATTAATGGCAAGATAATTGGTGTTGGTAATGTTTCCACTTCTATTGCAAAATGTCCTAAATTGCCTGATAACTCTGAAACTGTCCTTGATAAAGATGCTGAAATTTCTAGCAATAAGGAAGAGATAATTCCATTACTTTTGATGATAATGACTTTGATTTTGATGGTTATTTCTGAAGTAATTAAGTTCTTGCAAAAGCTAGCTAGAAGTCCTAATGCTAGTGATAAACATGGCTTTTACTAAACATATTACTAATGCTCTCATACAAGTTAGGGAGGAAATTAAAACATGAAGCTTCTATCCCTAGGAAGTTAGAAGATGGTTGGGAGCCCATCATTAAAATGAAATTGAATGACTTTGATTGCAATGCTTTGTGTGACCTTGGTGCTAGTATTTCTGTTATGCCTAAAAGATTATATGATATGCTTGATTTAGCACCTTTGGAAAATTGTTACTTGGATGTTCACCTTGCTGATTCTACTATTAAAAAACCTTTGGGAAGAATTGATGATGTTCTTATCATGGTTAACAACAATTATGTCCCCGTTGATTTTATTGTCTTGGATATTGAATGCAATCCATCATGCCCTATTGTGCTGGGAAGACCTTTTCTTAGAACTGTAGGTGCTATTATTGATATGAAAGAAGGGAATATAAAATATCAATTTCCTCTCAAGAAAGGTATGGAACACTTTCCTAGGAAGAAGATTAAGCCACCTTATGATTCTATTGTTCGAACAAATTACAATGTTGATGCTTCTTCACTTGGTAATACTTGATGCATGCTTTGTGCCTAGCTAAAAGGCGTTAAAGAAAAGCGCTTATGGGAGGCAACCCATTTTATTTTTCTGCAATTTTTCTTTTATTGAGTCAAGGGTTTGTTTACTTCTGTAGCAACTCCTTTGTATCTTTATTTTCTCGCATTGTTGTGCCAAGAGTAGCCTCTAATGTTAAGATGCTTAATTTTGATTGCTGCGCAGAAACAGATTTTTGCTGTTCACTGTACGAAATTCCTAAAATCACCAGATTGTTAAAAATCTGAAATTTTTGTGCGTAATCTTTATGAATGTCTGAATCTTTCATTAGTTCAAGTTTTCGATCTGAGCGTCGTAAGTGCCTCGAAAAAATTCGTCTTTGCGGACTGTTCTGTTTTAGACAGATTATGCCTTTTTATTTTGCATTCTCTCTTTTACTAGTGTTGAGTGAAATTCTTTTTTGGGTGGAAGAGCTTCACATAACATCAGTGGCTGTAGCTAATGTTTAAAGTAACAAATCATATTGCGTCTTTATAGAACATGTGAGTTTTTGATTATGCACTAACCCTCTAATGAGATCTACTTTGAGTTTGGTGTGACGGAAGTTTTCAAGGGTCAAGAGAGAAGGATGATATAGGATCAAGAAGAGTGAAGAGCTTAAGCTTGGGGAGGCTCCCATGGATCTCCCCAGCATATTTCAAGAAGACTCAAGCGTCTAAGCTTGGGGATGCCCAAGGCATCCCCTTCTTCATCGTCAAAATTATCAGGTCATCTCTAGTGAAACTATATTTTAATTCTTTCACATCATATGTGCTTTTCTTGGAGCGTCTGTGTGCTTTTATTTTCAGTATTGCACTTTTATTTTCAATAAAGCTTGACTGGACCCTAGCATTCTTGATTGGGAGAGAGACACGCTCCGCTTTTTCATGAGAATACTCCTATTCTTCACTTATATTTGTTGAGTATTCATATCTAGCGCTGTTCAGCTTTTAGCTCTTGTTTTCATGTATCTCTTGTCAGAGCTATTAGCTTTCTTTTGTAGAAAGTACTCTCTTGCTTCACTTATATTTGTTTGGAGAGTTGATAAATAAATTGATTGGTGTTTGGTTGGTTCAGAAAATGTTGCATGTGGTAATTGGTATAAGGAAAAACTTGCTTAATCTTGTAGATCACTAATGGATAACTTGATGCTTGTCAATTGTTTTGAGTTAACAAGTAGATCATGATTAAATTGTGCATCACATGAGTTAAGCCTATTAGTGAAGAACTACCGTAAAGCTTGTTGAAAATTTGGTTTGCATCGGTGGTACTCTAAGGTCTAGATATTTTCTAATAACAGGGTTTGGTTAACAAGGAAGACGGTATGAAGTCTTATAACGTTTGCAATATGTTTGTCATATAAAACTTGGTGTACGGGTTGATATTCTTGTTTGCTTACATAACCTTGCTAGCCTAAACTCTGTACTGAGAGGGAATGCTTCTCGTGCATCCAAATCCTTGAGCCAAAATCCATGCCATTTGTGTCCACCATAACTACCTATATGTGGTATTTCCTTGCCACTCCAAGTAAATTTTTCATGTGCTACCTTTAAATTATTCAAAATGTTATTATTCCCTTTTTGTGTCAATGTTTACTAGCTCATGAGGAATTAGTGTGGTTATTCTTTATTCTATTTGTCAATGGACTTTTACACCTGGACTAGTGGCATATACATCCGCTTATCCAATAATTGCAAAAAGAGCTGGCAACGGGGTGCCCAGTCCCAATTAATTACAACTTTAACCAATTAATTCTCTTCACACTTTTGCCCTGATTCATCAGTAAGCAATGACAAACAGTGAAATACCTGAATGTGTGTAAACCAAAGAGAAAGAGGGATGATCTGCCTTGCTGGTAGAAATAACGTCCTTCATGGGAGCCGCTCTTAAAAGTCCGTTTGACAGGTAGAATACTGTTCTCACCCGCTACCATTCGTTGACAATTAACAAACACCTCTCAAAAATAGATACTCCTCCATGGTATGTGATTGATGGAAGGCACCCGAGGATTCGGTTAGCCATGGCTTGTGTTAGCAAGGTTGGGAGGAGTATCAAATATTTTATGCAATCTCTATATGCTTTCAAAAACCTAAAAGCTCTAGCACATGATTTAATCCCTGCTTCCCTCTGCGAAGGGCCTTTCTTTTACTTTTATGTTGAGTCAGTTTTCCTATTCTTTCTGTCTTCCACAAGCAAACACTAGTGTCAACTTTGTTACAACATGCGTTATATGCAATGTATTGGACTTGTTATACTACTTTGTGTTGACAATATCCATGAGATAAATATGTTGAAAGTTGAAGCAAATGCTGAAACTAATTCTTCCTTTGTGTTGATTAATACCTTTTTAGAAACTATTGCTTTATGAGTTAACACTTATGCAAAACTGTTTGATGCTTGTCTCGAAAGTACTATTCATGAAAACGTTTAGCTTGTGTGATTCATTGTTTACTCATTATCTATTTGATAGCAAATTATAGACCATTGACTTGGATCACTTCATTCATTTACATGTGCCTTGCAATATTATATGATCAAGATTATGATGTAGCATGTCACCTCAAAAATTATTTTGTTTTTATCGTTTACCTACTCGAGGACGAGTAGGAACTAAGCTTGGGGATGCTGATACGTCTCAAACGTATCTATAATTTTTGATGTTCCATGCTTGTTTTATACCAATTGCTACATGTTTTGCATCTACTTTATATCACTTTTATACATTTTTTGGGACTAACCTATTAACAAGATGCCGAAGTGCCAGTTCCTGTTTTCTGCTGTTTTTGTATTCCAGAAAAGCTAGTCTGGAAATATTCTCGGAATTGGACGAAACTTCACGGGGTGCCTATTTTTCCAGAAGACACAGATGACGCAAAGAGCAGCAGAGGAGGCCACAGGGGCCCCACACGCCATAGGGCGCGGGCCCCCCTGCCGCGCCCTGGTGGTGTGGGCCCCACGGGGCTCGCAGCCGCCGCCCTTTCGCCTACTTATTCCCCCCGAGAAAACCCTAAGTACCTGAGCAAATATCCACGAAAAGTTCCAGAGACGCCGCCGCCGTCAACCCTAGCTCGGGAGGGTTCAGAACCTCTTCCCGGCACCCTGCCGGAGAGGGGAATCGTCACCGGAGGCTTCTACATCGCCATGCCTGCCTCCGAGTGATGCGTGAGTAGTTCATCCTTGGACTACGGGTCCATAGCAGTAGCTAGATGGTTGTCTCTCCATTTGTGCCATCATGTTTAGATCTTGTGAGCTGCCCTACATGATCAAGATCATATTATTGTAATGCTACATGTTGTGTTTGCTGGGATCCGATGAATATTGAATATTATGTCAAGTTGATTATCAATCTATCTATGTTATTTATGATCTTGCATGCTTTCCGTTACTAGTAGATGCTTTGGCCAAGTAGATGCTTGTAACTCCAAGAGAGAGTATTTATGCTAGATAGTGGGTTCATGCCTCCGTTTAATCTGGGACAGTGACAGAAAGTTCTAAGGTTGTGGATGTGCTGTTGCCACTAGGGATAACCTAACGATGCTATGTCCACGGGCATATGTGTTTGTTTACATTACGCACTTTACTTAATGCAATTATCCGTTGCTTGCAACTTAATACCAACGGGGGACTCGGATGACAACCCGGCGGTGGATTATTAGTCATAGATGCTGTTGGATAACGGTCTATGTATTATGTCGTAATGCCCAATTAAATATCATAGTAATCATCATGTCATGTATTGCATTGTCATGCGCTCACTATTTGTCAATTGCCCAGCTGTAATTTGTTTACCCAACATGTTAGTTATCTTTATGGAGAGACACCACTAGTGAACTGTGGACCCCGGTCCATTCTTTTACATGATTAAACCACAAACTGCAAACTGTTCCTTTTTCATTCGCTGCAATTTAATACTCATTTTCCACACGAGACGTTTAATCCTTTGTTTTCAGCAAGCCGGTGAGATTGACAACCTCACTGTTTCGTTGGGGCAAAGTACTTTGATTGTGTTGTGTGCAGGTCCACGTTGGTGATCGTGTTGCGCCGTGAGCCGCCAACAACCTTCTGAAGAATCGTTACTCCTACTGGTTCGATAAACCTTGGTTTCATACTGAGGGAAAACTTGCTGCTAGGCTACATCAAACCTTCCTCTTGGGGTCTCCCAACGAGCAAGTACGTCTTGCATCAGAGGGTTTTGTCTGGTGTGCCGACACAATCTAGTGGTACGAACAAGAGAAAATCGAGAGCGTGAAATTTGAGATGAAACTTGAGCCGTGAAATTTGTGTAATAATTTGAATTTGATTTTGAATTTGAACCAAATTCAAAATTGTGTGAAATATTTTTCACAATGTGAACCAACCCTGATTTCTCAGTTGTTATGCTCGTTTTGTGAACAATCCTTCCCTTTTACTAGGGTAAACATCTCCAAGAAGTAAGCGGTTCTCCAAAATGAGCTACAAAAGAGCCCCAAAGGTTACCTCCAATCATCCTATCCTTACCTTCCAACCAAGCCCATTCGATCCCTCGCAGCTGCAGCGTAGCCCAAACAGCCCCATTTCTAATCTGGTCATTTTTTCGACCATCTCCAAATGATCTCAAACTCTAGAGTTAACATCTATTGCACTAATATAGTGCCCTAGACCAATATGGAGTCATTTCTCAAAACATAGAATCACTTCTCTTCACACATGAGAGTTCATAGTTTGAGATGTGAGATTTCCAACCATATTGAAGCATTTCTTGTTTAATTTATCTAGACCTTGTCTATCAGTTGGAGTTGTTAGTACATGACAAACTAAGAACATGTGCACTAGATTTTCATTTTTTTGATGTTTTTTGAATATTTTATGATTATTTCAAATTCGGTCAAACCCAAGTTTGACCAACATTTGAACATGTTTTAAACACCAAAATGAAAAACCAAGTCTGGATCCTTCTTAGTCAATCCAAAATGAAGCTTTGGTGAGTTTTTTGTAAATTTCATGTTGCAAATCCCAAACCACCTCTCTTCACACATGAGAGTTCATAGTTTGAGATGTGAGATTTCACACCATATTGAACCATTTCTTGTTTAATATGTATGTAGACCTTGTTTATCAGTTGGATCTGTTAGTACATGACAAAATAAGACCATGTGCACTGGATTTTCATTTTTTGATGTTTTTTGAATATTTTATGATTATTTCAAATTCGGTTAAACTCAAGTCAAATCAGCATTTAAACAAGTTTTGAACGCCAAAATGGAAAACTAAGCCTGGATCATTCTTAGTCACACCAAGATGAACCTTTGACGAGGTTTTGGACAATTTCATGTTGCAAATCACAAACCACCTCTCTTCACACATGAGAGTTCATAGTTTGAGATGTGAGATTTCACACCATATTGAAGCATTTCTTGTTTAATATGTATCTAGACCTTATTTATCAGTTGGAGCTGTTAGTACATGATAAAATAAGACCATGTGCACTGGATTTTTATTTTTTTGATGTTTTTTTGAATATTTTATGATTATTTCAAATTCGGCCTATTTCACACCATATTGAAGCATTTCTTATTTAATATGTATCTAGACCTTGTTTATCGGTTGGAGCTATTAGTACATGACAAACTAAGACCATGTGAACTGGATTTTCATTTTTTTTGATGTTGTTTGAATATTTTATGATTATTTCAAATTCGGATGCAACGTCGACCGTTCATCCGTGTGATCGCTACCTTGCTGCACTGTGGCCGTGCGATCTGGCCCTGAGCTAACACACGATCCGTGGGATGGCTGGTTCTGCTACCTGATTGGCTGAGAAGCGGTGCACTCGTCGGACCGTTGGATTGAGCGGACCCTCGTAGACACATGCATGCCATCGAGTGGGCCCCGCTGAGCGATTCGACGGCAGTGCATGCAGACGTCTCAGCTGAGCGATTTTGCGCTGCACCCCGCTGCGCTGGACGCAACGTAGTATCAGGGCTATTGTTGCTCTTTTTTTTGACGGATCGACTTTTGCGCTGACAGCGGCGGCGGGACGGCGGCGCGCTTGCAGTGTGCACGCAGACCAGAACTGAATCGACGACCGGCTGCGCGTGCCTCCCAACCATCACATTAAACCGATTTTTACACTTCACCTCCCCACCATCGCATTAAACAAGATCACTATCCGCTATAAAATAGCACCCAATTCTTCTCCAAGTCGCACACCGCATCCCATCTTCCTCCAACCCTCTTCTCTCAAACAAGCAGCCGCCCAGCCCCTAGCAGCCCCAGCAATCATGGCGTACAGCGCCCCGACCTACCGCCTCCCCAACCTCACGCGGGAGCACCGCTCTACCACGCCCAATCTCGTAGAGCATCGCCAGCTGCGCGTGTGGGCCTTCTCGAGGTGGAGGGGCGCAAGGGCTCTAGCGGAGTTCTTCCTCTCGTCCGGCTTCCGCCACCTCCCTCCTGGCGGGCCGCCCATGTACCGGCTCGAGGAGTTCCATGATGGCGGCTGATAACCCACAAGTATAGGGGATCGTGTGTAGCCTTTTCGATAAGTAAGAGTGTCGAACCCAACGAGGAGCTAAAGGTAGGATAAATATTCTCTCAAGTTCTATCAACCACTGATACAACTCTACGCACACTAAACGTTTACTTTATCTACGAAATAATACTAGACTACAATACGGGTATGAAAGATAGCTTTGCGAGATAATAAATGCAAGAAAGTAAAAGTTAGTGCTGCAGCAATAAAGTACACTAAGTAACCATATACTAACAGTATCATGAGTGTGAATAAGTGGTGGTAATTGTGGTGGCTTTGTCCAATATTAATGAGTGAAGATATCGGGTTCATTGTCTTCGATGCAGTTTTCAATGTGGGAGAGGCTAAATATACATGCACTCCACTACTCGGGACTACAAGTACTATATGGGACTACAAGTACTATATGATTGGATTGTTAGCAAGCATCCGCAATAGTAACAAATGCATTAATGTTTCCCCAACCATAGCCTTAAGTTCATGGTCCTCTTACTCCCATACGTGCAACTAATCGGTTCGCGTTCTCAGATTTCTGTCACTCCGGCAGAACTTCCCCCGCCTCGTTTGTACATACTACTAACACTAAGATGTTGATCCATGCATGCATAAATATAATGGACACCAAAGGACAGTACCATATCAACATACAACTCTAATGAACCAAATACATTCAACCATTCAATCTAAGGACAAATAAACTACGGAAACATGACGTAGATCATAGGATAAATATTATAGCATCAAACACCATGTTTACATAGGACGGTACAGAGGTTTATGGGAGGATGAACCACTGAATACAAGGAGGAGATGGTGATGGAGATGGCGGTGAAGATGGCGGAGAGGCAGCGCGGTGGCGCAGGGCGGCGGCGGCGCCGGCGGTGGGGGAACTCCTTTCCCCGCCGCCGGCAAGCTTGGGGAGCGCCGCCCCTTAGCCTCCCTCCTTCATGGCTTCTTGGGAGCCCTCCCCCATGGAGATGGGATCCATGGGGAGGCAAAAACGTGGCTTTGGTGGCTGCAAATTCGTGGGTGGAGGTGTCCCTCACGAATTAGGTTTCCTCCCTTTATATAGACTCTCGGATTTCCGTCATCCCCTCTGGACCTTCAGTAAATCGGGCTTTTCTCCACCGTCCGGACTCCGATTGGGCCGAATTTTAACTCTAGAATTATTAGGAGAAAATTCCCTGCAACTTTGCGACTAGACTTTTTCCATTTGACGTCATCTTCTGGCCGAAACGGGTCGATCTTGAAAATAGTTTTCAGACAGATTCCAGGAAAGTCCAAATTTGACTCCAACAAGGTTTCCTCTTGTATTCTTGATAATTTCTACACATCAAAGAGTAAAACAAGAACATTGTGCACTTTTGCAACTATTAGTAGGTTAGTCCAAATAAATAATAAACTTAATATAAAAACAAGTGCTAAAAGCATAAAAATGGCATGAAACAATCAAAAATTATAGATACGTTTTGGACGTATCAACATCCCCAAGCTTAGTTCCTACTCGTCCTCGAGTAGGTAAACGATAAAAACAAAATAATTTTTGATTGTAAATGCTATGATCAGGTTTTTAACAATTGCATGATGTATGGAGAATAAAACTTAGCAATCATGTTTCCTAATGAAAAGTATCAACGAACTAAGAGCTCATAACATGAAATTTATAAACATCAACAAGATTGTAATGACCATAATAAAGTATGATAGAGTGGTATCTCGCTTGCCCTTAATTGTGGAGCAAAACATAAATGCCAAGGCACCTCTGAAGTTCAAGTGAAGACTAGATATAAAGATATCAAAGATAGAGTATCATAGTTATGCCTCAATTAATCGTATTCCGGGACAAGCACATTACACTAAGAATGACAGTTATGCTCTCGAAGAGGTGCTCAAAGAAAATGGTGACTCAACATAAAAATAAAAGATTGGCCCTTCGCAGAGGGAAGCAGGGATTAACACGTGCTAGAGCTTTTATTTTGAAAACAGAGATAAAAATGTTTTGAGAGGTGTTTGTTAATTGTCAACGAATGGTAGCGGGTGATAACAGTATTCTACCTGTCAAACGGACTTTCAAGAGCGGCTCCCATAGGGACGTTATTTCTACCAGCAAGGCAGATCATCCCTTTTTCTCTTTGGTTTACACACATGCAGATATTTCACTGTGTTGTCATTGCTTACTGATGAATCAGGGCAAAAGTGTGAAGAGAATTAATGGTTAAAGTTGTAATTAATTGGGACTGGGCACCCCGTTGCCAGCTCTTTTTGCAAAATTAGAGGATAAGCGGATGTATATGCCGCTAGTCCAGGTGTGAAAGTCCATTTGACAACCAGAATAAAGAATAACCACACTAATTCCTCATGAGCTCGTAAACATTGACACAAAAAGAGAAATATTTTGAAGGTTTTAAAGGTAGCACATGCAAATTTACTTGGAATGGCTTGAAATACCATGCATAGGAATTTTTGGTGGACTCTTTGGGATAACTTGGTTTAAAGGATTTGGAAGCACGAGCAGCATTCCCGCTCAGTACAAGTGAAGGCTAGCAATAGACTGGGAAGCGACAACCACGAGAGCGATAACGGTCATAATCATGCTTGCGACAAAACAAAATTAACGGAGGCATAAAGATGATACTAAAACTCTGAGGCAAAATAGATCATCAAGGCTTAATTGACTTTTATTTTTCAGTCATAACATGTGTGAGCATGTGCCAAGTCGAATCAAGTGAATTATTCAGAGGAGGATACCACAATACCATACCATCTTATGAACAGGACAATGCATGTTAATATCAAAATATCATAATATGCACTATTAGCTAGTTGAGGCCAACCATAAGAGAACATAAACTACTAAACAATATCATTCACACATCATTTTTAAGTTTCAACAAATAATCATTAACCAAGTAAACGTTGAAAACAGAGATAAATAAAATATGTGAGGATCCACTTATTAATGTAACTGGTGTTTGATGCTAAGATAAATAAATAAATAATAAGATACAGACGCTCCAAGAACAGCACATATGATGTGAAAGAATAAAAATATAGTTTCACTAGAGATGACCTGATAATTTTGACGATGAAGAAGGGGATGCCTTGGGCATCCCCAAGCTTAGACGTTGAGTCTTCTTGAAATATGCTGGGGAGATCTATGGGAGCATCCCCAAGCTTAAGCTCTTCACTCTTCTCCATCCTATTATATCACTCTTCCCTCTTGACCCTTGAAAACTTCCGTCACACCAAACTCAAAGTAAATCTCATTAGAGGGTTAGTGCACAATCAAAAACTCACATGTTCTGTAAGGACGCAATATGACCATTACTTTAAACATTAACTACTGCCACTAATGTTATGTGAAGCTCTTCCACCCAAAAAAGAATTCCACTCAACACTAGTAAAAGAGAGAATGCAAAATAAAAGACATAATCTGTCTAAAACAGAACAGTCCGCAAAGACGAATTTTTTCGAGGCACTTACAGCGTCAATAAAAAACTTTGAACTAATGAAAGATTCAGACATTCATAAAGATTACGCACAAAAATTTCAGATTTTTCACAATCTGGTGATTTTAATTTCGTACAGTGGACAGCAAAATCTGTTTCTGCGCAGCAATCAAAATTAAGCAAAACCTTAACACTAGAGGCTACTCTTGGCACAACAATGCGAGAAAATAAAGATACAAAGGAGTTGCTACAGAAGTAAACAATCTCCTTGACTCAAATAAAAGAAAAATTGCAGAAAAATAAAATGGGTTGCCTCCCATAAGCGCTTTTCTTTAACGCCTTTTAGCTAGGCACTTATTGCGATACATAATATTTTCAAAGTGCTTCTATTAAACCAAATCAAATTTTGTTTCTAAGTTACAGAGAGGTTGCTTAAATGGCCAACTTCTAAATGAAAGGTAAGAACCATTAAGAATCAAATGAAAACGCAAAGAGGCCACTCTTGCAACAAAAGTCAGAATCTGTCCAGAAAAACAGCAGCTAGAAAACGTAATTTTTAGGTGCACTTAAACATGCCCGAAATTTTAGCCAATTTTTGTACATGCAGAGGATTAGGTGCTACAACATCAGTAATTTTTTCGTGATTTTTAGAGCTTCCAGTAAAATATGAAAAATCGCGCAAAAGCAGTAGATACCGAAAACAGAAAATCACTTTTTACATATGTATCAACTAAGCTAAATGGGTAAAACTTGGTACTTTATTTTTATAAACTAAGAGACCAGAGGCTAAGCAAGACCTAAACATGCTAGCTACAGCAAGGAAAACTCTAAATAAAAATCAAAAGTAAAAACCAAATAAAATCGAAATAAAGAACCAAACAAAGAAGCAAAACAAAAGAAAATATTTTTGTTGTTTTGAATTTATAAGTGAAAGTAAAAGAAGCAATAAAAACCACTAAAGAGTCTAATAAAACTAAAGAAGGTAAAACCAAGACATATAAAAAAATTATAATACAAGTTAAGACAATACAAATCATGTGGACGGGTAATATAGAGTATGAACGAGATAACCTCATGTTAGTTGATGAATAGGGGGTGACTCGGGCATCCCCAAGCTTAGATGATTGTATCTTCTTGAATATGTTCTTGGGATGCACCTACACATCCCCAAGCTTGAGCCTTGCGTCTTCTTGTTCATCTCATATCACCATATTAATTAGATCTTATAAGCTACATCCACATAAAACTTCACAAAACTCATTAGTAGGGTTAGTACTCATTAAATAAAATCCACTCATGTTCAAGCATTGACAAATTTCATAATATTTATTTAACATTAGCCACTGTATATACCGAGGTTCTTATCATTTCCGTTGTCCGTCGAAAAACTAAGGAAACCAAGAGACCCTAAGTACAATATTAAGTAAAGAGAATAAAATCTGTCAAAACTGAACAGCCCGTAAAGATGACACTTAACGAGTAGTTACGTAGCTCAAATAAAAAACTTTTAACTAATGAAAGGCAGATCATAATCTCAGGTTTATGCACAAAAAATTTCAAGTCAAAATACCATTCTGAGATTTATCACGATTTTTTACAGTGAAGCACAGAATCTGCCTAAATTTGAACAGTCAGTAAAGATCGAATTTTTAGACATATTTACATAATTCAAATCAAAAAAGTTAGTCTAATGAAAGAAAGCTAATAAGCATTACTTTGCACTCAAGAAATTTCAGATCAAGATCACGTTCTGGTGATTTTAAACATATTATACGGTAGCACATAAATCTGTTTCTGGACAGCAAAGCAAAACTATCAACTTTCAATTAACTAGAGACTATAATTAACATTTTATTTTTATGTACAGAGATATATACACAATATTTGCAATATTTACATGTTTTTAATGAAAAGCTTCCATGGAAAGATTTGTTTTGATTTCATAGGCATGAACACAAGTGTTCAAGGTCGACCCCCATTTAACCATTACTCATCTTTCCAATCACTTTCTTTTTGAAAACGTTTTTAGATAACAACTACACCTAATTTTTTTTGTAATTCGCATTCCCTATCCATAGTAAGATAAAGAACAACTTGATACTGAAAATAAAAACTACTTAGAGATAAAGCAAACAAGTGCACACAAGAACATTAACCTACGCTATGGCTCCCCGGCAACGGCGCCAGAAAAGGTCTTGATAACCCACAAGTATAGGGGATCGTGTGTAGCCTTTTCGATAAGTAAGAGTGTCGAACCCAACGAGGAGCTAAAGGTAGGATAAGTATTCTCTCAAGTTCTATCAACCACTGATACAACTCTACGCACACTAAACGTTTACTTTATCTAGGAAATAATACTAGACTACAATACGGGTATGAGAGATAGCTTTGCGAGATAATAAATGCAAGAAAGTAAAAGTTAGTGCTGCAGCAATAAAGTACACTAAGTAACCATATACTAACAGTACCATGAGTGTGAAAAAGTGGTGGTAATTGTGGTGGCTTTGTCCAATATTAATGAGTGAAGATATCGGGTTCATTGTCTTCGATGCAGTTTTCAATGTGGGAGAGGCTAAATATACATGCACTCCACTACTCGGGACTACAAGTACTATATGATTGGATTGTTAGCAAGCATCCGCAAATACTAACAATGCATTAAGGTTTCCCCAACCATAGCCTTAAGTTCATGGTCCTCTTACTCCCATACGTGCAACTAATCGGTTCGCGTTCTCAGTTTCTGTCACTCCCCCCGCCTCGTTTGCACATACTACTAACCCTAAGATGTTGATCCATGCATGCATAAATATAATGGACACCAAAGGACAGTACCATATCAACATACAACTCTAATGAACCAAATACATTCAACCATTCAATCTAAGGACAAATAAACTACGGAAACATGACGTAGATCATAGGATAAATATTATAGCATCAAACACCATGTTTACATAGGACGGTACAGAGGTTTATGGGAGGATGAACCACTGAATACAAGAAGGAGATGGTGATGGAGATGGCGGTGAAGATGGCGGAGAGGCAGCGCGGTGGCGCAGGGCGGCGGCGGCGCCGGCGGTGCGGGGAACTCCTTTCCCCGCCGCCGGCAAGCTTGGGGAGCGCCGCCCCTTAGCCTCCCTCCTTCATGGCTTCTTGGGAGCCCTCCCCCATGGAGATGGGATCCATGGGGGGAGGCAAAAACGTGGCTTTGGTGGCTGCAAATTCGTGGGTGGAGGTGTCCCTCACGAATTAGGTTTCCTCCCTTTATATAGGCTCTCGGATTTCCGTCATCCCCTCTGGACCTTCAGTAAATTGGGCGTTTCTCCGCCTTCCGGACTCCGATTGGGCCGAATTTTAACTCTAGAATTATTAGGAGAAAATTCCCTGCAACTTTTGCGACTAGACTTTTTCCATTTGACGTCATCTTCTGGCCGAAACGGGTCGATCTGTGAAAATAGTTTTCAGACAGATTCCAGGAAAGTCCCAATTTGACTCCAACAAGGTTTCCTCTTGTATTCTTGATAATTTCTACACATCAAAGAGTAAAACAAGAACATTGTGCACTTTTGCAACTATTCATAGGTTAGTCCAAATAAATAATAAAATTAATATAAAAACAACTGCTAAAAGCATAAAAATGGCATGAAACAATCAAAAATTATAGATACGTTATGGTCGTATCAGCGGCCTCGTCATTGGCTACTACGTCACCTTCACCAACCTTTTCGACGCACTCCTCCTCCATCGGAAGGCATTTTGGTATGGGTGCGAGTGCATCGCATTCACGACGTTCAACGTCTTCACGGATTTCACCGACATCTTCCACTACCGGGGCACCATCCACGGCCTCCCCTACGAGGACGACGAGTGAGCCACCAAGGAGGAGCCAAGGAGGAGCCCAGGAGAAGGTCAAGGAGAAGTCAAGGAGAACTCTTAGTGCCCCAGTTTATTTCGGGCTTATTTCCATGTTTATTTATTTCCATGCTAGTTTATATTTCTCGTAAGTTGTAAGAGGGCACACGTTATAAGTGTGCTAGTCGTGTAAGAGGGCACACGTTATAAGTGTGCATTTTATTAATCTTATGTCGTTATAAGTGTGCTAGTCTTTAACCCACATTTATTTAAAACTACATTTTTCTACTTATTTTTCATTGGTCGCTGATGTACAAATAAAAAATAACTAGTTAAGGACTGCAATTTTCAATCGTGGAAAATAAAAAAATATAAATTAAATTTATAACACTCACGGTGGTCAAGGAGTACAATCTCATGGTGGTCAAAATCTTGTTCTGAAAAAGAGACCGAAAGGTAGCCCAAACAGTCTCATTTCTAATCCGAGCAATTTTTTAACCTTCTCCAAATGAACTCAAACTTTAGGGTTAACATCTAGTGCACAAATATAGTGTCCGTGACCAATATGGAGTCATTTCATATAACTATAAAAAAACCACTTCTATGTACACATCCAATTAGACATTTCTTTTAACTTGACACGTCATTTATTGAGCCAACACAAACAATATTTCATTTAAACCATTGTTTCGGTCCAACAACGGCTTGGCCCAACAACAGGCCCAGCAACGGGCCCAACAACATGAAATTCTTTTTTTCCCTGCACCTATTTTAAGCGAGCATCGACGGCTTGGCCCAACAACGGGCCCATGAACTTGTCGGTTTTTCTATTTCGGAAACGGCTAACTGAACCTGTTCGAGGTGTTAACTGATTTCAGAGCTAATTTAGTCGAATCATAACATTGTTCATAAGACAAACAGCTCCTAAATCGAAATCCCCAACTCCTAAATCAAAATTTCTAATTCGAACGACAAAGATACACCAAATAAATGGCAATGATACACACATAAAATGCTCCGGCCATCATGTTTGACTGCTTCTTCAATTCCACAAGCTGGCTCAACTGCTTCTTCAACTGCTTGTTCAATTTCTGCAACTCCCTATTCACCAAAACATCCTCTTCCAATGGAGGACGATCGGCTCCGTATGAGATCTCCTCCTCCACAGCAGACGAGATGACAACCTCCTGGATTGGGGGCCCCTGAATTGGGGGCAGCAATTCAACTTGAAGCCCTCGATCCCAAATGTACTTGTCCATCCACACAAAATAGCCGCAGTCCGCCAAATCCTGAAAAGGGGAACGAAAACACTAATTTCCAAATCCATAGTGCAAAATCAAATTCAGGCCAAATCGAGACAAATCAGGACAAACCCTACCTTCCCATCCTCCCCACGAAGCGGGGCGCTCTCGCATTTGACAAATTCCTGACCGACATTGCCCCTCGTCGAGCGCACACATGTCAAGCGCTTAAGTGGATCTAGGCGAGGGCAGTCCGGGCATCTAGTCATCGGGACTTCTCCATAACGCGGCCATGAGCCAGAAGTGGAGCTCGACATCCTTCACCGCCGCCGCTGTGGACCGTTGCCGGAGAAGAGGAAGAAGAAGGTGCGCAGAAGAACAGAGGAAGAGAGGCAACGGTAATGTCGGGGGCAGGGCAGGACCACGGGAGCGGGGCTCACTCTGCCTCTTTATAAATGGATAAGGTTGACGTGGATAAGTGGTGGGTCCCTGTCTCAGTTGGCCCACAGTGGGCCCCGCGTACCAACGGTCGCCTGGTGGGTCCCGCGTTCTAACAGCCCAGCTCACATAATCCAAATTGAAGCTGATAGGTTCCTTCCGTTTAAGGGCTAAAAGAGCCGTATCGGGCCGTCGCTATTTGGGCCGTTCCAACTGTCGCCTCTGTGCTATTTCATCGAACGATGTCGTTCTCCAGTAAATAGCGTGAAAAGATGTAGTACCTGAGCTATTCGCCCGTCGCTCCGTATGATCCCCGCACCGAAAGATCGCTCCTGGTTCTATACACTTAGCTCCTGCGCCTCCGTCGTACGCCCATCAAGCGGCCCCGATTACGCCCTGGTCCACATGGGTCGGCTGGTCGCTGGCGGCGAGGATTCTTTTTTCCTGTGCCGGCCCTCCTCGTCCTCGGGCGAATAGCTCAGGTACTACGTTTTTTCAGGGAATTGGCTGTGATGCGACATAGTTGGAGATAATAGCTAGGGTACGACGCGTGAGAGCAGCAAAATAGCCACGACCCACCCATTGTGATGAAACGGCCGTGTCACTTACTTGTGCTAGTTAAGGAGGGTTTAGCGGACGTGGGACCCACTAACTTGTACCCGGTCAACTCAACCGGTTCGAGCGACTGCATAGACCGACCTTGCCCTAGCGCGCCATCTGAACCCCGACAGTGCGCGCCCTGCTCCCTCTCCGGCGGCCGAGCTATCCACTCCTGGGCGTCGAATTCGTTGTCGCCGGCATCTGGGGTGAGTCAAATCGAACCCGCGTGGCCTTCCCTTCGTAATTCTGCCCCAAATCTGACACATTCCCTGCCGTTTTTGCTCGCGGCCAGGCGTATTGGAGGCGGGGGAAGCAGCCCGGAAGAAGGAGGTAGATGGCCAGCTCCGCGGAGCCGGCAGAGTCAAATTCGAGGTAATCCATCACTCTCGTGCTCATTCCGCTTTCGATTTGAGCTCGTTCACTTCCAAGTCATCAAATTCTATTGTCGTCACATTCCCGCCTCGTTGTCAAAACAGGGGAGATACCCGAAAAAGTTTCGAATTGGTTGTCAAATTTATGCTATCTCAGGCGAAGCTAGCTGATGGTAGCGTGAGGACCATAGATCACGACACATTAGTTAGTTTGGAGCTTTCATTTTACGACATCGATCCACAAGAACTAGTGAACCAAGAAGAGAAAGCGGTGAGAGATATTGTGGAGAAAATAGGGGAGAGTATTCCTTGGGGTCCAGAGCAAGAAGTGGCATTGCTACGGTACGAAGATTGGAAGGGAGAGTATGTGAGAATGGAGGATGGCGAAGCCGTTGTTGATGAAATCGATAAACAAGAGGGCTTTGAAAAGAAACGTGCTACACTTCTTGCCGAGCTGGTTGATCTGAAATCAGATTCAAAGTAGGATATGTGGCATCAAAGTTGGCTATGCAGATTGCAGATGATGAGTGGGCTGCAGCTAGACAGATAATGCCCATTGTAACCGAATTGACAGTGTTAGCAGATGATGCACAAGACCCAGCCCGTGATGGTGCTGCTAATGGGGTGGCTGGTACGGGCCCGGCTGTTGTTGACTGGAATTCAGTAGAACTGCAAGAGCTTACTGATTTGGTCATTGCACCCTTGGATGACACTGAGATGGCAGACCTTTTTGGAATTCCAGTCGATGATAAAGACAAGGAGAAGAAGAAGAGGGATGCGGCTAATGCGGCTGCTGGTTCTGGAGTTGTGGATGCAGAGTTGATGAAGGAAGCTGCTGATGATGTAGATGATGAAAATGATGATGAGATGATAAATGTATATGACAAAGATAACCCTGTAATTGCAGTAGGAAAGTATTTTCCAACCATGGCTGAGTTTAGGATGTGTTACAGGACTTATGCAGTGAAGAAGCAGTTTGACAGCAAGACTCTGTGGACAGATACAAAGAAATTTTATGCGAAGTGCAAAGGCTTTGATGGCAGTGCCCAACCTTGCAAGTGGTACATTTCTGCTAGACGCCAACCTGATGGCAGTACAATCAGAATTAATCAAATCCCCAATGAACATACTTGTATTACTAGTTCACACTCCCTCAACCATGACATCACAGGCCTGGGTTGCACAAAAGATCACTCCTATTTTAGCCAAAACACCAAACACTACTGCAAAGAGACTGAAATTAGACATGGAAGCCCAGTACCCTATTAAGCTGAAATATACCACAGTGTGGAAGGCAAAACAGAAGGCAATGAAAGAACTATATGGTGATTGGGCAAATACCTTCAGGATGCTGTATAGTTTCAAGGCAGAGGTGGAGAAGAGGTCACCTGGCAGTATTGTGGAGATAGATACCGAGGTTGCACCTGATGGCAAGGTATTTTTCTCCAAATTTTTTATGGCTTTGAAGCCTTGCACCGATGGCTTCAAAGCAGGGTGTCGGCCATATTTGAGCATAGACTCATCTTTTTTGACTGGAAAGTGGAATGGTCAATTGGCAGCATGCAATGCTCTAGATGGACACAACTGGATGTTTCCTGTTGCTATTGGCCTGTTTCAATCAGAGACAGAGATTTCATGGACATGGTTCATGATGCAGTTGAAAAGAGCCATTGGGACAGTGACACCTTTGGCTATACACACTGATGCTTGTAAAGGGCTAGAAAATGCTGTCAAGGCCGTATTTCCACATGCTGAGCAGAGGGAGTGCTTCGGGCATATGTGGATGAATGTGATCAAGAAACATAGAGGAGAAGATTTTGGGCGACTGTGGCCAGCAGCAAGATCTTACTCGAAACAGACACATGCTTATCACCTTGCGAAGGTTATTGCAGCAGATCCTGAGTTTCAGCACTGGCTGGAAGCATACCATTCTCTTTTGTGGTATAGGTCAGGATTTAATACAGACATCAAGTGTGATCATATCAACAACAATCTAGCAGAAAGTTTTAACAACAAGGTGAAAGAGTTAAAAGACTTGCCTGTGCATGACATGGTTGACCAAATCAGGATCATGATCATGCGGATGTGGGAATTGAGAAGAAGAATAGGTGATGCTTTGCAAGGGGATAAGCTTCCAGCAGTGGTACAGCAGGTGGTTAACAGGAGCAGAAATCTTACACATTTGGCAGTTGAGAATTCTTCATTGTGGGGAGCTGAAGTGAGAGATACCAAGACTGGAAGAAGGCATGTGGTTGACACTGAACTGCATGAATGCACTTGCCTCGAGTGGCAACATACTGGAAAACCATGTGAGCATGCCATACTCTTCTTGGCTGGAAAACCGAGGGTAAACATGCACCCTTATCTGCATGAGTATTATTCAGTAGCAAGATTCAAGGCTGCGTATGCAGCTCCAATACCAGCACTTACAGATCAGTCGCAGTGGCCTGAAGTGCCTTTTGATTTTGATATGTGTCCCCCCCTTGCCAAAAGAAAGGCTGGCAGGCCTAAAATGAGCAGATTCAAGGCCTGGTTTGAGAAAGGAGGCTGTAGTAAGAGGGCGAAAAAAGATGACAAACCAAAACGGCCTCAGAAAGGTAACAAAAATAGATGCAAGGAGTGTCAGGTACTTGGTCACCGAGCTGGATCATCCAAATGTCGGTACCCTCGTCCACAACAACCAAAGTAAGTTGAAGTATTTGATCATTTATTTAAATTCAACTGCAATTCTACTCTGTTTTCATACTCTGTTTTATTTTTTCAGAGCAAAGGCTGGAAGTGAGCCCATTGTTGTTGACAATCTCTGGGCAACAAAAAGGGCAAGACAAAATGGCCGAAGAAAGATAAGTGTGCCATCTGAATCAGTTCTGAATGATGTGGTGCCATCTAATTCAGTTTTGGATGATGTGGTGCCATCTAATTCAGTTTTGGATGATGTGGTGCAAACTGATTCGTTTTGGATGATGTGGTGCCATCTGATGCAGTTCTTGATGCCGCGGTGCAAAATGAAGCTGAAGCTGAAGCTGTTCCAGAACTGAATCTGTCATCTGAAGAGGTGTCATCTGAAGACGAAGAACGACTTGTGTGGCCTCGGCCTCGTATGACTGACTCGAAGAAAACCAAGAGCATGAGGGTTTTGTCTGGTGTGCCGACACAATCTGTGGTACGAACAAGAGAAAATCGAGAGCGTGAAATTTGAGATGAAACTTGAGCCGTGAAATTTGTGTAATAATTTGAATTTGATTTTGAATTTGATTTTAATTTGAACCAAATTCAAAATTGTGTGAAATATTTCTCACAATTTGAACCAACCCTGATTTCTCAGTTGTTATGCTCGTTTTGTGAACAATCCTTCCCTTTTGCTAGGGTAAACATCTCCAACAAGTAAGCGGTTCTCCAAAATGAGCTACAAAAGAGCCCCAAAGGTAGCCCAAACAGCCCCATTTCTAATCTGGTCATTTTTTCGACCATCTCCAAATGATCTCAAACTCTAGGGTTAACATCTATTGCACTAATATAGTGCCCTAGACCAATATGGAGTCATTTATCAAAACATAGAACACTTCTCTTCACACATAAGAGTTCATAGTTTGAGATGTGAGATTTCACACCATATTGAAGCATTTCTTGTTTAATTATATCTAGACCTTGTCTATCAGTTGGAGTTGTTAGTACATGACAAAATAAGAACATGTGCACTGGATTTTCATTTTTTTGATGTTTTTTGAATATTTTATGATTATTTCAAATTCGGTCAAACCCAAGTTTGACCAACATTTGAACATGTTTTAAACACCAAAATGAAAAACCAAGCTGGATCCTTCTTAGTCAATCCAAAATGAAGCTTTGGTGAGTTTTTTGTAAATTTCATGTTGCAAATCCCAAACCACCTCTCTTCACACATGATAGTTCATAGTTTGAGATGTGAGATTTCACACCATATTGAAGCATTTCTTGTTTAATATGTATGTAGACCTTGTTTATCAGTTGGATCTGTTAGTACATGACAAAATAAGACCATGTGCACTGGATTTTCATTTTTTTGATGTTTTTTGAATATTTTATGATTATTTCAAATTCGGTCAAACTCAAGTTTGACCAACATTTGAACATGTTTTAAACACCAAAATGAAAAACCAAGCCTGGATCCTTCTTAGTCAATCCAAAATGAAGCTTTGGTGAGGTTTTGCACAATTTCATGTTGCAAATCCCAAACCACCTCTCTTCACACATGAGAGTTCATAGTTTGAGATGTGAGATTTCACACCATATTGAAGCATTTCTTGTTTAATATGTATCTAGACCTTGTTTATCAGTTGGATCTGTTAGTACATGACAAAATAAGACCATGTGCACTGGTTTTTCATTTTTTTGATTTTTTTGAATATTTTATGATTATTTCAAATTCGGCCTATTTCACACTATATTGAAGCATTTCTTGTTTAATATGTATCTAGACCTTGTTTATCAGTTGGATCTGTTAGTACATGACAAAATAAGACCATGTGCACTGGTTTTTCATTTTTTTGATGTTTTTTGAATATTTTATGATTATTTCAAATTCGGATGCAACGTCGACCGTTCATCCGTGTGATCGCTACCTTGCTGCACTGTGGCCGTGCGATCTGGCCCTGAGCTAACACACGATCCGTGGGATGGCTGGTTCTGCTACCTGATTGGCTGAGAAGCGGTGCACTCGTTGGACCGTTGGATTGATCGGACCCTCGTAGACGCATGCATGCCATCGAGTGGGCCCCGCTGAGCGATTCGACGGCAGTGCATGCAGACGTCTCATCTGAGCTATTTCGCGCGCTGTACGCAATGTAGTATCAGGGCTATTGTTGCTTTTTTTTTTGACGGATTGACTTTTGCGCTGACAGCGGCGGCGGGACGGCGGCGCGCTTGCAGTGTGCACGCAGACCAGAAATGAATCGACCGGCTGCGCGCTTGCAGTGTGCACGCAGACCAGAAATGAATCGACCGGCTGCGCGTGCCTCTTCCCAACCATCACATTAAACCGAGTTTTACACTTCACCTCCCCACCATCGCATTAAACAAGATCACTATCCGCTATAAAATAGCACCCAGTTCCCCGTTCTTCTCCAAGTCGCACACCGCATCCCATCTTCCTCCAACCCTCTTCTGTCAAACAAGCAGCCGCCCCGCCCCTAGCAACCATGCCGGAGTACAGCGCCCCGACCTACCGCCTCCCCAACCTCACGCGGGAGCACCGCTCTACCACGCCCAATCTCGTAGAGCATCGCCAGCTGCGCATGTGGGCCTTCTCGAGGTGGAGGGGCGCAAGGGCTCTAGCGGAGTTCTTCCTCTCGTCCGGCTTCCGCCACCTCCCTCACGACGTTCAACGTCTTCACGGACTTCACCGACATCTTCCACTACCGGGGCACCATCCACGGCCTCCCCTACGAGGACGACGAGGACGACGAGTGAGCCACCAAGGAGGAGCCAAGGAGGAGGTCAAGGAGAAGTCAAGGAGAACTCTTAGTGCCCTTTCGGCCTTATTTCCATGTTTATTTATTTCCATCCTAGTTTATTTCTCGTAAGCTGTGGGCACACATTATAAGTGTGCTAGTCGTGTAAGAGGGGGCACACGTTATAAGTGTGCATTTTATTAATCTTATGTCGTTATAAGTGTGCTAGTCTTCAACCCATATTTATTTAAAACTACATTTTTCTACTTATTTTTCATTGGTCGCTGATGTACAAATAAAAAATAATCATGTGTGAAGAGATGTGGTGTTTGATTTGCAACATGAAATTTACAAAAAACTCACCAAAGTTTCATTTTGGAGTGACTAAGAAGGATCCAGGCTTACTTTTTCATTTTCATGTTTCAAACTTGTTTAAATGTTGGTCAAACTTAGGTTTGACCGAATTTAAAATAATCATAAAATATTCAAAAAACATCAAAAAATGAAAAAAACCTGCGCACATAGTATATATCTATAAAATAGATGTGTAGGAAAGTTATTTGGCTGATTTAGACAAGATCGAAAAAAATCTTGCTTAGGAATGGAGACGTTTACCCTACCTTACTTTTATAGCTCATTTGAAACAATTTTTTGTTCAAGACTTAGCAAAAGGCTCGGTTTGATGACCAAGTTAGATCAAACAACCACATAATAGTATGGAATCATTGCAACATCAAAGCCTAGCACAAATAACATGTAAATTTGAATTTTGGTTCAAAGTTGAATTCAAAAAATCAAAAGAAAATAAATAATTTTCATATTATTTAAAAAATTCAAAAAATTTGTCCCAGTGCAGCATCTTAGTAGATACAAAAAATCAAAAGGAAATATGTTTTTTTTTAGTTATGCTAAACCGCATGTGCTAAACCGCATGTGCACAAGTTTTTTTAGTTTTGTTTTTTGAATATGTCAAACACGCATTGGCCACGGCCCAAATGGTGTTTTTTTTTTCTATTCTCACCGCCTCGCCACGGCCGAACGGCACGGCCCAACGCCACGCCGTTCCCCTTCTTTACCCCTTCTTATCCACCCCAAAGTGTCGTGCCCTAGCCATTTTTCCCCACTCACTCGCCGCTCCCACTTGCTCGCCGCCGGCGACCAATCCACCTCCAGCTCCACGTAGCCACAATGTTTAGGAGGGGGGGGTTCAAATTCCGGTGGCGGTAACCGCTCCGACGAGGAGCGGAAGGAGCGAAAGAAGCGGCCGGCGCCGGAACCGAAGCCGGAGCCAGAGCCGGACGATTTGCCGGCGGAGGAGGACGACGAAGAGTTCGTCCTTTCGGATGATTTGCCGCCGATTCCGCAGGGCGGGTGCCGCGTCACGCGCGGCGGCCGCACCGGCACCTGCAGCTTACGCGTCCTCCTCGACGTCGTGTTGCCCGCATGGAAGAGGGTGGACGACGCCGACGCCGAGCTGGCCGCTGCGGAGGAGGCGTTCAAGGCCGGCGAGGAGGGCGCCGAGCAGCGCTTTCGCGTGGCAGTGGACGCGCGGGAGGTTGCCGTGGCCGTCCTCCGCATCGTAGAGCAGGAGGACCTCGGCGTCGATCCGTATATTGACGACACCGCCGTCGCACCATCGCCGCCAAACCGAAGGGCAAATATTTAGTTTTTATATTTTGGTTATTATTAGAAGTACTATGTAAAATGGCCGTTTGTGGCCCACCCTTGTAAATATGAATGAAAATGGCTCATATATGGCCAGTTAACATTTGCTGACGTGGACAAGAGGTGGGTCCCGCGCTCGGAGGTGCTCCTGCGCTGATGTGGATAAGTGGGGGTCCCACCAGGCTCACATAATCCCAATCCTAACCTGTCTCTTGCGGTTAAGCCCGCTGTCGCACGAGAGCTATTTCAGAACCAGACGGAGTCGCACGAGAGCTATTACAGCGAACGACGTCGCATTTTGAACGATTGCCCGAAAAGATGTCGCACAGGAGCTATTCGCCCCTCGTCCTCGCCGCCCTGGTCGGAGTACAAGAAGGCCGACCTACTGGACTTCGTCAGCTGGAACGAAACCAACACGCAGTTCTCGTTCAGAGGCCACGCCTACTTGGTGGACCTCCTGTCCGGCCTCTGCTGCTTCAGCTGCGACACCCTCTTCGACGAACTCATCAACGACAAGAGCAGCAGCGTGCTGAAGTTCATCCGCCTGCCGGTCGAGCCGAGGCACATCGACCACCGGCACCGCGCATCGCCGAGCCGGCCGCGTACCAGACCATGGGCATTGTCCGTGACTCCTTCATCAGGTTCGTCTCCATCGACGGCTTCGAGGATTTCGTCAAACTCAAGGACCGCACCATGACCGTCTGGAAGCTGCTGGGCCACGACGAGGAGTGGGAGAAGGAGTACGAGCTCAGCCTGGAGACACTGTGGGGATTCGAGGGGTTCGGCGACGTGCCCAAGTACTTGACGCCCATGTACCCCCTCCTGAACACGAACAACAGGGACATTGTGTAAGTACAGGGAGACCAGGATCGTCCGGGGCTCTCTACCTCCAGAGATGGAGTTCTTCCCGTACTACCCGAGCTACATGCTCGAGATTGACATGAAGAACAAGATCGTCCTGACCTCTCTACCTCTAAACCCGGAGGACTGTTTTCCCCGCCTCGTCTCTTGCAGTTTCAGCCCGTATCTCCGTAAAGCTCTAGTTGGACCTTGTAACGAGATGAAGGAGTCCCCATCCACATGAAGAAAAAGAAGGGTATAGTCTGGAGAAGCCAATCTGCTTCGGATGTTGGAGACCACATCGCCAAGTTGGCATACATCTTAAAAAGCTTGATTCGTCAGTTCCTTGCTGTGGACCCTAGGTGTGACTTGTGATGTTTATCATCTTAATTTGCTCTTCAGCTACCGAGAGTCCGAGACATTGTTTATCATCTATTGGACATTGTTCAGTTGTGGGTGTTAGCTAGGCGGCCAGCAGAGAGTCGGGAGGAGTAGTTCTTAGCCTTGTTTTAGCGGACAGTGGGATGCTGTAATTGTACTCTGTAACTCTCTCTAACCATAATGACATGACATGCATGTCTTGCATGTTCTTGAAAAAATATCTATATGCATCGATTGACGATTGTATTGTAGCCTTGCGTTTATAATTATCATGTTTCGAGCAGCTTAATTGGATGCTGCAAGCTTAATTATGTTATGCAGTTTCTGTGAGATGGATGGTTGTTTATCTATTGTTCTATGCTGAACCAGTTCTGTTTCCAACTTTGATGCATAATCATCACCCCAGGTTCATCACCAGTATCGATGGAGTCTGTTTCTGAACTGGGATAGTTTTATTGACCCCTTCCACTTTTAGTTCTGGGAAGGTCCTTGCTTTTGTGAATTTTATAGTCGACATGAAGATGACTCTTGTGTTGCATGCATCTTGTTACTCTGTAGTAGTAGTATCATTTTTCTGGATGCTCAGTCCATAACTCAATTACGTTCATTCTTATGTGCAAATTCTTATTTATTGTTATACTCTCGGGCCCTAGAGGAGGATATTGCATGGCAAACATCAACTAGTTTGAATGGCACGGTTTGTCTATTGGATTTTCATTTTTGGCTCATGTTTTTGTCTTTTCGTTCTCATTGCTTTTGTGTGACTAAGAAATGGTCATGATTTGCAACTGATGCTACATTGGTAGGTATTTACGTTTCATTTTTCTGAATCCCTAAACAGGTTTGCTAAAGCAACAACTTTCGCCTCCGCACAATTAATCACACTAGAAATAAGAGTTCACAACGAATGGAAAAAAAAACTATTCACCAATTTTCGGCAAAGAGATTGAATTTGTACAACTAACATAACCATATGCTCCATACCTTAATTTTCACTACTAATCTACTACACATTAAAGCTTCAAACAATTTTCGCGTTTCCTATGCAACTTCAAAGAGATTCTAACAAAATTAAACTGTAAAACAAAGATTCTACTCCCTATGGTTCATAAAAAGTGACGTGGGTTGTATGTTGCAAGTACGTGTCCAATATATTTTTGGCGACATTTTTATGGGATCGGAGGGAGTACTAGCCAAACCTTTTTTATACCTGAGTATAGCTATACCTAGAACTATGCGAACACACAGGAAAATCCACACAATCTTGGTACGAAGCAAAAATTTGTACTGAAAATAAATTTTCTCAAAGGTTACAATTACAAACAACGGTTGGATCTGCGTTAATTTTTCTAAAGAAATAGCAAGAATGTTTCTCCTAAATAGACGGCTATTCCAACGTTTCAAAACAATGCTGAAGTGGCACCAATCTATGTTCTTGAATTGAAAAAAATGCAAAAGTAATTGTTCTATCCTATTAGGCACAAATCTATGTTCTTAAAATCATCTCACAGATCGGACCGTGCATCACGGGAGCAGTTTAAACGGAAGCATGCAAATCAAATATGTTCCTGCAATCACCATGCATGCGAGGCAGCACTTTGGAGAGGCTGACGCCGTTAACAATCGGTCGTCAATTAACGGAAAGTGACGCACGAGACCTGGTTATTTAATACTAGCCAGGCCCGTGCGCGACGTGACGCCGCGCTCTGCTCGTTAAATTTGTTTAAATTCAAGTGTTGTTCATATATACGTGTATGCTGCATTTGGGAAGAAACTGCTTATTAATCCTGTAAAAGTGTAGATGCAACCTGATAGCCTTACAAATGCAAGTCTTGGTCATGTATATTCACCAGGAGTAGCGGAACATGAGGCACAAGGAAGTTTCTTAACTCCATTCGTCAAATTGATCACTACTCACTAAATTTATTGGGTCAAAACTTCATAAAATTCAGCACAACAGGTAACTTACGTACATATTTCTGAAAGTGTTATGTACAACTTTGCGAAAATCAAAGCAATCACGCAAGTTCTAATTCATCATCATATGCACCTATTTTCTAATGTTTGAAGCAAACAGGAGGGCACTTGTATGCCAACCTCGACGACGATCTTTGTTGTGTTGGCCACTCACCGTATGTGTCACCGCTGTTGAGAGCGACTTCGCATTCCGCACACAACAGTAGCATGTTGAAATTTTGGGCAGAGCCAACTGAAAATTGCACAGAAAGGCCATTCCTCTGCTGCACCCGTCATTCCAAAAAAACTCATCACCTGCACACAGATTTGTCCATATAAAAGGCATCAACGAAACAAAAAAATTTCAAGGATCTAATAGTTATTTCATTGGCGATTTAATCATAAAATATGATCCAGGCACTAAGAAGATAACTGACTGTTCCATAAAGTTTTGTCAATATCAATTTCAATAAAATATTAGATTACTTGATCAGTCATCAGTGCCATGTAAGTGTTTGAGCTATGAGTTTGATCTCCTTCAAAGTTCCTGCAATATTTTATTGAAATTGATATTGAAATTGCAGGAACTTTGAAGGAGATCAAACTCATAGCTCAAACACTTGGAGCAAACAAAGTCAAGTGATTCGGAGAGCCCCTTGCAGTTTATCTCTCCAGATGAGTTGGACTTTGTCAGCAATATTATGTAAGCCAGCCATGGCTTCGACAGGCACAACACTGGCAGTGTTGTATCTTCCCCCAAGCAGAGCAGACAAGCACCTTGCCCTCCTCGCCTCGTAGGATCGCTCCCCAGGAACCTGATCTCGTATCATCATTAAAACCTGCATCAATATTCAACTTTGCCCATCCTGGAGCAGGGGCATCTTCCATCTTTTTCTTCTTCCCTAATATCACCCTGAAAATTAAATGAAAAGAAAATATCACAAGACTTGGATTATACACACGCTAATAGATGCACCTTAAAGTGTGCAGGGAGCATTCTATCAAGTATCATGCCTAAGAGAACCAGATGTTTCAAGTACTAATTCAATAACTTGGTGAATCCTTGAGATCGTTTGATCAACTTACGCGCTCATATATCTTTCTTTTTCAAACAACAACCATGTCTGACATAACCACATATATGCCATATATCATCAGCAGTTCAGGAGGCTTCAGACATACTGTGCAGAGCTGACTGGCATCATCGCCTCAGCAGCTCAGCTGCACAAGTTAAGAGGAAACCATCAGACTAAAAATTACATGACAAGCTAAAATCAGAAGAACTACAGCAAAAACTTGGTGAATGCTACTATCTATTACCTGATGAGTGCTGCAGGAGCCGCAATACTGCTTGCTGCTATTGTAGTTCTGCCTGTGAAAGTTGTGGCCGCTGCTTCTTCGACTCGCTGATGTTTCGTGAACGTGGGACATGAGAGGCATTCCGCTTGCCTTTCTGTGCTCCATCTAATGCATATAGAGCAGACATCCATTAGATTCATGACCACTCACTACTCAATGAATATAATAACAACAATGTCATACCAAATATCAGTTTGAATATGGGCCCACATTAGTAGAGCTACCTAACAGCTGATTGATCATACCGATTTATACAAGGGTCTAAAGTAACACACCCTTAATCACACCCAACCATACCTGATGCAATTTCGAAAAGACTGACATAAAATTGTCTATTTTGATTCAAGTCTTAACTATATACTAGCAAAAATGCCCGTGCGTTGCTACGGGTTACTTTAATACCGTTGAGGCAGGGATCAGCCATAAGCAAACCATGATTGGCGTATGCGCTGTCAGATCTGTGACGTCGTTGTTGGATTTGTGTCGTCACCATTCTCCTTCAAAATAATACAATCATGAGCTCTATTACTTCTCGATAAACAAATTATACATTTTTTTTTGCGAGGCACACAATAATAAATTGATTAACCAGATATTTGTACAAGAAACATGCATGTAGGAATATTTTATACACGACTCGCAGCTAGTTGCACATACATAGACATCTATAAGGCCAGGGAATCATCTGGCGAGCATAATATAACAGGCTGCCATCGGTTGTCTCGTGTAAAGAGACCAATATATTGCAAAATATTTTTATTTTGTTACAAATTTCTCTGCTGCCATACACAACAAATTCTCTCACATCTAATTATAGAACACCATGGCAATGCTTCTGAATACAAAATTCACCAAGAAATGACATCAAAACAGAGACAGCGAAAGAACAATTTTGTAAGCTGCTTGCTTCAGTAATTCTTGAATTGCTTCATAGCCAAATATTGCACCGGTGAAAACATAGCAAAGGAAGAGAAAGCAACAGAAACATGAACAATACACGAGCTAGCTAACAATCAGCCTCAGCAGGCTCCGATACACATGAATGTACTAATAAAACGTGAGTTACCAAGAAGAGATTTACCGGAAAAACCAATCAGCTTTGTAAACAACATACGGCCATACGGGCATACGGCTAATCCGACCTTCACCGCTGCCCTTCTCCCTAGCCATGTCACCAGCCTTGGCCCAACACCGTTGCTGAAGCCACCACCATCCAGCAGCTCCGTGCAGATAACAGGTAGCTGCTCCCCGAGCCCACCAGCGCATCTGCCTCCACATCGGGGACGGCTGGCGCTGGAAGCTCGCTGCGGCAGATGGGACCTGGGTTGCGGAGGGAGTGGAGGATGCCGTCCTCGGGGTAGACCTCGCTGAGTCGCTGGATTGAAGGAGGCGGCGGACCGGCGGCGCCGACTGGAGGAAGATGCGCATCCGGGCAGCGGGGACGGATAGAAGCTCCTGAGCGATGAGCCACGGCCGGAGCGACCGGCTGGGCGGGGTGGTCCTCGCTCGGATGCGCTCGATCGGGAACTGAATTTCTGGATCGGCCTGGTGGCGGCGGTGCTGTTGCCCTCACCTTCGTCCACATCGGCAGAAATATGCCCAATTTCCTCACATAAACTCAGCCATTCGCCATGCGCGGAATCGCCGGACCTTCCCAATCTGGGAAGTAAAATTACCGACGCCGCAAGAAGTGGGGGATCCGTCTGCAGGTCCTTCATCTCCTCGAGGACTCGCATGGACGTAATCGAGGCGAGGGCGGCTTCGCGGGCTAAGCAGCGAAATCGAGATGAAGAAAGGAGTAAAACGGAGGGGATAGATCGACGGGCCGGGTTGCCGGAGGCAGAGGAGGAGACTGCGGGTTGAGACGGACCAATAAAAAACAAACGAACCGGTATTTGGCAGTGGTGGGTAATATGTGATTTGGTGGGAGGGTAAAATCGGTAAAAAAAATGACGTACCACAAGAAAGTTTAATGCTTTTATTAGGTATATATAGCAAACGTGCCCGTGCGTTGCAACGGGAGATTAAAAAAATTATAATGCCCGTGCTTTGCAATGGGTTGACTGTTAAAAATTCCTCCAATCTCTCCTTCCTCCTCGACGCCACTGACCACTTCATCGACCCATCTTCAGGCCCTGTCCACATCGTCGACATCATCTTGTACCTCATGTATGCCAATGTATAACAATTCTGGACATGTATTCAGATCCAACATTTCAAAAAAAATGCGTATAATTTCAAGTAACATAATACTTTCTCCTTGACATGCGATTTCTTATATCTCAAAGCAAGACCGATCATGTATGCTGAAACTGTCCTACTATGCAGATGGGTAGAGTTAGATTTGCTCCAAAATTGGCATCTCTCTTGTGGCGATGAAGTATCATCTGTGAAGTGCATACAAACTACCTCCATTCCACAATCTAGGACACACTAAGCTTCGCTAAAACAAAGATTTAACCAAGAATTACTCCATCAACATACATGCCATCTTAGCTGCAGGTAAGGGAACCACACCGAGGGCAGCCTGTACTCAAAATTCAGAAAACAATGACTCTTGCAATTGGATTTTTGATCGTCAAATCTGAAGATCACGCACCACGTTCTGAAGCAAATACAACAAATCACGAGCAAATTTCATCAGATCAATCGACAGCATGGGACAGACAAAAAAATGAGCCTACACCGGTAATCTCCATGCCAACCTTGACCTATTTTGCTCGTGCTGATGCACCTGCCCGTTCAGGGGCAAAGGATTAAACTCGCTACTACCATCTCGAAAGCATCTAATGTTTCTGAATGTTCTGAATTAATTGGTTCAGAACCAAGTGATCCGTTGCGATCGTCTCCATTACCAACCATGTCTCTCCTCCTCTCCTCTGAGACTATGGAGAGAGCCAAAACGTCTGCAAAATCATTTATTAACCGGCAATTTAGCATCGATCAGTAGATTTGTCTGCCTTTGTGCTCGCCTGCAGGCTCCTCGCCTCCAGGTCCATCTTCCAAATCTGTATATACATAAAAGAAACCATCACATATTTCAACAGTGCTGCAGCTAAAAGATGCCTCCACGCGTACACGTTCCCAAAATGTTGGAAATGTTAGATCATCAGATTTGCATCGCCATGTAGGTCACAGGATCCACAATTATAAAACCGGATACAGTATTTACCAGCGGTTCAGCATTCTGCACGCAAGATTGTATCTGGGAGAGCCTCTGCTTCTTCTTATCTGTGGAGATCTCACTTTGCTAAAAGAAACTAACAACCAGAAAAAAACAAGAATGTCCACATAGAGTGGGAGTGGACATGGAGGCCAGACTGGCAGTTCAGCACGTACCTCCATCGAGAGCAAAGGCGGGGGTGCACTTGCGGTAGAGGGAAGCAGAGACCTCGCAGTACTGGCGCTCGTAGCACTCAAACACCTCGCTCATGTCTGCTCCCCTCGATCGCCTCCGTCCGCCCGAACAAATCCCCTTTTTTCCGAATTCTGTGCCCATATCGCTCCGCGGCCATGAATCGAGTAGAGACGAAATCAACGACGATTTGGACCGGACCACTTGGCGAGGAGGTGGCAACGAGCCAACGACGGACTCGGGGCTTGAGGGTACCTTCCATCCAAGGTCCGCGGCGGCCATCCCCACGCCCCCGCGCCGGTCAGTCCGCGCAACCTACTTCAATCGCCGCGATATGGCGATAGGCCTACCTTCCGCCGGAACCGAACGGGAGTGGAGGATAGGATCCGGGAGCCCGCCATGGCGCACGGCAGGAGAGACGGCGAGCTGGAGTCCGGGAGGAGGAGAGCAGGGCGAGGGGGCGGCGCTGGGTGGAGTGGCGCGGCGGGGTACGGCCGGGGCGGCGCCGTCGACGGGCGGCCGGGGGCCGGCGAGGAGCCATGGCGCACGGCAGGAGAGACGGCGAGCTGGAGTCCGGGAGGAGGAGAGCAGGGCGAGGGGGCGGCGCTGGGTGGAGTGGCGTGGCGGGGTGCGGCGCCGTCGACGGGCAGCCGGGGGCCGGCGAGGAGAGAGGAGGCGGCTCGGGAGGAGAGGGTGCGGCTGGGAGGAAGGAGGAGAGGGCCGGAGCAGGGAGCGGCGAGGCGGCGGCTGGGGAAGAGGAGCAAGGAAGAGGAGAAGGAGAGCAGCTCGGGGAGCACGGGAGCGGCGCTTCTTGGCGGTGTCATTATGGGAAAATAACGACACGAAAAAAACGAACCGTTTTTTTTTTAACTTATGGGTGGCAGTGGTGGGTAAATATGTGGTTTGGTGGGAGGGTAAAATCGGGAAAAAAAAATGACGTACCACAAGAAACCTTAATGCTTTTATTATTAGGTATAGATATAGATATAGATATATAGATAGATATAGAGGTATAGATACTGCCAAACACTACAAGTGAAGAAAGAGGGCCAGTGTATGATTCAGGAAACGTCTCCAGCCGTGACCAATTTAACACGGCGTACAGTGTAGATAACAGAAGGAAAAAAACATTTGAGGGAGTGTCATATGATAAACAAGCGACAATATAATTACCTGATTTAGCACCCAGATATCTGGTCAGCTCACATGGAATGAAGGTTGGATCGTAAATTAACGAGTTCTCGACAGGAAACGGCATAGCCTCTCCCACACACTTTTTCTTGGTGTCAAACAGGGACAATCCATGCAGTTTTGCTGTGCTTGTCGAGCATGGACACGAGGTAAACAACATCATCGCCGAGCAGAGTAGGAGCGGCTGTGTTAAGGTCCTTGAGTGACACTTGTACAGCAGAGGCGCCACCACCTCCTAGCTGAGGCAAGGAGACAGTAGTGGCAAGGTCATCGGAATGTACCATGTTCCCCTTGCGCCAGCCGTTCCAATTCAATTCCCTGTACCATGTGATGAGCCTCCAAGCAACTACATCATATACTTCCTCCTCCTCCTCCTCGTGGGCTTGGCGACCCGTTGCCAATTCTGAGTCATGGAATTCATCTATGTCCCAGGGATCTGGTAGAGTTGGGGGCCTGAGCTGTAGCAGTTTCTCAAACTCGACACACTTGATGCGACCATTACTGAAGGCAACGTCGCGAATCCCACGCGCGGAAGATTGGTGGACGTATTGTTCTCTGTTGCTGGGCAGCAGCTTGGGCATTGGGATGAAAGCCGCCGTCGGCACGGGGTTGAGCACATCGCATTTCACAACGCCGTTCCAGAGATCGACCCAGCCAAGGAGTCCACCTCCAAGGGCGATGACCTTGGTTGGAGAAATCACTGCCGAATCTGGGTAGCCCATGAGGAAGCTGCACCTGCAGCAGCTTCTTGGACCAGGTGGAATGCGGCTCGGAACTGAGGGTGTGGAGAAAGTAGTGGTCATCCTCTGTTCCGTAACTTATAGCCGCAACAACGAAGTGCTCGCCGCTGTCGTGGGAGACGAAACCGAGGCTTTCGAACAGATGCTCTGCCCGAGAATACAGACTGATGTCCGGGAGCAGGTCGAGCGACGGGGCGCCGTTGGGCCCTCTGGCCCGGTAGACGAAGTGCTGCGGCGAGTCGTCGCCGGCGGTGAAGTCGACCCGGATGAGGGCGAGGCCGGCCACGGAGCAGACGACCTCGGGCTCGCCGTCGAAGGGGATCTCGCCGTCGCGGTCGACGCAGTAGGCGCAGAAGTAGGAGAGGCGTGGCGGGTCGGCCGTCACGAGGGATAGCTGGATGGTGAGGCCTGATTTCGTCAGGGCTGCCGCGGTGGTTCCGTTGAGGAGATCGCGGACGTAGATCGTGGAGTCGAGGATGACCCAGCCGGGGATGCCGGAGTCGCTGGCGGCCGGAGGCGGTTGCTCGAAGCAGTGGAGGTTGGACATCGCCGCCGTGATTCTGGGGTTAGGGTTCGTCTTCCTTCGGCCCGGGTGGGGGATTTCTGCTCGGCAGAGGTGGGGAGGTCACCTTGATCGATTCGGATTCCCTCCTGAGCAATGCGAGCCTTTGGATAACTGAACTTGGTTAAACACCCTGTTGCTTCTTAAGAGTAGCATCGCTGGGTAACCAAATCTTTGGTTAATTGTATACCTTCAGATAGTTCAGCTCTATTTCACACAACTGCACAACGACTGGCATCCAATGTACAGTAGTAGTATAACTTTATTTCTTTTCTAGAACGCACCCAGGAAGATGTGTCGTGTATCACATTGCATAGAAGGAATGCCAAGCAATACGAGTTACAATGTCATTGGCTGGGATTGAAGATTTTGAGGTTAGGGTTCGTCTTCCCCTCATCCTCGAGCAGTGAAGGTATCCCAACGGTTGTGGCTCTAAGAGTTTCATCAGGGCATCTTGGTCGTTTCGGTTCGGAACTTCACACTCGGTGTGACGGTGTCTTATAGGCTAGACCACTAGACTTAGGCCTAGTTATTCCTCCCGAGAAACTGCCCTCAAGCTTTGGGCCCCTCTGAAGGTTCAATTTTTTTATGGCGTGTGATTCAGAAAATTGTGCCATGCCGTGCCATTCCAAAGGAACAACATGTAGAACATATACCTTTATGAGAGGATTTTGGTCCAAATTGCATGCACTATTTGAGTGTACGTGGGCACACTTGTTCTGGAAGGAGGTGAAGTGGGTAACTTCGATCAAACTACCAGTTGAGTTGCGTTCGGAGACCTCATGTTGATTTGATTGTGGAGGAAGAGTGAGACATGCATTGATGTTATCTTCTGTGGGAGTTGGGCTCTCTTGACTAAACGCAAGAAACGACGACATGGTGAACATAACAGGTCGGTCGAAGCTTTAGTATGTTGGATGGTTGTACATTATGGTTGATACTGGAGCTCCCAGAAGGTCCCCCATTGGCACAATTAGGAGGGCTCGGATAAAAAACGACCCTAGGACGCCCCCACCGGTTCAGGGGGTCCGAAAAAATGTCTAACATGTCCGCCCTAACTTTTGGGCCGACTCACGGGTGGCAGACACGACGGGACACACACGGGTACCACATGCCACCGACACGACCATTTGTCCTCGCCCCTCTCTTCCGTCCCGTTCTCATATCACTTTTTGCGCCACCAAATCACGTTGTCACCGCCGCCCCCTCTATCCGTCGGGAGTCCCTAGCAAGCATGTAGGCTAACTCGATGCCACTACCAGCCCCTGTTTTGCGCCCCGTCCGCGAGGTGCCGCTCCACACAACTCGTTCAACCGGTGGTTGAGACTACCCCCGCTCTGCTCGCAAAGTGTTCGACAACTTATCCAATATATAATTTCATTGTAATTTCTTTGTCATGCTAGCCAATTCGCTACCTCATAAAATGGTTTGTAGTTTAATTGCTTCATTGTTTTATTCACAAACCATGGATGGAAACAATGAGAGCACGTTTCACCAAATAATGGAAGAAAACACCACTAATGACAAGAGAACCAGATGATCCTTGCAATTCTTCTAGTTGCTGAAAAGGAGTGGAAAGCCCCTCCCAAAGACGGAGAATGATGTATGAACGTCAAGTCAACAAGAACCGTCGAATGGCTATGAGTCACGTGCTGCTATATAATGACTATTTTTTTATCAGCTCGGCTCTAAAAGCTACGCTCGATTAATTATCGGACATCGTGCTGGATTGGAGCCAGTTCGATCGACTCGTCATTCTTTGACAAGGTGGATATATGCTCTACTCCTACTTAGTGAAAGGTGTATTTCATTGCAGAAAATAATGAGCACAAGAAAATCAAACTGTTTTTTCGAGAAAAAGAAAATCAATAATCATGCGCGAAAAAGTAAACCAAGCTCATCGAAAGCTTGTACCCGAATGGAGGCACACCCACCGCACGAGAATTATCGTAATGTGGCAGTGGCATGTGTGGTATGCACATTTAGCAATATAAACCTTGATAAGAAAAAAAAAAGCTCATCGAAAGCTTGACAGGCTCAGGTTTAAAGGAAAAAAAGAGGCAAGCCGAGCTTAGCACATTTGGGAATCGAGCCGAGCTTGAGCCCACAATAGACTGCAGCGAGCTGAGCTCGAGTCGAGTCCAAGCTTTCGTTTGACTTTCTGGCAGCTGCTGCCACTCTAGCATTCGTTTGACCTTCTGACATTTGCCAAGCTTCAGTTTTGTGCTCAAAAGATACAGAAATTATGCAATAACAATCTAAGCAGTAGTATATTAATTTTTACATTTAATATACTGAGCTTACAAATATATGAAACTAGAAATATACCCCGCGCGTTGCGGCGGGAATCTCTTTAATTATTTTGTGTGTAAATAATGGACTTTTGATGCAATGCTGAAGACTCTTATTTCGGTAGATTAAAAACGAATTACCATTAGGATGAAATTCCTACCCTCAGTTTGTTTCAAAAAATTCCTACCCTCAGTAGCCAATCAGCTTGGCTTGTTAGGCCATTCAAATAATTATTTACGGTTTGAGGATGGATACTTTGTTGGCTTAAAGTGACATCAAATGGGTTATTCGTTCACTTGCCCAAATATTCATTTTCTTGTGCAATTAAATTGGTATGCATTACTGAAAATATAAAAACACGGCCATATGAGAGTAGAAACCGATGATACATAACTACTTAGGGAGGGAAGACTACTGTTCATATTTCAAACTTGTAACCAAAGATGCTATTATACACGTGAGATCTACACTCTGTTGGTGGCCGGCAAATGGGAACAACAATTCAATGATATACTTTTTGACAGTAGTAACAAAAGTTATGGACATGGTTTATGTTTCTTATGAATACACGGATAATTTATAACATTGGAATTAATGGATAGGAAAAGAAAACCACACCTGAATTCAAGGAATTTAGCCACCAAGGAAGACGTCATGATCCATCAGATATGGTCTAAAAATCCAATGGTGTCTTCGGTTATAACTTATACAACAAATATAACCATATGAATTTTTTGTCGGGGTGGAAAATGCGAAAATCCATGCTTGGCAGGTACCTCCATATGCATGTTTCCATCTTTGATTGCAACAGCAGATCACACTCGTGTTACTGTAAAAGCGACAGAAAATGAATTGTACCAAACTGTATACGTACCTAGGCTGTGCACTGTTTGATACTTCAGATTCAGAAGGCGACGTAGGTGCCACATCGTTACAGAATTACGACTAAACTGAGGAAGCTGTAAGAAAAATGCAAGATGACCATCAATCATATATGATCTGCTATTCCTTGCACCTGCAGATTTTGAGTCGATCTGAATACATGTGTTCACAATGAAAGGAAAGAGTAACCTGAAGGAATCATGCTTCTTGTAGTCACTGTCAAATTCACAAATCGTATGACACATATGTGTATCTTGCACTTCTAGCGTTGGGGTCTATCTCAACTCCTCCTGGTTTTCAAAATGAAAAGAGGAGTAAAGCATGAGAAATCATATGAAAAGAAGAGAAAGCATGAGAAACATACTTCTTGTACTCACTGCGAAACCTGGAGATACCCTCCTTATAGACGACAGCGAAGGAAATAGATACTCCATCAAAGTCACCTACAAACGGGTAGATGTAGGTGGTACGATCACCTGGTGGCGCAGTGGCCGTAGAGGCAAGACGGACTGCGGTTGAAGCAGGGACCTAGCCTCCGCATGACCAGAGAAGCGATTAACGTATGAAAGAGGATGGAGAGAAATACTACGATTATTAGAGTGGAAAGGGAGGAGGTGATACTGACAATCAGTGGTAGAGTGCGGTTGTAATAGGAGAAGAAACGGATGGGTAGGGGAAGGGACCGTGCTTGGAAATTGGAGTATGAAGGAGAGGAGCATGCTCATGATCTCAAAGGTCACACACTGAAACTTGTTGGCTGTGGAAAACTGAACGTGATGTTGTGAAAAAAAAAATCAGGACAGCACAAATGGATGGATGGAGATGAAAATCGTACGCCTATGATTATGTGATGATGTGGCTACCTTGCATGTAAAGATAGAAAAATCATAAATGAACTTAGTGGGGTTTTACATTATAAGAGGTATAGATAGATAGATAGATGCTGTAGCAGGAGTATGAACAGATTAAAATAAAGAGAGGTGACGAAACGAAACGACGTGCGGCGCATTCACAGCCCGAGGGTTCTGAGCACGGCTGGGTTGACGGCGGTAGTGGCGCCGTCTACGACGAGGTTGTGCCCGCTGACGTATCCGGCCTGGTCCGAGGCCAGGAACAGCGCCGCCTCCGCCACGTCCGCCGCGCGCAGTATCTTCCCGCGCAGCGGGCTCATGGCCTCCGTCATGGCCTCCAACTCCTCGGCGCCCATCCCGGGCGCCACCGCGAGGCTGAGCGGCGTGGCGACGCCGCCGGGGGAAACGAGGTTGACGCGCACGCCGTGCCGGCCCAGCTCCCCGGCCGCGGCGCGGACCAGGCCCAGCAGTGCGTGCTTGGACGCCGTGTACGACGCGGGGCCGTACCCGCCCTGCACGCACGCCACGCTCCCCGTGCACACGATGGCGCCGCGCGTGCCGGCCGCCACCATGGCCCTGGCCGCGTGCTTGATGCAGGCGGCGGCGCCGCGGAAGTTGACGGCCATGACGCGGTCGAGGTCCGACAGGTCCATGTCGGTGACGGAGCCCGTAAGGAGCAGCACGACGGCGTTGCTGAGCATGACGTCGAGGCGGCCGTGCGCCGCCACCGCCGTGCCCACCGTCGCCTCCACCTGGGCCTCGTCCGTCACGTCGCACCGCGCGTACGTGCAGGGCGGGCCGATGGAGGCCGCCACGGCCTCGCCAAGCGCGTCCTGGATGTCCGCGACCACCACCGTGGCGCCGCGCGCCGCGAACAGCCGCGCCATCGCCTCGCCGATGCCGCTCGCGCCGCCTGTCACGATCGCCACCTTGCCGTCCATCCTGCCCAAATTAACCATCGCATCAATCTCACGTCGTTGGCCAACAGCTCGATCGAGCTAGAGGAATTACAGAGCGAAACAGAGTACTCACCTTGGCTTGGACATGGTGACGGCTGCTGTGATCTGCACCGCGCTGTCCGAACTCTGAGCACGGTTAACTTGGGTCGGAACGACGTGCTTCGGATGCGTTTATATAGGGCTTAATTTATCTCAAACAAATCCAGCAGCGTCAGCATTTTATATAATGCAATGTTAATCCGGAGAGGCAGTTGTGCTGTGTCTACGCTATGCAATTTGCACCAGTGAGAACAGTGGGTGATGGGGAGCATGTGGCGTGGCCATGGACAGACACCTTCCTCGCCTCGGCATGCTTCATTCTCCAAGTATCAGCAGCAACATTTTTCATTATCATATTAGTGTTACAGATGTCTCTGCTTGATTGATAATCGGGACAGCCGATGGACAGATGAATCTAGAGCTGGATCTATGATGTGCGATCCATGCGTCGTTCTAGAAGGAAGTTTGGATAAGTGACCATGGCGTCCTGTCGGCGGTCAAATCAGACGCGAACTAACGCGAGGCGTGCGGCGCCGGGGTCGCTGGAATATTTCTGCGCTTGCTTGAGGCCGTTCGTCGCGGGCGGCGGCTATGCAAAGTTGCAAACCTGTTGGTGACGGTGACGGGTCGCCGGCCGGCCGGTGGAAATAGAATAAGATTACTGTAGGGATCGAGACGCACCGCTCGGATCCTGAGAAGAGACAGACATGGTGGTGGTCAAAGGTCCTGTTTCGTCGGATCCGGCGCCATCGTCGTCCTCACCGCGAGTTTTCTGTGTAAAGTCAATGGTTCGTTAAAAGCTTCACTGATTGATGATGGGAGAACGACTGACCTGCCCGTGATCACGGCCGCCGGTATCGTTCAGACTCCAACACCTACTCCCTCCATCTTTAACTTTGTTCAAATTTGTATGCATACACATTAAATTACATTTAGATACATGCAAATTTAGATAAACTTGAGACATCTTTTATTGACGGAGGGAGTATGAATTACGAGTTACAAAGAGCGTTATTTTTCTTTCTACAAATCAAGTGCTCGTTCAGTTTACAATTACTTTGCGTTCCGGGTATAGTGAAAGTCAAAATTTATAAAGTTTGACTAAATATATAGGAAAAAAGTAAACATTTTCAATATTTTTTATATTATTAGAATTAGAAACGTGAAGTAAATAAAAACGGAGAGAGTACTCTGATATTTTTTATATATAAAAATGACACGCTAATTCAATTTCGTTGTCGTCATTTGTTTACAATTTTCTACTAATCGTACTCGTTCCGCATCAAGTAATTTGAATTAGAGGCAGTATGTTTCTTCGAGGACCAACAACTGGGAATTTACAAAAGTTATAGAACCAGGGACTGTCTAATTAATAGTCGGCTGTTTTTTTTTCGGGGCACAGTCAACTTTTCAGACCAATTGGACGCTGACACGTATCTCATTTGTTATCCCTACTTGCAAAAACTTCGTGAAGGAGAAACTAGCCCGCCAACAATAATCAACGTGTGGTCTTTCCTCGGTTCAACCGAAAACATGAATAGAACCCTCCTCCGAAGTGATTTTCGAAATGTGTTTTTAGGTAGTAGGAGCATAGGCTCATATTACCCAAAGTGGATTTCCGTAACACTCACTCATTCAATCAAAGTTGGGCACCTTTCAAAGTTTGCAAGTACATGGTACTAGTTAAATTTTGCGCGGCGTCACGCCGCGGCCTTGCTGAGATTAATTTGTGGTAATTTGTGTTTTTTTTTAAATCGTGGTATATATATTGTAAGGAAAGGCAGTAGTTATAACGTGTATAATGTAGTTAGCGCAAATTCAATTTGAAATCATCCTGAAATGTGCATGTAATAAAGCGTTATTTAAATTTAAGTTCATATTTAAAGAGATTTAAGTTTACTTTAAGCATTTAGTAAATTGAATCGCATAATTGGAGCGAGTTTAGGTATATTATTTGTAAATGTTAACCTAGTCGGTTTGGTATGATATGCTTGTGTTTTATCTTACATATTAAATTTAACTCAATATTCGGAGGGAATTTTAATTGAACCCAATATTCGGAGGGAGTACATTGCTTGAGCATTTTTTGAATTTAATTTTAAACTCATAATATGAGGAAAATGAATTTGCAGGAAATATTTTGTATAAGTATTTATTAAAGTAAGTCCATAATTAGCTGAAATGAGTTTGTATTTTGTACAAATATCCAACTAATCAAGCATTTTTAAATCTAAATAGAAATTAGAGAAAACTTAGCCATATTATCTCTAATATGTTAGCTAAATTGAAATGATAAAATTTGTTTCATATTCTGACGTAAGTAGTTCATTTAAATTCATAATTAGAGAAAATACATTATGATTATATCGAAATATTCACCAGATTGAGCATTTATTAAATTTAACTACATATTTGGAGAGAGATTAATTATATTATATCTAAATGTGAACTATCTTGAAATGTTTGTATTTTGCTTTAATCATTTATTAAATTAAGTCCATAATTAGAGGAAGTGAATTTGTATTTGCTTTAAATATCCACCTAATAAAGGTTTTTTAAAATTTAAGCATACAATTAGAGAGATTTTAGTTATATTACATCTAATATGTTAGCTAGATTAAAATAGTAAAATATGTTTTCCTTTGTGACATAAATATTTTATTTAATTTCATTTTAAGAGTAAAAATATTATGGTTATATAGAATTATTAACCAATTTGAGTATTTATTTAGTTAAATTGCATATTTAGAGAGAGTTTTGTTATGTTATCTTTAAATGCAAACTGGTTTTTAAATGGTATGATATGTTTTTATGTTGTCTTAAATAGTTAATTAAGATACTTAAGTAGAGGGAATAAAGTATATAATATTTTTTTAATTCGAAATAAGCTTCATTTAATCAGAAGAAGTGCATTTTGTTTTTTTTGTAAATGTTTACCGATTTTGAAATGCCCAAAAATATTTGCATTATGGTACAATTAATTAGAAATTATTTTTCTGGTTGTTGCGGTATATTTTGCATAATTTTCTAGTAGGTAGATTTTAAACCATTAATTTTATAGTATTATTCATTTTCTGTAAATTATTTAAGTGAGTTGGGTCCAATTTTAAAAATGTCAAAAAATGTTTGTATTATGATATAAGTAATTAGAATTTGTTTTTCTGTTTATGCTGATATATTTTTTACATTTTTCTGGTAGATAGTTCTTAAACTATTGATTTCGTAAATTTTTTTCATTTTCTGCAAATTCTTTAAGTGAACTGGACCCACTTGTCAGGGTTTTAGTATTCACGCCGCGGCCTTTAAGAGAAATTTTATGTTTGAAATGTTTTGTTATAACGACATAATAAATGTCGAAGGAAATTCGAATTTGACGAAATTCGTGGAATGGCTGTGCGAATTTGGATCTAAAAAATGCGGAGTTAGAGTCGACCAAACTCGAAAGCGATGACGGGGATGGAACCTACTTGTCGACGCGCATATATTTCATGTATGTAATTTTTGGGAAACGCGGGGTTTTTTGCGAAAAATTTGACAAAATTCGTTAACGTTTGTGCGAATTTGGATCCAAAATCGAGGAGTTAGAGCCGACAAAACTCGAAACGGTTCACGGGGATGGAACCCACTCGTCGACGCGCATATATTTTAAAAAAATTGACAAAATTCGTAAAATGTTTGTGCGAATTTGGATCCAAAATCGAGGAGTTAGAGCCGACGAAACTCGAAACCGTTAATTTTTGGAAAAACATGAGGACTTTCCTGCAAAAAATTTGAATTTTTTTTTTGTCAAATGTTTGTGTGAATCTGGATCCAAAATTGAGGAGTCAGAGTCGACGAATCTCGAAACCGTTCATGAGAATGAATCCACTTGTCGACGCGAATATATTTCATGTATATAAGTTTTGGGGAAACAAAAAAAATCTGAGGAGAAAAAGCGGGGAAATTGGATCCAAAATCGAGGAGTTAGAGCGGACGAAACCCGAAACCGTTAATTTTTTTGGAAAAGGTGAGGACTTTTCTGAAAAAAAAATTGGAAAAAATTTGTCAAATGTTTGAGTGAATCTGGATCCAAAATTGAGGAGTCAGAGTCGACGAATCTCGAAACCGTTCACGGGGATGGAACCCACTTGTCGACGCGAATATATTTCATATATGTAAGTTTTGGGGAAACAGAAAAAATTTGAGGAGAAAAAGGGGGGGGGGGGGGGGAAATGTTGCAAAAAATAAAATAAATAAAGCGCTACAGTACCCGGGCAATGTAGAACACTGTAGATGAACAGTGCCATCTACAGTGCCCGGGCCGCTAGTAAGCCAGCGATCTGCGCAACTTTTATATATACTACTAGGCAACTGAGCGCGGCAGATGCCGCGTGCGTGTTTTTTGAATTTGAATTTGAAAATAGCGACGTTGTAAAGTTGTCTAAGTTTAGAAATCATTGAATTTGAAAAATGATTTCGTTTAAAAAATGATTGGATTTTGAAGATTGCTTAAATTTAAAAATTATTGTAATTCAATTTCAAATGTATTTGGTTTTTTACGTGAAAATACTCTGAAGTAGTTAGTATTTTGTTTTTTGTTTTTTGAGTCTCTTAACACATTTTAGAGTTCCGTTAAATGTTTAGCAATTTGGAATGGGTGTATATGTTCGTATTTTGTCGAAATATTTGTTTGAGTTTCATAATTGGAGGATGTTGAGTACATGACCATTTGTTAAAGTCAATTCATAATTAGAGGAAATTCATTTGGATTTTGTAGTACTATTCTTAAAATTAGAGTAGTGGAGTGTTATAAATATGTATTTGAACTCCATAATTAGGGAGATTGCAATATGTGAGATAATATGTGAGATATATATGTATTAGAGTATCTCTATTTTTTTGTTTAGCAATTTGAATTGTTTTAAATGTGTTGCATGTAAAAAAAAAATTGTGAGAATTATGATATATTTTATTGTAAAAGAAGCTCAAAATGTTGAAATCCGTTGGAATTATTCGTTTAGAGTATGTTTAAATACTTAGTGAATTAAAATGTTCAAATATACTTGTATTTAGACAAAAAAAAAATTGTACTCCATAGTTAGAGAATGTATGGTATGAGCATTTGTTAGTCTTAACTTCGTAGTGAGATAAAGTTAATTTAGATTGTATACAAATGTTAATGAAATTGAAATGTTAAAATATGTTTGCATTGTGTCATAAGTAGGTAGCGTACATTTTTTGTGAGCATGATGATATGTTTTAGATAAATTCGAAAAATTTGATATATTATTTTATAGTATATTGTGTGTAATGTATTTGTGATGTACTTTGTTGTCTGAAGAGTTTAGAAATTTGCTAAATTTGATTTTTTTTTCCGATATATTAATTGCATTTTGTTGAATAACAGATTAAAAGTTATGGATTGTAAAATTTATTCGTTAATTTTGTTGTTATATTTTCCTGTATTTTCTTGAATAACGGATTGAAAGTTATGGGTTTTTAAATTTATTTGTTAAATTCGGAAATTTTTGATACATTATTTCACAGTATTTTGTGCATAATATATTTGTGGTGTACTTTGTTGTGTGAAGAGTTTGAAAAATTGCTAATTATTTTGTGTGCAATGTATGTGTGATGCAATTCTTGTGCGAATAGTTTGTAAGTTTGTTAAAGTTGGTGTACCTTATAATATTTCAAAAAATATTATTTGAATTTTGTTATGTACAATTTATATTTTGTGGAAAGTTTGAAATTATGATAAATTTAATTTTTTTTAATATATTGTTTGTATTGTTTTGAATTGTAGTTTGGAACATATGATTTTTTCGAATTTTAGCATTTTTTCTGTATTTGTAAATTTGCTGACAGGTGGGTCCTACACGTCAGGTTTTTATTCATTTTGGAAAATCATTCAAAAAAAAAACGACAGGTGGGGTTGCGGGCGACGTCAGCGGCGGACGTCACCCGCACCGGCGGCGGACGCGGCGAGCTCGCCGTCGAGCAGCGGCGCACGCGCGCAGGGATCAGATCGGGCGGATCCGCTCGAGTGCGACGCGGGGAGCCAGTAGGGCGGCGTTCTGGACCATATGGCTGACGGAGCTGCCGGCGGCGAGCATTTCCGCAGCGGCGGGCGCCGAGGGCAGCGGCGTCGATTTCGTCGCAGATGCGGCGTACCGGCAGGTGGCGCTGGGTGAATATGGAGTGAAGGCGATGGCTAAGCTCTCCGTGAGCTTCGATCTTGAGGGGAGGCGGCGGAGCAGCGGCGATGCTCGTCGGCGGCGGCGGCGGTCTCCAGTGTCGCAGAAGAAGAAGGAGAGGAAGGGGACGGGCTGTGTTAGTTTTGCACCGAGGTCCCTGTTGTTTGCGTAAATTACGATTAGGTCCTTCTCCTCGAGGAAGTGTGGGCTGCGGCGCAATTTCTGGAAAACGCAGGTCGTTTTTCGTAAAATGGCCACGGGGACGGCTGCGGTGGCCGTTGGATCGCGAATCGACGGCGCGGATGGATGCGTGCACTGTAGTACTGTAGAGCTACAGTGTTGAACAGTCCGTTTCGTGCGAACTTTTACATATACATACTGACGACGGCGCGGATGGATGCGTGCACTGTAGTTACTGTAGAGCTACAGTGTTGAACAGTCGTTTCGTGCGAACTTTTATATATACATACTGATACTGATGAATGAATACAGGACGAGGCAAATCATGGTATACAGGACGAGGTCAGTCTCCCGCGCGCATGTGCATCACTAGCGAAGCTGACTCGCTCGCCCTTTGAGGCCCAACAATGTGTTCTCACCCATTTTTGGAGCCTGAAAGGAAGCCAGCAGCCTAGTTTACCTAGCTAGCCCCACTTTGCTAAGTTTTTGTTTTTTGAATTTACATACGTTAAATTTGTAACAAAACGCCTACGGGATTTTTTTTTTGAAGGCGCACGTCAGATTTTGCAAGTTCAGTTTGGACGGTTGTTACAAACTTGTGTTCATTCAATTTTTCAAAATTGCATATGTTTCCAAATTGTAACAAACACTATGCTTTTTATTGCAAAATAAAATCCCAGATGTTGCAATTTCCAAGCGTTTTGCAATTTTGTGTGTTTCTCCCGGTTTTATTATATTTTACGTGCTTTTCAAAAATTTTGCAAGCACATACTCCGTTTGTTCTAATCGTCTGTGATTCTTTCTAACATACGTGGTGATTTCTGTCGAAAATGAATCTGCTTTAAGAAAATTGTTGTTTAGACATTTTAATCAGTGTAGAAATATGTTTTTCTTGTTGTATCAGTTTGTGATTTCTGTTAAAAAATTGGTGAGTTTTGTTGCAAATCAATCTGTAGCAATTTTTTTTGTTTAACCACTTTTTTTGTGTCGTTTTGTTTTTCAAAACGTTGCAATGATTTTTACAATAGTACATTTTTTGTACGGGGTGATGGATTTTGTTGCAGTACTCAAAATTTTGTTGCAATACTAGGACGAATCACCACGGTTTTTTGTTGTTGTAAATATCAGAAAAGCCAGATCCAAAGAGATATCTCCTTTGTTTTAACTGGAGCATTTTTCACACGGGGCCGTACGTCTATGAGGAGTAACGTGTGGGCGTTTTTCATACATGCCGTTTTTACTGAGGCCTTATTTACTTGTGGTGTATTTTCGTCCCAAGGAGAATTGGAGATGAGAGGGAATTTGGTGAAATCCTTTCTTTCACTCAGTTCTCTCAAATTTCCACAAATACTTTCCCCCTAAATACTGGTGTAGGCTTCTTAATCTACACGAAGCCCTTGTTTATTGGGGGTGTATTTTCATCCCCAAGAAGATTGAGGATGGGAGGGGATTTGGTGAAATCTTTCCATTCACCCAGTCCCTTCAATCCCCACAAATATGTTTCCACTCAAATACACTAATATGCGGTAGATCTTTTAATCTACATTAATATGAGGCGGTTCATGTGAAATACCTTGGAATTATCCCTTTCAAAACCGGCTTAGTAAACGAACTACTTGGGATTTTCTGGTATCCGAAATTCCCTTAAAATACACTTCCAACACCCTGAAAGTAAACAAGGCCTAGAAGGGAGCGATTCGTCGAAAATATCTGAGGATTACCCCCTCCAAAACTACGGCTATTTGTAATTTTCCGTGAACCATGATAATCCCCTACATTCAACTAAAATACACTCCAAATAGATTACAAGTAAACAAGCCCTGAAAAGGGCCATTGTGTATTGTGGAAAAGAAAAAAGTATGCCTTGGATGCCGGTGGATGTACATGAGTGCAGTCGTGTGAAACAGAGCTACTTATGATTTTCTTTTGAAGATGTACACCTGTAGACATAGATTACTTGTATTCATAATAATAGTAATGATACAGAGTTTGAATAGATACAAGCAACATAAACTAAGAAGAAAACAACCGGTTGTACTGTTGCATGCCGCCTTCGCTGCAACTACCAAGTACCCACGTCCTTCGCCGTAGCCGAGAAGAAGAGCACATGCAGCCGGTCCACATCTTGATGTTGAACAAACCCCTAGCCATGGGCCGTTAACGAGCTGTGATAGCCACCAGCCCCAAAAAGTTGGAGCCTTTTCAAAGCTGGATCCGGGGCCAATGCCACCCCACCCTACAACTGACGGCTGGACCCCCACCGTCTTTCGCAGATCAACAACAGTAATCACCGTTGCAGTCCAAGAGAAGCCCATTCCAGCCGTCACGCCAAGACGCCGTGCCAAATCGAAGCCCCTCCAACAGCTTGGACTCCACAAGCCTCTCACCGGCGCCAGCAACACCTATGGCAAGCAGGAGCATGGGTCGGGAGACCATTATTCCTATTAACACCATTGACATCAGACTCACCATGACCTCGATGGAGTAACTCGAATAGCTAGCACTAAAGACACGCACGAACGAGGGCAGGAACTCCCCCCCCCCCCCCCCCCCCCCCCGCGACGCCAAGACGGTGATCAGAGGGGAAGGGGAGCAACGGTAACACCGACGTTCGGCCAGAACGAGAACCGCCTCCAAATCGCCAGAGGCTGGCGGTTGGGAGAGCTAGTTATGATTCAAAAGTTGTATGAGGGCGTACATTGATCGAACGATCTCAAGATTTGGTTGCCCAGCGATGCAGTATATCGGAATTCCCAGACCATGTCACTAACTATATGAAAGAGAGTCCGTTTCTCGGCCTCTCAGCAGCCGAGCACTGTAGCAAGCTACAGTAAGTACTGTTCATTGCTACAGTTTTACAGTGCATCGATCCCGGCCGTCGAATCTCAATCCAACGGTCCCAGCAGCATCTCCGTGACCAATTTGCAAAGAAGCCCCTCACAAATCCAGCGTCTGCTCCGTGGTCCACGATTTTACGAGGACGTGGACCTAACTGCAAAATGCGGAAAACTCAGGGGCCTTTGAGCAAAACCGCCCGCAGATCCCCCTCCTCCCGCGCGAGCCGGAGTTTGCCGCCGGCCGCCGCGCTCGATGCCACCGCTCCGGTCCTCCCCGTCCAGATCCATGCACACGGGCGGCTCCGCCGTCGCGTCCTCTTTCTCTTCACGAGAGCCGCGTGCTGGGACGCCTGAGACGCGCGAGAATCACCGGCGCCGTGCCCCTGCTCCTCCACCGCGATCGCTCACCGCCGCCGACGCTCCGGCGAACAATCCGCAACGGCGCCGCCCCTTTCGGGTGCACCGCGTCCAACCGCGTCTCACACGGCCGACTAGCGTCCCAGATGGCGGCGAATCGACGCCGGCGTCCGCCGCCGCGCGGCGTGCTCGCCGTGCCCGCAGACGCCACTGATGACGTCATCCATACGTTGCAGTGGGGCCCCCTCCGTCAGTGACCTGTTTTTCCACAGAAATTTAAGAAAATACGAAAACCCTGCCAGGTGGGCCCCGTCTGGTTACAAAATTTCCAGAAAAAGTGTTAATATTGTAAAATCAATAGTTTAAAAACAATCCATCAGAAAAATGTGTAAAAAATATCGACATGTCCAGAACAATACATGCTAATAACTTACGACATAATGCAAACATTTTTCGATATTTTAATTTGGCAGATATTTGAAACAACCTAACTGCATTCCCTCTAAATAAATAGAAGGAAAATAAATAAATATACTTACACCCTCTATTTCCCCCAATTATGGAGTTTAATTAAATATCTGTGTCATAGTACAAACATATTATATCATTAAATATGCTAAAAAAAATAAAGTTACTCCACACAACAAAATACGACAACTTTTACCATTTCGAATCACAACGACCGCAGTAGGCTTTACTGGTGATGGAATATAAAAGCTGTTTTTATTTAATTTTGACAACTATTTTATGATCTACAAAAGATAAGACAAATGAAAAATATTTAGAGTAATGTTTCAGCAAAAGAAAAAGATAAGAAAAATGCAAAATGTACAATACAACAATAACTTCTAAAATTTTGAATGCCTCTCGAATCTAAGCATTTAACAAACGTAAACATAATTTGAATATAAATTATTTCCCAATTTCAGCAGTTTGTGAAATTTCAAACAACTTATAAACATACGCTTTTTTCGAACTCCAACATATTCAAATCCGAAAAAAACATTTGAATGTGAACATTTCGAAATCTAAATTCCTTGCGCCCCGTTATTTGCAAATATGACACAACAAACAACATGACTACAAAAAATAAACACTGACTATTTATGTCATATCCCAAAATTAAAAATTGAGAATTCAAAATCTTTGAATGCCTTCCAAAACAGAGCATTGAATAAACGTCAAAATAATTCAAAAAAAATTAACAAATTTCCAAATTTAAACACCTTACAACTGCAAACTTTTTTTAATATTATCATCAAGAGCGCGGCGTGCCGTCGCGCCAAATTTTAAAATTCTTTCAACCTAATCATTTTCTAAACGGAAAAAAAATCAAACCTTAATAACTTTCCAATTTGATTCTTTCAAACCTAATCATTTTCTAAACGGGAAAAAAACAAAACTTAATAACTTTCCAATTTGAACAATTTTCCACATCTGAACACTTCAAAAACGTAAATTTTCCCTGTACTCCATCAATTTCCAAATATAAACAATTTTTGAATGTTTATGTTTCCAACTTTGAATTACAACCATATTAGATCATTTAAATCCAAATTCCAACCACCGGAATAATATAAAAGATATACCAAAAAAGCTAAAAAAAGCTATTTTTGGAAAAAAAAACATGTTCGAATAACTCAAATTGACCAATATTTGGATAATTTTGTGAAAAAAAATACAACCGTACTTCACCATTCCAACTAAATTTTTTTTTACATGTTTAAAAAATTTAAAATGACTTTCAAACATGATCATTTTGTAAACACTAAAACAATTTAAAATTGAATAACTTCCCATTACCATATCAACATGAACACGAAAAATAAACGTTGCCTATTTGTGGCATATGATCAAATTCCAGATTTGATTATTTCAAACTAAAATGACTTTCAGTTCTAAGTATTTAACAAACGGGAAAAAAAGGCAAACATGAATATCTTTCCAATTTTATTTTTCCCAAAATTCAAATAACTTATAAGTGTAAACTTAATTTTACAAATCACAACAGAAAAAATATTTAATCAACTTTTGAATGCAGATATTTACAAATTCGAATTTTTTACACCAACGTATTTCTTCTTCTAACGATGCAGGCGCGACATATGCCGCGCTAAACAATGATGTCTGATGTTGAGCTACGGTTGCTTAAAAAAATGCTTGATTAGATGAATATTTAGAGAAAATGATAATTCATTTTCCCCAATTACGGACTGATTTTAAGTTCAATTTACTAAATAGCCATACAATGGACTTCCTCTCCTTAATGAGTTAAATTAAATATTTAAGATATAACACAAACATACCGCATCAATTCGAATAAGTTAATATTTACAGATAATATAACTGAACTCTCTCCAATTATACAATTCAACTTAATGAATGTTCGAATTATATTTACAGAAATATCCACCCAGGGCGCGACGTGACGGCGCGCCTAAATTCAACTAGTATCCGTGTATGACTGGATATTTTTGGCCCCCAAATCCAGCGCTCCCTCCAATTTTAAAAAATTTGAAAATGATATTTATGAGTTTCAAAAAAGTCCTGAAAAAAAATCCGAGTGTAGTCAATAGTATACCCCACGAACGCGAGCAGAGCAGAAAACACTTTCCGTGTATCCCTGCTGCTACTCTGAAGAAGCAAAACAGGTGTTTACCAAGTTCAGTTATCCAAAGGCCCGCATCGCCCAGGAGGGCTCAACGGCCAGGATCGATCAAGGCGACTAAAACTTGGGTCAAAGAATACGACACCGACTCTGAATCGAACCGATCAATTGAAATTCCACCGCCCACCGAGAATTTTTAGATGATTTGGATCGACGGAGGACGAACCCTAACCCCCAGAATCTCCAAACCCAACCGGCGACGATTTCCAACCGGCTCCACAGCTTCGCGCAACCACCTCCGCCGGCTCCGGCCGCCAGCAACTCCGGCGTTCCCGGCTGGGTCCTCCTCGACTCGAAGACGTACGTGAGCGATCTCCGTAACGAGACCACCGCGGGAACCTTGACGAGAGCGGGCCACGCATCCAGGTATCCTTCGTCTTCGCTGACCCACCGCGGCTCTCCTACCTCTGCGTCCACTGCCCCAACCGCGACGAGATGCCGTTCGCGAGCGCGCCCACGGTCGTTTGCTCTGTGGAGGAGACGGCCCTCATCAGAGTCGTGCTCACCACCCAAGAGTCGCCTCAGTACTTCCTCTACCGGGCCAGAGGGCCGTCGCTTGACCTGCTCCCGGACATCCGTCAGTACTCTCGGACAGAGCTTCTGTTGGACCCCACCTCATCGGTTTCGTCTCTCATGACAACCGCAAGCAATTTGTCATGGCGGCTCTTAGTTACGGGCCATGACGTGATGGGCAGTATTACAATCTCCATACCATGGGTTCCGAGCCACATTCTACATGGTCCAAGAAGCTGCTCAAGGTGGAGATTCCTGATGGCCTTACCGCGAAATCGGCAGTGATTTCTCCCAACAAGATTATTGCCCTTGGAGATGGACTCCTTGGCTGGGTTGATGTCCGGAAGGGCATTGTGATTTGCGACGTGCTCAACCCTGCTGCGACCACGGCGTCTTTCGTGCATATGCCCAAGCTGCTGCCCAACAACAACGAACTCTACTGGGACCAGCATTGCGCGCGGCCGATTCGCGACGTCACCTTCAGTCATGGTTACATCAAGTGTGTCGAGATTGAGGAACTGCTAAAACTCAGACCCACAACTGTACCAGCTGTTCCTGATCCCTGGGACAGGCCTGAACTCCATGACTCTGAACTAGCCATCAGTCCACCCCCAGAGGAAGTATATGACCCCGTTGGTTGGAGGCTCATCACATGGTATAGGGCACTGGATTGGAACGGTTGGCGCAGGGGGAACATGGTTCACTCCGATGAAATTTGTACTGTCTCCTTGCCTCAGCTAGGAGGTGCTCTAAATGTGCCATTCAAGAACCTGAGAACAGCTTCTCCCACTCCGTGTGGCGATGATGATGTTGTTTACCTCATGTCCATGCTGCAAGAGGACGACCAAGCTGCATAGATTGTGCCTGTTGACACCAAGTGGAAGTCTGTGGGAGAGGCTATGCCCACTTCTGTAGATGGGTCCTCAATTTACTGTCCAACCTTCATTCCATGTGTGCTGAGAAATATCTGGACGCTAAATCAGGTAATTAAATTGTTATAGCCGGGGCCATTGAGTGCTAAAGCACATCTTTATGTTACTAGCAAAATGCCCGTGTGTTGCATCGGGAGGAAAAATATCGTATGCTCCAAATCCAATAAACATGGCTCAAGCCCATCCCCCACCCCACCGACACACATAGATCCACATCCTCTATTTCAACACGGCAACCCACACATTTCGCCGCTCATCCTCTTTCCCGCCTGATGGCGGTCGTTGTGTCTGCCATATCAAGATCCACATTCGCTATTTCAACACGGCGACCCACACGTTTCGCCGCTCATCCTCTTTCCCGCCTGATGGCGGTCGTTGTGTCTGCCATATCAAAAAGTGTTTCAGGTGGTCAATCCCAAGACAATGAGCTCGGGATTCTGAAAAAAAACGAACATGAAAAGGAATCATGATAGAGGCATCGGGCGAGACATCAGGATGAATTTAGAACACGACTGAGAAGAGGAAAGGGTACGCGCAACAATTTCCTTGAATTTTATCTACTATATCTCAAAACAAGGACTCCTTTAGGAAGATTTTCCACAATTGACAATTTCACATATTGCGGTTCACTCTTGTTTAAATTATTAAATATGACATCGCTTTGAAATAGCCGAAATATTGCTTATTTTCCAACACAACAATCAGTACGAACAACCAACAAACAGTAAACTTAGACACCAACTTAATAACAACACAAACAGCTAGCAATTTCTCCATCTCCCCCGCTATTTCTTCTTCTCCTTGTCCAGCAGACATCGCCCCGTCCTTGAGCGCATGATTCACCACAGGAGTGCCACATTAGACGCGTGAGCCGTTTCGCCCTTGCCACCTTAGCCAAGCGTGCCGAGCATCCGCCTCTGCGTCGTCGTCGCCGCCTCCGCAGCCCAGCATGCCGAGCATCTGCCTTCACTGTCGGCGCTGCATTCACAAAATTTGACTATGAACATGAATACTCTGAAAAGTCTAAAATATAGTATTTAATTAGCAGTGTATAAAATTATTCGTAAATTGAAAGAAATTCTAAAAAGGTTTATACATCTATTTATTATCATCATAACAGTTATCGAGAACATTGTAAAACACACTCTCACTAAATCTGAATTACGATAAAATATGGCTGCTTCAGATACATTGACAATGGTAGGCTGGGAACCAATTGGGTACTCGAGATCATACAAAGTTCAGATCAAATATTTGAACTTACTTTGTTCCCGTGGAAAGTATGGCCCTTTCCGTGCTCAGATATGGGCTAATTATAGTGGTCATATACCTGAAACAAAAGGCAGAAGTTGTATAAGTAATTAACACATAGGTGCTTCTATTGCTAGAAAACATGTAGTGCCCCAGCTGAAAACTGACATCCCCATTTTTCTCAAACACTCAAGTGCAAGGACAGCTAGCTAAAAATTATAAAGCACAAACAGATTTTCTCAACTCCATTCAACATTGATCTTAGGCTCTAAGAGCAGCACATGGGAACCCCACGTGACTAAATTGCACAATATAGAGCACCTCCATCCAACCTAGCAAAATTTTCCTTCATCGACCTGGCAACCTGAGATAAGAGTGGCTGCAATTGCAGTAGGTGCTTAGAGCTGGAACACCATGGCCAACCCATCTCGATGGTGTCTGCTATGGTGCAATAACTGATGCATCTTCAATCCGCCCAGCCATAACTGATATGTACAACATAATATGGCAATAATTTCCTATCAAAGTAATTCATACGACAAACACTGACAAAAATCTACAAGTGTTGTCTTAATCTCACTTAATCACATGGTTGTAATTTCAATGGAGTTTTCAAAATAGCACATGTACATAGAAATATGTAGAAAGCTTCACAAAACATACATGGCTAGTAAAACTGAACCTGGTGGAGGGAAACTTGGGCAACAATCCCAAGCTCAAAGCTGCATCATAGCGACAACAATGCATAGTTTCACACCCTGAAATCAAGCAAAAGTTTCTGTTTTCAATCCACTTTAACTCCACATTTCACAGGCAGTTTTCATCCGGCCATGGTGAATGCATGCTTAGAGGAAATGCAGCAAAAGTTTTTATTTTCAATCCACTTTTAACTCAAACATTTCACAGGCAGTTTCCTTGCGGCCATGGTGAATGCAAGCTTAGATAATCTTTTTTTCATCTAATTCTCAAATCACCATTCTCAGGTTCACCAACCACATTGAGATCTTCTTCCTCATCATGTCAGCAAATGCAAGCACCGTGTAGTCAGGATCGGTTTCAAAAAGCCAGTTTCAAAAAGCTTCTCGACTATCTTGGTGTACGTCGTCTAAGGCGCTTCTCGTCAGCTGCTATCGTACCACATATCTGGGCCAGTTTAAGGTCCCTAAACTGCTTGGCGTGCCTAGCGGTATTCCCATGGGATATGAATGTTGCTCTCTCTTGGAATGATGTGTAAAGGAATCCCAGCGATGAAGAATTTGCACATAATAAATACACGATTATGAATGCAGGTGACTGACAGACTGGAACAGTAAACTAAACCCAAAATTGATAGACAAAATGATCCAAATCGAGCAACGTAGGCGGCCAGCAGCATCAATTGGTGAGGAACGGGAAAGGAAAATGCTCACTGCGAACGTAGGAGTCAGAGTCGTCATCGTCAGATTTGACAGAGGCCATGGGCACCGCCCGGTACTCCTCCAAACTGGCGGCCTCGCGCCATCCAGGCGCCAGCAACTCTCGGCCATGTGCTCGGGCTCCGCCGCCGCCCAACCCCTGCCCTTGGAGGGCGTTGTCGGCGGCCCTGAACTCGGTGGCAAGGTTGAGGAGCATGGTGTCGGCGAAGACGTGGGGCTCGGCGGGAAGGACCCTGGACGGTGGGAGACGAAGGGAGACCCATGCGTGCAGATCTTGAGGGCCTTGGCCTGGTCGTTGGAGGTTGCCGTGACCGTCGCCGCCATCACCGGGATCTAAGAGGAGGACGATGGGGGGCCGGCGGCGAGATGTGGAGAGGTGGTTGGCGGCGCCGACGGGGTCGGGAGTCGGTTAGGTACTCCGTGGTTGGTGCTGCTCCTTTCGCGCTCGGCGCAAGATGTAGACGCGGTTCCCACACGCGATGGATGAGGCAGGGCGGCGACGCTGGTGAAGGTCGGCAGGGGCAGCGACGCCTGTGTGGTGGGCGGCCCCCAGGGAGGAGGAGAGGGAAGGGATGGAAGAGGGAGAGAGGGCGTCGGGGACTCGATTTTGTTGGAGACAATAGCCAGTATACCACTGGTGAAAACCAAAAGTTCCAAAATAACATTGAAAAAACCAAAGTTGCCAAAATACCATTGCAATTTGGTTTTTCATTCCAAAATACCACTAGAACACAAACTGAGAGCAAATGCTACAAACAGAAGACAATTATGCCCTTACCTCTTCAAACACACATCTCCCATGTCCTCTAATTTCAGCAACAATTTAAGAACAGCAATGCATCAGCCTCTAAACCTGATTACAGGATTACAGCAACACTCTAACAGCATTTCAGCATCACATTGACAGCAGATCAGCACACTTTTGTTAGCAGCACTGTTAGCGATAAATCAACTACACTTGTTTGAGGGGGCTATCAGTAGTCATTTTGCTCCTTGTAGATGCACTAGGAGGTGAAGAAGCATTTGCAATAGCTGCTGCCATTGACCTTGTCACCGGGCTTGAAGTTGCAATACCAACTTGAATACCTTGCTTAGTTGGTGTGCATGAAGGAGCAGAGGTAGTGGTTGCTGCAGCTTTTTGCCTGCATAAAAACTTAAGATAGTAAGAAAGAGGTGTGTTAATTAACAAGCTACGATATCTATGTACAGGAAATGACCGTTTTGGAGGAGGAGTTGCATCTCGGTCGGCATCGCTATCTTCCGGCTCTTTGCATGTCTTCTTTAGATGTCCCGTTACTCCACATCTTTTGCATACATGTTTCCTACCATTTCCACCCTCGCTCCTATATTTGTACCTTCTAGTTCTTGGACGTCCAGCACTCCTTGACAGCTTGGGGGGAATCATCTCAAAATCTGGCTGTGCCTTAGGCCATTGGGATTGGCCCCTAATTGGCATGAGAATTGGCTCATATGCAGCCTTGAACTTGGCGACCGAGAAGCAATCATCAACATATTGATCTACCTTCTCTCCCTTGGAGAATATGAAATGGAGAGCATGTGTGCAAGGCTTGCCACATATTTGCCAACGTCTACAAGAGCATTCTTTTTTATCCAAGTCGACTGTATGTCTCCATGCATTTCCTGATATTTCAGCTATGGTTGGTGTAGCTCTTACTTCATTATAGCGCAGCCCCTTGCTTTTCCACACCCAAGCCCTATTGGATCACCAATACATAACTTGAGTTCTTGCATGAACCACACCCAATTTTCAGTGTTTTCTTTCTCAAAGATCCCAAATGCCACTGGAAACATCCAACTATGTCCATCAACACCAATAGCTGCAGCCAACTGTGTATTTTCCTGTAAGAAAGGTTGAATCGACCCCCAAATATGGTCTAAAACCTGCTAGAAAACCATCAATGCAAGGCTTGAAGGCAATGAACAGCCGGCTAAAGTAGGGCACGATGCCACCTTTCTTATGAACTGTCTTGATGTCAATCTCACAGACACTTCCTGGGTTGGCTGCTAACAATTCTGCCTTAAAGTTCCACAACAACTGAAAATTCTCTTTATATGAACCATTTAGGGCATCTAGTGCACGCTCTCTCCCTTTCCACACATTACTATACCCCAATTTCATATTAAACTCCCTTTCCAACTGATCCTTTAGACCTTTTGCACTAAGTGTGACCTCCTCTTGCATGATGGCTTTCCCCCTATCAGCAATCCAATTCTTGTTTGCCATTCTTGCTTTGCCTTTTTGCTTGTCACTTTTATTTGCACTTCCACAAGTATGAGCAAATGGTAGTTTCTTTACCATGAATGTATTACAACCCTTTAACTTGGCAGCATGTATCCTCCACGGACAATCTTCATCGGAACACCTAGCACGGAGTCTCTCCTTGTCACTATATTCTGTGTTAAAAGACCACTCTTCTCTAATTGCTAGTTGTCTCAAGGCAATCTTAAATGTTTTTCCATCAACAAAAGTGCTCTTCTCTTGAATTTGAGGACAATTTCTATCATGGATATGAGTGGGTACCACATTGTTAGCAATTATTCCCTCATCATCGCCCGGTACATTTTGTTCATCATATGAATTATCAACATCTAGTCTTCCCAAAGGAATCCTTGTAGGAGCTACCTCAGCCTCATTTTCAGGAGGCTTCACATGGGCTGGCTTCTCCTTCACATCCTCCTCAAATTGCACAGGCTCATCATCCTCATACTCCCCTGCATAAGATTGGTTCGGCCAAGCAAAAAATGGAGCATGAACCGGCTCATCATTCTCCTCATCACCCCTGACCTGAGCAGCAGATTCATTGGATTTGCTCTCAATGGTCACACCAAACCTTACAATTTTTGAATCGTTGCATCTATCAAATAATTCTGCTATCTCTGACTCGGCAATTAAAGGAACAGTGTCACCTCTATTTCCATACCAAATTGTCATTCTTTGATCAGTAGACCACTGAAACTGCTCCTCCACAGCCCCTGTTATCTGTGCCACGGACAGGCCCCGACCTGCCGCAAAATCCCATGTTTTGCCCCTTCGGTACACTCTGCGACCATCCACAATTGTCAAATAGGACTGAACATCAATTTCTACTTTGAAAGCCTCCATCGATCAACTCTGAAACACAAGCAATAGAGCAATTTCTTAACGTGATGTAGCTGTAGCGTCTACATCCCTGCCGAAAACATGGGAACAGAGCAATTTCATACCTTCAGGTCCGTGCTGAAATCGGCGAGGTGGGCGGGCAGACGACGTCCGCGAGCTTGGGAAAGCGTGGGGCGTCGAGGAGGAGGTAAGCACGGCTGGGATCTTGCGGAGGGCGCGGCGAAAGGCGCTTGCTGGGCGACGTCGCACAGGTCACCTCGTACAGACCCGCGTCGGCCGTGGCCGCGACGAGCTCCAGTGCCGAGTGGAGCAGAGCAGGGTGCCGGATGGAGGCGCGATCCAGGGACAAGTGAAGCTGGCGGAAGGATTCAGGGAGGAGGGATGGGCTGCTGGCCGCCGGCCGGCGGCGCCGCCATGGTTAGGTCGAGACGAGGTTTCTCGTTGTGGATTGGTCGTTCTTGTCTCCTGTCGTTCTGGGCTTCTGGCTAGTACTAACATGAGGGTATTTTGGGCATTGTAGAAAACCTCACAGGGAACGACCACGGAAGTGTTATTGTGGCATTGAAAACGTTAAGGGCAGTGTTATTTTGGCAACATTTGGTTTTTCAGTGTTATTTTGGAACTTTTGGTTTTGACTAATGGTATACTGGCTATTGTCTCATTTTGTTGGGCTTTGGCCCATTTGATCGCGCGCGGGCGAGCGGAGAGAAGCGCTAGGACGACTTACGAGGATGTTGGACGAAAGCGCAGCGAAGCGACGTACGAGGAGGAACGAAATTCTTTTTTTAGGTAGGATAGGAGAGAAAAAAATGGTCACAACTCGTGACGTTGTTTTACTGAAGCATACATTGTGTTTCCGTGCATTAATAATCTGTACCGACTTTCTTCACTTGTGATGTCTGACAGACTTAAATCTTGATAAACCTTTTTTGTATGTTACTCATATATGGTTGGGTCTGATTAAGTGCGTGCCCCTCGTTTTAAATTGGGATGATTCAATCAGCTGTTAGATAGCTGTACGAATGGTCAGACTGGTATTTGGTATTACATTATTATTGTTATTTCTGTTGAGTGGTCATGAATCTAATGGATTTATGCTCTCTGCGCATTAGATGGAGCCCATGCAGGCAAGCGAAATGCTTCTCATGAGTCATGTCCCACCTTCAAGAAACTTGAGCAAGTCAAAGAAGCAGCTACAGGCAGAACTAGATGAGCACCAATAAGGAGCGCAACTCCTGTAACACTCATCAGGCAATAAATATATAAGACGTTTTAGCATGCTGAGTACTAGCGAGTAGCGTGGAGTAGCATTCACCATGTTTTTGAATTAGTACTTCAAACATCTGGTTCTCTTAGGCATGATACTTGATAGAATGCCCCCTGAAATCTAAGGCGCGCATGTATAATTCAATCTTGTGATATTTCCTTGTTTTTTAGGCTGATAGTTTTCCTTTAAACTTTTGCAGCTGCGATGATGATGCCAGTCAGCTCTGCATAATATGTCTGATGTAGATGATGCAAGTCGTATATGTGGTTATGTCGGGCATGCTTATGGTTTGAAGTGACATTGTACTTAACCTGCTGACAAAGTCCAACTCACCAGGAGTGATAAACTAACCGCAAGGGGTTCTCGAAATCTGCTACAGTATTACAGAAGTAACGGGTGAAGGAGATCAAACTCATAGCTGAAACACTTGCTGACTTGGTCTGATCCAAGGTTCATCGATCTCATGACCTTGCCATCCTAGGCCGTAGTGCGTGCGTCGGGCGTGCTGGGTTCTGCTCCAGCCTGCATGCTGGTGGAGACAGCCAAACGTGATTGTATTGAAAACAGCTCTGATTGATTGCAAGTTCAAAAGAAAACTCTTTGATATATTTCTTGATGAAAAGTTACATATATATTGAGCTTTTATACATTATAAAGAAAACAACTACAACAATGCATGTAAACTACATATTCTGTCAGAGCATCTCAAATAGGCGCACTAAATCTCAGCCGCGGACTAAAAACCGTCGATTTTGGGCGCATGACGCGAAAATAGGTGCTCCAGCAGACGCTGCATAATAGCGCTCATGGTAAAAAAAAATCAGCGCGTGACAAATTGCAGCATCGCGCGTGGCATATTTGGAGCGCCGGCTCCAGCGCGCTGGAAACGCTTCACGCGCGCGACGCTCCAACCGCCGATCTGAAGCCTCCACACCCCGATGTCGCCCGGTCCATTTCCCCGACCTCATCCGGCGTTCCAGTTGCACCGATCCTTGCCGCCGGCGCTCCCCTCCGTTATCCTGCCGCTACCGCTGGTTGACTCACTAGTTAGCAAAGTGATACATGCATTCTCGTCACAGAAGTCCACTTTCAGTTCAAGCTTGTTGCTAGCTTGGCAGGAAACAGAGATAATGCCGAATTACTGCAATAATTATTTAAAGAGTCGAATCCTCCTTTGTTGGCTCACATATCTGAGATATTGTTGAGCACTACAATTGACTACGACACAAACAAGCAGGTTAAGCAAAATTTTTGATGGCAATCGAACACCAAACCATGTTTGCCTCTATGGGAAGGATTGTTACACTGCTACTAAACTTTGCCCAGTCCAATAATTCTTGGCCCATGACTGTTTTAAATAAAATATATGCTTATGAAGCCCTCGGTTGGTAAAGAAGACAATTTTCAGAACAAGATAAGGATGAAGTAAAATCTGCGAGGGGCTGCCAAGGAAGATTGGCGTGCAACTACGGATAATAACAAGCTACTACACAATGTGCCCTAACGACCTATGATGAACTGAGAAATTCTAAATCAACATTAAATGATAATAATTATTTCTTTCATTAGACTTACTACCCAGAGCCGGTCGAACGAAATATGGGCCAGAGCGAATCAAAACAAAGACAATTTGTACTAAACTTTTATACCTATTGAAATGTTACTTTTAACATGTTACAATATTACAAGTATATTTTTCAATTTATTTACATAGTTTAGCCACATATCTGCAATGTTACTAAACATTGGTTGGTTTGTTTTTTATTTGACTGAATATCATTGTAAGATATTAAACTTTATTTTGTAGCAAAAATCTATCCGAGAACTATTTTTCTACGTGGCAGAATATATATAATTTTTACACATATATATGGTCTCGAAACAATATGGTCTAACAGATATCTTCATAGCGGTTGATAGATTATGATTACGTAAGCATATTTTAAGAAACTTCTAGAGTATAAAATGTACCAAGTACATTATTCTTTACTCATTTTTCGTGGTCAAAATTGTCTAGAGAGTCAAATTTTAACAAAGTGTGCTTAAGTTGTACTTGGTATCATGGAAACAATAGCACGCTATAGCATATTTGGAGAGTTCAAGCTAAATTTAACAAGTTTTTCTCGCTATGGTGCTATTCGTGACAATAATACGTTATATCGTGCTAAAACGTCATAGTGTTGGCGCGTTATTTCTTTTCCAACCTATTGATGACCCAAAAGTGTAGGGGATCGCATCAATCTTCAAGGAAAGTATTTCAAAACAAATTTATTGATTCGGCACAATGAGAGGCAAATAATGTTTATAAGCCTTAACAGTTGAGTTGTCATTTCAACCACACCCTAAAGTGATCTTGCTTGACATAATTTATTACTAGCAACAGTGATATGACATCAATGGAAAATTGATAACAGTAGTAATAACAAAGTAATAGTAATGAGAGAAATTGTGACAACGGAAGTGATCAACGAGACCAGTAGGACTAAAAACACCATGGACAAGGGATGGATAAACAGTCATTGCATGGATAATATCGTTCTTATAATATTTATAACACATGGCATAGATAAATAAATAAAACATCCAGTTCATCAACCATACATAGGTATGTATTCCGAATACAGTTGTAACTACTTGCAATAAGAATACGTACATCATATTTTTTCCTACCCTCCATTTCAACGGGGCCAATAAAGGTAATTAGGGTAATTAAGGTACTCATTTGACAAAGTACCAGAGCAAAGCATTAACACTTAATGAATACATGTAATTCTCAAGTTACATCGTTTCCCTTTTAATACCCCAATCATGTCATCTTGGGGTCTTCGGTTCTGGACAATTACTAGCTAGGTGCATATAACTTGCAGATATGATCCAAGACATCAATTATATTCATGAAAACATAAAGTATTCAGCTATGAAATAATAGCACTAAGGCCCTGGTGTCACTCATAGAGCATAGCAATGCAAAGTCATAGGGATACTAGGCATCATTGCATTTTTCTTCTGGAATAATTTTATTTTATATGTATTTATACTATTCTTTTAGATATAACTTAATTGAAAATCGTAGTACAAATTGTGCGTTTCTATAAAAAAAAAGTCATTCATGATTTAATATTTATACAAAGGGATTATATTAAATTGTTTCAAATAGTTTCTTGAGTGTAATGCATAATAGTATAGTGGTTACTATATTGGTTGCCTTTCTTGCCCGGCCTATAGGCCAGAAACAACCTCCAAATTAGCCCTCCGAAGGAGGACAGAGGATCATGAATTGGAAAAGTATATGGAGGGTAGGTTTTTTCTCATCGAAAAAAATAGCCAAAGGTGGGCCCCTGATCCGCCAGTGGGACCCGTGGCCTCACTTGGTCGTCCTCCTTTGTCCTGTCTTCTGGCCTTGTGTGTCTTTTCGCCTAAAATAACTATTGACGGTGATTTCAGGGTTTTTCGGAGAACTTCTATTTTCTTTACAAAACAAGACACGAAGGAACTCTACTGAAAACAGCGTTAATCCGTGTTAGTTCTATTCAAATCATGCAAATTAGGGAACAAAACAGAAGCAAAAGTGTTCAGAAAAGTAGATACGTTTTGGACATATCAGCTCCCCCAAACTTAGCTTATTGGAAGTCCTTGCATGGTATTTAACATTTCTTAGAGTCTAATGAACACAAAATAATGTGGACTATAATACATTAGCATATGTAACTTTTATTATTTGATCATTTGGTTATAAGAATGTCTTGCATGAAATCAAATATGCAAATCTAGTTATGTAGACTTTCGTAAATCGTGCAAGATTTGTCACTAAAAAGAGAATAGCAGAATAACCAAACTTGTTGTCTATGCTCACATTGGTTTGTATTTGTTTCCGGAAATTAATCATTTAATTATGTTGAGATACTACTTTCATTAACAATTGTAAGGCACACGTGATTTTTATCATTATTAATTTATGATTTTACCACTAATATATATTTGGGCGTGTAGATTGAGTTTGTATAAATTACATCATTGCATTTTTCTTCTGGAATAATTTTATTTTATATGTATTTATACTATTCTTTTAGATATAACTTAATTGAAAATCGTAGTACAAATTGTGCGTTTCTATAAAAAAAAGTCATTCATGATTTAATATTTATACAAAGGGATTATATTAAATTGTTTCAAATAGTTTCTTGAGTGTAATGCATAATAGTATAGTGGTTACTATATTGGTTGCCTTTCTTACCCGGCCTATAGGCCAGCCCTGTTACAACTACACGACGGTCATAGTTCATGAACCTGATTATATGCAAGAGACTTGTCTCGGATTGAGCATTATATCTTGCCCCCTCTGTAAGTAACAGTTATCGCCTCCGTTGCAGATGAGGTGTCTCACATTAGTGACCGGGCTCGGCTCGCCTCCGTTGAAGATGAGGTGCCTCACATTAGTGACCGGGCTCAGCACAGATAGCCTTTCTCTGTTGCCGAAAGTGATTTCGACCCATGTCTATAGTGTACTAGTGCCGCCTTCCAGCCGAGCAAATATGCCACCTCATCAAATAATTATAGTTATCGTTAAAAAATATTTGTATGATATGGTAATGGTTCTTTTCTTAATGACTATCTCTGGGTAGTCCGAGACTTGGAAGAAAATGGACAATAAGAAATCAACATACAGAGATTGCAAACAACGATAAAAAATTTCGCTTTATTCTGGTTCTCTTCTAAACACACTGCTCTCAATGAGTGAATTTTACAGCCTAGTTTCAACCAAAAAGAAAAATCAAATGCCACAGATGTTATGTTCACAAGTGTGTTGCGAGGTTGTGTAAGTACAATAATTTGTTATTTATTAACTGTATTTTGAGCTTATAGCAGCGACACAATCATGCCTTTAAATACAAAAGATATTCCTCCCCCACACTGTTGCATTGGTTTTTTTTTGCGAAACACAGTACAACGCAGACACTCACATACACGCGCATACACTCACCCCTATGAACGCACACACGCACACCCTACCCTTATGAGCATCTCCGAAAGACTGAGCCGGCGGTTGGGTCTTGAGATTGACGAAGTCACCACGGGCGCCTCGCTGTCGACGGGAACGTCGCCTCCCACTGAAGAATATTCCGCCTAAATGAGAAACACTAGCGTCAAACCTGGGGTTTGAACTCTGGTGCGCTGGGGGTACAGCCCTCCTAACCATCTTGCCACAGGCAAGTTCTCCTGTTGCATTGGTTTGATCTAGCAACCAAACTAAGACTCTTAACAACAACACGTCTATACTTATTTTGAGGAAGAGACTCCTCACATTGCTCCACGCTCTAGCAGCTCCCATCTGAAATTTGGCGCCGCGTAAACCTTGGGGAGGGTATGGAGGAGTATGCCGACACAAACACAGATCACGGCCACGCCCATCACCGTGAACATCGCTGGCCTGTACAGGAAGGTCCTTGCGAACGAACTGGGGTACATCCGAGCCTGACGGCTGCAGATGTTGCACCTTGCCGCGGATGATGGCGATGGCATGCTCTTACAGATCTCAAGGCTAATATCGCTAGGCTTCACTCCGTCAGTTATTACGGGGCACATGCTGCTGGGAACACCGAGGACAACATGACCTTTGACAAGATGCTTATCGATCTTCTTCTGGACCAGATTCATGTAAGCATCGTTGCCTCTCTGGCCAGCACAGTCTTGAGGGGTGAAGCCTGTCTCATCTCGCGCATTTCTCCAGGCGTTGAGTCCAACCTACAAGAAGCAACGATAGGGAGGTTACACAGTATCTTCAAAATTAACTAAACAAGCTAGACTTAGATAAGTAAATGTGTGTGGTACAGCATCATTAATTTTCCACTCATCATTTAATTGATGTCAGTCTGTGCTAGTGTTGAAAGAGAAAAAAAGAAAGTCTTAAATAATAAGTTGCCATTGTTGTATGGCTATAGCTTAAACGTCTGGTCAACGGAACTTTGAGGTCGATAAAATAGAAAATATATATAGAACGCAAGCAAGTATTTGAATCGTATTCCACAAAGTAGACGAGGGATATACCAGTCCAGGGTCATCAGTCAGTGCATCCAATACATCCTCTGCGTCACTGGTAGCAGCTGCTATATGGAGGGGTGTAAATGTAGACGGCCCCTGAGCATCAGGTGTGAATAGGTGTGTCTCTGCAGTTTCTTTCAGGTTTTTATTAGGCTTGCATCTCAGCAGAAATGACCATTCGGGCAGATTTTCCTTGCATAGCAGTGTGCAGCAAATTTTCTGACAATACCACCTCCTTTGGAGACTGCAACCCAGTATCAATAAATCCATCAAATAATAAATCTAACAGCATTTTGGTTACAGCACACCACTCCTGCTCCATGGCGAATATACCAAGATTCCTGAATCTCGACAGGTTAAAGGTCGTTGCAGGCAGCTCCACTTTATCATGCTTAGAAATTATGTTTACTCTATGAAGAAGCCAGCCCAGCTCATTTAGAAACTCAAAAGCTTGACTCCTGGCATTGTCGTCATCTGCCTGTTCATGACTATATGACTTAAATATGCTCTCCAGCTCACAAACCTCAGAGCATACATCCTGCTCAGCATTTATGAAGGGGAAGAAACCATTACTAAATCCACTATCTTCAACCTGAAATTGACAACGATATTCAATGAATTTAAAATAAGTTAATGAGTTATGAGTGAAAAACAAACACTACAACAAAACAAAAGCTAACAAGTCATAGTTGTACTTGTACCTCTATAAATCCTCTTCCTCTTGAACCAGGGAGAGAACAACAGAAGCTGAGATATTCAATATCTTCTTGCTCAGTGTCATCAGCCACAACAGCTGTGTCTTCCTCAAATATACAACGCCCTTCAGTTGAGCAAATTAGCCTGCAAACATTGCACGGTGTATTTTTAGATAACAGCATATCGGCTGAATTAAACATCAAGCTGTACTCATCTTCTGCAAGAATGAGCAAATGTAAATATTATATGATAAAGTACCTCGAGGAATTACTGACTAAGTTAAAACCTTCTACCCTGAAATTAACTGTTCATCGAACACTACAAATTATTTATTCGTTCGGACTGATTATGCGCTCATGTTTATGTCGCAGATGCCAAAAGTAAATGTCTTCTTGGGATTTTTAAGTGTTGCTTCATGGTTGGCGATGACTCATATAGACAACAGACATATGCTACGGCTTGTGACAGACGCATGAACTAGAGTGCCACCGCTTGAGGCCTTCGCCACCATTTGAGGCCCAAGAAGAAGATCAAGAACTAGAGTGCCACTAGTCAGTTTCATCGACCGCTTGTAAATTCTTGCCGTGTCAGAGTTTAAGCTTTAGTTCTGTTAGTAGTATGCATGTACCAGTGAAAGTAGTACTCCTGGAGTAGATAGGCAGTGAAAGTGTGTTTGTGCGCTAGTTTGTAATACTCCTGTTGTATCTGTTGAATTAATAAAATGAGATGAAATAAAGTGTGGTTCTCTTCTCATGGCTGGTGCTGTTTTAATGTGATTCATTCCATAGTTCCTGCTGGCAATTGAGGGTCAATTTGATGATACAATATCTGTTGTCCTGACTGAACCTTCAGAATTTGTTTGTAAATTCATGACGGTTCAGAACATAACCAGAAGATCAGCTTCATGGAAAGAAACAAAACCCTCTTCTCAAATGAAATTTCTATGAATAAAAAAGGTGCCAAAGTGAATATCTGTTGTCCTGAACCTTTTAGAATTTGCTTGTAAACCTTCTATTATGCTGCTGATATAAAAGGCTTCACATATCAGAACTGAGATCTCAGAGAAGTGACATGTTTTCTCACAGAAAGTGGAAAATCCAGCAGAGGCAACACATGGGATCGGGCTGCTTAGAAATTCTGGTAGAAATTCTTGCATACAAAACTGGCAAGTTTTACCTCTAAAAAGGCTATAACGTGCATTTTTGCCTGTAAGCTGTTGGCAATACTTTACTTACAGTTAAGGCATCAGTTTTAAGTTAATTATGCAGAATTCAGCCGAAATGCTGTCGAAATGATGCATCTTTGTTCCATAAAAGAAAGAACAATAAAATGTATCAGACCAGCTGTTTATTGATATCCAGACCAGCACATGGTAAATTGCATCTTTGTTCTTGATCATATCATACACAAGTATACATTGTTTGTGCTACACACAAGTACACATTTTCTCTCCTTCCTCTACCTCTCATTTTTTTTCTCTGCCTTTCCTACTTCCATAAGGGGTTTGGTTTGTGCAAGTAGCTCTGCGGTGATAGATATAGCGCTTGGTAGCATGCCTTCTGCTTGTTGGTGTTCCTAAAATGAAATAAGTAAAGGAAATTAGAAGCCTCATCATCATCATCATCATGTTTCTCTTCATGCAGGCAAGCACCACAATATTCAACACAAAATCATCAGAAAACATTCTCCATAGTTTTTATGTTTAGGTCTTAACTTTGTTCCAATATTAACAAGGTCTAAAGCTGCAAAAAAGGCCACTGTGTGCAGAAGTTTCAGCACACTTAATTAGCATCAATACCAGATATGACCAACATGCTAACATGTGCAGCAAAACCAGTACCAGAACCAGCTAGAGTACTTCCTCTAATTGAACCTACGAACGAGCTGGAACTAAATCAGGTCCGGACAAAGGAGCAACTAGCAAACTGTAGATTGGTTCGGTGCTCCAAGTCAATGAGCAAACCTTGGACAGTATATCAAGAAGTGAATATAAACACATGATGAACCCAGTGTGTCACATCAAATTCATTAGGCTCAAACCTCATTGTCAGCAGTCATTGATTCTGAAGTTAGCAGGCTCAAACCTCTGCGACAGCAGCTGGATCTGGAGCAGCTTCGTCAGGTTCAAAGCTTCGACAGGTTCTGTTCACTTGTTCAGAGAAGCAGCAACAGGGGAGCAGCAGCACGAGCTCCACCGGCGGCAGGGGAGAAGCAGGGGAGCACGCGCGCGAGCATGGTCGGGACTTGAGTGGCTGCTCCTCTGGATTCAGTCACCGGAGGAGGCTCGACGGCGTCGAACTCGTGCGGGGAAGCGGCGGCCGGAGTGGGAGGAGACGGCCTTGATTCTGTTGATCCACGGCTTCCGGACAAGGCCGGAGGATCTTCAGGCCGGCGGAGGAGCTTCGCGGCCTTGCTCCCTCCCGCGCCGTGGAGCAGGGCGACCCCGCGGCGGACGTCGGAGACAAAGACGGAGACGACACAAAATCCGAGTTTGCAATTCTCAGCTGAAGGACCAATTTATCACGTTTTAGATACATTTGGACATTTTTGCAAAAATGAATTTTAACTAGCGCTCCATAATTTTGGTACAGGTCCCCCACAATTTTCGGTTCCGCGGAACCGTTCGGTTCCGTCGGTATGGTTCCGACTATTTTAACACCGTCAGATCTCGCTGGATGAACGGTTATAAAAAATGTCAACCACCCTAAAACTTGTATAATGAGTTATGAGTGAAAAACAAACACTACAACAAAACAAAAGCTAACAAGTCATAGTTGTACCACTATAAATCCTCTTCCTCTTGAACCAGGGAGAGAACAACAGAAGCTGAGATATTCAATATCTTCTTGCTCAGTGTCATCAGCCACAACAGTTGTGTCTTCCTCAAATATACAAGGGTTAATTATCGAATTGCCCTTAGAGGGCACGGTGAGCTCAGTTTTGCCCCTAGCTGCGAAGCGTGCTCAGTTTTGCCCTCACTTCGTGCGCAGATGCTATGGCGAGGACAAACGGCGATTTTGAACTGCATTCCGTCTAGTGGCGTTAGTTGAAGTGGGTCCAGAGCTTACAGGTGGGATCGCGCAACGATGCCAACTCAGCAGGTCGCACACCCGAGCCCTATCCAGATTCAGACAACCGTGCGCCACCCCTTGCTCCCGCGCTGACCACCTGCGCCGCCACCCCCTTCGCCGCCGCGCCGTCCAGCTTATTCTCCTGCTCCACCGCCACCTACTCCACCGTCAGCTGTTACACCGCCACCGTCCTGCGACGCCACGGGTGGGGCGCTCTTTCCGCCATTGCGCCCGCCACCTGCTCGACCGCGGCGTTGGATCCCTTCCGTGCGCTCGGCCGGAGCGCTGATAGGTGGGGCTCCTTCGCCGTGGACCCAAGGGCGAAATGGCGAGCGGCGACGACCCCGGAGGTGTTGACGAGGCAGGCGTCGGGCCGGAGACACGCCGCGTCCACGATTGGGTTCCCGAGGGGTAAGCCTTCCTCCGATTGAGCTTTTGATTGTGCATTTCATCATTTGATTCGACATTGGGACGCCATTAGTATGTTGATTGCGTCTTTGTTATTGTTGGATTAGGATGGAGTTGCGGTTTGCTTTCTTGCTGAAAATTAGAAGGGACCGATACGTCGTGGATGCAATGAATAAGAAGAAATTCAGTGGAGGTTTTGATTATATGTTGCCAATGAGTTGCAATTGGAATTTCAGACAGTTTGAGGAGGTGATTTGCGGCCCATATTCTTGGGGTTTGCATGATGAAGTGGAATTCAAATACCACGATAGTGGAAATAGATGGGTGAAAGTTAGTAATGATGCAGAGCTCGCTACAATGTTTGCTAAGCATAAGGAGAAAGATAAATATCATGTGAGGCTGCAAAATGATGTGATTGTGCCGGCACCTCCTCAAGCAGAACCATCTCGTCGTAATGGCAGCTCTAGCCATAACAGTTCTGTTCCTTCGGTTAATGCACCGCGACGTCGTGGCACCGGCAGAAGGGTCCCCGTTGAAGTGGAGGTTGATGCCAACAATTGTGTGGATGATGAAGAGAGGTTGTATTCTGATGTTGTTCAGAATCTACGAGGGCCATCTCGGGCTGAAAACCAAGATGGGTCTGACAGTGACGTGGATGAGGCAGAGGACGACGACCTTGAAGCTGTTGAATGGGACCGTGAGAATCCACAGATGGAAGAAGGTACCATTTTTGCATCCATGACTGAATGTAGAAATGCACTTGTGACATACTGCATCAAGGCAGAACGTTCGTTTGCAGTTGACAAGAGCGATAAAGCACGTTACACAGTGCACTGTGGGACTGAGGGTTGTCCATGGAGGATGCACGCATCTAAAATGCGAAATAGCACCAATATTCAGGTCAAAGTGAACCCTTTTAGGCACACATGCGAGGAATCAACCCTTAGGAAGGAAACAGTCAGTAGAGCCAAGTCAAGATGGGTGGCGGATGAAGTAAAGAAGTGGGTGACAGAAAACCATCTAGTGGGTACAAAGGAATTGCAGAAGAACATCAGAGACAAGTTCAAGATAGAGTTACCATACATGAGGGTGTTCAATGGTAAACAACAGGCTATGGATTCTATTTATGGTAACTGGCAGGAAAGTTTTGAATTGTTGTATTCATTCAAAGCTGAAGTGGAGAGGACCAGCCCAGGTAGTATTGTAGATATTGACCACCACTCCGTGGAGTACACATTGAAGGGAGTGACAAGGACCAAGGAATGCTTTAGGAGGGTTTTTGTGTGCTTTGAGGCTTGTCGCCGGGGTTTTTTGACAGGCTGCAGGCCTTATTTGGCTGTTGATGCTACTTTTCTGACAGGGAGGTTTAAAGGACAGTTAGTAGCAGCTTGCGCAGTTGATGCACACAATTTCGTATTTCCAGTTGCGTACGGTGTGCTGGAGACAGAGTCTGAGGAGAGCTGGACTTGGTTTTTGCAGAATTTGCGCCGGGCTATTTCTCATCCCAATGGGTTGGTAATTCATACAGATGCCTGCAAGGGTTTAGAAGTGGCCGTGGAGAATGTGTTCCCTGGAGTAGAGCATAGGGAATGCATGCGTCACCTTGCTGTAAATTTTTGTAAGAAATTCAAAGGAAAGGTGTATACCGACAATTTATGGCCAGCATCTTTGACTTGCAGTGTGAAGAAGCACAACTACCACATGAGGCAGTTATACATGAATGACAAAGTGAAGGAATACTTGGAAACACACCACTCCAAGTTATGGGCCAGAAGCAAATTCAGTGAACTGAGCAAAGTGGACTATGTGCACAATAATCTTGCAGAGTCTTTCAACGCAACGATCCGGAAACTAAAGGGTCTTTATTTGGTGGATTTGCTTGACAAGATAAGGATAGAATACGCGCAGAAGTTTCATTTTCGTGCAGGAATAGCGGCGGCAAAATTCATGGGCCACATTATCATCCCTTCGGTGATGAATGAGTTGAAGCAGAAAACAAGAGGCTTGGACATGAAAATGACTCTTTGCTCGGCTACCATAGCAGAGGTATCATTTTTGGATAGAGAGAAGAGAGAATGGAAATATCCAGTGGATTTAGAAGCTAGAACTTGCAGTTGTAGGCAATGGCAGATAACTGGGTTGCCATGCATTCATGCCTTGTTTTTCATCACTTCTCTCTCAGGTCCAGCAGGGAACATACAGCAGTATGTGCATGATTACTACTCTGTTGCAAGGTTCAAAGCCACATATGCATATGCCTTGCCTGCTTTGGAGGGAAAACAACAATGGGACAAAGTGGACCCTGGATTCAAGCTTTCCGCTCCAATTCTGAAGAGAGCAGCAGGTAGACCGAGGAAGAGTCGGTACCGACAACGCAACGAAGGAGCTGGACTTGGAGCGAGGAAGCGTAAGTGCACAAGGTGTGGTGGGTCTGGTCATTTTGCTAAATATTGTGATAACGCAGTAGATGCAGCCTTCGGAGAGTGCTTCGATGAAAATGATGATCAGCAGCCAGTTACAACAGATGATGGTCAGCAGCCAGTTGGAACGGATGATGAAAATGGTGATCAGCAGCCACATGATTTTGGCAATTTTGACGATGATCCAAATGATGATGCTGATTTTGACAGTCGAAATGCTAATTTTGACGCTGATCCAAAAGATGATCCAATTGATGATCCAATTGAGGCTCCAAATGATGTTGACCAACCTTCTGTGGTTGTGAGTTCTGCTAGGTATGTCAAATCCCTAAATCTTGCCAATACTAATGCTGATTTATCACTTGACTTGATCTCACTTCTACACTTTGTGTTTGTACAGCTCTGTGGTAGGTTTGAAGAAGACGGCTAAGGTACCGACCACCAAGAGGAGAAGAGAAGAACCAAGAAGCACAATCAGCACAAGGAGCAAAGTGGGGGCAAGATGCACAAGGATCAAAAAGAAGCCTCGACGCTTTGAAGATTAAGTTGGAAATAAAATAAACCATTCTTTTTTATGAAACTTTATGAATGATGTTGTACTTCTGTTGAATGATGTTTGACCTATATTCCATGTTAGAACTAGAACTATGTTTGAATGATGTTGGAATGATGATGGTACATGTTTTGAGCAAAGTCATGTCAAAATTCAATTTTGGCCGAAAAATCAAATTTTGAACTAAACTTCAAATTTGACATGCTATTTGGATGTTGCAATGCTTTCCAAAGTATGGTGAACTTGTTTGTTCTAAATTGGTCATCAGTCCGAGCCATTTTGCGAAGTGAACACACATTCATGAAAAATGTGCTAAAAAAGACCTCCAAAGGTAGGGTAAACGCCCTCATTTCTAAGCCAAGTTTTTTTCGACCTTGTCTAAATCAGCCAAATAACTTTCCAACACTTTTATTATATATATATAGAACATGTGCACTGGTTTTCCATTTTTTTGATGTTTTTTGAATTTTTTATGCTAAATTTGAATTCGGTCAAACCTAAGTTTGACCAACATTTAAACAAGTTTCAAACGTGAAAATTAAAAAATAAGACTGGATCCTTCTTAGTCACTCCAAAATGAAGCTTTTGTGAGTTTTTTGAAAGTTTTATGTTCCACACCCAAAACCACTTCTCTTCACATATGAGAGTTCATAGTTTGAGATTTGAGATTTCACACGACATTCAAGCATCTCTTGTTCAAATGTATCTAGACCTTGTTTATCAATTGGAGTTGTTAGTATATGACAAACTAAGAACATGTTCACTGGTTTTCCATTTTTTGATGTTTTTTGAATATTTTATGCTTATTTTTAATTCGGTCAAACCTAAGTTTGACCAACATTTAAACAAGTTTGAAACATGAAAATGAAAAAATAAGCCTGGATCCTTCTTAGTCACTCCAAAATGAAGCTTTTGTGAGTTTTTTAAAAGTTTCATGTTCCATACCCGAAACCACTTCTCTTCAAACTTGAGAGTTCATGTTTGAGTTTCGAGATAATCACACTATATACATGAATACAAACTTTTGAATGTATCTAGACGTTGTTTATCAATTGGAGTTGTTAGTATATGACAAACTAAGAACATGTGCACTGGTTTTCCATTTTTTGATTTTTTTGAATTTTTATGCTCATTTTGAATTCGGTCAAACCTTAGTTTGACCAACATTTAAAAAAGTTTTAAACATGAACATGAAAAAAAAAGCCTGACTCTTTCGTTGTCACTACAAAATGAAGCTTTTGGTGCAGATTTTCCATTTTTTTTATTTCTTTTGAATTTGTTATGCTCATTTGACCAACATTTAAGCAAGTTCTTCTAGAAGGAATCTGCCGGCCGTCGATCTAAACCCGAGCGGTGAACTGCAGCCATCCGATCCTTCTTCTAGAAGGAATCTGCGGGCAGGCTGTTGGCGATCCGCGTGATGCTCAACTCTGCGATGTGATTGGCTGGGCTTTTTTTTTCGTCAACACCGATGGGTTCCGCGAGAGAACCGTTGGGCCGTGCCGTGTCGCGCTCCCGCGGGCCGTGTCACGCATGCATGCGCCCGTCTCGGCCTTTCCAGGCCTGCGCTGTCTGCGACGATGGGCTACGAGGCTGCGACATGCCTGTCTGCGACGATGGCTAGCTGCGACGACGATCGCATGCATGCGCGCCTCGACATGCATGCGCGCCCAGCGACGTCGTGCGCATGCATGCGCGCCTCGCCACGCCGCCCCCTCGTCTGCACGCGCCCAGCTCCGGCATCGACTCAGCGCCGCCCCCTCGCGTCGGTGTACGCGCCACCTCCTCGTTTCAGTGTGAAATTAACTGCAACGGATACATGCACCGGATACACACGCGCGCGGACACATACTCGATCTCTTCCTCTTCCTGTTCTTTTCACACGCCTCTCTCTTCCTCTTCCTCTTCTTCTCACACGCCTATTTATATGCCTCTCTCTTCCTCTTCCTCTCCCACACACTCACAAGCGCCGCTCTCTTCCTCTTCTCTTCCAAGTTCCAACTCTCCACCGTAGCCACCATGCAGTTCAACGGCCCGACCTACCTTCGTCCTGCCACTGTGCCGGAGAGGCAGTATCTGCCCGGTGTCGTCGTCGAGAACAGCCTACGTGTGTGGGCCATTTCTAGCTGGAGGGGCCCGCGGGATCTAGCACACTTCTTCCTCTCGGCCGGCTACCGCCACCTCCCTGCGGGCTCGCCGCGCATGTTCCGGCTCCAAGAGTACTACGACGGCAACACCAACAACGTCATCGGCTACTTCGTCACCTTCACCAACCCCTTCGATGCATACCTTCTTCTCGGGCAGGTCTTTTGGTGTGGGTGCGAGTTCATCGCGTTCACCAACTACAACATCTACACCAACTTCACTGCCGTCTTCCCCAACGCGATGCACATGCACACCCTCCCCTACGACATGAACGACGATGAGTGAGCCAAGGAGGAGCCAAGGAGGAGCGAAGGAGGAGCCAAGGAGGAGCTGTTTTTAGTTTATTTCCAAGTTTAATGTTTCGGTTTGTCGCTTGCTTGGGTATATATGCCCCTTTAGTTTATTTCCATGTACCCGTAAGATGATGCCCTATCTATCTATGTTGTAAGGGATGTATTAATAATATATATCTATGTCTCGCTTGCTAGGGCATGTATGCCCCTATATATCTATTTCCATGTACCAATTTGTTTTGAACAAAAGTTAACATGCTAACATTATTTTGTCAGGATGAGTGAAATAACAAAAGCACAGAATCATGTAACATGCTAACTTTATTAATTCTTGCCTTACCATTTTCTCAATATTTTTCCCTTAACATTCACACATACCCACGTAGAATCATAGATTTTTTGTCTTAACATGCTTAAAGATGATACAAGGAAACAATAAAGGGTAATAACAAGAAGAGAGGGCCGGGCAAATGGAGACGCTAAGGAAATAATGAAATAAACTATATATGTGTGCAATAACATAAGTTTTTTTTATGTGTCAAATAACAAAAGCTGAATAAAAAACAAGAGACAGAGGTGAGTTGGGCCTAATTAGATGGAGTTGGCCCATTAGTTCGTGGATTCGAGTCCCAGACACCCTTCTCACCTTTTTTTTTAGAGAATCAAATTCGCCCATCCATAATGGGCCTAACTGGATGAGTTGGCCCATTAGTTTGTGGATTCGAGTCCCAGACACCCTTCTCACCTTTTTTTTAGAGAATCAAATTTGCCCATCCATAATGGGCCTAACTGGATGAGTTGGCCCATTAGTTTGTGGGTTGGAGTCTCTTTTATTTTTTTCGAGAGAATCACATCTGCCCATCCCAACTGGGCTTCAAGCCGAAACTGGGCTCTCGGCTCTGAGGTAGCCCACAGCCAAAAAAAAATTACGCAAAGGCAGAGCCCAAATGTTTCTGAATTTCAAACTTTTCATACAATTTCACACAATTTCAAACTTTTCATACAATTTCAAGCTCATAGGCTCTGAGCTGCATTTCATTGATCAATTTCAAGTTTCTGAATTTCAAACTTTTCATACAATTTCAAGCTTACAAGTTCCTCCCAAATTCAGGCATTTCCATACAATTTCAACATTTCAACCAGTGCAATTACCACAACTACAAATGCCCAAATGTAATTGCAAAGGGGTACTTGTGCTTGATCTTCGAGCTTCCTAATCTTCTGGTTCAATCTCCTTAGCTCAACCGCATCAATGCGTGCTCCGCCCTGATCCGTCTCTTCTTCTGGAGCTCGCGCTACGGCCGTTGCCATCTGTGGCAACCATTCTTCGTGCTCGTGTAGCAGTTCACTCATCAGCGTCTGAGCGAGAACATTGACCCAAAGAAAAAAACATTTTACCTGCAAAAAAGCCAAACCGCGGACGAAATTAGTGAAATTGCCGTATTGCTCAAGGATCCCGACCACGAAATATACTGAAATTGTTGCGATTCTTACCCCCTCGTCGCTGCACACATAGAACGGGCGATTAGTGTTCTTCGCTGTGCGCGAAATCCTCCGAACGACGTCCGCCCGGCACCGCGGACAGAGGAAGATCGGCATCTCAATGCGCGTCGGAATCTCGATCCGCGAGGTGGCCTGGGAGCTAGAAGAAGACATTGAGCTAGACGAAGGGGATCGCCTACGCGCACGGCCCCTGTAGCTGTAGCAGACGGCCGCGCCCTCCACACCAATCTCGCCACCGTCGGCGGCTCTCCCCATCGATGCCGCCCTCTCGGTCGCCCGCGCCCAGCTCCAAGCTACCAACAGGGTCGCCGCCCACCTCTGCGTGTGGCCGCCTCCACCCTCTTGGCTAATTCCTGCTAACCGCCGCGGCCGCGCCCTCCACACCAATCTCGCCACCGTCGGCGGCTCTCCCCGTCGATGCCGCCCTCTCGGTCACCCGCGCCCAGCTCCAAGCTACCAACAGGGTCGCCGCCCACCTCTGCGCGTGGCCGCCTCCACCCTCTTGGCTAATTCCTGCTAACCGCCGCGAGCGGAGCTCCGGGATCGCGTTCCGCCGCTTTTAAACGCAGCGGCCACAACGGCTTCCTACTGGGTCCCACAGGGCGCGGTCAGCAACGGTCTCTTATTTTGAACGGTCTCGCCGCCTGGTCCCACCTGTAAGGGCTGAGTCAACTACATTGACCTGACGGAGACGGCCAGATTCACGGAACGAGTGCTTCTGCACAGACTAGGGGCAAAACTGAGGACGATTCGCAACTGAGGGCAAAACTGAGTAGAGGGCGACATCTGAGGGCAGCCTGATAATTAACCCAATATACAACGCCCTTCAGTTGAGCAAATTAGCCTGCAAACATTGCACGGTGTATTTTTAGATAACAACATATCGGCTGAATTAAACATCAAGCTGTACTCATCTTCTGCAAGAATGAGCAAATGTAAATATTATATGATAAAGTACCTCGAGGAATTACTAAGTTAAAACCTTCTACCCTGAAATTAACTGTCGCTGAATAAGGAGCAGCAACCGGACTAACACATATAACTTTGCAGTAATGATAAGAATTACTCCCTCCGTTCCAAATTACTTGTCATCCATTTGTTCAAAAGTGGATGTATCTATACTTATAACATGACTAGATACATCCACTTTTTGGCAAATGGATGACAAGTAATTTGGAACGGAGGGAGTAGGTGCCAGTGGTATGTCCAACATAACTTGACCTGCAGTAATATGACCATAAGGTTAGCAAAATCCCAACGTAAAGCCTGAATAAAACCTGAACAGCTATACAAAAATATACTCCTACAAGAGTTTGGACTCACCATTGTGCATAAAAGCAAGTTGATGCCGTACCATCACAAATACCAAACCAGATGCCCAAAAGATATCAGTGGAACTACTCGAAAGTTTATCCAGGTATAAGCTCATTTTCTCGGAGAGCTGTAGAAAGAAATATGATCCACCAGCCAGAAAAAAAATCACTATCATGATACGAAATGATTATATGAAAGAAAGGTACCTCTCTCCATGTAGACTCAACTAACCGAAGATATACTGTCAGGATTATACAGCCTGGTCTAATATAGCTCTCTATATCAGTAGGGCTAGTGGACAACCAACCAAGAATCTGAAATTCAGGTTTAAGTGTTAGAATCAAGATATGCTCCCTTGTGGTTTGCTGAGAGCCTGAGAGAAAGCATATTTACCTGTGATCGCAAAATTGGAGGTAAATCGCCAGGAACTTTCTCAAAAAGCTTGAATACAATTTTATCAGTCCGACACTGCAAGCAAAACAATAAAAATGTACGTCAGAGGCAGGCTAACGTTCTGGCAGAAAACTAATACAACGTGTGAGCATATATTAGGTGCAAATCCTGTGAGAGTAATCCTTGCATAGGAGTTAATCTAGAATGTTCTAGTAGTATTATTCATATGTCAGTCTTAGGCAGTAAGCTAGAATAGAAATATGTAGAAGGCTGTAGAACTTTGTCATCATGGTTAGCAGTAGAAGGTTATAGAAAGCTAGGTATAGAAACCTAGCTGTAGATAGCTGTAGAAGGTTTGTAGCAACCAACTTTGTACTCCTATAAAAGCACTATGCAATACAAGCTGCTGCAGCTTTTGCAGCATACAGCAAACACCTTCCCATATAGCCAACCTCTAACAAATCCACACTGAATATTAAGATAGCACTGATATTTCGGATGTCTGCAAGTATACACCAATAAGACCATTGTTGTCAACATAGGTTCTCTTTCATGATGCCCTTATATACAGGTTTAACAGCTGCTCAGTTAGCTTTGAGGTTTTGAAGTATTCATATGGCATAATGCACCAAAAAGATGTGAGGAATCGCTTATTTATTCGGTAGAAGTCAGTATTTTTTATGCCTATTTCGTTGGCGCTAAGAACTTCATTCAAATTTACTCCTGGAGACTTGTTGAGCTTGGTTCTTGATATCTATCACTATTTCTTGTAGAGTAATTGAAACAATGTGCAAGTGTAGAAGTACATAGGTACCAACTTACTACACTACAGCTAGGAGTTGTTATACCCTCAAAGCACAGCACGTTGAATAACAATCTAGTCCTGCAAAAACTAAACATATTTTGACATATCACTCCAGTCCCTCACCCTTCAGCATCCAACATTTCATCTGAATTCAAGATTACCTAAGGTAACTATCTACCTTATTAATTTATGATGTAATTTACTGGATGCTGAGTTGCGGACTGTTTGTGAACCTGTGCTCAGGTCATCAAACTATGAGTTGCGTGCTCAGCATTTGGTGACAATCATATCCATTATCAATCATAATGTACACATGAATTGACCTTCTTCCCATTACCATAGAAAATCATTACTTTATATATTTTTAAATATCTATTATATATTCAAACGCAATGCAGTATTTATGTTTTTTTTGTAAAATTGTCATATCTGGGCAACCTAGTATACCTTACAGCTAGTGTCTTTGTATTTTGTATAATGTTTTTTTGTTGGGTTTGGCCACCATGAGTGCAGTGGCGGACCGTCAAGCACAACTAAGACCGGGCCAAATGTTCAATAATGGGCCAGAGCAGCGACGTGGGTCTGAAACCATGTAGTAATTGATGGGCTATAACAGCCACATGAGCCATTTCCTCTGTTATTTTTTGGTTGCAGTTTGCTAAGACCGGGCCAGGGCCAGGTTGGTCCCGCCGACGGTCCGCCAGTGCATGAGTGGTGTTGTACAGACGCACCTTTGGCATTTTCTTCTAACACAATTTTTTTTTCAAGTATTGGGGTGTATTATAGAAAAAAATCTAATACTACCTCCGATCCGTTTTAATTGTCGTACATAATGGACTGCGTATATACAAGTTGACGTGTAACTGGCGACATTCTTTTTGGACCGGAGGGAGTAGCAAATTGGCAGGTACTGACTTGCTAATATTCCTTTGAAAATCGTTATGTAACTGTTATCAGTAGGTTGCTGCTATATAGACTATGCCATACAATAATTGGAAATTAACCCTTCAGCTTTCGTTTATGAGCACGTTGAAAGGAGAAAAATGGTAAACCTGAGCATCTCCATTCGAGCTTGACAATGACTGAGCTGACGTTGAATCTGAATTACCACTAGTCTGTGGTGGGCTTTGGGTAGAATCTTGTCGTATCCATGATGGGCAATTCAAACCATCCTCAAAGCCTTCCTCATCATTGCAAGTGTCATTCAAATCAAAATTCTTCAACTTGCAAGCTGAAGTCTCTGTGAACACACACAACATACATGTGTAAGCTAACTTTTTCACGAGCGAATATTTGCTGCGAGTTAAAAAATGCTCATATGCCTTACCGGGACTTGCCACCATGGTAGCCTTTGATTGTACTGGTACAGCAGCAGATGGACTCTGCTCACATTGACCACCATTCGCAAAAGGCACCTTGGAGTTAGATGGTCCTGCAGCCTGTGCTGCAGCAGTATTCACCAGAGCATTAGGTGTTCCAGAGATCCCAGTATTTGATCCATTTTGCATGCTCTGACATGCCTCCAGAAGTTTACAAAGTTCTTTTGGATCCAACGATTTGGCAACAGTCCCCAGATTTCTCCAAAGATTGGATAGCAACTCCTGACCTTGTAGATGCTCGGCGTTCTCAGCTGCAAGAACCATGTTAAGAGTCATGTCACTTCAGGAGTATTATCATAAGAGTGATTCTGAAGGGCATTAGAGCATCTCCACTCGCGGCGCCCAGACGGTCGCCCAAACGCCTTTGGGGTGTGCCGGACACAAAATCACCCCCACTCACGGCGCCCAAACGCGAATTCGGTCCGGCGCGGCCCAGTTTTGTGTTCGGCACGCCCAGCCCACGCCCTCAACTTGGGGAGGCTTGGGGCGGCCCCAGACGGAAGGAAACGCGACGCCACGTCGGCTCCTGACGCGCGGGCCACGCCTGGCAGTGAGACAAGAGGCTGCATTAATGCCGGGCGGCGTCTCGGTTTCCTAGCCAGGCGCAGTGACGCGTCGCTTCGCTCTGCGGCGAGGAAGCGTCTGCGCCACGGCCGCGTCGATGCAGGCGAGCGCGCCTTTTGAAACGTCGCCGTTAATGGTGTGGCAGGTGCGCCGTTGGACGGCCGGAGTTAAGGCGGCCTCATCCGTTCGCCTCCCCGGCCGCTATATAGAGAGCGGGTTCCTCGCCGTCTCCATCATCTCACACAGCCATCTCCCATCCCACACCAAGCCATGGCCTCTCCTCGGTGAGCCACGGAGGAAGAGAGACGAGCGCACACGGAGGCCCGTCGTCGCCGCCGTGACATCGCCATGGCTCGCCTCGGCTGGCCTGTCGTGGTGGTGTCACGGCAGTTGCCATAGGATGGCTTAAGTTGTGGGCTCGCTTGGGCGTTGGGGGAACCGGGGAGGGTGTGCGCACTCAAGAAGAACGCATGAAGAACAACCAAGAACTCGCAAGAACAAACAAGAACAAGCAGAACCAAGAAGAAGAAAGACACACCACGATGTACCCTGCTTCGGGGCCCTTCTTGTGAAGGTAACACCCCTACTGCAGCACTAGCCTACTCTCTTTATATCTCAATGGTGACAAGTACAGTGTGCTCCTTGAGCTGTATGAAGTAACAATGGTGAGAGCTCTAGGATGAAGATGAACACAGGGGGAAAATGAAGCTCTGTCTCGTCGTCCCTCTCACTGGAGAAGGTGGTAGCTCATTTATACACTAACCGAATTACTATAATGCCCCTGGCCGCAGATGGTAATGGCATGGACAAGGGGAACAGGACAAACACTGGCCACCGTCACTCAGCCCAGCTCACCCTCTGTCCACCACAAGTCTGTCTTTACCTCTTTGAGCTTAAGGCCGCGTAGACCACAGAGGCCTAGCCACTGCTCCTTTCCCGAATTAGCCGAGTCAGCGCCTAGGGCCTTGCGATCCGGAAAACCTGTGGCTCGACCTTGCTGTCCTCTGAACCCCGGTCAGTAGAACTGCAGGTCCCGTGACCTTACTGACATTACTTGGCCCCTGTGCCATATCCGGATTACCTTATCCGGGTCCTTCCTGACCAACTCGGCTAACTTAGCCGATACTTCTTAATCTGATCCGGTTTGGCTTTACTGGATCCCCTTTGTTTCTTCCCACACCTTAGCTCGATAGAGAGCTAATCCGAATCTCCAAGAGATTCGGCCCAGGTGATCCGGCTGAATATTGATCCGGCCAGCCCTTTAGAGTTCTCAACAGCACATCTTTGCCCTACCCGGGGGCAGCCCCCCGACAGTAGTCCCCGAAGCTGGTGCGGTCCTACAGCCTCGGCTGAAGGGCCGTAGCAGGTTCAAAACCAATACCGTTAACCGAATTACATTAACTCATCTCCGAATTTCCCGGGACGCTTGGCAGGAAATCTCTGCGCAAAGCCGCGTAATCCGGGTATCTGATTTGACATGTTACTGTCAGCACATTATCCGGATCCACCGAGTACTCAAGTGAGTTTGACCAAACGACCGCGTCTCCTCGATTTCTTCGTTGACCCGCACACCCGATCCGCACGACCGCTTCCAATTCTGTGGCCCAACATGTGTTTGGAATACACCGCCACAGCAGCGACCACAGAGTTTCTGGGTACAATTGATCTGGCCACGCTCCGGAAACCGGGCGGTAGTGCGCCAGTTACTGGTGAGCAGCTATAAATAGGGGCGCAGGGGGTTTTCTCTTCTTCTCCCCCACACCTCCATCGCGAAACCTCCAACCGCGCCATTTCCGCCGCCGCATTCTTGCCCTTGCGACCTCGCCACGCCGGAGAAGGTTCGCCGGAGCTGCGCATCGCGCCCTGCACCGCCGTTCCATCACCGAGCCTTTCCTCGCCGTACGCAACCGTGAGTTCTTCTTCCTCCGGCCATGGCCACCGCGACCAAGTTCGTACCCACGAGGAACTTACGCCTGTTTCTTTTTGTAGATTCATTCCCATATAAATCCATGGTTATGCCTTAGCACATTCCGTAGATCCCTTTTCTAGGTTTTCTACTAGATTGCCTTAGATTAGCTTGCCACCGTTTGAACAGTTCTACTAGCCTTTTCACTTGAATTCTTTTTCTTTTTTACCGCTGCGGTAGATCTTGTATAACCCTAGACTTTTGCGGAAGGTGTTTGTGATTGCCATCCGAATCACCTTCTCTGCTGAACCCGGCTAGTTTCATCCGGGATAATCTTAGCCGAATCACTTTAGATCTGGTTCGATTATACCATTATCCGATTCATTTTGACTCGGCCCTATCCGACTTCTTGCAGGATTGATCCGGATATGGCGAAGCTTCCTCCCGGCAGATGGGAGGGTTCTGATGTGACAAAGGACGATCTGGAATGGCTATTAAACACCCGGCGTATAACCTCTCAAGTTATATGCCGCAAACCGGGGAAGGAACTCGCACCGATCACCGAACCTGGTGAACGTGTGGTGTTTCTAGCGCACTTTGAGCGCGGATTCGGATTGCCGGCGAGTGATTTCTTCCGGGCTTTCCTAGATTTCTTTGGCTTACAGCCTCATCACCTCCCGGCTAATGCCTTCGTTTCTCTATCGGCCTTTACTTCCTTTTGCGAGGGATATCTCGGTGTCTGGCCGACTGTCGATATATGGGCAAAGTATTTCCACCTCCGCAAGCAGACTATTCCAGGCACCAAGCCGAAGCTGATGACTGCTTGTGGTTCGGTTAGCATTACGCCGAGGACGGGATCCATCTTTCCCCGTATCACCGGCCTTGACACTGTCAAGAAGTGGCAAAGGACTTTCTTTTATGTAAAAAGTGCTGAAGGCCACGATGCTCTCAACTTGCCCGAGTTCACGATCGAGCCACCTACTGCCGAATTGAACTTCAGATACAATCCGGCTGAGACTATTGTAGAACTTCAAACAGTACACAGTACTCTGGAGGGTTTTCTGGAGAGGGGCATGACCTCGGATGATCTTCTCCGGACCTTCATCGGTCGCCGGGTCAGCCCTCTTCAAAGACGTGAACACAAGATATGCCACATGGGTGGTCTGCTAGATCCTACCCGGATCAGCAGGCATGACCTTAGCAAAGTTTCCATCAGGCGACGGGTAAACGCCATTGCCGCTACTGAGATGTCGGATAAATGGCGGTGGGGCGTCAAGCCGTTTTACCGAGAAAGCCTTCCACCACAGGTTAGTTCACCATTTTCCGAATCTAACCATATTTCATCAAAATGGCATCGGACTAATCCGGATTTGCATTGACTTTTCTGTAGCTGTTTGATCGCCAACCTATCGAAGATGGGGACTTCTCCACCAAAGAATGGGGACCGGATCTCAGCCCGCCGCGCGAGGGCGAAGAAGATCCGGATACGGATGATTATTTGCCGATTCCCCGCGCCAGGCCAGTCCGCAAGGGTAAGCAACCGACTATTTACAACATTTCCGACGAGGAAGATGAGGATTGCTGCATCTTAGACCCCATCAACGCTATTCCGATTTCATGGTCACCACCTTGTGTTCCAGCCAAAGAAGATACTCAAGAGACATCCCGGAAACGCGCTGAAGCGCCCGAAACAGATGCCCCAAAGGCCAAGAGAATCAAGAAGTCTGGCTTGAAGCTGAATCGCGTCAAGCCAATGCCTACCACCAAGGGGTAATGCCAATTGAACTTATTTGCTTTCTTTCTGTATTAACCGAATCATTTGTATCCGAATTAACTATTTGCTTTGCTTTATGCAGTGACGTCCTCACCACCGAGCAAACTCATTCATCCATCTCTTCTCCCCTTCCTCCATTGGACACAGCTATGGAGAACCCATCTCCTGAAAGAGTTGTTAACTCTCCTGCACGTGCTTCAACTGCCAGTATTCCTCAGCCGACTCCCATTTCAGAGCCGGTTATCGACTTGGAGAGTGAGGCAACCCGGTTCCAGTCCGAGATTCAAGTTGGCCACGCCCTCTGAAGGAACTGGAGAAGGAAAAGGCTAAGACATCGGCTAAGCCCTTGCCTAAGCCGGATTCACGCCCTACCCCCGCAGCTCAAGCCCTGCTGAACCAAGAGCAGCAGAAGAGGAAAAGGCAACAACAACAATCTTCCGACAAGCAGCAGAAACAGCAACAGCAGAGACAGACCCCGGGTGCATCACCTCCACCCCAGCCGACTCAAGTTGCCTCTGGCACAACTCCCACCACCTCGGATAAGCAGGTGGTTGCTAGCAAAAAAGCTTCTGGTACTCCATCGGCGATTCGATTCGGCCAGGCCTTGTCGAAACCCCTCACTCCGAACAGCGACAAGCTCGAGTCTGCCAAGCAATTCATTGAAGCTTGGAATGATTCTGATCTTGACAAAGGCTTCTCTACTTCCGCATCGCCACATCCGGCTGGCCCTAGCCGGATGTTTCAGTCTCTACACTACGTGCAGACCTCGGTCACTGAAGCTAACCGGGTCTTCGAGGTAACTTTACTGAACCTTGTTTCTATTTCAACATAATCAAACAGTACTATACTCAGTCCCCGAGATTCGAGTCGAACGACTGATACTCCTCCGAGTAAGAAAGTCATTCGGCTTGAATCTCTAGAAAACTCGATCATGATGTTTGTCCCAGCCGAAGTAATCGTGGGCTATCAGTCCCCGAGTCTTTTCCAGTTAATTCGGTCATGTTCTTGTTTATCAATCTCGGGCCAAGTCCCCGAGATTCGTTTTGGCTCCACTTTGCCTCGGGTGCCAGTCCCCGAGACTCTTTTGACGCCATTTACCTTTTTTCTTTCAGGAAACCATGACCGCTCGCAGCAAGCTCTTTAAGCAGCTCGCCCATCAGCACCAGAAGCTCCAAAATTCCTTCGATACGCTCTGTCTTAAAATGAATAACAAAGAAGAAGAGCACAAGCGCGCTTTAGAGGAGGAAAAGTCAGAGGCGACTCGGCTCCAGTGAGAGCTTGACCGGGTTGAAAAAGTGAAGAACAAGGTCAAAGGAGAGCGGGATACGCTAAAGCGTGAGAAAGACACGATCCAGAAGGAGCGGGACGTTTGCAAAGCCGGACTTGCGAAGCGGGCCGAATTGGACAAGCAAATTCAAGCGGCCGTTACAGAGTCTGAAGCCGAAGCTAAAGCAGCGAGAGATGAACTGGCTGCTCACAAGGAGATCAGTGCAAAATGGCTGGCTGAACTTGCTAGCCTCAATGAAGACATGGACCGTAAGTCTTACCGAATTTCTTCTTTTCCTTCTGCTCTTATCTGACACATGTTTTTGTGTTCCTTCTCGCTTAAATTGGTGTTAGCTTATTTGTTTGTAGGAGAGTTTACCACCATCCGGCTTCAAGCCGCAAAAGCTGTGAGAGATGCCCGAGCTGAGAGGGCCAAGCTAACCGGGGCTCCCTTGCTAGAGACATGGGACATCGAAGATCACATTACTGCACTCAAGGCTCGGATTGCCCCTTTGAAGGATTCCCACATTGACCTGCTCAACGCAAGTCTCAAGGCTCACCGCATCTTATTTCCTGAAGCCCGGCAAGTCCGGTCTCCGGAGGAACTGATTAAAGATCTGGATCAAGCGAAGACCCGGTTACAGCAGTGGAGATCTTCATCTGCCCGCGCCGGTGCTGACGCAACTTTGCTATTCATCATGTCCTGGTATGAGCTGATTGACCTTGCCAAAGTGCGCTCACTTCGCGAGGGTTCTCCATGGGCTACAGATCCTAGCCGGATCAAGATTCGGGAAGAAGCTGCCAATTTTATGGCCGAATTTGCAAACACCAAGCATCTTGATCTGGAGGCTCCGGTCTACTCCGATGGTGAAGAAACTGAAGAAGAGGAATCTGATGACACATCCCTTGAGGAATACGCCGCTTCTGTGGGCGAGTCTGGTGATTCGGCTAACTCTGCCGAACATGCTCCTACCAAGTCCACCAAGATCCCAGCCTCTGACTCGGCTAAGAATACCGAAGCAACTCCGGCCCAGACTTCCAAGATACCAGCCACTGATTCAGCTGAGATTACCGAACAAGTTTTAGTTGATCCAGATGTTTCCGAATCTGCCCAGCCTTCAAGCTCCCCACGCCAGGTTACCTCTGAAGTTCCTCCATCTTCTGAGTCCATTCCAGCAACGGAACCCCCTGCAACCGAATCTACTCCAACCGAAGCTCCTGTAACCGAGGCTCGCGCGCCCGAGGCTCCTGCAACCGAAGCTCCTGTAACCGAACCTGCTACAACCGAGTCTGCTGCTTCCTGAAGTGACTTAGTGAAAAAAAGTTAAATCCCCGGTATGCCGGGAGCAGATGTAATATACAGCTTAAGTTCTTCCGAGACTACTTTCAATTTGCTTAATGTGATCCGGACAAGGTTTATGTTGGATCATTTTAAACCGAGTCCCCGAGTCTGTTTTCTTGTTTACTATTTTTGCCGAATTTTTGCTCTTGTCTACCTCTTAGGTGTTTGACAGTCGAGTCACAAGATAGGAATCATAGCATACAATACTTGAAACATGCGAGTTATGGTTTAGAACCATTCAACATAAACGAAAAATAAAATAACAGGGGTTAGTAAACGACATGTGCCGAATCGGTTTTGGACCGAGTCCCCGAGTCCATTTTCGTGTTTCCCATATTCGCCACCTCTGCTCTTGACTACCGTTTCGGTGTTTGTCAGTCGAGTCACGAGATCAACAACACAGCATACATTACTTGAATCTTGGGACAAAGTTCAAAACAATCCGACACATGAATGGTATGGACAAAGCAGTAATAAAAAACACATGCATAAGGACGAGGCAGTCCCCGAGTCCAGACTCGGATTGCCGAAATTTCATTCATTATAAACCAAGATACATACATTGCGCCCTTCAAGAGTAGAAAGGTCGAAGCAGAGCTACATTCCATGGTCGCTTGGTGAAAGGACATTTCTTAATCCCTTGTGTTTTGTGTGTTAGGCAACAACACTAGTGAAGATTTAATGTGTGAATCAAGTGATGCAGGTTTTACCATAATGAAAACACCTTTGCATCAAATCCAAAAAGGGAGTTGAAAAGAGCTTATTGCTGAAATATGTGTATCGGATTATCCGGTCCAGGTTTACCCGGATTATCCGATCATCAAGAATCAGTCGATTTCTGCTAAGGAATTGAGAAGAAACGGTACTGGTATTATTCGGATTATCCGGTCCAGGTTTACCCGGATTATTCGATCATCAAGAATCAGTCGATTTCTGCTAAGGAATTGAGAAGAAACGGTACTGGTATTATTCGGAATATCGGATACAGAAAGATCCGGATTATCCGAATATGTCGGATTATCCGATGCTCAGTTGAACCGGATTATCCGATTGGCAAATCTGTGCTGGAATTTGTCTAAGGACCTGAAGCAATCCAGTACTGGAGTTTCTCGGAATTTCCGGTTGGTGTTGGATCGGAATATCCGGTGGTTCGGATTATCCGATACTCACTTATGCCGGAATATCCGATTGAGCTGTCTGCAACGGCTACATTTCTGGGAGGGGTATAAAAACCCCTCCACCAACCTCCAGCAGCTTAGCTCGCCCAGAATTGAAACACACCATTGTTGCAAGCTCAAGAAACATGAGATCTCCCAATCCCTCCACCCAAACTTGTTGATCTTTGGAGGATTGAAGGAGAAGGCCCGGATCTACAACTTCACCGAAGCGTTCTTCATTTCCCCCTCATTCACTTGAGGGATTTGAGCCTAGGGTTTCCACTAGGAAAACCTAGGCATCTTGTTGTTTCACTTGCTTGTTACTTTTGTGTAGTGAGCTGTGGTGATTGGGAGCCCCAATCCTTTTGTGGGTTGTGCTCAAGTTGTTGTAAGGGCTCCGGATTCCGCTTTGGAGGATTCCGATAAAGAAAGGTGGACCGAGCTTTTGTGCGAGGTTCATCGGAGAATAGGGTGAAGCCTTTTGTGGCATCTTGAGTTTGAAGCTCACACCCCTCCAACGAGACGTACTCCCCTAAAAAGGAGGAACTCGGGAATACATCTTGTCTCCGCGTGCTTTCCTATCGGTTAATCCTTTCTAGTTATTTACTACTTGTATCTTATCTTGTTTAGACTTAACTTGTCATATAGGTAAATTCACCATAGTTGCATATCTAGAGAATTTACCTTTTAGTCAAGCCTTAATCGAAAAAGAATTAAAAATTGGAGTAGCACCTATTCACCCCCCCCCCCTCTAGGTGGCCATACGATCCTTTCAATTGGTATCAGAGCCTCGGCTCTTTATTCGGGCTTAACCGCCTAAGAGAAATATGGCCCTCGACGAACATGGGAATGAGATACCCGATGACACCATCGTTCCCACTTCTGTTTCCGTGGAGGACTTCACTTCCTTGAAGTCCTCTATGGATACTCAAATGGGAGAGTTGCGCAAAATGTTAGAGCAACTCATGGTGGCAAAGGGTATCGACTCCTCCCTAACTCCGGAGGCTCCTCCTAAGGAGGCTCTCCTAAGGAGCCCTCGGATGTAAGTGTCGAAGAGAAAGGGGGTGAACTCAAATAAAAATGAATCCCACCTAAAACACCTAATGGGAAGGGAGAGCATGCTAGAGTTCCTTTTGCATACTCTCCCGACCTACCCGTGCCTCATCCTCCTATTCACTTAAGAGGAGCTCCACCTAGTCTTAATGCATCTTCTTTACCCGTTGGCAATCTTCTATGAAATCTCACTTGAAAAGTGGTTGCATAGGTCTTTGGAAGATCATTGTTGATGGATTCAAGCCGGTGGATGAAAATGACTTGACAAGGAAAGAAGAAGTTGAAGCTCAACTAAATTCCACCGCTCTTGATGTGATCCGTGTTGCCGTGGGTGAAAAGAACATCATCACATTGAAGATTGCACCACCGCCAAGGAAGCATGGAACAATCTCACGGAGGTGTTTGTTGGAAATGAGAGCATGAGAAGAAATAGATATGAAGCCATGAGCAATCAAATTGAAGGCTTCTACAAGAAAGATGATGAAACTCATGAGGAGATGTATCAAAGGCTCAAGGCTCTTGCTCCGCATTTAGAGACCTTGGTGCTAAACATGTGGATGATACTTACATCAAGAGGAAGTATGTGAATGCCCTCATGCCGTTTGAAGAGAACGACTTGAAGAGTCTCCAAGGAAGCACAACTATGACACCTTGACCTCAAATGAAGTCATGCAAGAGATGCAATCTTACAAGGTCCAAGCTCAAATTGCTAGAGACTCTCGTGCCCGAGCTCTTGGAATGGCCCAAAGTTCCTCACTTGCTTTGAAGGCCAAGGTGTGGAACTAGATGAAGACCAAGATCATGAAGAGGGAAGTTACTTGGCACCCGAGGAACTCAAGGGTGCTCATAGAGATTATGTGGCTCTCGGCAAGGACTTTTGGAAAAATCCATCTAAAGCTAAAGCTTATGTGGATAAAAAGCAAATCAAGGTTACAAGGGGCAACCCAAAAATGAAGACTTGCTTCAATTGTCAAGATCAATTCCACTATGTTGCCCAATGCCCTTATAAGAACCGTGAAGAACATGGAGGAAGACTCATTCTCAAGGAAGCTCAAGTTCTTCTCCCACGAAGCCTTACTTCAAGAAGTTCATCTCCAACAAGAAGCTACCTTCCAAGGTGTTGGTGGAGAGAAGAATATATGTCCGGGGAGGAGAGTGATGAAGAAGAAACAACCACAAGTGAGTGGCCGCTTTAGCCATTGCTTCATCGACAACCCCTTCTCTCTTTGAATCCCCCAATGATAATGTCACCACCAAATCCGCTACGTGTCTCATGGCCAAGCTCTCCGAGGTATCACCTTCCCTCCTTCTAAGACTATGAATGAAATGCATGAATTTATGAGTCTTAGAGTTAAGGAAGAAAATGTTGCTTTGGATTTCTTGATGACTAACTTGCAAGGTGAATGCAAGATTCGGCTTGAGATTCTTATGATCAATATGGCATGCACAAGATCTCCTTAAAGAAAAGGGGAGACTGAAAGAGAAATGCTAATGAGATCGCTTCCCTTACCATGGCTATTGAGGAAGAGCATGAACTTCGAGTTTCTCTTGAGGAGAAGCTTGAGAATTTGATGAATCTCAAAATGAAACTCTTTCTAAATCATTAAAGAACGTGACCATGCTATTGCTAAATACAATGTTTTAGAGAAACAAAAGGTCGTATTTGGTGTTGGTCATAATAGACTAACCGATGAGTAGAGCTCACCAAGGCTCACAAGGCCTTGGAGAGTGAACACTCTACTCTCACCAAGTCTTTTGAACAACTTCAAATACAATCTACTAAAATTGATGAACCTAGCTCCTCTACTTCTCTTGTGATCATGCAAATATCATTGAGGAAAATGCTAGGTTGAAGAATGAACTTGCCAAGGCCTCTAGCCCTCAAGGTGAGAAACCTCTTTATGAGCTCTTGCAAGCGCAAAAGCCTCACATAGGGAAAGAGGGCCTTGGTTATGTTGCCAAGAAGAAAAGAAGAACAAGAACAAGAAGAAGGCCAAGCCCGCACAAGCAAAAGAGACTACCATTGCGAGTGGTGATGCCACAAGGGGCAATGCCACTCACAATGACTTTGCGGGAAAATACAACCCTTCATATGTTCTTATGAAATCTATAGATGGTTGTGTTTTTGCTAAATATGTTGGCACTTCATATGGAGATGATTATCACTATGCTATTTGGGTTCCAAAGACCCTTGTGACTAACAAAAGAGGACCCATTTCACAATGGGTACCTAAAACAAAGACTTGATTCTTGTAGGACTTTTCTTCCGGTGGATCTTCATGGCTCATTGATAGTGGGTGTTCATCTCACATGACCGGAAGCAAAGAAGTAGTAAAGGGCCTATTGAATCAATTACTCACATTTTCTCATGTCACCGTCGGGAATATGCAAGACTTAAGGTATTGGGATATGGCAAGGTAGTGATCACTCCGGAGTTATCCATTGAGAAGGTCCTTCTTGTTGAATCCCTTTCATATAATTTACTTTCCGTTGGTCAATTATGCAATGTCGGTTACACCGTTATCTTTAATAAACACCACGTGACCATCCTTTTCACTCAATCTCTTAAAGTAGCCTTTGTTGGATTTCGTGTAAACGGTTTGTATGTGGTCGATTTCTCGAAAGAGACCACTCAAATCGCCACGTGTCTAATGGCTAAATCCGACAAGGGTTGGCTTTGGCATCGCCGGCTAGGCCATGTCGGTATGAGAAATTTGCAAACTCTTGTGAAGGGTGGACACGTGGTAGGACTAACCGATGTTAATTTTTCCAAAGATCGTCCTTGTAGTGCTTGCATAGCCGGAAAGATGCATGAAAAGAATCACCCCAAGAAGAGCATTATCTCCACTAGAGGCCTTTGGAGCTCCTTCATATGGATCTCTTTGGGCCTCCCACATATGATAGTCTTGGTGGCAAGAAATATTGTTTGGTGATTGTGGATGATTATACAAGATATTGTTGGACTTTCTACCTCAAGAGGAAGAGTGAAACTCAAAAGATATTCATTGACTTTGCAACCTTAGTTCAACGCCAATATGACTCCAAGATTTTGGCAATAAGAAGTGACAATGGTACGGAGTTCAAGAATTACACTATGGATGATTTCCTAAGTGGGGAGGGCATTCAACACCAATATTCCGCTGCTTATACTCCCCAACAAAATGGTGTCGCCGAAAGGAAGAACCGCACTCTTATTGATATGGCAAGAACTATGTTGGCCGAATTTCATTCCCCATATAACTTTTGGGCCGAAGCCATCAATACCGCTTGCCACTACTCCAACCGGCTCTTCTTTCGTCCTCTCATGAAAAAGACACCATATGAACTCCTTATCGGTAAAAAGCCAAATGTCTCTTACTTTCGCGTATTTGGATGCAAATGCCATGTTTACATTAAAGGTTGCCCAATTGCTAAATTTGAATCTAGAACTTTTGATGGTATTTTTGTTGGATATGCCGCAAACTCCCATACTTATAGGGTCTACAACATATCCACCGGATGTGTTGAAGAATCTATGAATGTGGAGTTTGTCGAGGATAATGGCTCCCAAGCGGAGCATATTGATCATGATGATGTAGGTGATGTACCTCCATCAAGCCATAAGAACTATGGGCATAGGGGAACTTATTCCTATTGAAGAACCTATTATGACACTCAAGAAGAAGGAACAAGTTCTACTCAAGTTGAACCATCCACCTCAACATTGATCAACAAGCTATACAAGAACAAGATCATGATATCATCCACATGAGCAAGATAATGGTCAAGACCCACCCAACTCTAGTGGAGAACAAGAACATGATGAACCCCCATCTCCAAGAACTCCACTTCGGGTTGACCATGAACAAGATGAAGGAAATGATGAAGATGTTCGTGTTGGTGAAACAATTGGTCAAGCCATAGAACGCCGAGTCATTCGGCGTGCATCAACATTGGATCATCTCACTACAAAGAAATATCCTTGGGAGTATTCGTAAGGGTGTGTCCACACGTAATCAATTATCTAACTTTTGTGGTCATGTCTCTTGTTTGTCTAGCTTAGAACCTCTCAAGGTATATGATGCTCTTGAAGACATGGATTGGGTTGCGGCCATGCATGAAGAATTGAACAACTTCGAGCGCAACAAAGTATGGTCATTAGTTGAAAGACCCAAAGACACATCACATAATGTCATTGGAACCAAGTGGATATTCAAGAACAAGCAAGACTCACATGGTCAAGTCATTCGCAACAAAGCAAGATTGGTTGCACAAGGCTACACCCAAATCGAAGGAGTCGACTACGGTGAAACTATGCCCCCGTTGCTAGACTTGAATCTATTCGTTTATTGATTGCCTATGCATCTACTCATAACATTACCTTATATCAAATGGATGTTAAAAGTGCTTTTCTAAATGGTCCACTAATGAATTAGTGTATGTGAAACAACCTCCGGGTTTTGAAGACCCTAAATTTCCTAACCATGTCTACTTACTACATAAGGCCCTTTATGGGCTCAAGCAAGCTCCACGTGCTTGGTATGATCATCTCAAGGAGTTCTTAGTAGACCATGGTTTTGAAATTGGGGTAATCGATCCCACCTTTTTACAAAAAGGATAAATGGAGAGCTTTTCGTATGCCAAATATATGTTGATGATATTATCTTTGGTTCTACTAACCATGAATTTAGTGATCAATTCTCTAAGCTAATGACCAAGGAATTTGAGATGTCCATGATGGGAGAATTGAAGTATTTTCTTGGCTTTGAAATCCACCAATATAGAAGGAACATTCTTATGTCAAGCCAAGTATATTCAAGACATGCTCAAGAAATTTGATATGAACAACGCCAAGCCATATAAGTTTCCCATGGACTCTAAGGCGGATCTACACTTAGATCCGAAGGGTAAGGAAGTTGATCCCAAGCTTTATCGTTCTATGATTGGATCTTTACTTTACCTTTGTGCATCTAGACCGGATATTATGTTTAGTGTGGGTATGTGTGCAAGATTCCAATCAAGTCCTAAGGAAAGTCATGAAACCGCGGTTAAAAGGATTCTAAGATACTTGATAGATACTCCTAACTATGGTCTTTGGTACCCCCATGGGACAAGCTTTGATCTTGTAGGTTATTCGGATGCGGATTGGGCGGGTTGCAAAATGGATAGAAAATCAACTTCGGGTACTTGCCAATTCCTTGGTAGGTCTCTTGTGAGTTGGTCTTCCAAGAAGCAAAATTGTGTGGCCTCGTCCTCCACCGAAGCCGAATACATTGCCGCCGGAAGTTGTTGTGCACAATTATTATGGATGAGGCAAATTTTAAAGGATTATGGTGTCATTTGTGACAAAGTGCCTCTTTTATGTGACAATGAAAGTGCCATCAAAATTGCTCACAATCCGGTACTTCATGGGAAGACCAAGCATATTGAGATCCGGTATCATTTTATTCGAGATCATGTTGAGAAGGGTGATATTGCAATCAAGTATGTCAACACCAAGCATCAACTCGCCGATATGTTCACAAAGCCTCTTGGTGAAGCAAGATTCAAGGAGTTGAGAGGAGAACTAAATGTGGTGGACATAAGCAATTGGACTTAGTGGACTTCTTGCATACCTACCCATATTAGACAATTAATTTGGTTTGGTGTAGGCATGGACATAGGGGGAGTGCGGTCCTAATCCATTGGACTATCCCTCCCCCCATTATGCCGATAGTAAGAACTCATTTGTCTCTACATTTTCATTTCATGAATTGTGAGCTTAAATGACGAGTAGTGGCCGTGAACCCAAGATACATCTTCGCGGTGTCACACCACAAACTCATACATGGTGGCCTAGGCCACCGCACTCTTCTTTTGAAGAGTTGGTTCTTTTGGGTCTTAATTGCAAATCATTTGGATTTTTGGTCTTATGTTGGTTTTATGGAAAACATACTCAACTTGGCATTTCCTTGTTCGATTCTTGCAAGCTTGAGTGTGAAGTACCAATGACAGTTTGGCAATCCTATCCCAAGCCTATCTTGCCTAAAACATTCTATCTTACACACAAGTCATTTTTGAAACTGAGGAGAAAGGGTTCAGCAGGCCAGAAAGTCTGTTTTCTACAGAAATTCTGTCAGTCGGAATATCCGGTGCCTGACGGGATCGGATTATCCGATGCGTCGGATTATCCGGTCCAAGTCAGACCCGGAATATCCGACTCCGCGGCTAGTCGTTTTTTAAGAGGAGAGGCCGGGGTGAAGGGCTCTTTCGAGCTCTTTGCCCACCCCCGACCTCCTCTCTCCTCCAGCGCCGCCGCCTGCTGTCCCCGCGCCGCCCCGGCGTCTCCGGCCGTCCCCATCTCCGGCATTTGGCCGGATCTGGTCCTCCTCCTCCGCGGGAACCTCTCCCTCCAAGCATTTGCCTCAATGGATGAGGGTAACTTCTTTTCCTCTTGCCCTAGGTGTTCTTCACCTAGATTCTTAGAAGAAGTTATTTTTGCTGTTTTCTTCGAGGGTAGTGGTTCCCATTGATGCTAAGTACACTAGGCTAGCACTCCTACTTGTCGATCTACTGTTAGACCTTGGTTTAGAATCGATTTGTTGCTGAAATTCAGGTCGGATATTCCGGGTCAGTCTGAGCCGGATATTCCGACCGTCGGATTATCCGGTTCCTGACTGATCCGGATATTCCGAATTTTCACAGTACTGTTTTTCAGCAATTTTCGATTTGTCCAGGACTGAGTAGTTTCAACTTAGGGTTGCTCTTCTATTGTACCTTGTATCATTCCATGATCTGTGGCTTGTGTGTACTTATCCCTATCCATCTATTGCTCTATCTCACAGGTCGTTCGAGTCAGAGTCCTCCGAAGAAGCAAGCCAGAAAAGACAAACAAGCAGCCAAGAAGTCTGTGAAGAAAGTTGTCTCAAAGCCTAAGAGGAAGGGCAAGGAAACTCGCCCCAACTACTATGAATGGACAGTATTGAATATGCCAAAATTCGTCAGTCCAACTGGTATACGAGTATGCCCAGAGATGAAGAGATTGAAGACCCATACTTTTGGTGCATGGAGCAGAGTTATATTTACCAGGACATCTATCTGCGTTACAACAAACCTATTCGTCCAATGCAGCCCTACAGATTGTCAGATATCAAGGCCAAGCCCAGTTATGCTGATGCTGCATTTGTACTTGAAGAGATGGGCATGGTTTCTCTCATGGAGAAGCAGTGTGAGTACAATGTGCGACTTATTTTGCAGTTTTTCTCCACCTTGGTGATCGAGGGTGATCATATCAAGACCATGAAGTGGATGTCTGGTACCACTCGTGTACATCCTCGTTTGATCGGTTTGCTACTATCCTTGGCTATACTTTCAGCAGCCATCCACCTGTTGGTCACCGTATGCATACAATTGACAAGCCCAATAAAAACTTCATGAAGGACTTGTATGGGGCTGGTGCAACTATTGGTGGAAAACATGGTCTCCTGCCCCTCTATGATAAGCTTGCGATCATCTTTCGCTCGATTATTGCTCCTAGTGGTGGTAATAATGACAACATTGTCGGTCCCCTTGCCAACCTGCTTATCCTTTCTAAGAGGATTATTGATAATCAAGACCCTGCTGCTGATTTCAAGGTGGATGTGATGCACTTCATCTATCGCGAGCTGTGGGACTCTATGGTGAGTGGGTCACTATTCCGTATGCTCCGTACATCATGCTGCTCATCAAGGACACCTTGGAGGGCCACGACTTCACGAACTATACTATGCAGCCACATATCTACAAGAAGGTTTATCAGAAAAGGAAAGAGGTTGTTCCAACTACTTCCACTGCTGCTCCTGCCCGAGGTTCTTTTATGGGAGATGCTCGTCGTGGCGCCACCGGTTCTTTCATGGGTGATGCTCGTCGTGGCGCCACTGGTCAGGCCCCGGTTCGTCCCTTTGCTCCGCCCAAGAAGCTGAATTGGTTCCAACGGAACATCCTGTGTATGAACAATGACATCCGTAGGGAGCAATATGAGAGTTATCTAAGGCAGGAGGACATTCTGAAGCGCCTTCCTCGCCTTCCAGAGGACCCCCCTGCACGGCCTGCTCCTCTTTCTTATGATCAGTGGAACGAGGACTGTCAGTTTCCATGGACTCAGCTTGAGAGTTATATCCTAGAGACAGCTTCTGCAGGACCTTCCCGGCCATCCTACACTCCTGCTCCAGAGTATGAGTATGCAGAGGACTCTGAGTATGCAGAGGACTCTGATGATGATGATGATGCTGATGGTGAAGATACTGATGATGATGATGAAGATGCTGACGTTGCCTCTGACTCGGAGTGATCTCCTTGGGACGTAGCATCGCTCTTTTCCCTTTTTGGCGTTTCGATGCCAAAGGGGGAGAAGTAGTTCTAGTAGGCTCTCCGTGGGATTTGCATGGGTTCGGGCACAAGCATATGCGGTTATCATTCTTATTGCGCTTGTGTCCGTGTTTATCTCTTTGTTGAACTTATTTGCTTTTTGTGAGTGTTAAACTATGTGAATGTTATGTTTTATGTTCTATGTGTGAGACATATGGATTTCAAATTATGTATGGTTGAGACTACATTATTGTGCTATGATCTCTATGGATTATTTTTCATCTATATGCACAAGGTATGATCTTCATCTCAAGTCTCAACCTAGTGTGTGTTATTGTCTCCTATTACACATGTTTTGTGATCTATATCATGTGATGGAAATTGTTCCTTTCTATATGCGTGAATTTGCATTCCAAGGCAAACTAATTATATGCACACATCTAGGGGGAGTTCTTTCCATACTTTGTTGAAAAACATGATTGAGTTGTGGAATTCTATTGCAAATCCTAGTGTTGTCATCTAACACCAAAAAGGGGGAGATTGAAAGGACATTTCTTAATCCCTTGTGTTTTGTGTGTTAGGCAACAACACTAGTGAAGATTTAATGTGTGAATCAAGTGATGCAGGTTTTACCATAATGAAAACACCTTTGCATCAAATCCAAAAAGGGAGTTGAAAAGAGCTTATTGCTGAAATATGTGTATCGGATTATCCGGTCCAGGTTTACCCGGATTATCCGATCATCAAGAATCAGTCGATTTCTGCTAAGGAATTGAGAAGAAACGGTACTGGTATTATTCGGATTATCCGGTCCAGGTTTACCCGGATTATCCGATCATCAAGAATCAGTCGATTTCTGCTAAGGAATTGAGAAGAAACGGTACTGGTATTATTCGGAATATCCGATACAGAAAGATCCGGATTATCCGAATATGTCGGATTATCCGATGCTCAGTTGAACCGGATTATCCGATTGGCAAATCTGTGCTGGAATTTGTCTAAGGACCTGAAGCAATCCAGTACTGGAGTTTCTCGGAATTTCCGGTTGGTGTTGGATCGGAATATCCGGTGGTTCGGATTATCCGATACTCACTTATGCCGGAATATCCGATTGAGCTGTCTGCAACGGCTACATTTCTGGGAGGGGTATAAAAACCCCTCCACCAACCTCCAGCAGCTTAGCTCGCCCAGAATTGAAACACACCATTGTTGCAAGCTCAAGAAACATGAGATCTCCCAATCCCTCCACCCAAACTTGTTGATCTTTGGAGGATTGAAGGAGAAGGCCCGGATCTACAACTTCACCGAAGCGTTCTTCATTTCACCCTCATTCACTTGAGGGATTTGAGCCTAGGGTTTCCACTAGGAAAACCTAGGCATCTTGTTGTATTAACTTGCTTGCTACTTTTGTGTAGTGAAGCTGTGGTGCTTGGGAGCTCCCAATCCTTTTGTGGGTTGTGCTCCAAGCTTGTTGTAAGGGCTCCGGATTCCGCCTTGAAGGACTCCGATAAAGAAAGGTGGACCGAGCTTTTGTGCGAGGTTCATCGGAGAATAGGGTGAGGCCATTTGTGGCGTCTTGAGTTTGAAACTCACACCCCTCCAACGAGACGTACTCCCCTAAAAAGGAGGAACTCGGGAATACATCCTTGTCTCCGCGTGCTTTCCGATCGGTTACTCCTTTCTTGTTGTTTACTACTTGTATCGTATCTTGTTTAGACTTAACTTGTCATATAGGTAAATTCACCATAGTTGCATATCTAGAGAATTTACCTTTGTGTCAAGCCTTAATCGAAAAAGAATTAAAAATTAGAGTAGCACCTATTCATCCCCCCCCCTCTAGGTGACCATACGATCCTTTCACTTGGTTTCTGATCCGGGTCTGTCCAGGCCATCCTTCCTTGGTTCCTGTGCATCTACAAGGTAGTACGAGTCATTGTGCATAGCCTTGCTCACAATGAATGGTCCCTCCCATGGAGGTGACAACTTGTGTCGGCCTTTGCTGCGCTGCACCAGCCTCAGCACTAGATCTCCCTCATGAAACACTCGAGGACTTATTTTCCGACCGTGATAACGTCGTAGGCCTGCTGGTATATTGCTGACCGAGACAGGGCCAATTCTCTTGCTTCCTCTAGCAGATCCACTGCATCTTCCCGGGCCTCTTTTGCCTCGGTTTCGGTATACATTGCCACCCTTGGTGCATCATACTCTATGTCAGTGGGTAGCACTGCTTCTGCCCCATATACCAGAAAAAATGGCGTATAGCCAGTTGACCGATTCGGCGTGGTCCTTAGACCCCATAGTACTGATGGTATCTCATCTATCCAGCACCCGGAGTTTTCAGCAATGGTTCAATGAGCCGAGCCTTGATGCCGGCTAACACCAAAGCATTTGATCTTTCCACCTGTCCATTGGACTCTGGGTGTGCCACTGAGGCTATGTCTAACCGGATCCCCTTATCCATGCAGAATCGGGCAAACTCTCCACAGCAAAGTTCGTGCCATTATCCGAGATGATGCTATGAGGGTAACCGTATCTCAAAATGATTTCTTTCAGGAAAGTTACAGCCGAACGACCATCCACTTTCCGGATTGGTTTCACCTCTATCCACTTGGTGAACTTATCCACCATCACCAGCATATGTGTCATGTTACCCCTAGCCGGCTTGAATTCTCCCACCATATCCAAACACCACACAGCAAACGGCCAAGTGATAGGAATTGTTTTGAGCGCCGATGCGGGTAGGTGTGTCTGCTTGGCAAACCTTTGGCATCCTTCACATTTTCGGACTATGTCCTCTGCATCTGCATGAGCAGTGGGCCAGTAAAACCCATGCCGGAATACTTTAGCCACCAGGGCTCTTGTACTGCAATGATGCCCACATTCTCCTTGATGTATCTCCAGGAGCATCTCCTTGCCCTCGGCTGGCTCCACGCAACGTTGTAGCACCTCGGTTGCACTCCTTTTGTATAACTCCTTGTTGATGATGGTGTAACCCTTGGACCTCCTCTGCACTCGCCTAGCTTCGGTTTCATCATTTGGCAAACTCCCCTCCGACATGAACTTCATGATTTCTTCAGCCCATTCCGGTACTGGATGCAAAGGGAATAAGTGCTCATCTATTCCACTGGTTCGGCCGCCATTATTTCTTCTATCAGCTCTGTCCATTCCCTAAGATTCGGTTAGCACCATCTTCCTCTCTTCTCCTCTTCCCTAAGATCGGTCAGTCCCCGAGTCTCGGTGCGCAGTCCCCGGGTCTTCCCAAATGTACCCGACATCAACATTCATAGGAACAGCTTCAGATTCTTGCTTTGGGATAAAAATTGACTCGGAATCAGGTGAAGGTTTGATTGAAGGGATCCTTAGGTGATTCAAGGATATCCCGGGTGGAATTGCATCCCTAGACGACCCGAGTTTTGACAGGATATCAGCAGCTTCGTTCTCCAACCGAGGTATGTGCTTGTACTCGCAGCCTTCAAAAAATCCTGAAATTTTCTGGACATGAAACCGATATAGTGCCATATTGGCATCAAGAGCATCCCAATTTCCAGAAGACTGCTGCACCACTAAATCTGAATCACCAAAACATTCTATCGGCGGATGCCGATGTCCCTAGCCACATTAAGCCCATGGATCAGTGCCTCATATTCGGCCACATTGTTTGATGCTGAGAAATGAATCTGCAACACATATCGCAACTGATCTTGCTTCGGTGATGTGAGTACTACCCAGCACCTAGTCCGATTTTGGTTTTGGAGCCATCAAAGTGCAACTTCCAGTAATTGTAATCCGGCTTGGGTGGCTCATACTGCATCTCGGCCCAGTCACAAAGGAAATCCGGTAAAGCCTGAGACTTGATAGCATCTCTCTCATAATGCGGGGTGTAAGGAGACACTTCTATTGCCCATTTGGCAACTCGGCCAGTCGCATCTTTGCACCCAATGATCTCCGAGATTGGAGCTTCACACTACGGTGATCGGGTGCTCTGGAAGTAATGTTTCAACTTCTTGGCCGCCAGGTATACACCATATGTCATCTTCTGGTAGTGAGGATAATTTTGCTTTGAGGTTGAGATCACCTCACTTAAATAGTACACCGGTCTCTGCACGGATTTACCCTCCTCTTCTCGCTCTACCACTATGACCACACTTACGACCCGGTTAGTGGCCGCAATGTAAAGTAGCATTGGCTCATTCGGCAAAGGTGATGCCAGAATTGGTGCAGTGGACAACATCTTTTTTAATTCGTTGAAAGCCGAATCTGCCTGCGGGGTCCATGTGAACCCGGTGCTCTTTTTCATCAATTGATACAAGGGCAAGGCTTTTTCTCCTAGCCGACTCACAAACCGACTCAACGAGGCTAAACACCCGGTGAATTTTTGTACATCTTTTAGACATTTAGGCAATTTCATTCTTTCTATGGCTCGGATCTTAGCCGGATTCACCTCAATACCTCGGCTCGATACAAGGAAACCGAGCAACTTTCCAGCCGGGACACCAAAGGTGCATTTATCCGGATTCAATTTAACCGATATTTTCTCAAGTTCACAAATGTTTCCTCGAGATCCTCGAGGAGAGTGTGTTTTTCTTTAGTTTTGATGACGATATCATCGACATACACCTGCACATTTTTGCCCATTTGGGAGTGTAAGCATTTCTGCATACATCTCTGATAAGTTGCACCGGCATTTCTCAAACCGAAACACATGACACGATAGCAATACGCCCCGTACGGGGTAATAAAAGCAGTCTTTATTTGATCTTTAGGGTTCAGTGGTATCTGGTGAAAACCAGAGTACGCATCAATAAAAGACAACAACTCACACCCAGCAGTAGAATCGATCACTTGATCAATCCGAGGTAAAGGAAATGGATCCTTCGGGCACGCCTTGTTTAGGTTGGTGAAGTCGATGCACATGCGCCACACCTTGACCACCGCTGGTTCGTCCTTCTTCTTCTCTACCAGAACCGGATTGGATATCCAGTCTGGATGCAACACCTCCATAATGAATCCGGCTGCAAGTAGCTTAGCCAGCTCATCAGCACCACTTTTCTTCGATCATCTGAGAGACGCCGAGTCGGTTGCCTCACCGGTTTTACATCCGGCCTGACAAATAAAGAGTGCTCTGCCAACTCCCTCGGAACACCAGGCAGGTCCTTAGCCGACCATGCAAAGATATCCCGATTCTCACGGAGGAAGTGACAGAGCGCGCTTTCCTATTTCTCATCCAACCCGGCACCAATGATGGCCATGCGCTCCGGGTTCTCCGGGTCAATGGGGATCTTCTTTGTCTCCTTGGGCACCTCAAATGTTGCACCTCCATCCGGATTGGTCATAGCCAGCACACCGAGCTGAGCTGACTTCGCCATTGCCACCACCTCATGCATCTTGCTCTTCTCAGCTTGGATCACCAATGATTCGGCTAAGGTGGAACCGATCGTGGCACACTGTATGGCCTTCTTGTAATCTCCCGCAACAGTGATAATACCATTCGGGCCAGGCATTTCATCTTGAGGTAGGCCACATGAGTGGATATCATGAACTTGGCTAATGCAGGCCTGCCGAGCAGAGCATGGTATGGGCTCTCCAAATCTACCACCTCGAATTCGAGACTCTCAAGTCGGTGATTGTCCTTGGTACCAAACAGCACATCTACCCAGATCTTACCCATTGGGGAACAAGACACCCCGGGTACTATACCATGGAAGGTACAACTGCTCTGCTGCAACTGATTCGGCGAAATACCCAACTTGACCATTGTGTCCCGATACATGATGTTTATGGCACTGCCATTGTCAATCAAGACTCGGCTAAACCTCACGTTAAGCTTGGGTCCAACCAAAGTCGGATCCACCACCAGTGCATAGTTTCCTGGCTTGGCATAATTCTGGGGTTATCAGCCCTGCTCCAAGTGATCTCCTGCTCGGACCAATTCAGGTATTTTGGGACTGCTGGCATGACTGCATTCACCTCCTTCGCCCTTCGCAGCTGACTTTTCTTGTCAGTTGGCTCGGTCACAAAAACCACATAACTTTGATGAGCCTCCTTGTACTCATTACCGGGGTATCCACCTTGCCGACTCGGACCAGCACCGTTGTCGTTGCCTCCCATATTTACCAGGTTAACCGGCTTTGTGGCTGCCGGCCTTGGAGCTCCTGCGTTCACCGGGTTGCATTGGCTCCGGTTAAAGGCATATTCGGCCTGAAATTCGGTCTAGGAGCACCTCTCTGAGGTGGTCCTCTCTGACCTCCGCCTGAATGCGATGATGCCAGCTACAATTCCGAGTTGAATGATTGGCCGGCTTGCGTGGGTCTGTTGTGTGATAACAGCAAGGCCCGTCTAATCTTGCCTCAAAAGTTAGAGGTGGACTCGTCCATCCCACACTTTCTTTGGCCAGGCACCTTGATTCGGCCTCCAAGCTGGACCCTCATCTTTTGTCTCTGACCATCTCCTGCTCCAGGATGGTCCATATTCACTGCAGCAACCTGATCTGAACCGTATCTATAATCCGGATCTCTTCTTTTGTAACCGAATTCATGTCGGTCACTGGGCCTCAATGGTCCTACTCGGTTGTTAACCGGTTGCCTCCTGCTTGTTCCCACTGCATCCAATGCGGCTGTGTCGGATCACCAAGAGCATACGTATCTGCTATCCGGATCGTTTCCGCCAGTGTCTTGGGCATATCCCTCTGGAGCTTCTGCCAAGCGGGGTGCCATGTCGGCAACCCTGCGCAAACCAAGAAATGCCTGCTCCTCCACGACACCTTCGCAAGAGTTGCGAATGTTGCTCCACCGAGTTAAGAATTCTCGGTCTGTTTCCCGTTCTTCCTGCTTGCACGCAGCCAGGAGCTGAGGTCGGTTAGGCCTCTTGTAGGTGCTGGAGAAATTACTGTAAAATGCCTCCTCCAAGTCCATCCAAGAGTTGATACTACCCGGCGGTAAGTTATTCAGCCAAATCCGGGCTGGCCCTTCCAACATGTGCGGGAGATACCGGACCGCCCATCGGCGATTGCCCCCCGCAATGTGCACTGATGATACATAGTCTATCAGCCAATCCTGTGGCTTTGTGCTGCCATTATACGGCTTTGTGCTTCGGCCAAGCTGAAACAACGGCACGCTCGGCTCGTTCATGATCCGAGGTCCAAAGCATGGAGGACCTGGTGGGCCTTGCTCTTCTAGCTTCTCGGACTGGTAAATTCTATCCAACTTGAGACGCTGATCATCCGGATCCAATGCCCGAGGTCCCAGTCTTGATGCAAGTGCATTATCATACGTCTGGTATCCGGCTCGCGCCATAGCCGAATTTCCGTCATCATAGCGGTAGCCCGCCTGGCCACCACCTTGCTGTTGCGCTGCACATCACTTGCTGCCCAGGAGGACGAGGTGGTTGACCTCGGCCAGCCGAATTGCCCCTTCCAGCTCCCGGTAGCCTTGTCCACCATTGTTTCTGCTCTGGCCACCTCTTCCTTGAGCTGCTAGCTGCTTGCCGGCATACTCAGCATCATAGGTCTGCAGCTGCTTGCTCTTACCCGAGTTCACGCTCTGGGCCCGGTCAACTCCGACATGCGGGGATGACGCTGCCCCTTGGATCTCTGGCTAACAGCCTTAACCGACACTACTACCCGAGAAACACCTGCATCCGGATTAGCTTTCCGGTAAGCCTCATTCTGCCGGTTACACACATCTACTAGCTCATTGACTCTTCTGCCTGCTTCGCCAAGCATCCCCGGTTAGTGTACTCAACTCGGCTCGCGCTGCCGCTGCAGCCCTAAGATTCTTAGCCGGGGAGCTATACACCGGCTTGCCTGTGCCAGATCTATGACTAGTAGCCTTACTTGAGCTCGATCCTGCAGCTCTAGCTAACTCGTCATTGAGGTCCTTACCCCTGTTACGCAACTCGGCTTTCTTGCGCGAGCGATGCACTACAGGAGTAAAACCATCGGTGATACCATTGGCAGCATTGTACTCTCTCATATCTCTATCAAAGGCTTGCCTAGACTCCACCACTAACCGGGCTTCTTTTTGCAACCTCAGGCGCTCTGCCTCTAGCTGAGCTACAGTGAGCTCTACATTTGCCCCAGGTGCCACTGGCCGAGATAACTTCTCCAGGACATCCTCTAAGGGAGCCTCCCTACTTGACATGCCAAGCGGGCCAACCGGATCCGGTTTCTCCTTTGGGAACTTCGCCGTCCGAGTCGGCTTGTCACCAGATCAACTGGCGTGGCCAGCTCCTCGGGCATGCTCTTGCTGGCATCTCCTTTGCCAGCTGCAGCACTTGTCCGGCCACCATCACCTCCACGCTACTCCCGGGGCGAGCGCTACGCCGTCCGAGAGCTGCGCGGAAAGAGGGAGGATCCTCAGCCACGAGCACCTGCGCCGGGTACTCGCGGACAGGCTCGGTGGCGACGTAGGTGACGAAGCTGCCGAGCGTCATGAGGAAGCCGTCAGCGGGGAAGGGCTTGTTGGCGAAGCACCCCGCGTTGTCGCTGATGAAGTTGAACTCGCCGATCTTGCAAACGAGCCCAGAGAGGACCCGCTCGCCGGAGCCAGTGACGGACCCGTCCGGAAGGAAACCCCAGCCAACGCCACTGCTTGCCCCACGGTGGGCGCCAACTGTCGTGGTGGTGTCACGGCAGATGCCATAGGATGGCTTAAGTTGTGGGCTCGCTAGGACGTTGGGGGATCCGGGGAGGGTTTGCGCGCTCACGAAGCACGCATGAAGAACAACCAAGAACTCGCAAGAACAAACAAGAACAAGCAGAACCAAGAAGAAGCAAAGAACACCACGATGTACCCTGCTTCGGGGCCCTCTTGTGGAGGTAACACCCCTACTGCAGCACTAGCCTACTCTCTTTATATCTCAATGGTGACAAGTACAGTGTGCTCCTTGAGCTGTATGAAGTAACAATGGTGAGAGCTCTAGGATGAAGATGAACACAGGGGGAAAATGAGCTCTGTCTCGTCGTCCCTCTCACTGGAGAAGGTGGTAGCTCATTTATACACTAACCGAATTACTATAATGCCCCTGGCCGCAGATGGTAATGGCATGGACAAGGGGAACAGGACAAACACTGGCCACCGTCACTCAGCCCAGCTCACCCTCTGTCCACCACAAGTCTGTCTTTACCTCTTTGAGCTTAAGGCCGCGTAGACCACAGAGGCCTAGCCACTGCTCCTTTCCCGAATTAGCCGAGTCAACGCCTAGGGCCTTGCGATCCGGAAAACCTGTGGCTCGACCTTGCTGTCCTCTGAACCCCGGTCAGTAGAACTGCAGGTCCCGTGACCTTACTGACATTACTTGGCCCCTGTGCCATATCCGGATTACCTTATCCGGGTCCTTCCTGACCAACTCGGCTAACTTAGCCGATACTTCTTAATCTGATCCGGTTTGGCTTTACTGGATCCCTTTGTTTCTTCCACACCTTAGCTCGATAGAGAGCTAATCCGAATCTCCAAGAGATTCGGCCCAGGTGATCCGGCTGAATATTGATCCGGCCAGCCCTTTAGAGTTCTCAACACCACATCTTTGCCCTACCCGGTGGCAGCCCCCCAACATGGCCATCGCAGGATGCAGGCTCATCGGCCGTCAACGCTCCGCCACCTCCTCCACCGACTCCTCCGCCACCGGCGAACCAACTCACGGAATTCGAGGCACGCGAGCTTGTCCGCACTAACATGCCGGTGCCGGCGAACTGCGTTCTCCCCGAGGGATAGGCCATGAACCCAGTGCACGTCCCCGTTGCACCCATGCTGGCCGGCCAGGCGCGGCTCGACTACATCGCTCGTGCATGGGGATGATGGCGCTGGAGCTGCACGACGACCCCAGGTTCGAGCCAAACTCGGCGTACTGGGACAAGCAGGTCGAGCTCGAGCACGCCTACCGCCTCCACTCCTGCTTCGCCCCCGAGCTGCTGCGGACTGGCTCGAAGACTCCGACGGCCTCACCAACAGCACCGACGAGGACTTCGCATCGGGCATGGAACGAGAGAGGGTTCGCTACGAGGCGGTGGAGCAGGCTCGTCGCGCAAGATCGGAAGGAGGCCGCGGGCAACCTCCTCCGCCGCAACCTCAACAAGCGGCGGAGGAGGTCGATGGTGATGATGACGGCTTAGGGGACTGGCCGCCGACGCCGGAGTGGGATCCGGGCCACATGCAGCTCGCCATCGAGGCAAGTATAGCCGCTGCTGCCGCCACCGCCTCCGCCGCCACCACCGCCTCCGCCTCCGCCGCCACCACCGCCTCCGCCGCCACCACCTCCAGCTCCGCCGCCACCACCGGCTACCTCTACTGCCTCTGCTCGGACTGCCGCAGGGGTCCTGTGCTCGCCGCCGCAAGGGCCGGTGCCTGCCCCAACTGCCGGTGCCGGCGTGCCACCCTACTTACTAGATCTAGTATAGGTCTAGATTTAAATTTGAATGAATTATGTTAGTTCGAATGAAATTTCAATGAAATATATGCATTTTCCTATCAAAATTTCATATATGAATAATTTTTGGACGTCGCGAGTGGGGAGCGAGGGCGCCCAAATGGGCAAGGCAGTCCGGACGGCGCCCAAATGGCCTGTCCGGACGGCCTTTGGGCGCCCATTTGGGCGCCGCGAGTGGAGATGCTCTTAGTATGCTATATGCACTACAAAATAGATGCTTGAACTGGAGATTGGGAAGTAGAAAGAAAGTGGCATGTTGGCGACGCAATTGCGGGTGTCCTGCTGAGGGGCGAAAGGGAGCGCGCGGCGATGCGACGGCGAGGTCGAGTAGCCCGACGAAGCATACATCGCCGGAGGAGGGTGGGGAAAGGCGACGTTGGGGTTGAAGCCGCCATGGGGGTCAGTGTCAGCGTACCGGTGAGTTGGCGACACGCTCCAGCGCGGCGACGGGGATGGCGAGTAGCCGGTCGGCGACGCGACGCTGGCTTGGCTGGCCCATCCGGCGAATTGGGGATAGGGAGGGAGGCCGACCCTTAGCTTGGCCGGTGGCGCCGGAGCCGCAGCAGCAGCCTGTTCCTTCACCGCCATCGCCGCCTCCTCTTCTTCTTCTTCTTCTTCGGCGGCGGCGGTGGCAGCCTCGGCCAGGCCCTCGGCCAAGAGCTTTTCACGCTGCCTCTTCTCCCTCGCCCGGCGCTGGATGTTGTCCGACTTCGGCGCGCTTCGTCGGTGATCCACATGGCGTTGGTCCAGCCCAGCGGCCTCTCCTTCGGCGCCCTTGGCTTCCTCGGCTGCTTCTTCACCTCCATGGCGGCGGAGGGCGCGGCGACGGCGGCGATGCGGGGGCCGGTGAATTTGCTGGGAGCCATGGCGGGCAGATCTGAAGGGAAATGGCGGGATCGGCCGGCAGGAGAGGGTGTATGTGGGGGCGAAAATGGAGGGAAAGAGCAACAATGGCGGCCGAAAATGGAGGGAAGGACCAAAATATGGAGGGAAATCGCCGTGGCTCGCCGACAGGTCTGGCCCACGGACGCCTTTTGCCCCCCCAAGCGAGCCCCTGCGCGCTGGGTTTGGCTTGGGTGCGCCGGCGCAAAACGGCGCTAAGCGGCGCTAAATGAGGTTCTGGGGGGAGGGGGGTGACTGGTAGAAAACGGCGCAAAAAAGGCCTCTTGGGGGGCGCTGGGGGGACGGCTGGAGATGCCCTAAGTTGGCCAGTCAGCAATCCATTGCTTAACCGCTCTTTTTTCCTTCCCTTTTGCTCTATGAGCCCAGAGTGTGGTTGTTTCAATCCCTTGTCTGACCACAGTTTGAATCGGCTGTTGTATGTTGTCAAACACTTTCCGGTTTCTAGATAGCCAGACGCTCCAAAGGGCTGCTGTGATCACCAAGTCCCAAGCTCTCTCTTTTCGTCTGGTACATTGTTTTCTAGCACCCCCGTATATGTCTTCCAGCTCCGTAACATCATTGAGACGAATGCCTAACGCTGTCAAGATTTGTCTGGTACGCACACAATCTGTCACAAAGTTCTCCACAGTTTCAGCAACCTGACAACCAAACGGACACTTGTCGTTGTTGACAATTTGCTGTTTGTGCAGTACCGATCTCACCTTAATCCTACCCTTCACCGGGAGCCAAGCATTAGGAGCAGCACATTTCCAGACTGTGGAGGCAGTAATGTGGTCCACTCCTCCCCAATTCAACAGCCTATACATGTTCCTGATGGAAAACTTTTCTGCAGTATTTAACCTCCAAGCCCTTGCATCGACCTTCTCTTGGTCTAGTGAGCATGAGGCTAGGAAGGCCATCAGCGCCACCCTTTCAGCTTCTTAGTGGAATGCTCCAGACACCATTGTTCCAGCAATCAGCCACCGAAATATTTGGCCTTGTTGTTGTGTGAGAAGAGAGCAGGAAATTGGGCACATAAAGGTCCATTAGTTGTCCATTTGTCCTTCCACAGAGAGGTGGTGGCTCCATTACCCAATTGCACACACGTAGCACTTCTATAATCGGAGAATAGCCCATTGATCTGAGACCACACTCTAGTCTGAGCCAGTTTCGGGTCCCCAAGATCTTTGTCTTTGATATGTACCGTCATCACCCATTTAGCCCATGGTGATTCAGGTTCAGTGAGAAGTCTGTGCACAAATTTGGTTAGTAAGCAAGTGTTTTGAATTTGGAGGCTTTTTATGCCCAATCCTCCTTCCGAAATATCCCTGCAAACAAAATCCCAAGCCACAAGACAGTCACTTCCATTCACTGTCTTTTCCCTTTCCAGAAGAACGACCTCATAAGTTTTTCCATTTCAATGATAACCCACTGGGGCAATTTGATGCACGACATAAGAGCATCTCCACCGGGGGCCTCCAAATGACCCCCCAAAGGCCCATCGGGGGGTCCGGACGGCCAAAAATGCCACCAGCGGCACCCGCCAAAGGGTCGCCCAGTGTCCGGCACCCCTAAGAGGCCTCCAAATTTGGAGGCCCTCTCGGGGGTGCGGACATCGGGGCGGACATGGCCCTGACAGGGCTGGCCCGCCTGTCATACGCACAGTCCCGCACAGGCGTTATTAATCGTGCCGTGCAAGAGGCCGGTGTGGCCGCGTTAATGGTGCGCATTCGTAGGCGGTTTCCAACGCGACGCGACTGGACGCCAGTGCGCCTGCTCCCACGCAAGCCATTAACGGCTGCCAGGCGACGCGATGGCTCGTCAGGCGGCTAGGCCACGAGGCCGGCGTTGCGGATTTCCCACGCGTCGCATTTACGCCGGCCGCACCGCCCCCTCACCATGTTAAAAGCCGGCGCCCGTGGCCGTGCTTATCCACCCCGCCCTCCTCCGCCTTCTCGCCCTCCTCTCCAACTCCGGCGAGCCCGCCATGGCGTTCAGCGGTCGCACCATCTTGAGCGAGGACGCCTGGGAGCTGCACCGGTACGGGCTCCTCGCGCCACCCGACTGCCGGCTGCCCAAGCACTGGTCCATCTCGGCCGGTGGCCTCCCCGTGCCACCGCTGCCCAAGACGGACGAGCAGATGGGGCGGTGATGACCCACAAGTATAGGGGGTGTATCGTAGTACTTTCGATAAATAAGAGTGTCGAACCCAACGAGAAGCAGAAGGTGCTGACAAGGAGTTTCGGTAAAGGTTTCACTGTAAATACTAGCAGACATGTTTTTAGGGGTTTTTGATATTGCAGATAAATAAAATGCGAGTAAATAAAAGACAGTAATAATAATTGCAGCAAGTGGCCCAATCCTTTTTAGAGCAAAGGACAAGCCGGTTGGTTTACTTATGATGAACAAATGTTCTTGAGGACACACGGGATTCTAGTCAAGTGCTTTCGCTTCACATAGTTGATTAATCTTCATTGTTTTGATAAGTGTTGTGTGGGTGAACCTATGCTAATGCACCGCCCTTACTTGGACTAATACATACTTGTGATTATACCCCTTGCAAGCATCCGCGGTTACAAGAAAGTAATTAAGATAAATCTAACCACAGCCTTAAACTCTAAGATCCTACGCTCCCTTATGCATCGGTATACTAACGGGGGTTTAGGTTTCTGTCACTCCGGCAACCCCACAATTAGCAACCAAATACACAATGCATTCCTCTAGGCCCATAAAGGTGAAGTGTCATGTACTCGACGTTCACACGACACCACTAGAAGAAAAGCACCACAACTTAAATATCAAACCATTGAATATTACTCAATATAGTTCCACTACTAACAACATGACTTCTCACATGTCCTCAAGAACTAAACAAACTACTCACAAGGCATCATATGGATCATGATCAGAGGTGATATAATGATGAATAACAATCTGAACATATACTTCAATTCACCGATAAAACTCAATAGCATCAACCACAAGGAGTAATCAACACCGGGAGAGTTTCCCTATGAACTAGACAAGGTATAGCCCTAGATGTTACAGCGGGATGAAATGGTGCAGCGGTGATGGCGGTGATGGTGATGGAGATGATGATGATCCGATGAAGTCCAGCACGATGACGATGAGGATGGCGACGATCTCCCCCCTCCGGGAGGGAATTTCCCCGGCAAATTTCTCCCTGCCGAGAGCTTTTTCTCTCTCTGTTGTTTCCGCCCCGTGGAGGCGGCAGAATATTTCTTCGTGAACTCCCCGTGTCTTAGGGTTTCTGGGGGATGAAGTACCCGAAGGGGGAGCGTCTGGAGTGGGGCAGGGACTCCACACCTGGCCTGGGCGCGGCCAAGGGGGGTCCCGCGCCCAGGGTGGTGTGGGCCCCTCCTGGCCCATCTCAGCCTCCCCTTTTGGCTAGCTCCATCTTCTGATAAAATAGGAACATCTGTCTTCTTGGAATTATTTTTAGAGCTCCAGAAATATAGTGTCTTGCTGGTGCTTTTTCCAGCTGAAATCTGACTCCGGCAGTTAATTATCCAATTATCATCAAACATGCAAAATAAGACAAAATAACATAAGTAACACATCTTAATATGAAATATATCAATGAATAACAGTAAATTAAGCTATAAAATAGTGATGCAAAATGGACGTATCAGGCGGTTCATCGCTCGTCGGCGCAGCTGGATGACGCCGGCGGAGCGGCGCCTCCCCGAGAACGACAACGGCGAGGCCAACTGGGGCCGCTGGATGGAGCGCGTCCAGCGCGAGTGGGCGGCTGTCATCGCCACCAACGACGGCCCGAGATCGCGCGAGACGCGCTACAACGCCGCCGGCCGCAAAGAATGGTGGGGAGCAACCGGCCACACGGTTGCCTCCGCCATCGAAGCTGCGCGCCGCCACGCTGCCACGGGCAGCGCAATTCCCTTCCGCCTCCTCCCGCCGGTGCCGCGCTTCCCTCCGCGCCAGGTTGTGAAGGTGGAGGGCCGCTCCTCACCACGGAGCGGTGGTGGCGGCATCACCATCCGCGAACGCCGCCAGCATTCGCCACCACGCCCGCGCGGGCGCCTCTTCCTCCGTCGCCCCAGGGCGGAGGCAATGCCGGTGGACGACATGCCGTCCGACATGCGGAACGAGCACGACGGCGACAGCCCGGGCTTCCTGGCGGCGCTCTCCGAGTCGGCGGCGGACATCGACCAGGACTCGCCGGGCCTCTTGGCGACCCTGGCGATGACAGCCTCCTCCTCCTCTGGCCCATCCACCAGCCACGCGCCGGGCAACGACGGCGCGTCCTCCAGCCACGTGCCGCGCCGCGACAGAGCCTCCTCCAGCCGTGCTGGCTCCTCCGTGGCGCCGGTGAAGATCGAGGATGACAGCGACGACGACAGCTGGTGGGACACCGTGTAGGCTAGGCGGCTAGGGTTAGGTTTAACAAATTTTGTTCAAAATTATTGTAATATATAACAAATATGAATGAAATTTGAAAACCGTTTAATTTTTTGCATTTTTTGTTAAACATGTTTAAATACAAATTCCGCCCGCAAGGTGTTCGATGTATTGCTCAAACCTAGGGCGGGTGTGACGCTGTAGGCGGCCTCCAAATCTCGGACGGACACATGTCCGGCACCCCCAATTGGGCCTCAATTGGGGGGTGCCGGACACGAATTTGGAGATTCCCGGTCGAGATGCTCTAAGATAGGTTGGGAGGGCTGAGAGGACTGATTTTGTGAGAGTCAGTCTCCCTCCACTAGTTTTTACTCTGTAGCATTTTCAAATTACAAAGAGGAATTGTCTTGTAGTGACAGTAGTTGGCGGAGGGAGCACGCAATGACGCAACCAATCTCCATGACCAATACGGTCAAGAGGAAGCAAAGGCAGCGAGGCAGTGGTTCAGCCTGCAGAGCTGCTTATCACCTGCAAAGGCGCAAAGCCAGCAGCTTTTACATGGCGCTCGCTGCCATTGGGAATACACCGCCTGCCCTCCACGATTCCATTTAGCTTCCCTTCCTTCAACCTCTTCTTGTCTTCATTTCTTCCCATCTGAGAGAGATAGAGAGAGATAGCGAGGGAGGGAGGGAGGCGAGGCGAGAAGAAGCGGCGGCCATGGCTGGACAGGTGAGGAAGAAGGAGCTAGATGGCGTAGTCATGCAGGCCATGAGCGCCCAGAAGAACCTCCGGCCCCAGCGCGACCGCCTCCTGCAGCTCGGGCGCCGGCTACAGCAGCTCCGCCCCGGCGACGACGACGCGGACAGGATCAAGAAGCTCGCCTCTGACATCTTCAAGGTCTACTACATCGGCATCGAGTACGGCGCGCGCTCCATCTACACCTGCCTCGAGCTGGCCGCCCGGAACGGCGCCCGCATGCTTCGCCCTCAACCCCGCGTTCGGCATCATGCCCAACGAGCAGCTCTACGACGCGCTCCTCGCGCAGCACCTCCCTGCACGCCCCACCACCCAGGCCGAGGCCTTCTCCCGCGTCGAGGCCGCCTTCTACGCCGTCAAGCTGCCCCAGGAGCACCACCTCCCGCGCTGCTTCGAGCAATTAGTCGGCGTCTACCCGACCCTCGTTCCCGTCGAATCCTCCGACAACAGCAGCGAGGAGGACGAGGATGAATCGGTCGCCGCCGTCACCGAGCACCTCGCCAAGGCCGACCTCTCGGACCCTGCCCTGGCCGCCACCGACAAGACCCCTCAGCCTGCGCCGTGGACCTGAACAAGGCGCGCGACTACCTCGACCGCGCCTGCTCGGTCATGAGCCTCGCCGTCAAGCACCTCGCCGTCGCCGTCCTCTGCAGGTTCATGGACCCCAAGGAGGCCGCCAGCCTCTCCGAATTCACCGACAGCGTCGTCTACATCTCTGAGGTACCACTTCCTGGGTTCGCTACTCCTACTACCACTGATCTGTCCATCGATGTGTAGACTACAGTTGCATCAACTCTTTATCGAAAAAAAGTTGCATCAACTGATCTTGAATCTAATCAACAACCGCTTCATTTTTGTTCACTTCATCGCAGGACGGACCCTACCCATCATCAGATGACTGATTCACCTCATCGATCGAGGCTGTGAAGCGATGAAGGCGGTGGGATTCCTTGCGTTGTTCATTCAAGCCGACCGCTCATTTCAGCTCGGTTGTATTAATATCTGCTGTTATCTACTCCGTAGCTAGTTTAATTTCTGGATGACCTGGCCGTGGCTATCTTAGCTTGATTCCGAGTAAACCTAATGTAATGGTTACCCTGATCATATCTATGTAGACGATCGAATTGCAGCAGCCCATCTCTGTATTGTGATATCAGGGATGCAATCATGCAATGTTTTGTGTTGTTATTACTATCCCCAGTTTGGTAAAATCTTGTTCTGCAGTATTCTGGTTTTGATCCATATGGTCACCAAGAAGGGTATCTCTGAATTCTGAAACTATCGTAGACGCCATGATTTGATCATGCTTTGTGATTGCCTCCTAGCTAATTTCGTTAAGTGCTTCACCTAATAGCGAGAGGGTGTCAAGCAATGAAGCGGGTGGGATGGGATCCCTTTGCATTGTTTATCCAAGCCGAGCGTTCATTAGTCGTTTCATGGACACAGTGTTTTGGGTCTTAGGTGCAGATGCACCCGTTATGTAAAAATAATCTTAAGCACTTTTGAAAATGCTAAAAAGTTCAAACAAAAATTTCAGATATAAATAAAAAAATTCACACAAAAAGTTTCATAAAAATGTCATTTTTGTGGCCTGGGTAAAAAGACAAATAAATATTTCTTGAAAATTTATTTTGGAGCGTCATAATTTATATTTTTTACACAAGTCACAAAAAGGTTATTTTTTCCCAAATATAACATAGAATATGCGGGAGTATATACGAAATTTTTGTTTATAATTTTCTGACATTTTAGTAGGTACATATAAACCTATGAGCCAAACATGATTTCCTTTTCATCTACTTATTATGCCTTACGGAGGTAGTATTTAGTCAATGGTTTTGTTTCGTTTGACATGGATTTTCAGTTGGATCACATCCTCTGTTTTTCTTTTAATCAAGTTCGAGTTTCTTCATCGTTGGCAACGATTGAGTGATTGTCAGTACGATTCTAGGGAGCATGCAGTGCTCCTCGTCGGTCACTCTACGAGTTTTCTTGGTGACCATCATAAATCAAAACCACAATAATGCAGTGCACGATTTTACCATACTGGGGATACATTATGAGTCGATTGCTATCTTAGGATGGACCCAAACAAATAACATCGCTAAACATGGCATCTCCGATATCAAAATTCAGAAATTACAAAAAACATGATCAAGTCATGGCAATCCAATCGTCCACGCATATAGATGCAGGTGCAGTGTTACATTATATTACCTAGGACAAAGCTACAATAGCCACAACCGTGCATAATTTGAACTAGCTATATAGCAGCAGATTCGTCTAAACGAACTGAACTGAAAATATAAGGTTGTAAACTAGAAATCAAAGGTAAATTAAACTACTGATGAGCGCTCGGCTTGGATAAACAATGCACCCTGTTCATCTGTTGACAACCTCGATCCGACCAGGTGAATCAGGGAACAAAACAAAGCTAGCTACACAATGTGCCCTAACGACCTATGATGAACTGAGAAATTCTAAATCAACATTAAATGACAATAATTATTTCTTTCATTAGACTTACTACCCAGAGCCGGTCGAACGAAATATGGGCCAGAGCGAATCAAAACAAAGACAATTTGTACTAAACTTTTATACCTATTGAAATGTTACTTTTAACATGTTACAATATTACAAGTATATTTTTCAATTTATTTACATAGTTTAGCCACATATCTGCAATGTTACTAAACATTGGTTGGTTTGTTTTTTATTTGACTGAATATCATTGTAAGATATTAAACTTTATTTTGTAGCAAAAATCTATCTGAGAACTATTTTTCTACGTGGCAGAATATATATAATTTTTACACATATATGGTCTCGAAACAATACGGTCTAACAGATATCTTCATAGCGGTTGATAGATTATGATTACGTAAGCATATTTTATGAAACTTCTAGAGTATAAAATGTACCAAGTACATTATTCTTTACTCATTTTTCGTGGTCAAAATTGTCTAGAGAGTCAAATTTTAACAAAGTGTGCTTAAGGTTTACTTGGTATAATGGAAACAATAGCACGCTATAGCATATTTGGAGAGTTCAAGCTAAATTTAACAAGTTTTTCTCGCTATGGTGCTATTCGTGACAATAATACGTTATATCGTGCTAAAACGTCATAGCGTTGGCGCGTTATTTCTTTTCCAACCTATTGATGACCCAAAAGTGTAGGGGATCGCATCAATCTTCAAGGAAAGTATTTCAAAACAAATTTATTGATTCGGCACAATGAGAGGCAAATAATGTTTATAAGCCTTAACAGTTGAGTTGTCATTTCAACCACACCCTAAAGTGATCTTGCTTGACATAATTTATTAGTAGCAACAGTGATATGACATCAATGGAAAATTGATAACTGTAGTAATAACAAAGTAATAGTAATGAGAGAAATTGTGACAACGGAAGTGATCAACGAGACCAGTAGGACTAAAAACACCATGGACAAGGGATGGATAAACAGTCATTGCATGGATAATATCGTTCTTATAATATTTATAACACATGGCATAGATAAATAAATAAAACATCCAGTTCATCAACCATACATAGGTATGTATTCCGAATACAGTTGTAACTACTTGCAATAAGAATACGTACATCATATTTTTTCCTACCCTCCCATTTCAACGGGGCCAATAAAGGTAATTAGGGTAATTAAGGTACTCATTTGACAAAGTACCAGAGCAAAACATTAACACTTAATGAATACATGTAATTCTCAAGTTACAGCGTTTCCCTTTTAATACCCCAATCATGTCATCTTGGGGTCTTCGGTTCTGGACAATTACTAGCTAGGTGCATATAACTTGCAGATATGATCCAAGACATCAATTATATTCATGAAAACATAAAGTATTCAGCTATGAAATAATAGCACTAAGGCCCTGGTGTCACTCATAGAGCATAGCAATGCAAAGTCATAGGGATACTAGGCATCATTGCATTTTTCTTTTGGAATAATTTTATTTTATATGTATTTATACTATTCTTTTAGATATAACTTAATTGAAAATCGTAGTACAAATTGTGCGTTTCTATAAAAAAAAGTCATTCATGATTTAATATTTATACAAAGGGATTATATTAAATTGTTTCAAATAGTTTCTTGAGTGTAATGCATAATAGTATAGTGGTTACTATATTGGTTGCCTTTCTTGCCCGGCCTATAGGCCAGCCCTGTTACAACTACACGACGGTGATAGTTCATGAACCTGATTATATGCAAGAGACTTGTCTCGGATTGAGCATTATATCTTGCCCCCTCAGTAAGTAACAGTTATCGCCTCCGTTGCAGATGAGGTGTCTCACATTAGTGACCGGCTCGGCTCTCCTCAGTTGAAGATGAGGTGCCTCACATTAGTGACCGGGCTCAGCACACATAGCCTTTCTCTGTTGCCGAAAGTGATTTCGACCCATGTCTATAGTGTACTAGTGCCGCCTTCCAGCCGAGCAAATATGCCACCTCATCAAATAATTATAGTTATTGTTAAAAAATATTTGTATGATATGGTAATGGTTCTTTTCGGAATGACTATCTCTGGGTAGTCCGAGACTTGGAAGAAAATGGACAATAAGAAATCAACATACAGAGATTGCAAACAACGATAAAAAAATTCGCTTTATTCTGGTTCTCTTCTAAACACACTGCTCTCAATGAGTGAATTTTACAGCCTAGTTTCAACCAAAAAGAAAAATCAAATGCCACAGATGTTATGTTCACAAGTGTGTTGCGAGGTTGTGTAAGTACAATAATTTGTTATTTATTAACTGTATTGTAAGCTTATAGCAGCGACACAATCATGCCTTTAAATACAAAAGATATTCCTCCCCCACACTGTTGCATTGGTTTTTTTTTGCGAAACACAGTACAACGCAGACACTCACATACACGCGCATACACTCACCCCTATGAACGCACACACGCACACCCTACCCCTATGAGCATCTCCGAAAGACTGAGCCGGCGGTTGGGTCTTGAGATTGACGAAGTCACCACGGGCGCCTCGCTGTCGACGGGAACGTCGCCTCCCACTGAAGAATATTCCGCCTAAATGAGAAACACCAGCGTCAAACCTGGGGTTTGAACTCTGATGCGCTGGGGGTACAACCACCCTCCTAACCATCTTGCCACAGGCAAGTTCTCCTGTTGCATTGGTTTGATCTAGCAACCAAACTAAGACTCTTAACAACAACACGTCTATACTTATTTTGAGGAAGAGACTCCTCACATTGCTCCACGCTCTAGCAGCTCCCATCTGAAATTTGGCGCCGCGTAAACCTTGGGGAGGGTATGGAGGAGTATGCCGACACAAACACAGATCACGGCCACGCCCATCACCGTGAACATCGCTGGCCTGTACAGGAAGGTCCTTGCGAACGAACTGGGGTACATCCGAGCCTGACGGCTGCAGATGTTGCACCTTGCCGCGGATGATGGCGATGGCATGCTCTTACAGATCTCAAGGCTAATATCGCTAGGCTTCACTCCGTCAGTTATTACGGGGCACATGCTGCTGGGAACACCGAGGACACCATGACCTTTGACAAGATGCTTATCGATCTTCTTCTGGACCAGATTCATGTAAGCATCGTTGCCTCTCTGGCCAGCACAGTCTTGAGGGGTGAAGCCTGTCTCATCTCGCGCATTTCTCCAGGCGTTGAGTCCAACCTACAAGAAGCAACGATAGGGAGGTTACACAGTATCTTCAAAATTAACTAAACAAGCTAGACTTAGATAAGTAAATGTGTGTGGTACAGCATCATTAATTTTCCGCTCATCATTTAATTGATGTCAGTCTGTGCTAGTGTTGAAAGAGAAAAAAAGAAAGTCTTAAATAATAAGTTGCCATTGTTGTATGGCTATAGCTTAAACGTCTGGTCAACGGAACTTTGAGGTCGATAAAATAGAAAATATATATAGAACGCAAGCAAGTATTTGAATCGTATTCCACAAAGTAGACGAGGGATATACCAGTCCAGGGTCATCAGTCAGTGCATCCAATACATCCTCTGCGTCACTGGTAGCAGCTGCTATATGGAGGGGTGTAAATGTAGACGGCCCCTGAGCATCAGGTGTGAATAGGTGTGTCTCTGCAGTTTCTTTCAGGTTTTTATTAGGCTTGCATCTCAGCAGAAATGACCATTCGGGCAGATTTTCCTTGCATAGCAGTGTGCAGCAAATTTTCTGACAATACCACCTCTTTTGGAGACTGCAACCCAGTATCAATAAATCCATCAAATAATAAATCTAACAGCATTTTGGTTACAGCACACCACTCCTGCTCCATGGCGAATATACCAAGATTCCTGAATCTCGACAGGTTAAAGGTCGTTGCAGGCAGCTCCACTTTATCATGCTTAGAAATTATGTTTACTCTATGAAGAAGCCAGCCCAGCTCATTTAGAAACTCAAAAGCTTGACTCCTGGCATTGTCGTCATCTGCCTGTTCATGACTATATGACTTAAATATGCTCTCCAGCTCACAAACCTCAGAGCATACATCCTGCTCAGCAATTATGAAGGGGAAGAAACCATTACTAAATCCACTATCTTCAACCTGAAATTGACAACGATATTCAATGAATTTAAAATAAGTTAATGAGTTATGAGTGAAAAACAAACACTACAACAAAACAAAAGCTAACAAGTCATAGTTGTACCTCTATAAATCCTCTTCCTCTTGAACCAGGGAGAGAACAACAGAAGCTGAGATATTCAATATCTTCTTGCTCAGTGTCATCAGCCACAACAGCTGTGTCTTCCTCAAATATACAACGCCCTTCAGTTGAGCAAATTAGCCTGCAAACACTGCACGGTGTATTTTTAGATAACAGCATATCGGCTGAATTAAACATCAAGCTGTACTCATCTTCTGCAAGAATGAGCAAATGTAAATATTATATGATAAAGTACCTCGAGGAATTACTGACTAAGTTAAAACCTTCTACCCTGAAATTAACTGTCGCTGAATAAGGAGCAGCAACCGGACTAACACATATAACTTTGCAGTAATGATAAGAATTAGGTGCCAGTGGTCTGTCCAACATAACTTGACCTGCAGTAATATGACCATAAGGTTAGCAAAATCCCAACGTAAAGCCTGAATAAAACCTGAACAGCTATACAAAAATATACTCCTACAAGAGTTTGGACTCACCATTGTGCATAAAAGCAAGTTGATGCCGTACCATCACAAATACCAAACCAGATGCCCAAAAGATATCAGTGGAACTACTCGAAAGTTTATCCAGGTATAAGCTCATTTTCTCGGAGAGCTGTAGAAAAGAAATATGATCCACCAGCCAGAGAAAAAATCACTATCATGATACGAAATGATTATATGAAAGAAAGGTACCTCTCTCCATGTAGACTCAACTAACCGAAGATATACTGTCAGGATTATACAGCCTGGTCTAATATAGCTCTCTATATCAGTAGGGCTAGTGGACAACCAACCAAGAATCTGAAATTCAGGTTTAAGTGTTAGAATCAAGATATGCTCCCTTGTGATTTGCTGAGAGCCTGAGAGAAAGCATATTTACCTGTGATCGCAAAATTGGAGGTAAATCGCCAGGAACTTTCTCAAAAAGCTTGAATACAATTTTATCAGTCCGACACTGTAAGCAAAACAATAAAAATGTACGTCAGAGGCAGGCTAACGTTCTGGCAGAAAACTAATACAACGTGTGAGCATATATTAGGTGTAAATCCTGTGAGAGTAATCCTTACATAGGAGTTAATCTGGAATGTTCTAGTAGTATTATTCATATGTCAGCCTTAGGCAGTAAGCTAGAATAGAAATATGTAGAAGGCTGTAGAACTTTGTCATCATGGTTAGCAGTAGAAGGTTATAGAAAGCTAGGTATAGAAACCTAGCTGTAGATAGCTGTAGAAGGTTTGTAGCAACCGACTTTGTACTCCTATAAAAGCACTATGCAATACAAGCTGCTGCAGCTTTTGCAGCATACAGCAAACACCTTCCCATATAGCCAACCTCTAACAAATCCACACTGAATATTAAGATAGCACTGATATTTCGGATGTCTGCAAGTATACACCAATAAGACCATTGTTGTCAACATAGGTTCTCTTTCATGATGCCCTTATATACAGGTTTAACAGCTGCTCAGTTAGCTTTGAGGTTTTGAAGTATTCATATGGCATAATGCACCAAAAAGATGCGAGGAATCGCTTATTTATTCGGTAGAAGTCAGTATTTTTTATGCCTATTTCGTTGGCGCTAAGAACTTCATTCAAATTTACTCCTGGTGACTTGTTGAGCTTGGTTCTTGATATCTATCACTATTTCTCGTAGAGTAATTGAAACAATGTGCAAGTGTAGAAGTACATAAGTACATAATGTACACATGAATTGACCTTCTTCCCATTACCATAGAAAATCATTACTTTATATATTTTTAAATATCTATTATATATTCAAACGCAATGCAGTATTTATGTTTTTTTTTTGTAAAATTGTCATATCTGGGCAACCTAGTATACCTTACAGCTAGTGTCTTTGTATTTTGTATAATGTTTTTTTGTTGGGTTTGGCCACCATGAGTGCAGTGGCGGACCGTCAACCACAACTAAGACCGGGCCAAATGTTCAATAATGGGCCAGAGCAGCGACGTGGGTCTGAAACCATGTAGTAATTGATGGGCTATAACAGCCACATGAGCCATTTCCTCTGTTATTTTTTGGTTGCAGTTTGCTAAGACCGGGCCAGGGCCAGGTTGGTCCCGCCGACGGTCCGCCAGTGCATGAGTGGTGTTGTACAGACGCACCTTTGGCATTTTCTTCTAACACAATTTTTTTTTCAAGTATTGGGGTGTATTATAGAAAAAATCTAATACTACCTCCGATCCGTTTTAATTGTCGTACATAATGGACTGCGTACATACAAGTTGACGTGTAACTGGCGACATTCTTTTTGGACCAGAGGGAGTAGCAAATTGGCAGGTACTGACTTGCTAATATTCCTTTGAAAATCGTTATGTAACTGTTATCAGTAGGTTGCTGCTATATAGACTATGCCATACAATAATTGGAAATTAACCCTTCAGCTTTCGTTTATGAGCACGTTGAAAGGAGAAAATGGTAAACCTGAGCATCTCCATTCGAGCTTGACAATGACTGAGCTGACGTTGAATCTGAATTACCACTAGTCTGTGGTGGGCTTTGGGTAGAATCTTGTCGTATCCATGATGGGCAATTCAAACCATCCTCAAAGCCTTCCTCATCATTGCAAGTGTCATTCAAATCAAAATTCTTCAACTTGCAAGCTGAAGTCTCTGTGAACACACACAACATACATGTGTAAGCTAACTTTTTCACGAGCGAATATTTCCTGCGAGTTAAAAATGCTCATATGCCTTACCGGGACTTGCCACCATGGTAGCCTTTGATTGTACTGGTACAGCAGCAGATGGACTCTGCTCACATTGACCACCATTCGCAAAAGGCACCTTGGAGTTAGATGGTCCTGCAGCCTGTGCTGCAGCAGTATTCACCAGAGCATTAGGTGTTCCAGAGATCCCGGTATTTGATCCATTTTGCATGCTCTGACATGCCTCCAGAAGTTTACAAAGTTCTTTTGGATCCAACGATTTGGCAACAGTCCCAGATTTCTCCAAAGATTGGATAGCAATTCCTGACCTTGTAGATGCTCGGCGTTCTCAGCTGCAAGAACCATGTTAAGAGTCATGTCACTTCAGGAGTATTATCATAAGAGTGATTCTGAAGGGCATTAGAGCATCTCCACTCGCGGCGTCCAAACGGCCGCCCAAACGCCTTTGGGGCGTGCCGGACACAAAATCGCCCCCACTCGCGGCGCCCAAACGCGAATTTGGTCCGGCGCGGCCCAGTTTTGTGTCCGGCACGCCCAGCCCACGCCCTCAACTTGGGGAGGCTTGGGGCGGCCCCGGACGGAAGGAGACGCGACGACACGTCGGCTCCCGACGCGCGGGCCACGCCTGGCAGTCAGACAAGAGACTGCATTAATGCCGGGCGGCGTCTCGGTTTCCCAGCCGGGCGCAGTGACGCGTCGCTTCGCTCTGCAGCGAGGAAGCGTCTGCGCCACGGCGGCGTCGATGCAGGCGAGCGCGGCTTTTGAAGCGTCGCCGTTAATGGTGTGGCAGTCGAGCCGTTGGACGGCCGGAGTTAAGGCGGCCTCATCCGTTCGCCTCCCCGGCCGCTATATAGAGAGCGGGTTCATCGCCGTCTCCATCATCTCACACAGCCATCTCCCATCCCACACCTAGCCATGGCCTCTCCCGGCGCGCCACGGAGGAAGAGAGACGAGCGCACATGGAGGCCCGTCGTCGCCGCCGTGACATCGCCATGGCTCGTCGTGGCTGGCCATCGCAGGATGCAAGCTCGTCGGCCGTCAACGCTCTGCCACCTCCTCCACCGCCTCCTCCGCCACCGGCGAACCAACTCACGGAAGCCGAGGCGCGCGAGCTTGTGCGCACTAACACGCCGGTGCTGGCGAACTGCGTCCTCCCCGAGGGATGGGCCATGAACCCAGTGCACGTCCCCGTTGCACCCATGCTGGCCGGCCAAGCGCGGCTCGACTACATCGCCTCGTGCATGGGGATGATGGCGCTGGAGCTGCACGACGACCCCAGGTTCGAGCCAAACTCGGCGTACTGGGACAAGCAGGTCGAGCTCGAGCACGCCTACCGCCTCCACTCCTGCTTTGCCCCCGAGCCGCCCGCGGACTGGCTCGAAGACTCCGACGGCCTCACCAACAGCACCGACGAGGACTTCGCAGCGGGCATGGAACGGGAGAGGGCTCGCTACGAGGCGGTGGAGCAGGCTCATCGCGCAAGATCGGAATGAGGCCGCGTGCAACCTCCTCCGCCGCAACCTCAACAAGCGGCGGAGGAGGTCGATGGTGATGATGACGGCTTAGGGGACTGGCCACCGACGCCGGAGTGGGATCCGGGCCACATGCAGCTCGCCATCGAGGCAAGTATAGCCGCTGCCGCCGCCACCGCCTCCGCCGCCACCACCACCACCTCCAGCTCCGCCGCCACCACCGGTTACCTCTACTGCCTCTGCTCGGACTGCCGCCGGGGTCCTGTGCTCGCCGCCGCAAGGGCCGGCGCCTGCCCCAACTGCCGGTGCCGGTGTGCTACCCTACTTACTAGATCTAGTATAGGTCTAGATTTAAATTTGAATGAATTATGTTAGTTCGAATGAAATTTCAATGAAATATATGCATTTTCGTATCAAAATTTCATATATGAATAATTTTTGGGCGTCGCGAGTGGGGAGCGAGGGCGCCCAAATGGGCAAGGCAGTCCGGACGGCGCCCAAATGGCCTGTCCGGACGGCCTTTGGGCGCCCATTTGGGCGCCGCGAGTGGAGATGCTCTTAGTATGCTATATGCACTACAAAATAGATGCTTGAACTGGAGATTGGGAAGTAGAAAGAAAGTGGCATGTTGGCGACGCAATCTGCGGGTGTTTTTTTTTTATCTAGTGGAGCGGTACCACTCCTGACAATGACAGTGACGACCTTGTGAAAAAGGGGATCAAGTGTGTGGGCTAGGAAGAATAGCCAACTCAACATGAAGTAAATAAAGATGCAAGTACTGTATAATGGAGAAGAAAGATAAAAAAAAGGTACTTTGTATCATCAATTATGAGAACCAACACTCTCTTGCATGAGGCAATAAGATGACATATTTGCATCATGTATAAAATGTGATACAGCTCCATGTAACCGTCCATTCGACCGTTTCAGTCCAACATATAGTCAGGAGTATGGACGGTGAAAGTTCAGACGACGTAGGAGAAGGTCGAAGAGGTTGTTCCCATCTTATTTCGAAGCAATCTTGCGTTTCTTCTTCTTTAGGGGTTTGCGCACGCCTTGCATTAGTTTGTTCTACTTCAATTCTCCATGCCAATCAAGTAAACTAACCTCATTCCTCATCAGATTTGCATGTGTTCATCGAAGATTTTCTAATACAGTCTTCGGTAAGCAGTTCTTGCATAGGAAAAGTTCAACAAAAGGGCGACTATCCTTCCAAGTTAAGCCAAGCTGCACTGAGACTTGATGGCCAGAAAATATTTCTTATTTACATCACTATTTGTACGGAAGGGGTGGAAAACCCCTACCATTATTTTGAATTAAAAGGGAGCTGAGGCAGCTCAATGTTTTCATACAACAGAGAGTAAAGTGCAGATGCAAAAAGAAAACTAAACCTCCAGTTTTGGAAGCCTAAGGGCATCTCCAGCCGTTCGGCCCCCCCAGGTTTTGGTTCGGCACCTTTTTGCGTTTGCGCCGGCGCTATTTGGGACCTGGGGGCGAAGTTTCCACTCGTTTCGGCCCCCAGAAAACACAAATCAACATAATTTCAAAGTTCTTCATTCCCGCCGCAAAAAACGGCCCGAGTTCAGCGATAGAAACAGCCACAGTTGGGCGATCATACAAAAAAAACCATATAGTTCGGCGAATCAAGCCACAGTTCGGCGATCTGGTGAAATGGCCACATTCGGCATGCTGATATGCAGATCAGATCAGATGGTCGCCGGCGACACCTCGGCAACCTCGACATCCTCGTCGAGATCGATGGGCGTGGTCGTCGGAGCAGGGGTGGAGGTCGGAGTGGCCGTAGGCTCGGCGGCCGTGGCGGTAGGCGGCGGCGTGATAGTGGCCGAGCTCGTGTCGTCTGGAGTGGCCGAGCTCATGTCGTCCGCCGTGGCAGTCGCCGTCGCAGTCGGGGTCGGGTCCGGGGCGAACTGGCTGAGAATCACGCGCCGCTGTGCCACGAACCACGCCCTGACCTCGGGGTCCATCGCCTCCGGGTTGCCTCCCATGAGGAAGGCGAGGTCGTTGTTCCTCTTCTTCGCCGCGGTGTTGGTCTTGAGGAGGTCGAGCTTGATGCCCTGGTTGGCCATGAGCGCCTTCCACCTCGCTTCGGCCTTCTCCTCTCTCGCCGCGGCGTGGGTTTGAGCGTCGGCGATGCAGGTGTCGATGGACGCTTGGAGCTTCGCCACTGCTGGCGCCCTGTCTCTCGCCGTCTTGGCTTTCTTGTGGCCATCAGGGCGCCCATCTGCCGCACCGGCCGCCGGCGCGTCCGGTACATACGCCTTGCCCTTGCCGAGAGAATGGCGCACTTCCACCCACTTCTTGCACCCCTCGAGGACGATGAACACGTGGAGGAACTTGAAGTCCGCCTTCTCGTCGTTGCGGTACATGTCGAACTTCCGGACCATCTACATGCCAAACCGGCGAAGTCAAAAGGTAAATGACGGCGGGAATGAGCTCACCTCCGTCTCGTAGTTGTTGCCGCTCTTCAGCTGATTGGCGACCTCCTCTGAATGCCATGCCATTTGTTGCAAGCGTGCTGGATGTTCGCCCAATGGTTGGCCATGGCCTTCTCGCCGCGCGGAGTGACGCACACGGAGTACTCGGGGTCGACGATCCGGCACTCATCGTACGAAGTCTTGACCCTCTTCTAGTAGTTGTCCATGTTCTGGTTGGCGCCGACGATCGGGTCGAGGCTGACCGTCTTCCATGCTTCGGCGAGGAGAACGTCTTCCTTCGCCGTCCACTTGATGCGCGGCTCGACGGGAGGTTTCGGTGCCTTAGGCACATTCTTGAGCCGATGGCCGCCGGCTTCGTCCCCCTTGGCCGGTGTCCCTCCTTTTTTCACGACCGCCGGATCGGCCGCCGGGCCTTCCTTAGCCGCCTCGTCGCCGCCAGAGCCACCAGAGCCACCGGAACCGCCGAACTCCCCGCCGCTTTGTGAGAAAAATTCCCCACCTTGCGAGAGAAAGCCCGGGCATGCCGCCGTCGCCATCGAGCCGGTGGTGATGATCTCCTCCATGAAGGAATCGGCGTGCATTCCGCCGAACAGGAGGCGGGGGTCCTGCTGAGGGGTGAAAGGGAGCGCGCGGCGATGCGACGGCAAGGTCGAGTAGCCCGGCGAAGCGTACATCGCCGGAGGAGGGTGGGGAAAGGCGACGTTGGGGTTAAAGCCGCCATGGGGGTCAGCGTTGGCGACACGCTCCAGCGCGGCAGCAGGGATGGCGAGTAGCCGGTCGGCGATGCGACGCTGACTTGGCTGGCCCATCCGGCGAACTGGGGATGAGGAGGGAGGCCGACCCTCAGCTTGGCCGGCGGCGCCGGAGCCGCAGCAGCAGCCGGTTCCTCCACCGCCATCGCCGCCTCCACTTCCTCTTCTTCTTCAGCGGCGGCGGCGGCGGCAGCCTCGGCCAGGCCCTCGGCCAAGAGCTTTTCACGCTGCCTCTTCTCCCTCGCCCGGCGCTGGATGTTGTCCGACTTCCGACGCGCTTCGTCGGCGATCCACATGGCGTTGGTCCAGCCCAGCGGCCTGTCCTTCGGTGCCCTTGGCTTCCTCGGCTGCTTCTTCACCTCCAAGGCGGCGGAGGGCGCGGCGACGGCGGCGATGCGGGGGTGATGCAAGACGTACTTGCTCGTTGGGAGACCCCAAGAGGAAGGTTTGATGTAGCCTAGCAGCAAGTTTTCCCTCAGTATGAAACCAAGGTTTATCGAACCAGTAGGAGTAACAATTCTTCAGAAGGTTGTCAACAGCGAAATATGATGCGGCGCAACACCAGGGACTCTGGCGCTGACGTGGACCTGCACACAACACAATCACAATACTTTGCCCCAACGAAACAGTGAGGTTGTCAATCTCACCGGCTTGCTGAAAACAAAGGATTAAACGTCTCGTGTGGAAAATGAGTATTAAATTGCAGCGAATGAAAAAGGAACAGTTTGCAGTTTGTGGTTTAATCAATGTAAAAGAATTGGACCGGGGTCCACAGTTCACTAGTGGTGTCTCTCCATAAAGATATCTAACATGTTGGGTAAACAAATTACAGCTGGGCAATTGACAAATAGTGAGCGCATGACAATGCAAATACATGGCATGATGATTACTATGATATTTAATTGGGCATTACGACATGATACATAGACCGTTATCCAACAGCGTCTATGACTAATAATCCACCGCCGGGTTGTCATCCGAGTCCCCCGTTGGTATTAAGTTGCAAGCAACGGATAATCGCATTAAGTAAAGTGCGTAATGTAAACAAACACATATGCCCGTGGACATAGCATCGTTAGGTTATCCCTAGTGGCAACAGCACATCCACAACCTTAGAACTTTCTGTCACTGTCCCAGATTCAACGGAGGCATGAACCCACTATCTAGCATAAATACTCCTCTTGGAGTCACAAGCATCTACTTGGCCAAAGCATCTACTAGCAACGGAGAGCATGCAAGATCATAAATAACATAGGGCATAGATTGATAATCAACTTGACATAATATTCAATATTCATCGGATCCCAGCAAACACAACATGTAGCATTACAATAATATGATCTTGATCATGTAGGGCAGCTCACAAGATCTAAACATGATGGCACAAATAGGAGAGACAACCATCTAGCTACTGCTATGGACCCGTAGTCCAAGGATGAACTACTCACGCATCACTCGGAGGCAGGCATGGCGATGTAGAAGCCTCCGGTGACGATTCCCCTCTCCGGCAGGGTGCCGGGAAGAGGTTCTGGACCCTCCCGAGCTAGGGTTGACGGCGGCGGCGTCTCTGGAACTTTTCGTGGATAATGGCTCAGGTACTTAGGGTTATTTTCTCGGGGGGAATAAGTAGGCGAAAGGGCGGCGGCTGGCGAGCCCCGTGGGGCCCACACCATAGAGGGCGCGGCAAGGGGGCACCGCGCCCATGGCGTGTGGGGCCCCTGTGGCCCTCCTCTGCTGCTTCTTTGCGTCATCTTGTGTCTTCTGGAAAAATAGCACCTCCCGAAAAGTTTCGTCCAATTCCGAGAATATTTCCAGACTAGCTTTTCTGGAATACAAAAACAGCAGAAAACAGGAACTGGCACTTCGGCATCTTGTTAATAGGTTAGTCCCAAAAAATGTATAAAAGTGATATAAAGTAGATGCAAAACATGTAGCAATTGGTATAAAACAAGCATGGAACATCAAAAATTATAGATACGTTTGAGACGTATCAGCATCCCCAAGCTTAGTTCCTGCTCGTCCTCGAGTAGGTAAACGATAAAAACAAAATAATTTTTGAGGTGACATGCTACCATCATAATCTTGATCATATAATATTGCAAGGCACATGTAAATGAATGAAGTGATCCAAGTCAATGGTCTATAATTTGCTATCAAATAGATAATGAGTAAACAATGAATCACACAAGCTAAACGTTTTCATGAATAGTACTTTCGAGACAAGCATCAAAGTGTTTTGCATAAGTGTTAACTCATAAAGCAATAGTTTCTAAAAAGGTATTCAATCAACACAAAGGAAGAATTAAGTTTCAGCATTTGCTTCAACTTTCAACATATTTATCTCATGGATATTGTCAACACAAAGTAGTATAACAAGTCCAATACGTTGCATATAACCCATGTTGTAACAAAGTTGACACTAGTGTTTGCTTGTGGAAGACAGAAAGAATAGGAAAACTGACTCAACATAAAAGTAAAAGAAAGGCCCTTCGCAGAGGGAAGCAGGGATTAAATCATGTGCTAGAGCTTTTAGGTTTTTGAAAGCATATAGAGATTGCATAAAATATTTGATACTCCTCCCAACCTTGCTAACACAAGCCATGGCTAACCGAATCCTCGGGTGCCTTCCATCAATCACATACCATGGAGGAGTATCTATTTTTGAGAGGTGTTTGTTAATTGTCAACGAATGGTAGCGGGTGAGAACAGTATTCTACCTGTCAAACGGACTTTTAAGAGCGGCTCCCATGAAGGACGTTATTTCTACCAGCAAGGCAGATCATCCCTCTTTCTCTTTGGTTTACACACATGCAGGTATTTCACTGTTTGTCATTGCTTACTGATGAATCAGGGCAAAAGTGTGAAGAGAATTAATTGGTTAAAGTTGTAATTAATTGGGACTGGGCACCCCGTTGCCAGCTCTTTTTGCAATTATTGGATAAGCGGATGTATATGCCACTAGTCCAGGTGTAAAAGTCCATTGACAAATAGAATAAAGAATAACCACACTAATTCCTCATGAGCTAGTAAACATTGACACAAAAAGGGAATAATAACATTTTGAATAATTTAAAGGTAGCACATGAAAAATTTACTTGGAGTGGCAAGGAAATACCACATATAGGTAGTTATGGTGGACACAAATGGCATGGATTTTGGCTCAAGGATTTGGATGCACGAGAAGCATTCCCTCTCAGTACAGAGTTTAGGCTAGCAAGGTTATGTAAGCAAACAAGAATATCAACCCGTACACCAAGTTTTATATGACAAACATATTGCAAACGTTATAAGACTTCATACCGTCTTCCTTGTTAACCAAACCCGTTATTAGAAAATATCTAGACCTTAGAGTACCACCGATGCAAACCAAATTTTCAACAAGCTTTACGGTAGTTCTTCACTAATAGGCTTAACTCATGTGATGCACAATTTAATCATGATCTACTTGTTAACTCAAAACAATTGACAAGCATCAAGTTATCCATAATAGTGATCTACAAGATTAAGCAAGTTTTTCCTTATACCAATTACCACATGCAACATTTTCTGAACCAACCAAACACCAATCAATTTATTTAATCAACTCTCCAAACAAATATAAGTGAAGCAAGAGAGTACTTTCTACAAAAGAAAGCTAATAGCTCTGAAAAGAGATACATGAAAACAAGAGCTAAAAGCTGAACAGCGCTAGATATGAATACTCAACAAATATAAGTGAAGAATAGGAGTATTCTCATGAAAAAGCGGAGCGTGTCTCTCTCCCAATCAAGAATGCTAGGGTCCAGTCAAGCTTTATTGAAAATAAAAGCAATACTGAAAATAAAAGCACACAGACGCTCCAAGAAAAGCACATATGATGTGAAAGAATTAAAATATAGTTTCACTAGAGATGACCTGATAATTTTGCGATGAAGAAGGGGATGCCTTGGGCATCCCCAAGCTTAGACGCTTGAGTCTTCTTGAAATATGCTGGGGAGATCCATGGGAGCCTCCCCAAGCTTAAGCTCTTCACTCTTCTTGATCCTATTATCATCCTTCTCTCTTGACCCTTGAAAACTTCCGTCACACCAAACTCAAAGTAAATCTCATTAGAGGGTTAGTGCATAATCAAAAACTCACATGTTCTATAAAGACGCAATATGATTGTTACTTTAAACATTAGCTACAGCCACTGATGTTATGTGAAGCTCTTCCACCCAAAAAAGAATTTCACTCAACACTAGTAAAAGAGAGAATGCAAAATAAAAAGGCATAATCTGTCTAAAACAGAACAGTCCGCAAAGACGAATTTTTTCGAGGCACTTACGACGCTCAGATCGAAAAACTTGAACTAATGAAAGATTCAGACATTCATAAAGATTACGCACAAAAATTTCAGATTTTTTCAATCTGGTGATTTTAAATTTCGTACAGTGAACAGCAAAAATCTGTTTCTGCGCAGCAATCAAAATTAAGCACCTTAACATTAGAGGCTACTCTTGGCACAACAATGCGAGAAAATAAAGATACAAAGGAGTTGCTACAGAAGTAAACAACTCCTTGACTCAATAAAGAAAAATTGCAGAAAAATAAAATGGGTTGCCTCCCATAAGCGCTTTTCTTTAACGCCTTTTAGCTAGGCACAAAGCATGCATCAAGTATTACCAAGTGAAGAAGCATCAACATCTTACGCTTACTCCTCTTACCTTACTTTAGGAAATATTTGGTTGCACATAGGTGAGGAGGCGAAATTCATAACTCCTCGGCCCACATCTATGTTGCTCCAAAGCGTTTCAGAAAGGATCTCCCAAGCGTAATTTGTCCTTCCTGCACATTCAATGAAATATAATCAATAGATACTGTTATCCCCAAGAGTTTTGTAAATACTCCTTCGGCTGCTCCCTTTGGTGTTTTAATGGTATTATCAGCCAAAGTTATCAATTTTCACATTTAGAAAGCCCAAAGGTTTAAGGAATCATAAATTTCACTAGGCATTAAACAAAATTCAGACATGATATCACATCGAGCATGGAAGGTTTCACCATTGATAACAACTTTCACAGAGGAATCCATCCCGATGGTTCAAAGTTTATTGGCTTATTATCATAATGTTCACGAATCTGATTATACCCTCTTTTAGACCGATATATTTGTTTCAAGAGCATTAATCTATCATTTATGCTTGTGAGAACTGGGTCAATTTTACTAATTGGAGGGCTAGAAATTGTAATCAACTTTTTAATAGCATTAAAAGCTTGATCCCCATCATGACGAAGGAAATCTCCTCCTACCACAGCATCTAAGGCATATCTGTAGCAAAGAACAAGACCAAAATAAAAGCTACTGAGGAGCAGGCTTAGAGTCATTTTAGGTTCAGTTTTAGCATAGGACTCATATTCTAGACCAAGCGTCTTTAAAACTCTCCTCACTTCCTTGCTTAAAAGTGATAATCTCCTTCAGGTGACACATAATGAGGAACAGAGATGATAACTAACAGAAAGCAAAACTGAAAATAAACTAAATGCAAGTAACTAATTTTTTTGTGTTTTTGATAATTGAAAGCAAACAAGATAAAATAAAATAAACTAAGCAAGACAAAAACAAAGTAAAGAGATTGGAAGTGTGAAACTCCCCTTGCAGAAGACTGCTACTCCCCGGCAACGGCGCCAGAAAAAGGCTTGATGCAAGACGTACTTGCTCGTTGGGAGACCCCAAGAGGAAGGTTTGATGTAGCCTAGCAGCAAGTTTTCCCTCAGTATGAAACCAAGGTTTATCGAACCAGTAGAGTAACGATTCTTCAGAAGGTTGTCAACAGCGAAATATGATGCGGCGCAACACCAGGGACTCCGGCGCTAACGTGGACCTGCACACAACACAATCACAATACTTTGCCCCAACGAAACAGTGAGGTTGTCAATCTCACCGGCTTGCTGAAAACAAAGGATTAAACGTCTCGTGTGGAAAATGAGTATTAAGTTGCAAGAATGAAAAAGGAACAGTTTGCAGTTTGTGGTTTAATCAATGTAAAGGAATTGGACCGGGGTCCACAGTTCACTAGTGGTGTCTCTCCATAAAGATATCTAACATGTTTGGTAAACAAATTACAGCTGGGCAATTGACAAATAGTGAGCGCATGACAATGCAAATACATGGCATGATGATTACTATGATATTTAATTGGGCATTACGACATGATACATAGACCGTCATCCAACTGCGTCTATGACTAATAATCCACCGCCGGGTTGTCATCCGAGTCCCCCGTTGGTATTAAGTTGCAAGCAACGGATAATCGCATTAAGTAAAGTGCGTAATGTAAACAAACACATATGCCCGTGGACATAGCATCGTTAGGTTATCCCTAGTGGCAACAGCACATCCACAACCTTAGAACTTTCTGTCACTGTCCCAGATTCAATGGAGGCATGAACCCACTATCTAGCATAAATACTCCCTCTTGGAGTCACAAGCATCTACTTGGCCAAATTATCTACTAGCAACGGAGAGCATGCAAGATCATAAATAACATAGGGCATAGATTGATAATCAACTTGACATAATATTCAATATTCATCGGATCCCAGCAAACACAACATGCAGCATTACAATAATATGACCTTGATCATGTAGGGCAGCTCACAAGATCTAAACATGATGGCACAAATAGGAGAGACAACCATCTAGCTACTGCTATGTACCCGTAGTCCAAGGATGAACTACTCACGCATCACCTCGGAGGCAGGCATGGCGATGTAGAAGCCTCCGGTGACGATTCCCCTCTCCGGCAGGGTGCCGGGAGGAGGTTCTGGACCCTCCCGAGCTAGGGTTGACGGCGGCGGCGTCTCTGGAACTTTTCGTGGATAATGGCTCAGGTACTTAGGGTTATTTTCTTGGGGGGAATAAGTAGGCAAAAGGGCGGCGGCTGGCGAGCCCCGTGGGGCCCACACCATATGAGGGCGCGGCCAAGGGGGCACCCGCGCCCTCATGGCGTGTGGGGCCCCTGTGGGCCTCCTCTGCTGCTTCTTTGCGTTATCTTGTGTCTTCTGAAAAAATAGCACCTCCCGAAAAGATTTCGTCCAATTCCGAGAATATTTCCAGACTAGCTTTTCTGGAATAAAAAAACAGCAGAAAACAGGAACTGGCACTTCGGCATCTTGTTAATAGGTTAGTCCCGGAAAATGTATAAAAGTGACATAAAGTAGATGCAAAACATGTAGCAATAGGTATAAAACAAGCATGGAACATCAAAAATTCTAGATACGTTGGAGACGTATCAGGGGGCCGGTGAATTTGCTGGGAGCCATGGCGGGCAGATCTGAAGGGAAATGGCGGGATCGGCCGGTAGGGGAGGGTGTATGTGGGGGCGAAAATGAAGGGAAAGAGCAAAAATGGCGGGCTAAAATGGAGGGAAGGACCAAAATATGGAGGGAAATCGCCGTGGCTCGCCGACAGGTCTGGCCCACGGACGCCTTTTGCCCCCCCCCCCCCAAGCGAGCCCCTACGCGCTGGGTTTGGCTTGGGTGCGCCGGCGCAAAACGGCGCTAAGTGAGGTTCTGGGGGGAGGGGGGGTGGGGGGGGGTGACCGGTAGAAAACGGCGCAAAAAAGGCCTCTTGGGGGGGGGGGCGCTGGGGGGGGGGCGGCTGGAGATGCCCCAAGTTGGCCAGTCAGCAATCCATTGCTTAACCGCCTCTTTTTTCCTTCCCTTTCGCTCTATGAGCCCAGAGTGTGGTTGTTTCAATCCCTTGTCTGACCACAGTTTGAATCGGCTGTTGTATGTTGTCAAACACTTTCCGGTTTCTAGATAGCCAGACGCTCCAAAGGGCTGCTGTGATCACCAAGTCCCAAGCTCTCTCTTTTCGTCTGGTACATTGTTTTCTAGCACCCCCGTATATGTCTTCCAGCTCCGTAACATCATTGAGACGAATGCCTAACGCTGTCAAGATTTGTCTGGTACGCACACAATCTGTCACAAAGTGCTCCACAGTTTCAGCAACCTGACAACCAAACGGACACTTGTCGTTGTTGACAATTTGCTGTTTGTGCAGTACCGATCTCACCTTAATCCTACCCTTCACCGGGAGCCAAGCATTAGGAGCAGCACATTTCCAGACTCTGGAGGCAGTAATGTGGTCCACTCCTCCCCAATTCAACAGCCTATACATGTTCCTGATGGAAAACTTTTCTGCAGTATTTAACCTCCATCCCCTTGCATCGGCCTTCTCTTGGTCTAGTGAGCATGAGGCTAGGAAGGCCATCAGTGCCACCCTTTCAGCTTCAGCTCTGTCGGAGGTAATATGGTTTAGTGGAATGCTCCAGACACCATTGTTCCAGCAATCAGCCACCGAAATATTTGGTCTTGTTGTGTGTGAGAAGAGAGCAGGGAATTGGGCACATAAAGGTCCATTAGTTGTCCATTTGTCCTTCCACAGAGAGGTGGTGGCTCCATTACCCAATTGCACACACGTAGCACTTCTATAATCGGAGATTAGCCCATTGATCTGAGACCACATTCTAGTCTGAGGCAGTTTCGGGTCCCAAAGATCTTTGTCTTTGATATGTACCGTCATCACCCATTTAGCCCATGGTGATTCAGGTTCAGTGAGAAGTCTGTGCACAAATTTGGTCAGTAAGCAAGTGTTTTGAATTTGGAGACTTTTTATGCCCAATCCTCCTTCCGAAATATCCCTGCAAACAAAATCCCAAGCCACAAGACAGTCACTTCCATTCACTGTCATTTTCCCTTTCCAGAAGAACGACCTCATAAGTTTTTCCATTTCAATGATAACCCACTGGGGCAATTTGATGCACGACATAAGAGCATCTCCACCGGGGGCCTCCAAATGACCCCCCAAAGGCTCATCGGGGGGTCCGGACGGCCAAAAACGCCACCAGCGGCACCCGCAAAAGGGTCGCCCAGTGTCCGGCACCCCCTAAGAGGCCTCCAAATTTGGAGGCCCTCTCGGGGGAGCGGACATCGGGGCGGACATGGCCCTGACAGGGCTGGCACGCCCGTCATACGCACAGTCCCGCACAGGCGTTATTAATCGTGCCGTGCAAGAGGCCGGTGTGGCCGCGTTAATGGCGCCCATTCGTAGGCGGTTTCCAACGCGACGCGACGGACGCCGGTGCGCCTGCTCCCACGCAAGCCATTAACGGCAGCCAGGCGACGCGATGGCTCCCCAGGCGGCCAGGCCACGAGGCCGGCGTTGCGGATTTCCCACGCGTCGCATTTACGCCGGCCGCACCGCCCCCTCGCCATGTTAAAAGCCGGCGCCCGTGGCCGTGCTTATCCACCCCACCCTCCTCTCCACCTTCTCGCCCTCCTTTCCAACTCCGGCGAGCCCGCCATGGCGTTCAGCGGTCGCACCATCTTCAGCGAGGACGCCTGGGAGCTGCACCGGTACGGGCTCCTCGCACCACCCGACTGCCGGCTGCCCAAGCACTGGTCCATCTCGGCCGGTGGCCTCCCCATGCCACCGCTGCCTGAGACGGACGAGCAGATGGGGCGGTTCATCGCTCGTCGGCGCAGCTGGATGACGCCGGCGGAGTCGGGCCTCCCCGAGAACGACGGCGGCGAGGCCAACTGGGGCCGCTGGATGGAGCGCTTCGAGCGCGAGCGGGCGGCTGTCATCGCCACCAACGACGGCCCGAGATCGCGCGAGACGCGCTACAACGCCGCCGGCCGCAAAGAATGGTGGGGAGCAACCGGCCACACGGTTGCCTCCGCCATCGAAGCTGCACGCCGCCACGCTGCCACGGGCAGCGCAATCCCCTTCCGCCTCCTCCCGCCGGTGCCGCGCTTCCCTCCGCGCCAGGTTGTGAAGGTGGAGGGCCGCTCCTCACCACGGAGCGCTGGTGGCAGCATCACCATCCGCGAACGCCGCCAGCATTTGCCACCACGCCTGCGCGGGCGCCTCTTCCTCCGTCGCCCCAGGGCGGAGGCAATGCCGGTGGACGACATGCCGTCCGAGATGCGGAACGAGCACGACGGCGATAGCCCGGGCTTCCTGGCGGCGCTCTCCGAGTCGGCGGCGGACATCGAGCAGGACTCGCCGGGCCTCTTGGCGACCCTGGCGATGACAGCCTCCTCCTCCTCCGGCCCATCCACCAGCCACGCGCCGGGCAACGACGGCACGTCCTCCAGCCACGCGCCACGCCGCGACGGAGCCTCCTCCAGCCGTGCTGGCTCCTCCGCGGCGCCGGTGAAGATCGAGGATGACAGCGACGACGACAGCTGGTGGGACACCGTGTAGGCTAGGCGGCTAGGGTTAGGTTTAACAAATTTTGTTCAAAATTATTGTAATATATAACAAATATGAATGAAATTTGAAAACCGTTTAATTTTTTTGCATTTTTTGTTAAACATGTTTAAATACAAATTCCGCCCGCAAGGTGTTCGATGTATTGCTCAAACCTAGGGCGGGTGTGACGCTGTGGGCAGCCTCCAAATCTCGGACGGACACATGTCCGGCACCCCCAATTAGGTCTCAATTGGGGGGGTGCTGGACACGAATTTGGAGATTCCCGGTCGAGATGCTCTAAGATAGGTTGGGAGGGCTGAGAGGACTGATTTTGTGAGAGTCAGTCTCCCTCCACTAGTTTTTTACTCTGTAGCATTTTCAAATTACAAAGAGGAATTGTCTTGTAGTGTCAGTAGTTGGCGGAGGGAGCACGCAATGACGCAACCAATCTCCATGACCAATACGGTCAAGAGGAAGCAAAGGCAGCGAGGCAGTGGTTCAGCCTGCAGAGCTGCTTATCACCTGCAAAGGCGCAAAGCCAGCAGCTTTTACATGGCGCTCGCTGCCATTGGGAATACACCGCCTGCCCTCCACGATTCCATTTAGCTTCCCTTCCTTCAACCTCTTCTTGTCTTCATTTCTTCCATCTGAGAGAGATAGAGAGAGATAGCGAGGGAGGGAGGGAGGCGAGGCGAGAAGAAGCGGCGGCCATGGCTGGACAGGTGAGGAAGAAGGAGCTAGATGGCGTAGTCATGCAGGCCATGAGCGCCCAGAAGAACCTCCGGCCCCAGCGCGACCGCCTCCTGCAGCTCGGGCGCCGGCTACAGCAGCTCCGCCCCGGCGACGACGACGCGGACAGGATCAAGATAGCTCGCCTCTGACATCTTCAAGGTCTACTGCATCGGCATCGAGTACGGCGCGTGCTCCATCTACACCTGCCTCGAGCTGGCCGCCCGGAACGGCGCCCGCATGCTTCGCCCTCAACCCCGCGTTCGGCATCATGCCCAACGAGCAGCTCTACGACGCGCTCCTCGCGCAGCACCTCCCTGCACGCCCACCACCCAGGCCGAGGCCTTCTCCCGCGTCGAGGCCGCCTTCTACGCCGTCAAGCTGCCCCAGGAGCACCACCTCCCGCGCTGCTTCGAGCAATTAGTCGGCGTCTACCCGACCCTCGTTCCCGTCGAATCCTCCGACAACAGCAGCGAGGAGGACGAGGATGAATCGGTCGCCGCCGTCACGGAGCACCTCGCCAAGGCCGACCTCTCGGACCCTGTCCTGGCCGCCACCGACAAGACCCCTCAGCCTGCGCCGTGGACCTGGACAAGGCGCGCGACTACCTCGACCGCGCCTGCTCGGTCATGAGCCTCGCCGTCAAGCACCTCGCTGTCGCCGTCCTCTGCAGGTTCATGGACCCCAAGGAGGCCGCCAGCCTCTCCGAATTCACCGACAGCGTCGTCTACATCTCTGAGGTACCACTTCCTGGGTTCGCTACTCCTACTACCACTAGATCTGTCCATCGATGTGTAGACTACAGTTGCATCAACTCTTTATCGAAAAAAAGTTGCATCAACTGATCTTGAATCTAATCAACAACCGCTTCATTTTTGTTCACTTCATCGCAGGACGGACCCTACCCATCATCAGATGACTGATTCACCTCATCGATCGAGGCTGTGAAGCGATGAAGGCGGTGGGATTCCTTGCGTTGTTCATTCAAGCCGACCGCTCATTTCAGCTCGGTTGTATTAATATCTGCTGTTATCTACTCCGTAGCTAGTTTAATTTCTGGATGACCTGGCCGTGGCTATCTTAGCTTGATTCCGAGTAAACCTAATGTAATGGTTACCCTGATCATATCTATGTAGACGATCGAATTGCAGCAGCCCATCTCTGTATTGTGATATCAGGGATGCAATCATGCAATGTTTTGTGTTGTTATTACTATCCCCAGTTTGGTAAAATCTTGTTCTGCAGTATTCTGGTTTTGATCCATATGGTCACCAAGAAGGGTATCTCTGAATTCTGAAACTATCGGAGACGCCATGATTTGATCATGCTTTGTGATTGCCTCCTAGCTAATTTCGTTAAGTGCTTCACCTAATAGCTAGAGGGTGTCAAGCAATGAAGCGGGTGGGATGGGATCCCTTTGCATTGTTTAACCAAGCCGAGCGTTCATTAGTCGTTTCATGGACACAGTGTTTTGGGTCTTAGGTGCAGATGCACCCGTTATGTAAAAATAATCTTAAACACTTTTGAAAATGCTAAAAAGTTCAAACAAAAATTTCAGATATAAATAAAAAAATTCACACAAAAAGTTTCATAAAAATGTCATTTTTGTGGCCTGGGTAAAAAGACAAATAAATATTTCTTGAAAATTTATTTTGGAGCGTCATAATTTGTATTTTTTACACAAGTCACAAAAAGGTTATTTTTTCCCAAATATAACATAGAATATGCGGGAGTATATACGAAATTTTTGTTTATAATTTTCTGACATTTTAGGAGGTACATATAAACCTATGAGCCAAACATGATTTCCTTTTCATCTACTTATTATGCCTTACGGAGGTAGTATTTAGTCAATGGTTTTGTTTCGTTTGACATGGATTTTCAGTTGGATCACATCCTCTGTTTTTCTTTTAATCAAGTTCGAGTTTCTTCATCGTTGGCAACGATTGAGTGATTGTCAGTAGGATTCTAGGGAGCATGCAGTGCTCCTCGTCGGTCACTCTATGAGTTTTCTTGGTGACCATCATAAATCAAAACCACAATAATGCAGTGCACAATTTTACCATACTGGGGATACATTATGAGTCGATTGCTATCTTAGGATGGACCCAAACAAATAACATCGCTAAACATGGCATCTCCGATATCAAAATTCAGAAATTACAAAAAACATGATCAAGTCATGGCAATCCAATCGTCCACGCATATAGATGCATGTGCAGTGTTACATTACATTACCTGGGACAAAGCTACGATAGCCACGACCGTGCATAATTTGAACTAGCTATATAGCAGCAGATTCGTCTAAATGAAGTGAACTGAAAATATAAGGTTGCAAACCAGAAATCAAAGGTAAATTAAACTACTAATGAGCGCTCGGCTTGGATAAACAATGCACCTTGTTCATCTGTTGACAACCTCGATCCGACTAGGTGAATCAGGGAATAAAACAAAGCTAGCTAATCAATCGCTATCACTCTGATACGCTGATGGATAAGGTCCTTTCTGCAGTTTAAACAGAATGAATTGGATTAGTTTAGTGGACTGATCCATGCAAATACAGGGAGATAAACATCAGATTACTAGTAGCACCAAAGGCAGTGAGTAGCACCTCAGAGATATATTTGTGTTGGTTGGTGAACTCCGAGAGGCTGGCTGCATCCTTGGGGTCGAGGAAGCTGGAGAGGACGACGACGGCGAGGTCGATGTGCCTGACGGCGAGGCTCGCGAGGGAGCACGCGCAGTAGAGGTAGGTAAGCGCATGGTCCACGTCAATGCTGCTGGACGTCTGAGGGGCCGTGCGAGCGGCGGCGGCGGCCGGGTTGGGGAGGCCGTTCTTGGCGAGGTGCTCCATGCCGGCGGCGACCGGATCGTCTGAGTAGTCAAGCATTCCGCTGACCCGCGGGGGCCCGCCGGTGACGTTGGGCGGCCGTTCGCCAATGAGGAGCTCGATGCAGCGCGGGACGTGGTGCTCCTGGAGCAGCTTGACGGCGTTGAAGGTGGCCTCGAAGGCCTCGGTCTGGGTGGTCGGGCGCGGGGAGAACCGCTGCGCGAGCAGCACGTCGTAGAGCTGCTCGTCGGGGATGACGGACATGGTGATGTTGAAGTCCAGGCGGCCGCCGTTCCGGACCGCCAGCTCGAGGCAGCTGGCGAGATAGCGGGCGCCAGCCTCGATGCCGATGTAGTAGACGTCGAAGAGGTCCATGCCGAGCTCCCAGATCCTGTCCGCGTGGTCATCGCCGGGACTCAGCTGCTTCAGCTGGCGCCGGAGGTGCACGAGGCGGTCACGCTGGGGCCGGATGTTCTTCGCGGCAAGCATGGCCTGCATGAGGACGACATCTAGCTCCTTCTTGCTCACCTGCCCAGCCATGGACACGGCTTCTTCTCGCCGAGCTGAGTCAGGGCAAGACAAGAGAGCCGGCGAGGTGCGAGGAAGCGAAGCAAAATGGAGTGGAAGTGGTCTGCACCTATTGGCAGCTAACGCCATGTAAAAACTGCTGCCTTTGCGCCTTTGACCGTATTGGTCATGGAGATTGCTTGCGTGCTCCCTGTCACTCCAAGACAATTATCTTTTTGTAATTTGAAAATGGTACAAAATAGCCATTGTAAAGAAACACATATTTGCTTGTCCACTACGACAATGAAGTGCGAAGTTCAATTTTCATCAGGGTGGTTCAAAAGAATCAGTATGTACGCTATTATACTCCCCTCTTCGAAGCAAAAACTTATACAGTACCTTTCCAGTCCGAAAAAACTGGTCGCGGGTTATACATACGGTTTGTACATGGTACACAATATTCTCCCGACACATTTTGGATCCGAGGTAGTATGTGAAGTGTTCCAATCCATTTAACGGATCAAGCGTTTTTGTTCACCCTAGCGTGCGCGACACGTCGTAGCGAAAGGCTAACGATGGGGTCCCAACGATCCCTCATCCTTATCCCTCTATTTCGAATTATGGGTTGTTCTAAAAAAAATTGTAAATCGCACGTATCTAGATACATATTAATGTGTCTGCTCACTCATTTCAGTCTATATGTAATCCATGTTAAAAGTATCCAAAATATTTTATAATTTGGAACACAAGGAAGTACGATTACAACTAGTTGCCAAAAGAAGAGTTGAATCTAGCACCATGATACACACAAACTACAGTTTCATGTTGGTGGTTTTGTTTTGGAGGACCAAGGGCAAATAACTGAAGGAGTCTTGCATCTTACCAGAAACTTCGGCTATTTCATTTTATGGTATAGGCCTTCATGGTAAACGGATTACATCACTTAAGAAAGAGGATAAGAAAAAAGTGTATGTGTGTGTGGATAGAGAAACTGAAAAGTGGGGCTGATACGTAGAGTTTTGTACACGCATACTGTATGAATTCCCCGAGAGAGCACTCAAACTTGAGGTGTGCTTGGGTGGCCGGGGGGGGCCTTTGGGGTCCCCGGTGTGGGTTGTTTATTGTGCACGAGCCCCTAAAGAGCCTTTCGAGGTGTTCCCATTTCTAAGTTACATTTTTATAGGGTTCCTTTTGTACAATTATTCTGTGATGTGAAGTTTTTAAGCTAGAAAAACTTGCACTTAGCACTTTTGAACCGGCTTTATCGCAAAAGGAATTGTGGCCCGTAGGCTGCAGTGATGTGTTGCTAGTACCCACTCATTTCTATTTATTTTTTGATTTGTACGTATACAGATGTATATAGACATATATCATGTGTAGATTCACTCATTTTGCTCCAAACATAGTTCTACTGAAATCTCTAAAACATACTACCTCCAGTCCGAAAAAACTGTCGTGAAAAGTGAACAAACCGTAGTACAAAAGACATGTTTAAGTCTTGGCAGTTAATACTGGGGAGTATTTTATTTTGAAACATAGTGAATGAATGGTACACTAGTGGAAAAACCACCTATGGTCCCGGTTCGGTTGGGCCATCAGTCCCGGTTGCCCAACCGGGACTGGCCAATCGGGACCAATGCTGGTCCCGGTTGGTCCAAGAACCGGGACCAATAGGTGGCCGCGTGGCCAGGTCAGGCTGGGCCTGGGGGAGGCTCATTGGTCCCGGTTCTTAATACGAACCGGGACCAATGTGTGACTTTTTTTTTTTTGGTATTTAGGGTTTAGGGTGCCCCCTCTCCCTCTCGCCGGTGCCCCCTCTCGCCGGTGCCCCCTCTCCCTCTCGCCGGTGCCCCCTCTCCCTCTCGCCAGTGACCCTCTCGCCGGTGCCCCTCTCCCTCTCGCCGGTGCCCCCTCTCCCTCTCGCCGGTGCCCTCTCCTCTCGCCGGTGCCTCCGTCGTCTCCCCTTCTTCGCATCGCCGACGTGCTCTCCATCGTTTCCGTACGCATGTTATACGCTCTACTATATACACAGTACACATTGATGCATACATAATTAATATTCGATCTCTTGCGAGAATACAACTATTTAATTACATGGAGATAGATCAAGCCATCAAGGGATATGTAGTTCATCGTCCGAAGCATAATGTTCTCCCTTTTCATCGATGACATCCTAAGCAGGAATCCCGCCAATTCCTCTTGAATTGCTCCTACGCGCAGTTTTGGGTCGAGCGTCTCCCGCATGTCGCTCAAATGAGTTGTTTTCCGCTCAGTGGTCAACTCGCGAATGAACTCGCAAACGTAGAATCCACATAAATTACTCCCCGGTGGCTGCTGCGGACATGTCACCGATTTAAAAGTTAGCTCATCTTTGAATGGACCTTCTACCTTCTGTTTGAAAATTGTTCAACACCTGCTTTGGCAAAGAACATGAACAAAGGAGTTATTAATTACTTGACATCAGGGAACGAACGAAAGAGGGCGATATAATGCGATAATGATTGAAATTACTTGTTGAGCATTTCTTTCATGTCGGACCACAACGCTTGGTCCCAATTTAATGAGTCTTGCACTTCAACTATGGACTTGTCAGGTTGAATGCTTAGCAGAATCCAGTGGGCCCTGCGGACGTTTACATAAAGCAGACATATGCATAGCTCATCAATTACACTTAACATCGAGAAAGCCAAATAAAAATATGTACAAGACAGAAACACTCACCTGAAGTTGTAAGGAAATAGTATTTCCGTACAGAAATGTTGCATGGTTAAAAAGGTGGTCAGGTCATTCTCCACGTCTTTGGGAATTTGGCTAAAGTATATGAATTCACGATATATGGGTCAACGAACCCAACCTCAAAAACTCGAGTTCTTTTGCATTCCAGCATCTTCATTCTGCATAATAGCGTACAAAAGGATATATATATATAGTCAGGATAATATAATACAGGCAATGAACGAGCTGAGCTAGAGACTTAATTACGAAAATAAATCACTTACAGACAATAGCAAGAGAGGATAGATTTGTCGATGTCGCGCTTTTGGAATAACTGGAACAGTTCAGTTAGTTGAACCTGTATAATGTAAGGTTTGAAGAAATGGTCCACTCTAACGTCCACCGGAAACCACTCTTTCGGGCCCTTCTTTGATGTGTGCACCAGGTACCAGGTATGCAGATTTCGCATATGTGTTGATAGACCCGCGAGCTCCACATTACTGACCATAGGCTCCCCTTGGACATATTTCCGTGCCATCTCTAAAATTGGCGCACTTTCATAGCCTAAAAGTTGACCAAGGCTCATACCCATGACGGTAGCATTTTCCTTGGCCTGCGATACAGTGATACCAAGTTCTTTAGCAGCAGCCAGGGCTCTGGGGTCCAATAATTCCATGTCCTGATCCATAGCGGCTTTGAAGTCCTTGTCGACATCGGAACACACTATGAGCGGGGCGACCGATTGATTTTTCTGCTGTCCGAGCTGGGCAATTTGTTTCCCGCTTTTTGCACTACTTCCCTTGTTCTGCTCAGACTGGGCACGTGCTAGCCTCTTAAGTTCACGACCATAGTCAGATGGCAGATTCATCGATATCTGGGATGGGCCATCAAGGAAGGACTTAGCCCACTTTTTGGTTTTTTCATCATATACCATCTTTGGCTCGGGCTTTTTTGGTGCAAAAAAAGCCTTATTGTAGGCAGCCACTACCTCGGCGTTTTCCGCTTCAGTCCTGTCATAAGGTCTCTTGGGAGGAACCGACGGGATGTCGACTATCTTCTGAGTGCGACCTCTCTTCTGAGTGCGGAGCGAGGGAGCGGCGTTGGTCCGTTTCTTCTGGTGAGACGGCTGCACTGATTTTTGGGGACGCGGCGGTGGAGACGGCTGCGCTGGAGAATGCTGAGGCGGTGAAGAGGACGGCTGCGCTGGAGAATGCTGAGGCGGTGAAGAGGACTGTTGCGCTGGAGAATGCTGAGGAGTCGATGGCCTTGGCTGCCAGTTCGGAAGCACGATGAATTCCTTTGGCCATAGAATTGGCGCTTTCTTGGCTTCTCCAAGTTCAAGCACCTCCCCATCTTCACCTGCAGGGTGGTGCAGCTTCAGCTCCTCAAAATCTTTCATCACTGCATCCACCCCGACAACAGCGTAGCCATTTGGAACCGGAGCAAAATGGTAAGTTGGATTAGGTCCAATTGGTAGGGCATAGCCGACCGCCACCTTCATGGATAAGTTATAAACTTTCAGATGTAGCTCACAAGGCGTGCTCTCTGTGATATCATCCACTGGGTAGCGACGAAGAGGAGCCACTGCATCATCATTACCATCCTGGAGCTCCGTGGAAGCCACGCTGCTTTTTCGATTCGATGGGGCACCGGTACCATCGCATGCAGCTTCTACCATGTGCCGCTGAGATTGGCCGCTAGTACCTTGCTGGCTAAGTGCGGTAATTTGTTCCTTGTGCAGCTTTAATTCTTCTTCTATATTACGCAGCCGGTCTGCAGCAGCGCGTGCTTCCATTGCCTCCCTTTCCTTTCTCCTCTGATGGCTTCTATCAGGAAATTTCTTCCTGTGCTCGGGAATCGCAATTGTCTTGGGCTTGGAGCCTATCACGCCTCGTAACCGTCCGTCGTGTTCCTTATTCCCAAGGGCGCGTGTGAGCTCGTCATCCTCTCTATCGGGACTGAACCGTCCCTCTTCAACATCCTTGAATGCATTTCTAATATCTTCGATGGGTAGTAGGGGATTATCTTTGTGTCGTCTGTTATATATGCACTTCCCTTCTGCGTCCAACGTGCCCCCATGCCCGTAAAACCAATTTCTTGCCCGTTTGGTCCATGTATGTGGCTCTGGAGTGATCCCTTTAGCCAGATACTCCGCCTCAAGTTTCTCCCACTTAGGGATGTTATGGGCGTAGTTTGGGTACAACAACTTTCTGTTATCCTCAAGCATGGCCTCCAACTTTAGCTTCTCCTTTTCTGTATCGCATTCTCGCTTTGCATCAGAAATGACCCTACCAAGACCATCAGCGGGCTCATCTGATGCCCGATGTTCACCTCCTTCTTCTTCAACGTCTTCCATTACAGTATCACCGCATTCCTCAGGGAACATAGGATAGTTGTCATCATCCTCCTCTTCTTCATCGTTTTCCATCCTAACCCCTCTTTCTCCGTGCTTGGTCCAACAATTATAGCTGGGCATGAAACCTCTCCGAAGCACGTGCTCTTGAATTTTTTTCGGGTCAGAGTACTCCCTGACGTTCCGACACTTATCACATGGACAAGGCATAAAATTATTCACTTTGTTTGCCTCAGCCACATCGAGAAATTTATGCAGGCCTGCAATAAACTCGGAACAGCGTCGTTCGCCGTACATCCATCGCATCCGTGCATCCATCTGCATCATATATCTAATTAAGTTTATCAAATACCATTACAATAACATCGTGAATAGTGAAATGACCACCGTACATCGACACGTGCAATATTTCTGTATCAATTACAGATGAAAAGGATATAGTTGCTAACCTCGGCCGAGGATATCATCTTGTGCGAACTTAAGTGTGGCTCGGGCATTTCATCGAACACATCTTGTGCGTGGCAAAGAAAAAAAAACTAGCACCCACTTCCCACCAATCCAACCAGAAAAAAAACAGAGGAGAGAAGAGAGGGGGGGGGGGGTGGGGGTTATATATAGGCAGGGGAGGTATTGGTCCCGGTTCTTGCCAAGAACCGGGACCAAAGAGCCGGCCACGTGAGCTTTGGTCCCGGTTCTTGCCAAGAACCGGGACCAATACCTCCCCTGCCTCCCCCCCCCTCTCTTCTCTCCTCTGTTTTTCTTAGCAGCAGCGGTCCTTTTACTTGATGACGTCTGAATAGAATAATTTTTTTGTAAAATTTGAAAAAGATGAAAAAAGGAAAGAAGTTGGAGAGAGAATACTTATTTATCGATGTACGGATAGAAATTGTCATCTTGTTTGACATCTTTTTTGAAGGATAGTTGTTTCATCAGTGTGTCCATATAATTTTTTCGATATCCCGTAGCAACGCACGGGCATTCAGCTAGTATATATATAGATAGTCTCTACTCATCAACGATATTAAGATGAATCCAAATATTTCGGTCATTACATAGATATAGTTTTTGGAATCCGAATTTGACCGAATAATACATGAGAAGGACACGCACGTCACTACATATAGTCTACTCATCAAGGACACGCACATTAAGATGATCGTAGTTGGTATTGTAGCCACGTAGACTGTCCCACTTCCGTGCAATCTCGAAGCCGAGGCGAGCGTCCAAAGCAGCATACGTGACTTGATCGTAGCTCAATGGAACTTTGCCCCATCCGAAAATTAGGTCTTCTTCCAACGGCGTCAACTCCTTGTCGTTCTTCTTGTATTTCTTCTTCATCTCAAGATTTGTCCCAATGATAGCATTGGAGAGAGCATAGAGACTCGGAGTAAGATTGCCGGTTGGGTTCCGGCGATCCCTCTGCGCAGGTCGACCGCGGACCGAATAATAATTCCGTAGTAGCCCAGCATCCGTATGTCATTGTGGATAGCCACGCCGTAGAACTTGATTGTCTCGTCACCTAAGAAATCCACGAGGAGCTGCGGCACCCGATCAGCCTCGCAGATTTGGAAGACAAGAGTCTCGGTCGCCACCGAGAGTTGAAGGACGGCGGCGCGCTGCTGAGTATCCTTCCGCCGAGGGTCGGTGAACTCGCAGTCGAGTCCAACGGCTTTTAACGGTGCGGCGTCGAGGAAGTACTTCTTCACGTCGCGGATCCACCTCTCCACACGCCATGCACGGAGGGTGACCCATACCTTGAACTTCATGCCTTCCTTCTCGTAGTAGTACAACCGAGACCGAGGCGGGCGCGCGAGTGGCTCCATTGGAAGAGAGGAGAAGGAGATCGAGGATGGAGGAGAGGAGATGAAGGAGATGGAGAATAGTGTTCCATTTTTATAGGGGCGGAGAGGGAGGCCGGCGGTCAGGGGAGGCCGGCGGCCGTGCATTACTCCGGCGTGCTGATCGCTCGTCTTCTGGCCGCGGTGATCGAAAAACGGCGGCCGCGCGTGTAATCAAAACGCGCGCTGGAATCGAACGGTTACAGGTATTGGTCCCGGTTCTTGGTAAGAACCGGGACCAAAGCTCCGCGCCACGCCACGTGGCCGGCTCTGGAGCATTGGTCCCGGTTCTTGCCAAGAACCGGGACCAATGCCCCGAACCGAACCGGGACCAATGCCCCACGGGGGCCTGGCAGCTCGAACCGGGACCAGTGCCTGGCACTGGTCCCGGTTTTTGCCTGAACCGGGGCTAATGGGCAAACAGTACTCCAGACGAAAGGTCCTTTTTCTACTAGTGGTAGCGCCGCTCGCAAGCAGCACCATAGGCGAACGTTGTGGTCTGACCATGACCTCGGTGAACACGAGGCAAGGGAGAGGCTGTATAGGTGGGCCCGTCTGCAAAGCGACCAGGAGTTTCTGGCCAAGTGTGTTGGTCGAGAAGCTTTGGCTTCTGCCTCGTCCAATTGTAGTGCACGCACCAGGTAAAATATTTAAAGAGCTCGTCTTCTCCCGCAAGCTACACAGAGAGGAGGAGGACAGGAAAGGAGCTCATCCATCAACGTGTTTCTTTCGAGTAGAGATTCTACCTCCCGGTATATAGGCGGGATCTAGTGATTCCTTTGATGAAATCATATTACAAGTTTTTAAAATTATGTTGTCAATAATGTACCCTACAAACGTGTGAAGTTTCAATTTGAAATGCCTTATATATTTTTTTGAGCCTTGAAATGCCTTATATTTTGATCTACACAAAAATGACAAACGTTTGGATTTGAGTATACACTTTAAAATCTCTAAAATATACAAGATTTTCTCATATTTGTCTAGCTCATAGCACAGTGCATTGTGATTTTGCGTACAAGTACGATGCACGTTGACTACACCCATATTTGTTTTAAATTTTTTCTAAAACTATTAAAAATAATTTTGAATTTTTTAAAAGAAGTGAGCATTGGATGTTGGGAGCCAAATTGACTTTTGGTTTATTTGTTTCTAGTCAAATGTTTTTTATTTGGTTTGGCACGGATATTCAGCACGATCACATCCATTGTTTGTTTGTTAATTACGTTCCAGTTTTCCTCAACTTTGTCAAAATTTGAATAATTTTCCGTACGATTCAAGGAGTACTGCACTATTGCTGCTCCTCGGGCAGTTCCAAGAATCAAAACCTCACAGATAGATGACTAAGTCGATATCTATCCTAAATGCAGAACCCGACTTGACCAAACTGGTGTACATGATGAGTGGATAGGGGTGTCCTAATAGAATGGAAACAAATAACATGACAAAACATGATTAAAACATGGCATCTCCGAGATCACAATTCAGAAATGGGCTGATGCAATCCGATCGTCCACACAGATAAATGCAGGTGCAGTATTACATTTCATTACCCGGAATCAAGCCACAGCCATCCAGAACTGAGAAACTGAACTAGCTACGGTAGAGGGCAGCAAACTATTCAAGACGACCTGAACTGAAATTATAATTAAGGTTGCAACTAGAAATCATAAGTGAATTGAACTACTGATGAGAGCTCAGCTTGGATCAACAATCCACGGGATCCAATCATCCCCCTTCACCGCTTGACTGCGTCGATCTGACCAGGCGAATCAGGTACAAAACAAGATAGCTAGTCAATCGTCCTCAGTCGGAGGGTAACAGCGTTTCCCCTCCTGCAGTTAGAACAAAATGAATTGGAAAGATGAACGGATTGATCCATGAAATGGAAATTTAGTGAGTAATAGGTACGTAGGAGTACCTCGGTGACGTACCCGACTTTGTCGGTGAAGTTGGAGAGGCTGGCGACCTTCTCGGGGTCGTGGATGCTGGAGATGACGGCGATGGCGAGGTCGATGTGGCTGACGGCGAGGCTCACGAGGGAGCACGCGCGGTGGAGGTAGGTGAGCGCTAGGTCCACGTCAAGGTTGCTGGCCACGTGAGGGGCCTTGTCAGTGGCCTTACGAGTGGCGCCGGTCGCCCGGGGTGTCATGACCTCCCTGGGGAGGCCGTTCTTGGCGATGTGCTCGGCGGCGGCGGCGGCGACCGGGTCGTCTGGGTAGCCGAAATTCATGGTCCGCGGGATCTCGCCTCTGGCGACATTGGGCGGCCGTTCGCCGATGAGGAGCTCGATGCAGCGCGACAGGTGGTGCGTCTGGTTTTGCTTCTCATCTCAGCCCCCTTGGGATCTTGTCTTGTTTTGCTTCTCCCCTGACCCGGCTAGGTGAGAAGAAGAGGCGGCCATGGCTGGACAGGCGAGCACGGAAGGTCTAGGGACCGGCCTCATGCAGGCCATGCTCGCCATCAAGACCATCCGTCCCCCTCAACTAGCAGTTTTAAGAGGTGGGCAAGATACGTCTCTGTAAACAATTGTTGGGGAAAATCATCCACTCGCAGAGCCGGTCCAATAAAATTTGGGACCGACGCGAATCTAATGAATACAATTTATACTAAAATCTTATACTTCTATGTGTTTTATTTTTAGCATTTTATAATATTACAAGTATAATTTATGTTTGTTTGCATATTTTGACAACATATAACTTGTGTGTTTTTATTTATAGTGATTTTATCGAAAGATACTAAATTGTATTTGCGTAACAATGTCTATCCCAAAACTATGTTTTCTACAATGCATAATCTATATAAGTTAAAATATTTATGATAAAGATTTGTAAAGAGTACGATCTAACAAATGTCTCAGTAGAGGTTTCTAGTGTATGGCTAATTAAACATCTTTATAGAAATTTTGTAGAGTATAAGTTGAACCAATGGCACTAATTTTTTATGGTCAAAATTTAATAAAGTGTGCATGCTTTCTTGGTATTGAAACAACATTGTTTAGAGTAATCACCATGAAAAAATACTGTTGATTCTAATATGTTAGAGTAATCAACATTGTTTAAAGTAAGCCCTAGAGTGAAACGAAGGCACGTCACTGTCCTCGTCCCTCAATCACCCAAATAGGACAAAACTTGACGTGGTAGAGGTTGTAAGACCCCTGATACGTCTCAAACACATTTATAATTTTTGATGTTTCATTTTATATCATGCCTATTGTTACATGTTTTATATACACTTCATAGTATTTTTACATATTTTCTAGGACTAACCTATTAACAAGATGCCACAGTGTCAGTTCCTGTTTTCTGCTGTTTTTCCGTTTCAGAAAAGCTAGTCGGGGAATATTCTCGGAATTGGACGAAAACCAACAGAGGTCCCTATTTCACCGACACGTCCACAGAGACCAAAGGGAAGACAGAGAGGCGCCAGAGGGCGGCCACACCACCCTAGGGCGTGGCCCCCATGCCAGGCGCGCCGAGGGGTGGTGTGGGCTCCTCGGTTGCCCTCCGACGCCGCCCCTTCGCCTATTTATTCCTCCTGCCCCGAAAACCCTAAACAACCCGAAGGATTTCTCCAGAAAAGCTATGTAGCGCCGCCGCCACTAAAAACCCTAATTCGGGGACAGAAGTCTCTGTTCCGGCACCCTGCCGAGACGGGGAATTGCCCCGGAGCCATCTCCATCGATGCCACCACCTTCATCATCGCAGTTGCTGCCTCCCATGATGAGGAGGGAGTAGTTCTTCATCGAGGCTGAGGGATCATGCCGGTAGCTATGTGGTTTATATCTCTCTCTCATGGTGTGATCTATTTGTGATCATGAGCATTGTAATCTAGGTTGAACTCATAGATATTTTTCCCCATCGTTATGTTATGATTATGCTACTCAAGTGGTTTTATCAATGTAATCTCCGGAGTCACCTTTGTCCCACAGTGTGAAGGTGACAGTCTGTGTGCCGTGTGTGACTCTTTAGATTAAACATTATGGGGATACTTGACATGAGTTGTTCTTTGTGTTGGGTGTCACTATAAAATTGTGGTATTTGTTTAGTACTATTTTGGGGCGCTCATAGTGACAGCGCGGGGTGCCCTAGATGTGGAATACGGACTTTAAGGCGTGCTTTTATAGCCCTACGCAGTGGATTGGTGTTCGTTATCCAACGGGTTCGGAGTAGCATGTGAAGAGCAAGTATCTATGCGTTCAATTATGATTATTAATATTGCGAGTGTCCACTAGTGAAAGTATGATCCCTGGGACTTGTTTCCAAGCATCGAAACACCGTTTACTCTCATTTTTGTCGCATGTTTGCTCGCTGCCATTTTTATTTCAGATTGCAATTACCACTTGTAATCATCCATATCACCCGTATTTTAATATCTCTTCGCCGAACTAGTGCACCTATACACCTGGCAAGTGTATTGGGTGTGTTGGGGACACAAGAGACTTCTTGTATCTTAATTGCAGAGTTGCTTGAGAGGGATATCTTTGACCTCTATCTCCCTGAGTTCGATAAACCTTGGTTACTCACTTAAGGGAAACTTGCTGCTGTTCTACAAACCTCTGCACTTGGAGACCCAACACTATCTACAATAATAGAAGCGTGCGTAGACATCAAGCTCTTTTCTGGCGTCGTTGCCGGGGAGGTAAGGTAAAAGGCACTCACGGTCTCCAGCTACTAAGCTCTTTTCTGGCTTGGAAACCGGGGAGGTGTGTGGTCAAAGGTATCTTCTTTAGATTCTGCAATTATATCTTTTTGTTTCTTGTTTTTATTTCACTAGTTTGGTTTAATGGAAAACAACAAAAAAATTAGAGAGCTCTAAGAAATTTATCTTGAGTTAGTACATGATGTGTTTAAACAGAAAATTAAAAAACTATGGAAAATTATTTGCATGATGGTAGCAATGTTATTACTATAAATTCTTTGAACACCATTATTGCTAATGCTATGGAAAAGTCTAAGCTTGGGGAAGCTGGTTTTGATGAATATGATATTTTTAGTCCCCCAAGTTTTGAGGAAAAATTTTCTTTGATGATACTTTGCCTCCAATTTATGATGATTATAATGATAGTGGTATTTTGGTGCCACCTACTATGGAGGATAAAGTTTATTATGATTATACTATGCCTGCAATTTATGATGATTACAATGATGGTTGTGATAGTTTTACTCCCACTATTACTAATAAAATTGATTATGCTTATGTGGAGAGTAATGATACTTTTATGCATGTGGATCATGATAAGAATGCTTTATGTGATAGCTATATTGTTAATTTTGTTCATGATGCTACTGAAAATTATTTTGAGAGGAAAATATGGTCATAGAAATCTTGATATTATTAAATTTCCTCTCTTTATGATGAAAGTTTTGAGTTTATCTTGTGTTGCCTTTATTTTCTGGTTGCTTTGAGACCTACTGGTCATTATGACAGAGAGAGACACGGTTTCATATATCTCAATAATATTAAATCTCCTCTCTTTATGTTGAAAGTTTTGAAATTGCACTTGTTTTACCTTCCTATGCTAGTCACTTTGTGCTTCATTGATTTGTTTTCTTACAAGATTTCTTTGCATAGGAAGTGGGTCAGACTTAAATGTGTTTGATATTTTCTTCTTGATGCTCTCTTATATTCAACTCTTATTCCCATGGGGCATCTTTAAAATTGGTATGAGCTAAAAGGGTTTAAAGAAAAGCGCATGTGGGAGACAACCCATGTTATTATATTTTCTGTATTTTTATTTTATTGAGTCAAGGAGCTTGTTTACTTCTGTAACAACTCCTTTATATCTTTTCTTTTCGTTTTGTTGTGCCAAGAAAAGTCTCTAATGATAAGATGATGCTAAATTTGGATTACTGCGCAGGAACAGATTTCTGCTGTTCACTGTACGAAATTCCTAAAATTATAGAAATATGATTTAAATCTCCAATTTTTTGTGCATATTCCTGATATATGTACGCATCTTTCGTTAGTTCAACGTTTTTTATGAGTAACATAAGTGCCCCGGAAAAATTCGTCTTTACGGACTGTTCTGATTTAGACAGATTCTGTCTTTTGTTTTGCATTCTCTCTATTACAAGTGTTAGGTGGAATTCTTTAAGTGGAAAAGCTTCACATAAGGCTAGTAAGCTAATGTTTAAAATGATGGTCATGTTTGTGTCTTTACAGAACATGTGAATTTTTTATTTGATGCACTAACCCTCTAATGAGAATTATGTTGAGTTTGGGGTGAAGGAACTTTTCAAGTGTCAAGAGAGAAGAGTGATATAATAAGATCAAGAAGAGTGAAGAGCTTAAGCTTGGGGAGGCTCCCATGGACCTCCGCAGCATATTTCAAGAAGACTCAAGCGTCAAACTTGGGGATGCCCAAGGCATCCCCTTCTTCATCGACAAAGTATCGGGTCATTTCTAGTGAGACTATATTTTAATTTCTTCACATCATATGTGATGTTCTTGTAGCGTCTGTGTGCTTTTATTTTCAGTTTGTTTATGTTTTATTTTCTGATCACAACTTGTTGGATCCTAGCATTCTTATTTGGGAGAGAGACATGCTCCGCTTTTTCATTAGAATACTCCTATTTTCACTTATACTTGTTGAGTATTTACATCTAGTGCTGTTAAGTTTTTAGCTCTTGTTTTCATGTATCTCTTGTTCAGAGCTATTAGTTCTTTTAAAGAAAGTACTCTCTTTTCACTTATATTTGTTTGGAGAGTTGCTTAAATAAGTTGATTGGTATTTGGTTGGAACAGAAAATGTTGCATGTGGTAATGGCATAATGGAAAACGCTTACATACTCTTGTAGATCACTATCTTGGATAATTTGATACTCGTCAATTGTTTTGAGTTACTAAGTAGGTCACGTTTAAGCTTTTGTATCATGTAAGCAAAGCCCATTAGTGGAGAACTGCCGTAAAGCTTGTTGAAATTTGGTTTGTATAAGTGGTAATTCCAAGGTCTAGATATTTTCTAGTAAAAGGGTTTGGTTAACAAGGAAGACAGTGTGGAGTCTTATAATGTTTCTGATACGTTGTCATATAAGTTTTTGGTGTACCGATTTATAGTCTGTGTTTGCTTAAATAACCTTGCTAGACTAAACTCTGTACTAAGCGGGAATGATGCTTATGCATCCAAATCCTTGAGCCAAAATCCATGCCATCTGTGTCCACCATACCTACCTATATGTGGTATTTTCCTGCCACTCCAAGTAAATTTTTCATATGCTACCTTTAAACTATTCAGAATTATTATTACTCCTTTTTGTGTTACTGTTTACCAAGCTCATGAGGACGTGGTAGATGTCTTTATTTCACTTGTCAATCAGACTTTACCTCCAGACTAGCGGTATATACATCCGCTTATCTATTAATTTTGCAAAAAGAGCTGGCAACGGGGTGCCCAGTCCCAATTAATTACAACTTTAACCGTTTAATCTCTTCACATTTTGTCAACTGAGCCTTCAGTGAAACATCTGCATGTGTAAACAAAAGAGAAAAGAGGGATGATCTGCCTTGCTGGTAGAAATAACGTTCTTCATGGGAGCCGCTCTTAAAAAGTCTGGTTGGTAAGGGTTATATCGTACTGTCTACTACTGATTCGTTGACAATTAACATACACCTCTCAAAACATTATTTTTACTCTCTATATGATTTAAAAAACTAAAAAGCTCTAGCACATGATTTAATCCCTGCTTCCCTCTGTGAAGGCCTTTCTTTATCTTTTATGTTGAGTCAGTTTTCCTACTTCTTTCTATCTCCACAAGCAAATACTAGTGTCAACTTTGGTACAACAATTGTTATATGCTAGCGTATTTGACTGATTATATTGCTTTGTATTGACAATATCCATGAGATAAATATGTTGAGGTTGAAGCAAATGCTGAAACTAAAATCTTCCTTTGTGTTGGTCAAATACCTTTTACTTTGAAATTATTGCTTTGTGAGTTAACTCTTATGCAAAACTTATAGATCCAATGTCTCCAAAGTACTATTCATGAAATGTTTTGCTCATATGATTCTGTTGTTTACTCATTATTTATTTAGTAGCAAACTATAACCATTGACTTGGATCACTTCATTCATTCACATGTGCTTTACACTATTATTTGATCAAGATTGTGTGGTAGCGTATCAGCTCAAAAATTATATTGTTTTATCATTTACCTACTCGAGGACGAGTAGGAACTAAGCTTGGGGATGCTGATACGTCTCAAACGTATCTATAATTTTTGATGTTCCAAGTTGATATTATGTCTATTGTTACATGTTTTATATACACTTCATAGCATTTTTACACATTTTCTAGGACTAACCTATTAACAAGATGACACAGTGCCAGTTCCTGTTTTCTGCTGTTTTTCCGTTTCAGAAAAGCTAGTCAGGGAATATTCTCGGAATTGGACGAAAATCAACAGAGGTCCCTATTTCACCGACACGTCCACGGAGTCCAAATGGAAGACGGAGAGGCACCAGAGGGCGGCCACACCACCCTAGGGCGCGGCCCCCATGCCAGACGCACCGAGGGGTGGCGTGGGCCCCTCGGTTGCCCACCGACGCCGCCCCTTTGCCTATTTATTCCTCCTGCCCCGAAAACCCTAAACGACCCAAAGGATTTCTCCAGAAAAGCTCCGTAGTGCCGCCGCCACCAAAAACCCTAATTCGGGGGATAGAACTCTCTGTTCCGGCACCCTGCCGGGACAGGGAATTGCCCCCGGAGCCATCTCCATCGACGCCACCGCCTCCATCATCGCCGTTGCTGCCTCCTATGATGAAGAGGGAGTAGTTCTTCATCGAGACTGAGGGTTCATGCCGGTAGCTATGTAGTTTATCTCTCTCATGATGTGATCTATTTGTGATCATGAGCATTGTAATCTAGATTGAATTCATAGATATTTTTCCCCTTCATTATGTTATGATTATGCTACTCAAGTGGTTTTATCAATGTAATCTCCGGAGTCACCTTTGTTCCACGGTGCGAAGGTGACAGTGTGTGTGCCGTGTGTGACTCTTTGGATTAAAGATTATGGGGATACTTGCCATGAGTTGTTCTTTGTGTTGGGTGTCACTATAAAATTATGGTGTTTGTTTAGTACTATTTTGGGCGCTCATAGTGACAGCGCGGGGTGCCCTAGATGTGGAATACGGACTTTAAGGCGTGCTTTTATAGCCCTACACAGTGGATTGGTGTTCGTTATCCAACGGAAGAATGGTTCGGAGTAGCATGTGAAGAGGAAGTATCTATGCGTTCAATTATAATTATTAATGTTGCGAGTGTCCACTAGTGAAAGTATGATCCGTAAGCCTTGTTTTCAAACATCGAAACACCGTTTACTCTCATTTTTGTCGCATGTTTGCTCGCTGACATTTTTATTTCAGATTGCAATTACCACTTGTAATCATCCATATCACCTGTATTTTAATATCTCTTTGCCGAACTAGTGCACCTATACACCTGACAAGTGTATTGGGTGTGTTGGGGACAAAAGAGACTTCTTATATCTTAATTGCAGGGTTGCTTGAGAGGGATATCTTTGAGCTCTATCTCACTGAGTTCGATAAATCTTGGTTTACTCACTTAAGGGAAACTTGCTGCTGTTCTGCAAACCTCTGCACTTGGAGTCCCAACACTGTCTACAAGAATAGAAGCGTGCGGTAGACATCAACCCAAAGGACCATCGCACTAAAGCAAAAAACTGTTGCCAATGATGATACCATAAATAGTAAGAGTCAGACCTATACCCACACCAATGAATACGAAAAACCGACCGGATCCTAGGAGATCCGCTAGACACACAATTACATGCGCCCTTCAATGACGACAGACTCACCACCGAAGTGAGAATAGGATGGGGAGGACCTTATTCTGACTCCAGGATGTCCTATGTGTCCTGAAACTCGTCTCACCGCGGATATTATGATGTTAGAACAATGTCATTATCTCATAAAATGTGGCTATGTTGCTGCCTATTTGGGAAACAAATAAATATTTTACAACTACTAAATTTCCGAGACATACTACACGAGGTTTCACATGAATGACGCATGCGTTGTCGAAGGATTTTTACCTTATTTTTCTCAAGAGGTGAAAAGCCGAGGACATTTTGTACATAGAGGGCTATGACGTTAAATGATAAGTAAGGTCAGGAATGAAGAAGCAACCAAGTGCACATGACACTGCCCATGCCAAAGTACGCAGTCCATAAAAGATGGATCTTGTGAAAGGGTAAAGGTGGTTCCGTAAAAGACTCAAGGGTTGTCCACGTTGTCAAAACTCCAGGGCATTTTCGTCGGAGAGGGTATAATAATAAATAATACGTGAGCTCACTTTTTTTTTTTGCGAAACACAGTTTGCACTTTTTTTTTGCGAAACACAGTACAAACGTAGACGTTTAAATACACGTGTACACACTGACCCCTATGAACGCGCGCGCACACACTACCCCTATGAGCACCTCCGAGATACTGAGTCGGCGGTTCGAATCTTGAGATTGACGAAGTCACCGCAGACGCCTCGCTGTCGACGGGAACGTCGCCTCCCACTGAAAAATATTCCGTCCAAACGAGAAACATCAGTGTTAAACCTGAGATTTGAACTCTGATAAGCTGATGGTACAACCACAGTCCTAATGTGCGTGACACTGCCTATGCCAAAGTACGCAGCCAATGCCAACTTACTTAATTCTGATTGTTGAACTGAAGTCGGACCAAATCAGGTTATGTAAGCCGGTTGGAAACATTCAGCTGTACACATAATATGATAAGTTGTCATTATGCAATATGATGATTTGGATCTGGCAGGTAACACCATGCAGGCATGCACGACCCTTAGTAATTTTGCACATGGAAGCACTATGCCACGGTAGACATTTAGAGGCACTTTGTTTGGGGCACTTTTTAAAGTGCCCCAAAAGTTTTCAATTAGAGGCACTTTGGCATAATGCCCTAATAGATACTGCCTTTAGGGGCACTTTGACAAAGTGCCCCTAAATGTCATAGCTTTGGGGGCACTTTGACAAAGTGCCCCTAAATGTCATAGCTTTTGGGGCACTTTGGCAAAGTGCCTCAAAAGGAATGGACTTTTAGGGGCAGTTTGGCAAAGTGCCCCTAAAGCTTAGTTGCCCAAATCATGAAATTGCATGTACCAAACATTACAGCAATAGCAAACTAAACAGCAAATTACACATCAGATCTTGTCAATCAACAACAGCACATCAACATAACTTAGCAGGATACCATATTGCAGTTCGAAACTTAGCAGTCCACAACTTAGTCTTAAAATGGGCCCACATATACATTCCTGACCACATAGTTACTACTACATATACATTCCTCCGGCGTGCTACTCGAAGCTTATAATTCTCAGACTCAAGTGTGATGGATCCTTCAACAAGGAAACGGAAAACTGGATGTGCTGGTGCTCAGCAGTGGCTCGGTTCTTCCTGCTGGTTGAAGTTTTGATAACTGCCACGACGCCGCAGCCACTACTGTCTTTCTGAGACTCAAAATTTCAGCATCAACTCTTTCAGGAACACCTGATCCTAGAGATGGACAGCCCGCGGTCTTCTCAGATTTAACCACAAAACAGCAAAATAGATCCAAATGGTGTGTTGTTTATGCTGAAGCAAAGAACATTGTGAAGATTTTTTCCCATCTGCAACGTTCAAAAGATTAGAAGAGAGAGCAATTTTGTGGACCATGGAAACCTGTTGTTATTTCATGACTATGCTCCTGCGATCAGGATATATGCTCCAAATGGCTAGCTTGATTCCAAACATATATCAGAGTTCTCTTTTACCTTAAAAAAGACAATGAATATACCGTGCACATGGAAATTCTATGTAAATTCTTACAAACTGTATAAATTCATTGCGACTGAATTTAACACTTGAATTCTTCTATTTACATCTATTCCAACACATGTTCATTAATATAGCACATCATGTAAATTTTTCATCAGATCAGTCTTTCCGCCCCCAATAATTTAGCTAAAAGACACAAATTTGCACATAATCAGATTCCAGTGTATACACAAATTTATTGCACCATTTTCCATAGTTTAATAACACGAAATTTTCCACATTCATTGGTATCATGGATACAAGCAATTAGGTCTGAACTAGTCCAAATACATAACGATTGAAGCACAAAATATGGCTAATGGTGGTAGGATAAGTCAACTAACCTGGTTTTGCAGTTATAGTCCCATCTAATCTTTTGGTCAACAAGGATGTCCCAGGAAAAAACATCAAATTAACGTTACGGAGTTGTTTCTTCTCATCATTCTCGATAGCTTTGAAACCAAATCCCGAGACCCATGTATTAACCAACTCTGGGATGGCCAAAAGGACCAACATCTCAACGTGGAACGATCTCAGCATCTGTAATAAAAGGAAATGAAATTCACATGGTTAATTCGACATATGCAAGCATGCAAATAAGATTGACTAATGTTACGACACATTGGACAACACAAGTACTGTAAAATAAATCATAATGAATAAGTTATTGTGGTACATGATCACAAGAAGTCCATATTTTGCATCAGGACTTGTATCTGATTTCTGAACTCTAGTATCCATACCTTTTCAATGATATCCAACAGTCTTCCGCACATTCCTTTTCGGCGATAATCCAAACAAGTAGCGATGAAAGGCAGTTCGGCTGCTTTGGTCCCATGTAACCTGCAAAAATAGTAAAGGGGAATTCCATAAACATGGTGATTCGACCCAGGTGTACAAATTACAGTACTGCATAGTTTACAACACAGGTGTACAAACTACATAACAGTGAATAACTGGCAGACCTCTAGGTATTCGACCCACCGAAGGGTCATTGCCTGTAATATGTTGCCTACATATGATGGTCGCTCTTAAATATAATTTGTAAAGCAACTATGACAGCAGACAACAGCTAAGCAGAAACATAATTAAGAATGAAAATAATTTGTACCGCATATAAAAGGGTTGATCAACCAAGTATGTTACCTGATAGATGCTACACATAGAATCTCATCACCTTGCTCCAGGATTACAGTGTAGAATCCCTGATAATCTAAGCGCGTAAAGTTTGATCTGATGAAATGTGCTCCATGTTAGTTAGTGCAGAAATTGTTAGGTAAAACGTTAATGCAGCAAGCCGGCAAGTACTGGGTAGATATATAACTAGAAATAGCTATTAGCACTGAATCAGATACAAGTCAAATGAACGGCAAATATATCTGCTTTGTTAAAGTTGTCCGGCGAGATGGTTCTCTATTAGTTATAGCTTCACTTTGGTAATATTTTTTTTCATAGGTAACATATTATCACGGCACAATCAAATTATGCAGTGATACAATCAAATTCGGCCATCTCACATAGCATAGGAGGAGTTGGAGGATTAAGATATTACCTCACCGGAGTAAATGAAGATGACAACAAGGCGAGAGCCGTAGGGGAAGTAGTAGAGGAACACGAAGCCGGTGCCAGCCGCAGCCTACCACCGCACATAGGTGCGGGAGGCCACAGAAACCACACGAGCAACCGCGGCGGGCACTGCCAGTGAGCGGCGGTGGCGCGGGCGACGGTGACCTAGGGTTCCAGGAGCTCGAGTGGGGGCGCGGGACAACGAAGCGGCAACGGGAACCGGACGAAGTTGAGGCGAAGCTGTACCAGGGGGTGGCGTTGCCGGTGATAGCCGGCGTTGAACGGTGCAGCGCAGAGGCGCCGGCGGAGGCGCGTCGCCAGGGAGAGGAGAGAAGGGGATCGGCGGCGGCCTCGGCTGCGCAGAGGATTTTTCTGAAGTTTTATTACCATTTAGAAATTTCTTTATGTTATTTTAACTGGAAAACGGTCAAAATGACCAAAAGGCCCCGGTCCGGTCCAACCAGCCCATTTGCGCTCTTTTCCCCTCGCATGTGCTCTCGCGATTCTCGTTTCGCCGCCGGCGTTGCCGGGCTGCCCCGGCCGTCTCCGGCCCCCTCCGCCACCGCCATGGGTCGCAACCCGACCGCCTCAGTGTGTTCTTCCGTCTCCTCCAGCTCGATTTGTTCGTCGTGCTCTCCCGCGGCGCGCAACCCTAACCCTAGCTAGGGTTTCGATGGCCGAAGTGGTCGTCGTCCTCGCGGTGGTCGTCGCCCTCGCGGTGCCTTCCGCCGTTGTAGCGCGGGACGTCCCTCGCCACGCCACGGTGCTTGAGGTGCCGCGCTCCTCTACCTCTGCACCCAGCAGACCGCGGTTCGCGGGCGCTGTTCCCCTCTGCAAGCCGGCGGTGAGCAGAGCGAGTATGGCGCCATGAGGGTGCTGATCCTCTCAGCTAAGTCGAGGGCAGCCAGAGCAAGGAGCGATTCGTGTCTGCCTTCCCCGGCGACGACGTGCACCGTCAGGGAAATCGTCCGTCAGTGCACGCATCCAGGCCATGGAATTTGGGCTGCACGGTTCGACGTCGTCTTCATCGCCATGGCCTTGGTCCTTTATTCAATCCAGCAAGGATACCTTATGCTGTTATTGGTATTTTCTTATCATAACTATAAATAAAAAAGGAAAAGCAACCATACCATGTTCTTTGTGTAATTTGCTTGTGTACGAGATGCTGATTTGGTGGTACTATGTGCTTTGTGTAATATGTAAATATGTATTCTGAAGTCTTGTGATTATGCACTAACTAAAGGTTCTGTAGTCTGCTTCTAGTGGATGATTTTCTTACTCTCAATGGAGTGGGCCGTTCTAGCTAGTATTCCATGATTCTTATTCGTGTCCTTCTGGGGTCCTTTTAAGGTCATGGGTTCCGATTGCTGATGCTTTGAGAGGTTTTCTGCAGATTGATTTGCTGGAGAATCCAGCTATTGACGACGGCGTAGTGCTGTCGGTGATGCTCGACCAAGTGAAGATAAGAACTTCTCACTTCTCAGTGTACAACAGACTCAAAATCTTGTGCAACAATACTGCTTGAAGGTTCATCGTGTTCACCAACGAACACCACAGGTACACCGTCCTGAATTCTACCTTGGGTTCTCCCAATGGTTGTTTTGATCATTTGGGTTCACAAAATCTTTTGCTTCACTGTTGATAGGACGAGATCGCTCATCTTCATCTGGTAATTTCACAGATTAATGATCCAGATCATGAACTCTTAGGCACATGTATTTTTTTCGTCTTGCCCTTTTGTGTTACATAATTGCTTGGGTTGTTGACTTATAGCACTCTTTAGATGCATTTAGTAAATAGATATTCATAAGAAAACCGTGACCTATTAAAATGAAGTCTCTGATCAGTGAGGTGTGACAAATCAAAACTGCATTATGTTTTGTAGCAGTGTTATCTTAAATTGTTCTAAGTTAGTAAATGCCTATACTACTAGATGGCATACTAGTGCTAATCAATGAGTGATGCTCCATGGCGAGGCCATCAGGCCACTATGAAACGAGTGATGCTTGCGGAATGTGAGACCCTGTTTGGTATCCTTTGGTACAGCAATACTATATGATGATCTAGGAATATGATTTCACCATATTTTTCACTATTTTTTTAATTTACATTAAAAGATATCTATCGTAAATGACATTGTGAATAGCTAGCACATATTTGATTCAGTGTTGCAGCCAGTAGTATAATAGGTACTGTTGGCTGAATATTGGATGGTAGTGTATACTGAAGATGAACTCTGTTGTATCTTTGAATTATCATTTCAAAGCTTTTGACTGAATATTGTTCTGAAGCATACTGACTGGATGCAAGGTTCCCTCTAGTAGTCTGACATATGGAAGTTAGTCTAGTGACAGAACCTACATCTGTCAATCGAATTTCTAAAATTATGCGAAATGTTGATGCTATTAGTGCAAAGATTGATAAATCATAGTTTTAATTTCAGGTTTTCTCAATCAGAGAAGCTGACACGAATGACTTCAAGTGCCTAGCAGAGGTGTTTGGTCCAGACTGGGCAATGCAACATATTATTCCTCATGTATGTATATCTACTACATCTAAACACTAGACATTATTTTAATTATTTTCCATGCTTTGCTTTAGGACAATCTGCATATTTTGACTTGGTTATCATGTTGCTGCCCTCTAAGCATGATATGGGCTATAGCTACTGGTTATCAATTCAACTAAGATCGCTTCCAAGTTTTGCTATAACTGGTACTAGAGATTGATGTTGCGGTTAATCTTTGTGTGCTAGTTATGCTTGGCTGTATGCTACTATCCAGGATCTGGGATTGTTACTATCTTGAACTACCACTTGATCGATTTGTAGCTCAGTTCTGGAAAAGCTTCGGTAGCGTTGTTATATATTTTCTTGTTGTGGGGTGTCTCATGCATTGATTTTAGGATTATTCTCCACTAGCTCTTTTTGGTTCACATCAAAATGACCTCTACAGTAGATGGTATGATGAATACCTAGTAAACATTTGGTTCAAATATGTAGCCGCTAGTATAATAGGCCTAGTACTATGGACTGAATATTGTTGCGTGTGCTGATCATTTATGATCTGCTATAACTTTGAATGATAATTTTTCTTATAAAAAAAGTGCCATTGTCTAGATTATCATTGAATACTTCAAATGTCGAGCACATCTTGTGCTTTACAGTTGCATGCTCTACTACACACTAGTGAGTTCTGGGTGCTAGATATGGAGATGAAGGTCCTGGAGCCATTTGGCTCGGTTAAGGCCTTCCCTGTGTTAAGTTACAACTTGATTGGGTCTTTTGAGCTGTGTAGTATCTGTAATCAAAATTCCAAGTGTGTGCTGCAAAATGATCTTAGCAATCTTACTGGAAGGGATGGGTTGCTTTTGTTTGGCTGTTTCGTCCGTAAAGCAGCAAGGCTTGCGACAATTCGTACCTTTAGATACCGTCCGTAAAGAAACCTGTATGCTGATGCAAACTTTCGATTTGTTCTGCTGCACATTGGATGGAGTTGGTTCATCCTCCAATAGGACCGGTTCTGTGTCTGGTAGTATCAGTGTCCAAATGCATGCTGTTAACCTGACTCACCTCATGCTTGTAGCAATTTTGATTTGGGATTAGCAATGCACTTTGTACCTTTAATGAGCATTTGTAGTTGGTTCTGTAGTTCAAAACCTACTCCAGCGGAGTCTAGTCCAGCGAGAATCACTGTCTGGCTTAGTTCAAAAGCTCTGCATAGTGCATAGTTGTGGCAGTGGTAATGAAAAGGCTGTTGTTGGACCTGCACTTTATGCTTTTGGAGGTCGAATCGACGTAGCAGCAATGAGTACAATTTCAGGATTATCAAGTTCAGATTTGGAACCACCATGGTTCTTGTTCTTCAGGTGAAGCTGCTGCCGGCGAGAAGCTGACAAGAGCTGGAGAGCTCTCCTCGTCGACCTGCATCCGGGAGCCCTGGAGCAGCGACTGGGGCAAGCCTGGAGCCCTTGATGGTCTGCGGCCTGATGGCGCCGGCTAGCAGGGGCCCTAACCTTCTTATCTTTGTGGTTCATTCTTCTTCGTTGGAAAGAGGAATGACCAGAGAACTAACAGCTTTGTGCATCTTCTCTTTCTTCTAGAATTAAGTTAACAGTTGTCCATTTACCTGACATTTTGCAGATACAGTGAAGTGAAGCTTTAGATGACACTGTGAAGTGAAGTTTTTGGTGCTGTGAAGTGATTTTCAGGTTTCAGCTGTGATGTGCTGTGAAGTTATGATTGGTGCACTGTGATTCGAATTGATGCTGTACTGTGATAACGGGTCCTGTAATAAAATATTACTGTTTAGAAACTGGTACTGTAATAACAGATTTGATTCGAACTGATGCTGTACTGTGATGTGCTGTGATGTTTACAAGTTGATGATTCGAATTTGTACACTGTGATTCGAATTGAGTGATGTGATTTGAATAAAAGAATTAGAGTACATTTTGAATTTGCTAGGGAAGGCCTCAGATTGATTTAGGGGCAGATAATCAAACTGTCCCTAAATACATTTAGGGGCATTTTGAGATAGTGCCTCTAAATACATTTAGGGGCATTTTGAGATAGTGCCTCTAAAATTTAGGGGCATTTCATCAAAGTGCCACTAAATACATTTAGGGGCACTTCCTCAAAGTGCCCCTAATTGTAGGGGCACTTTCCATAGTGCCTCTAATGAATACTTTTAGGGGCACTTCTTGGGGCACAATATAAAGTGCCCCTAAAACTTTTAGAAACACAAGTAAATTGGGCACTTAAAAAAAGTGCCCCAAATACTTTTAGGGGCAGAAAATTGACATTGCACTATTAAGTGCCCCTAAGACTCAACCGTGATGTAGTGAAGCACATGTATTCGCATTTGTATTGCGCATGCAGACTATACATGTACTACTAAACCTACCACAATATTGAGCGATAAGAATCAACCTTTCAGTGATGTATGCTCAACGATTGATCAAATAAATTCTCCCCACAGTCTTCGATAAACAAACATGGTTACAGCTAAAACTATGCGAGCATGACAAGTAAGTGACAATTCTAAAGAAAACAATTATCAAAGAAAACATAAATTATTGGATATGCCAATTAAGATATTCAAACTATAATATAGATATCCAAATATTAGGGAAGAGGGTGTGAAGTTCCTGCAGAACTCAGGAATGTGGTAGTTGGCTGAGTACTATTCTAGAATGGAGAAAAAGAAGGAAAATTCACTCCGGCTCATAGGTGCATCTACACCCACTATGCAAAAAATGAATTTTAAAATGACAAAAAGATTCAAACAAAAATTTCGGATGTACATATGAACATTTTATATTCGTAAGCCGGTGTAAAAAAGACAAATCCCAGTGTTCAAAAATGCCTCTACACGTAACTTTTTTTTTCTCTTTTTTATACCGGTCACACAAAATGATTTTTCGATACGAAACTTTTTTTGTATGGATAGACATTTTTATATGAACACCCGAAATTTTTGTTTGAAATTTTTTAACATTTTGAAATGCGTTAAAAATGCATTTTACACAATGGGTTCATCTACACCCCTTGAGCCAAAACATGGTGTCCAGAAAAGAAGCACTTTCCGTGCTGGGTAAGGAGCTACAACACAAATAAAATCCACTGTCGGAATGTTGATTCAAAACCTTTAGCATGAGCCTGTATCAAAAAAGTATAATGCTGCGCAGAAGCCAACATCGAAACATAAAGTTGTAATCTGGCATTGAAGGCATACCGAACTAAAATTTCTTCTTAGAAAACATGAATAACGTCGAGGGCTGAGCACTACTGCTAATGCTTCGCACCATTCTTGCATGCTTTGTTGAGAGCAAGTGTCAAGTAGCATCTGAACATCTGAAACCATGTAGTCGATCAGTAATTGGAGGAGCTAGCATATAGTCCATGAAAGTAAACCACTTACGAAACATGCACTTAGTCCAAGAAAACATGGCACTACATCTGAAATCAGATTGAACCAATCAATCTACAAGAAGTAAAAGGGAGAAGAAAATATGGGAGTTCATAGATTGAAATCGAGGGTAGATATCCCAAAAAAATAGCGTTTTGCAAGACATATATGAAACCTAGAAGGCTAGCTTACCTAGCAGTTTTCCGTAAGAGATGCCCAGACCGAGGATTTCAAAACATCCAATTTCAGTAGACAAGCTACCTTACCGAGCAGGTTGCGGTAGGAGAAGCCGGCGATGGAGGCCTCCAGCATGGGCAAGTTGATGAAGACCCGCCCGGACACGTCGGCGCCATCGTCATCATATGCAGCACCTCCGATACGCCTCTTCCTCCTCCGGTGACTGGGCAGGACGACGGCGCGCGGTGCTCCCGCCTCTCGCGCGATGACCGGGTGCATACATTGGAGAGAGACGATAGGGGCGGATAGCCAACATGATCTGGAGGAACGTGCAACGCTGATCTCGGCGGCGCGCGCAAGGAGACAGAGATGGTCGCGCCGGTGGCTCCGGCTTGGCTTGGGGACGGACGCTTGCAGGACACGTATGGGCTGCGTGCTCGAAGGACAAGGTCGTGCCACGGTAGCGGGGGCAGTTACGACCTGGCAGGCACCGAAGATGATCGTGGCGGCTCTTGCTTGGGTAGGGACGGGACGGGACGCGATAAGGAACAGTTGCGCCGGGCAGGCTAATTTTGGGGAATTCAGTGGCACGGAGTAACGAACGTTAAGGATGGCTTATGGGGCGGATACATCCATACCATACTCACACCTGATACAAAATTCTACCAATATCCGTATCCATGGATTTGAAACTTTACCCGAAGGTACCCATACCTATTGGGTGTCCAACGGGTAGATCAAATAAGTTATTCATAATTTTATTTTCATTGATAACACGTTTGATAATTTTTTTTTATCTCAACTCAATATAACATATATTTGAATACGTGACAATTATCTCAACTCAAATTTGACAATAGATAAAACTTTAACATAACTTCACAAGCTCACGAGAATGAATGTTAAATCTCCACGAGTAAGGTATATAAACGGCTAGGGTATGAGTATACCCGTGGGTATGAGGTTATACCCGTGCCCTACCCACGACTTAACGGGTAGGGTACGGGTACCACCGTGCATATAAAATTGTACCCATACCCTACCCATGCGTGTACGGGTACCCATACCCATGGGTAAAATTGCCATCCTTACTGAACATAGAAGGGATATGAAGGGTAAAAATATCTTGTCAATGTCTTATTGATGGGGTCTTGCCTAGTTGGGACATCATATGAAGGGTAAAAATATCTTGTCAATGTCTCGATATACACCCTAGAGGTTAGAAGTTTTTATAAATTTATTACCTGGTCATATACTAAAAAACTGTTATTAAGATATTTGTTAGACGAGAGACCTTGCTAGATATTTACAATATTAAAATATATACGAACACCCATAAACGCACATACATTTGCACTATATGATTGGTGCAACCAATAATAAATTCTAGGAGGCTTACGTTTTTTCATTATTCATTGTTTGTCGCACTTAGGTCTTTCAGTATCAATATACCATTAAGGGGGTAATGTTTCAAAAAGATACACCTAATGTAATTTTTGTCACAAACTAAGTTGAATTTTAGCACAATCGCCGAGTGCTTTTCAATATATAATTATTATTATGTAACCAAGAACAACATAACTAATATTCAGAAATATATTTATGTAGTTAACTATTTTAACTAAATAAAAATACTTGTTAAGATTTTACTATGATAAAAAACTAACAATGAGTTAAAAATGTTTAGTATAAATTTTATTTATATTACCATGATACTGTGCATCCATGTGTAGATCAAACAGGTCATTCTCATCTTCTTTCAGAGAAATCTTACGTTTCATCTTGTTTGAGGCTTGTGCACATCTTGCATTAATTTTTGCTGCTTAACTTTGTTGCGCCAATAAATCATCATAATCTCTTTGCTCATTACCTTTGCATTCCTAAACCAGTTTCGGGCAAGCAATTTTTGCACTGTGCGAACTTTAGTAGAAGTGTAACTATCCTCCCAAGAAAAGCAAGGCTGCATTGATACTTGAGGGCCAAATGATATCTCTTCTTCACCTCGATGTTAGCGTAATTATCACTTGGGACGTCAGCTAGCAGTTTTTATGAGGTGAGCAAGGTAAGGAGAATATAGATCTATACATATATAGTTGTAGGAGAAGATTGTGCAACTACTCCAAGCATTTCTCTTTGTTCTCTCGGTTGCCTGGCTGGTCAGCTAGCACCATAACCACACACACCGGCCTTCTGTAACCAGAATGTGGTGGTAACGCAATGCTCCACCCGAGGATTTATCATCCAACATTAAATCAACAACTTTGCCAATCAGGGACAAGAGGCATTTGTCATGTATCCATGAGACACGAGTCTTGCGCGTTAAATGCCGAGCGCGATGACACCAACAAAGATGCTTAGGGTTTGCAATGCCCTCAAGAACTTGGCAGTGAACATCGGACGTGATGGCATTCGTCATTTATCATCCCTAATTTTTGGGAAGGTCCTCAAGAACTTGTAAAGTTTGATTTGTCGTGTTGATCTGCAATTGGAAAGAAAGATATTGACATATATCTGAATTGGTAATGTTGAGGTATAAGGTATAGTAGAAGAGTGAGCAAAATACACCTTAAGCTCCTTCGGTAGCAGGTACGAATCGATAGCCTCGGAAAACTTAGTTTTGAACGAACCCGTACTTGAAATTATACTATCATGCTATGGCTACAATTAGCTACAGAAAGAACTCGATTGCAACTCTGGTAAGAGAAGATGGTTCCATTGCTGTTGAACATGAGGAAAAACATGAGGAAAAAACTGGTCTGCTATGGCACACTTATAAACAGAGAATATGGGTTTCTTTAGGAATTGATCCGAGTATTGATTTTGCTCGCTATATCACTCCAGTCCTTGATCTGGAGCAGTTGTCGGAGCCTTTCTACATGAATGAGATTGACAAAGTACTCAAAGAATTACCAAATGACTGTGCTCCTGGCCCTGATGGAATCACTGGTCTTTTTATGAAAAGTTGTTGGTCCATTATAAAATGGGATTTTTATGATTTGCGCCGAGATGGATAGACCAGGTTAATCTTCAGAGCATCAATGATTCTCTAATCAAGTTGACTCCAAAGGTTAATTCCCCCGAGGGACCCAATGACTTTCGGCCTATCTCTCTTCTGAATACTTGCCTTAAGTTTCTGACTAAAATTCTTGTCAATCATTTGTAAGCTAAAGTGATCAAAATAATACATGTTAATCAATATGGTTTTATTAAATTACGCACAATTCAAGATTGTGTTGCTTGGGCATATGAGTACATTCATCAGTGCAAGCAATCAAAAAAGGAGTGCATTATTGTCAAGCTTGACTTTGCAAAAGCCTTTGACCCGATTGAACATCAAGCAATTCTTCAGATTCTGAAATGCAAGGGAGTGGATTAAAGATGGCTGATGTCGATGTATAAAATAATGAACCCTGATACCTCCTCTATTTTGCTAAATGGTTCACTAGGGAAGAAATTTGCTTGTAAGCGTGGAGTACGTCAAGGTGATCCCCTATAACCAATCTTGTATGTGGCTGGTTCCTCAACGGAGTGAAGAAATTTTGCTAAATGGGCATCATGGCATCTATGAATGGTATAGAGACTTGCAATGACGCTTTGAAATAATGAAAATTGCATTTATCCAATTAACCCATTTTTCTAACGCTCCACTACAAATCCTATATAGGACCTTGCATTTTTCTTATTTTGGAGGAGAAAGAGCAATTCAATGCGTCAATGTGAAGAAAAAGTTGGGCATGAAAAAGTTGTAACATTAACATCTCACTAACACCCTAAATTATCGATCTGTATAAATTTTAAGTCGACCGAGATTTATTTATATTTTACTAAAACTGATGCACCTTTTTAGAGCATCTCTAACAGATCCCGTAGAAAGGGAAAGCCCTTATAATTCCTACCGATTTATGGGACCAGGTCGTTTTCGCGGCCCGACTAGAGCCATAAAAACGACTAGCCCATAAAATATTTTGCGGTGGCCCGTATCGACCCATGCGGCCGCTATATGTATGGGTCTGTGGTCGATTTAGGGTTTGTTGCCCTCGTTTCCCCGCCGGAAAACTCTCGCTGCCACCGTACAGATCCTCCACCTCCGACGAGCAACCGCCGTCGTACTTCCACTCTGCCTCCCATCTAGCTCCTCCACGGTGCCATGTCGCCCATCAACAACACCCGCGGCCACGCTAGGGCCCGGATGGCCGCGCGGCATGGCCGTGGCACACCGCCGCCCATTCCACGGCGGAGGAGGAGAGGCGTCGCGTGGCGCGCTCCGTCCAGGGCCACAAGCCCACAACCGCGGCGTTGCTTTCACTCCGCCACGAGTTTGTGTAGCGTGGGTTCCACCGCGGCACGCACGACACCGAGGCTGGGAGCTCCCGCGGTATCGTGCACTCTCGGTCGCCATTGTCCGTGCTTGCGGCGGAGGAGAGCGACATTGACATGGAGGACAACAGCAACGAGGAGCAGCTCGGTGTCCAGGACTACGATGAGCTCCCGTGTCTCGTGGAGTCCGTTCGGAGCGCCACCGCACGAAGAAGGCTAGCCATCGGGAGGCACATCTCGCGGCGCAAAACGAGGAACTCCTAGAGCGGTTGGTTCCTGCAGGAGGAGGAGCACCTCGCGCGGGAGCTGGAGTGGGACCTGGAGGTGAGGTGGTAACTCAACTTCATCAATATCCCATCCAACAATGACGAGGAGGACGACGAGTGAGCTCGGCGGCACCGTCGCTGCAATGCGAGGCCCAGTGAGGTGTCCCATGTCCCTTTTGCATAGATTAGGGTTAGGTTTATTGTTCCGGTGAGTTAGATCTAGCCGGAAACTCGTACGAACAGAATTATGCGTGTATCTCGTACGAACATAATGAACTTGGTCTCTGAATTTTAGCGCGAACAACTTTTGTTCGAAGTTAAGGTTTGATCTACAGGATCTGTTTGGCGAGCACATTTTCTACCTGGAAACTCGTTTTACGTTTCCCCTTGTATGAATTTTACGGGATCTGCTAGCTAGAGATGCTCTCAAGACCTGAGCATATCTCAGCCGGTTTAGAATTAGTAAAATCGATAAATCATCTTTTCCTCACATACGTCTTTTGACATGGAGAGTGTTAAAAACTATAGAGGAGTCATATTTTGATTTCAGATTCGGTTTTATGTTCCCAATCATTCTGAATTTCTAGACCCGCCCTGTATTTTGGCTGTGCAAAGAGATTAACATGGATAGAATAAAGAATGCATGTAGATGATGTGCCGATTCCTGGTCTCAGATAGCTCTCAGCACACATACATACATGCACCTTGGCTTGCAGATCATTTTCCCTGCCAACACTTGCAAGCTGGGAGGGATTTAGATTTACCCTGTCACGCTAGCTCTAAAGATGGACCGAGACGGTCATTTGCCGTGTTAATTAGTCATGCCAACCTCCTCCGGATCGAGTCCGAACTTACGATCCCACGACGCGGCGTCGTCTTCATCGAGCGGTCCTCTTCTCCTCCGCGCAGGTGTGGCTGACTCTGCCTTATCGAGGAGATGCCGCCATGCCGGGATGTCCCGAGTGCCCGTCGTCACAGCTGAGCGGTCCGATCGAGGTCACAACAAGGATCGTGATGTATCGCACGTTCGAAGTCATGATCGTGATGCCCGTGATGTTGTCGCGTCCATTTCCTCAAAAAACGGAAGTTGTCGCGTCGAGGTGCGCTGCCGCTGGCATGGCGCGCGAGATATCATTGCCTCGTCATTTATTTCCTTGGCCTGTGAAAAATGTCTAGTCTGAGCTGTCAAGCAAAGATGAGCCTCTGTGGATGCCGGCGTCGCGGCTGATCTTCTACAACCCGCCAGGGATGACGGCGGCGGACGACTTCGCGATGCGGGAACCTGAAAGTACTTCGCGTTCAACGAGTAGAGCATGGGGGAAGAGAGCCCGCGCGGTGGGGATTTCGTCGTCTGACGCCGGAGCGCTGCGCCGCCGAGGCCGTTCCCCGTCGTCCTCAACCACCCTCCCTGGTCAACATGGAGCTCGTCCTGGTCCCGCCTCCGGCTACATCGATCGTGGTTGGAGGCAGTAACCAGGGTCAGAGAGACATCGAGCATGATCGACGGCGGCACCTATTAACATGGCGCAGCGTCTGGGATAAGCAGTACTCTGCGTGTATCCTGAGTAAGATGAGTGCATGCACTGGTTGGTAGGCTGCTCCCTGCTTCCGTGTGCTGTTGCTGAAGATTTTGCAGAGGTACAGTTTCAGTTTCTTCAGCTCGTTTTCAGTTTACATTGACAGTTACAACTACTTCAGTTATGATTTGTATTACCGGCAGTGGAGTGTTTGCATAGTTTATGAATGCTCTTGGCTAAGTAGATTTGATTTGAGTGCCTAAGTTATAAATGCTCCTGCATATGTTTATTGCAAAATGAATTTAAGTGTCACAAATGCAAAGTGAACTTCACCCTAAGAAAATCAATGGCTTAGAAGATTGTGATCCTACTCGTATAATTTGAATCCCACCACTTTGTTTCCATACAGTTCTACTGATTTTATTCATGTAAATGGAAAATAATTTTGATTTAGTATTCTTACTAGCAAAATGCCCGTGCGTTGCAACGGGAAAATAATAATTAAATCACCGGCTGAAAAATGTCGAAACAACCAAAATTTTGCTCCAAAATCATCTAATCTCAGAGCTTGATGGAAAACCGTTTGATGAGCGAGTAAGCGCAATCGTCTGTGCTCAAACTCTGTAGCCCAACCAAACTTATATAGTCTCACATATTTTGTGCACACTATAGACGCCCATTGAAAACTCAACGTGTGTCAGATTCTTATTAAATGTACAATAAAAAATCAATATGAATGTAAAAGGTATAATGTAAATAAATATATAATTATACCTGCAAAATTAAAATAATTCCTCATAGTAAATATGTAGGACATGAACAGAAGTGAACAATATCAACAATCTAAAACGTGAGTTTTCTTCAATATATCAACAGTCTGATACTAAGCAAAGGAATTATCATCACTAAAACACTAAACACTAAACTGTTACTTTCTTCCACACCACATGATACAAACATAAGATTTTAGCCACAATGGGCGTCCTGGTCCCTGTTCTCCCCTGTCGGCTGCACCACATAGTTTTACCACCACCAAATCCAAATTAAAGATCTTGAGGCGAGATGAAGCCTTCTGTAATCGACATGCCAACCCGAGTCTCCTTGCTGAAGATATGGCCTTTCAGAAAAATCGAAACAACATGAGGCCTTGGTTGAGGTGTGCTCCGCTTCAGCAGCATCCGTAACCTTGCAAGGGGGACCCGTCACCAAGATGACACTTCCAGGATGCCCATACATCAACGGCGGCGCAACGAGCGTCTAAAACTCTGCACTGTCCTCTAACCAAGCATTATCAAGGACAAGGAATATGTTGGACCTGACCAAATCCCCAATGACCACCTAAACTGAGTCCACATTGCCCCAGATTGTGCTGTCGCCCCCTTGTTCGCTGACTATATGATCTCCTTCGTTGCCGGCATCATGTCGAACGACTCCGAGGCAAACCCACATCCTCAAGTCGAAGTGGTCCTGTATCTCTGACGGTGCACTGGCAGTTGTGAACCAGACAATAAGATTCAGTTGATGGGGAAACACAGTCGGTGATTTTTTCTTGCATAATGCTACTGAATTCTTGACAGTTGGGCCAGGGATGTTGCTGAGAGAGACTTCACCTTTGGTGATCCTTCTGAAAGTAACTTGATGAGGCAATGGTCTACACCATGTCCAACTGCTAGGCTTTGTAGCTTCTTATGTGACTGAGCAAAGAAGTTGAAGCCCCGATCCTGTTATGCCAGAATTTATCAGAAGTTCTGCGTTTTGTAGAGAGCTAGAGAGATTACGCAAGGCGCTTCAAGGTTCCCTGATTTAAACATCTCCACAAGGGGTTCACCTGCACCATCCTCTCCAAGGGAAGGTTTCATCTGTTCAGAGAGGAACATTTTAGAAATAACGGTTGACATTAGGATCTTGTTCATGTCTGAACCTGTAAAAACATAAAATAAATCTTAGAAGATCATATAGCTAGATGACATCATAGTTGGAGAGGGGGTGGGGATTCAACTCCTTGATTTCAATATATTGCAAGTCAAATTAATTTTGAAATTTTGCATCAGTCTGGTTCAGGATGGTACTGTACTCGCATTGTTGCATCAGTCTTGTCATTATTTCTCACAACCTGACTCAATTTTATGGTGTCGGTTCACAGTCTCACGTGTTCATTTTGTGAAACATTTTAAATATTTTGCAGTACAGAAAAAGGGAGAAGCTTGTAACCCTTAATTTGAAGATACAGGAGTGCGTACTAAAGCATGGTAACAAATACGAATTCAACCATCTTGTGGACACACGTTCTTGCCCAGTTAGTAAACCATGTAAAATTGTGAATATTCAGTTCTCAGTTAGTAAGTTCTTTAAACAAAGTCAACCTGAAGCCATACGATTTCTGTTATCTAATGCACTTGAACAGTTTGTGAATAAACTTTAGATAAGCTTGCAACTGATAATAGGGTGTAATTAAACAAACACTACAATGTGCTAGTTAAGTGCGGAGTTAAGCAACATTTAGGCATCCATTGTACAAACGGAAAATGAGCATGGAAACAATGAACAGAGCTTGAAGCCACTATAGAACAACCTTTTTTCAATCAGAAAAATCAGGGTACAAGAAATGCAGAGTTGAGCAGTACCGTGTCTATGTCGTCAAGGGGCACCACGCCTTACTCCATTTCAAATGGAAATATCAACATGACGGCAGGGCAGGTTTTTGTACTTCTTATTCAGTAAGTACCCATAGGTAATAAAGTAAGTAGTAAAATAGTAACTTAGAAAAAGAAATCCAGTAGCAGCATGCCATTAGAGCTATAAAATAGCAAAAAAAGACCCACATTGTCAGTAACTTCACACTAAAATATAATCTTCCAGTAGGTCCATACAAAATTTTCATTTATTTATGTGTGCAATGAAAAGTCGGGAAGAAATTACATGTCTCAGTGAAGTGTTAAAACTTACAGATATAGCCATCTGCAGCTGCAAGAATCAAGCAACGGTCTTACTTTATCAATTGGGCAGTGTAGCAATGTATTTGTTCCTCATTATGTTGACCCCTCCACTTCCATATTAATATGTTCGTGTATTTAAAATGCACATGGTGCATCTAGAAAACACCAACCGGAGTTCGTAGGATTAATAGTAGAGAGGGCTGGATAGACAAGCAGATACGGTACTCTCGCATCTCAGCACGAGAAACAAATTCACTCAAACTCGTGTTGATGAACTACGTAATTAAGAGCAAGGAGGGAAAAGAAGTGAAGCACACCATAATCATGCGGTAACATCTCTAAACACAAAAGTAATTAAGAAATTAAGACAGAACGTTGATGTGTGCACCTGAAACTTCTTGAGCGTGTGCAGCTCTCGTTAAATTTCTCCGATGAACCAAGACTGCAAAATATGAGAAATTGCATCACAACATTCAGATTCAAACCAAGTTTTACTGTATGAATCATGACCTGTTCAAAAGACCTACGAAATATGAGAATTGCATCACAAAATTCAGATTCAGACCAAGTTTGACCAAACATGACCTGTACAAAAGGCCATCAAAACTTCAGAGCCTGACGCAGGCAACTACCTCGTTGGGAATGCCACAACCTATCAAGGAGAGAGATGGAGAGATTGTGAAAGGAGTAGTGTACCAGAGGAGTAGACGGAGGTGGTTAGGTTGCTGACGGCGAGACCCTGCTCTGCCCGTGGTCACCAGCTGCTCCTCCGGGCCATGGCGTGACGCCGCTCAGCGCTGGCGCGATTGGACTCTGCGCTACTCCCGGCGGTCCGCCAGGCATCGTCAGGCTGCTGCGTCGGCAGAAAGCTTGGCTGGGCATCGGACTCGTCGGAGGCCACAGACGAGCGCACCAACGACTGGACATGAGGAAGGCCACAAATAGACTCGCGGAAGCGACCAAGCTCGAGGGAGACCATGGATCCGCCTGCGGCGGCCGTGAGGTAGCGGCGGACCGAGGCGGAGATGAGCAGCCGATGATTCTGTGGTGGCGGACCGAGGCGGAGATGCGGCGTAGTCGGCCGTGAGGTAGCGGCGGCCCGAGGCGGAGACCATCTGCCGGATAGAGGCTGGGGTAGCAGCTCCGGCTTCCGGCCGTCCCGTTTGTGCGCGTGAGGAGGCCGAGGCTAGAGATGGCGGCGGCGGCCGTCCCGTCTGTGCGCGTGAAGAGGCTGAGGTTGGAGATGTACGCGGCAGCGGATGCGAAGAAAACTGGGAGGCCGAAATTGATTTTAAAAAAAAGAAAATGTGGGGAGAAAATAGGAGGCTGGACGAAGGGAAATTCCTTGCTTTTTAGATAGGAGAGAAGAGATTAGCTTTCAAGAGTTCACATGTTCTAACCCGCAAATGTAACATTGGATTCCCACAAGTACCATCTCTTTCATAACATCATTGCATCTAGACTATTGAGGTTAAGAAAAAATTTCAGCCTACCTATGATAAGGTGAGAATCAAATCAATTTGAGAACTCTAGTAAATTCTAAGAATTTGTTCTATGTTTTGACCAAACGATATTTTGAACAACGTTGAATGTGTTTTTTTGTCATGAAACATGACTTGAAAATAAGAGAAAGTACATACCAATCATATCTCCTACATGCACCCATGCATATTGTAAATGTACTTATGTTTGTACAGAATATATTATATTTTTTGGATGCACGCATAACACTGCTAATTATATTAAAAAGATGTTTTTTTTTGCAAAAGGAATGCTAAAAAAATATAATTTTTCGGAGAGTAGAGTAATATTTAGAGTGCTAGAATGCTTCTATTCGAGGTTTGATGACCCTCATGACACCGAGGGACATTCGGAAAAAAATGGACGACTTTTTAGTTCTTCTCGCGTAAGTGAATTATAGTTGTTTTGTCGAATTACATTTCAGTTAAAAAGTAGAAACTTATGTTTTTGAGATATTATGTGGCTATTTCTTTGTATGTTCGTGGGATAAGAAAAAATTCAGAAAGTCTTTTGTCTGTCTCGTGACACCTTTTTTCTCTCGGCAGGGACATATTTGCTCCTCCCCCCGCTACACTCACTCGCACCCCGATCGGACAAGGCGCTCGCCCGGATCGCCGCCGGCGCCCTCCCCTCGCGGCTCGCGCGCGTAGATGGTGCGGCATCTACACCCACTCCGCGAGTTCCAGATGGTTTTTTTCCTCGCCGGCCACTACACCCACTCCATCTCCTCTGTCCCTTCGCCGCATCCTCCTTCTCGCCGGCCACTACAGCCAAGCCGCCGCCGCCCCCAAGTCACACGACCCATTCCCAGAGCCTCCTATGCTGGACATGCGAGCAGGAGCAGCTTTCCCCGCCACGGCGACGCGTGCCGGCGAGAGCGCTAGCCCGTAGGTACCGGAGAGCGCCAAGGTGGCTACCTATCAGGCCGCCGCCGTTGAGCTTCGCAAGGAGCTGGACTTTCGGGAGCCCGACAGATCTCGAGCTCGACCTGCTGCTGCCTGCTTCTGCTGCTCTTCTCCGGCCAGGGCTGCTGCTGCTGATGATTGAACCCCTGCTTGGTGAGTACCCCGGCGCATCCTCCCAGTTTCTTCTATTCCTCGCTCACGCTGCCGAAAACATTAGCTAAACCTGCCATTGTAGCAGGAATAGAATTTCTGTACTTGCTATTGGAGCAGTTTCTGAACACCATAAAATTCCTGTCACTTGCTATAGAAGCAGTTTCTGAAGTGAACACATAGCATGTCATGTTGGTTAAATACTTGCTATAGAATTGTACAAGTTGCTTATTGGTTAAATACTTGGGTTATTACACTGAGTCGAGGCTGACAAGAATTGCAGTGCAAGCGGAGCAAGAGATCTGCTACGAGTTGTGGCTGAAATCTTCAGCAAACGAAGTGGTTGGGTGGTGCTGCAGGAAAAAGTCAGGAAGGTCAGATGAAAAATAGAAGAGTAGAGGAAGAAATCAGGAAAGTCAGGTGGTGCTGCGGGAAAAAGTTGCTGGTAGTCTAGCTGTGTAGTTTGATCTGATGATGTTGCCTTTCTGTTTAGGTTTTTTAGTTTGATCTGTTGATGTTGGTTTTCTTGTAAGTTAGTCTTTAGGCTGGAGCTGAGTAGGTTGGAGTTAGTGTAGTGCTGGGTAGTGGTTTTAGCGTTTCTGGGGGAGTTTTGCCTCTGGGCGCGAGTAGAACTGAATTATGGAAGTTGTATTATCAGTTTTCATTTTAATGAAAATTGGGACGAGGCCCTCCTATCTAAAAAAGAAGCATGTCATGTTGGAGTACATTTTCCAATTTGTATTTATCATTCGAAGTCTACACATTATTACAGGGTGATGACATCCATCCATTAGCTACAATAATCCTACTCCTATCACTTGCGAGAGTAGAACAAGAAATTTCACTTGCTATGACTAGACTGAAGGACTACATTATCTGTCACTTGCTATGTCTAGAATTCTTTCTTGTTCATGTTTATTGATCAAATTGTAACTTGCAAATATCTGTCACTTGCAAATTGTAACTTCCCTCTGTACACAACAGTGTACAAGCATGTAGTAGTGTACTCTGAACATGAGTAATTCAGTGCTCTATTAACTGTAACTGCTAGATTCAGTTTTGAGTAAACTGAAACCAGTTGTTCACTGTCGGTCACTGACTCACTGTTACTAGGAGTAGTGCAACAGTGACACTAGTTCTTGGAGTCCTAATGTTGTAGTGCTTGATTTTTCAATGGAGTAGTGCAAAAATTACTGTCAACTTACTGTCTAAATGTATACACAGATCAAGTGCAAAATTGAAGGAGTACTGAACTTGATTGTGCTTGTACTCCTGCTTCTGCTTGTACTCCTGCTTGACATTGAAGGAGTACTGACAGAGCACTTGTTCCAAATTCTAAAAGGCTGAACTTGACATGTAGGGTGCAGGCGTTGATACTGTCGCTGACTAGGAGCCATCAAGATCTTATTCTGTTTAGTGTACTCTCTTGTCATACTGCAACTTGGCACCATAATTTTGCTTGACATCACCGCTGACCTGTTTGCAAGATGGAGTAGCTGTAGCTCCTGTAACATGGAGCTAAGCTTAAAAATGTGATTACTACTTGTACTCCAAATCAGTAGTGTCGCTTACTGAAACTTGTTTGACTGTAAAATTTCGGTTACTCCAAATGTTGTTCAAGGAGTAGATTACTGGAAGACAATGAACTTGTACCGACAGTACACTCCTTGTATTGGTGCAAGATTTTTTTCCAATACTCATCTTGCTTGTATTGTATCATCCTTTGGCAGGTTTAGGATGCTTGTAACACACAATTTCATGTGTTTTAAACATAAAATTCATTGGGTTAACATGCATTTGCTAGCACACATCTTTCAGCTGAAAGGAAAAACTATGAGCTTGATAATTGAGAGTTTGCCATCATATTATTTAAATTAATCAGTACTATTGTTCTCTAAGTCATTCCTTTGTTTGTTTTAACAAGAAATCAAGGTAGTATTTCTAATATTCAATTCGATATGGAAGTGAGTATTTGATATGGAAGTGAGCATACTACAGTAAGGGGGCAAGGTGTAAATAAAAAGCAGCAATATTACTGTTACGGTCACAGCGAACAGTACTACTGTCATGCAAGTCATCACACAGCAAACAATATTTGACCCCGTAAGTATCTGGACAGTAATGCAAGTCAGCACACAGCAAACAATACGACTGTCACTGTTCAATTTTTTGCATAAGTCTATACTACCCACAGTAAGTAGGATTGTCCCATTCCTCTGTTACTCCTATTATTCAGACCTCTATTTATAATTGTCTTGCATGGTTTGCCAGGACAAAAAAGTGCTTGTGTCTTAATTTTATCCTAAAGCAATGCCTCTTTTTTGTTACTTGTGCAAAAGAAAGATAGAGTTCAGGAGCGGTAATGAACCAAACTCTATTTATGTTATGCCTGCAGAAAGAAGAGATGACTATGAGGTTGTGATCGAGGATGGTGAGCTCATATACAAGAACTGCAGGCAAATCCTCGACACTCGGGTGGACCGAGGGGCGCAAAGCCGCAAAGTGGTCTTTATTCTGAGCACATCCAGGAATCTGTATGTGTGATGTTCAGACTTCATCTGCCACATACTATCCACACACACATTAACACTACGTTGGCCGCTAGATCATCATCTAACAGTATCCACACAATTCTTTACTTTCTGCAGAAGAAAACAATCCTTGCAATCATATATTTGTCGTCATAACAGCCTATCTGGACTCCCAGCGGGCACTACCGCCCGATAGAGGAGAACTTTCAGGATTTCCAGGCCTTCTCAAAGAGAACAATGTCGATCTCAGCGATTTCAAGGTGAGCACAAATTTTCTGTAGTATCTAGCTAGTTTAGTGCCAAGAGCAGTTTAGCCATGAAAGGAAATGCATACTATGTACACGATCTTTTTGCTAAAAAAAATCTTTGTACCGAATTTGCATGCAAACTTCACTTCCTACTGTAAATTTCTTTCACTCCTTTAAATTTGAAACAGTACTGAATCATGACCTTACAACCTTTTGCAATTATCTTTCATTGACAGGTTTTGTGAATACATACATGGCCTTACAATGTTGGGAGCCTCTGCTGAAAGCAATGGTACAAGTCTCCAGCCCTTCCCTAAGCGCGATACAGGTACTTACTCCACACAACGCTATAATTGCCATCTTGGTTGTGGCTTTAATATTTTGAAACTCGTTGACAAGGAGTACTGGATACTATTTCCCATTAGGAATATATAATGTCTGGTTCCTATGTAATGCACATTTTTCATGAATGCTGTGAAGTAGACATTTGTTTGGATGTTGTCCTGTATATTCTCATTAGTACTGCTGCTTGGTTATTATCAAATCTCTTTGGTCCTAAAAGCATCAGGTATTTTGCATGTTCAGGAAATCATTAACTTGCATATTCAGAAAATTTTATCTACTGAGTAGATAAACATCCAACATCAGGCATCTTGCATGTTTAGGAAATCATCAACTTGCATGATATGTTCAGTACAATCAGTAGACCTGCATGGCCAGTTTGTATTCCAGTTTCAAGTAACAATACTTAGTGTATTACTCCATTCTTACCAGTTTATCATTCAACTACAACTACTCATGATTACTGTATGCTTACTCAAAATACAGTCTCTGAATTTTCTTGCAGTAACTTCCTGATGTCAATGGTTGCAGATCACACGACTGGTACTCAGCGACGACGAGGATGGACTGGGTTGGCGAGGTGACGGGCAGCACATCAGCTGCAGGTTTTGGGCGAGCAGGACCAGGGAGCCTTCTCCCTGGCCGGTGCTCTGCTTCTGCTAGGTGAGGGCCGGCGATCTACTGCTCGGTGGGGCGGCGAGTAAGCAGCTGGGCGAGGAAGAAGGGAAGCGCTGGACGTGGAAGCAAGGGTGCCAAGTTCAACTTCCCCGCGGTGCACGCCCACGCTGGGCCAACCACAGAACCGCGCCGAAATCGCAATACTCCCCCGCGCAGGTAACGGCGTACCCTGGTACTGCAGGAGCACACTGCACACGCACGTCCGAAGCAGAGCGCGGTGGCCGTCAAGCCTGAGTTTCTGGCGTCTTTCGACATGACGCATTTTTCGACGGGACGGCCACTACCGCCGCTCGTGGATAGCTCCTTCGCTGAGGTCTGGTCGGAGGGGAGCAGCGCGCTGTGGTTGACGGACGAGCTGGGGTTCGATCCATTCATGGTGTCCAGCTCCCCTGGTCGGACACGTACGAATCCATCGACAGCTTTTTTCGCGGGCGATGCTAACATCCACGAGGATGTCACCTGTTTGAACAATGGCATGGCCGGCGTCAGCCTCTGGAGCTTCCACGACTTCCCCATGGACGGCGCCATTGGCTGACGTTTTCCTTGTGATGAACCCGATCGGTTGGAGTTTGTTCGTCAGAATGTGTATGTGTACTGCCGGCCGCTTTAGCAGACTGTGTTGTACGCTGTCATCTAGTCTTTCATATTGATCGTGTCGGCTATTATTGTGCAGTTGAGCTGTCCAATTCTGGACGCGTCGGTTTAGATTCGCTCCATTGGGCAGTTCATATATCCAAATACCATATTATCCCTGAAAGGAACGATTATGTCTTTTGTTTCGAACCATACTGGAGGTTGGAGAGGTACACGTTGTGCAATTTTAGCTGGAAAACCAAAGGATTCAATAATTCAAAGCCGGGCTCATTTCGAGCCTTCCCTCTAAAAAAAAGATAGGAAAAGAGGTTCAACATAGAGAGTGACCCATGGAGATCGGCAGGTCATAACTGAATGACGGTGGGAGGGCGACTACCATGAAAGTATGTAACGAAAATGGAAGCCCTTGTCTCGTGTCCATCTGTGAGCTCGACGCGCATCCAGGGCGGCCTCCTCCTGTCAGCGGGGCCGGTGGCACAGTCGGGGTAGTGGGCGCGGTTCGCGGCCATGACTGGCAGCGGCGCACACGGCCGGCAAGGCGAGGCCAATGTGCGGGACAAGGCGCGCGTGTCACGACGGCCGGCGGCGGCATGCTTTGCAGCCCGGCCGGGTCGCAACACGGCGAGCGTCGCGCCGATGGCGTTAGCGCCGCGCAACATCATTTCGCGACAGCAGCAAGCCAGCAGCTCGCGCATCGTGCATGGCTCGGCTGCTCGCACGCGGACGACGATCATGCGGCTGGGAATGGAATGGGATTCAAGCAGAAAATCAATTCGAAGATCAAATAAATAATACTCCTAAGTACGTTTCATAAATGATAGGATGCCCAGGTAAAAAAGAAAGAAGAAGAAGATAGGATGCCTGCTACCTTTTCTTCACCCAAGTAAAACAAAAACAACAAAAAAACGAGCAGAGCAGCTGGAAATACAAAATTGCCCCCAGGCCTCTCCATCACTGACGTGTACCCTTTCATCCTTTTCCAGGTACGTGAAAGTTGAAACAGCGGAGTCTTGATACGGGGAATTCCGATTCAAACACCCTTAGGCCCCGCTTGGTACGTCGTGAGCATTTACGGAGCTGTGATGATTACGGTCCTCGTGCAGTATTTTCTGCCGGACCTCCGCACGCCCGTAAATATTTCCACCGGTATTGGTTAGATTACAATCCATCCAAGCGGGGCCTTAGGATCGATCAGTAATACTACTAGCACGGCCGGCGGTACTATTCAAACAACCTTCACGGAGTTCAAGACTTCCCTGCCGCGTTTCAGCACCAACCATATATGCCAGAATCATAATGTTTGCAACACGCCCTTACAATGCATACGACTGCATTGTTTAAAAAATTTGCGCAAATGTATAAGTATGTACTCCCTCCGATCCGTTACTACTGTCGGAGAAAAAAGACCTACATACGTACAACTCACAGGTATAAGTAGCGACACTATTTTCGGATCCGAGGGAGTAGGTCAGATCAGTGCTGTAAGACATCATAACAAATGCATTAAAATTGTTCATCTTTAAGTTGGAACCAGGCTACGGTGGTATGTTCATCTTTGGCCTATTTACTTCTAGTTTTATAGGGAGACAGGGGGCCCTAATTTAGAGTTTTGCACATGGCACTCGCCTGCCCGGCCCTGCCATCTCTGTTTTGTAACCATTCTAGTGGTGCTTATACAACGGGGCAGAAACGCTCATCTTTTAAAGAGCAATATCCTTTGGACCTCTGACCATCAGGGGATGGCCACATCAGCTCCTTTGTCAACTATGCAATGTCAACCAGAGACGGGAAGACACATTTTGTTTGAATGTCGCTACTCAAATAGGATTTGGACGGAGGCGTTCCCTTGGCTCAACTGCCCGACGCTAATACAAAGCCTCGGATCCACCAAGCCCACTATATTGTAGTACTGGAAAGAGTTGGCCGCCATGGCATCACCCTCTCGTAAGGGTCTCAAGACGGCGATTATCCTAACAAGGTGGGGAATTTGGAAGGAGCAGAACGCGAGGATCGATGCCTCCTATCCTTTTCCAACACATCAAGAGCGAAAGGAAGAACTGAATCCTAGCCGGGGCTAAGAAGCTGGTAAAAATCATTCGGTGATAGGCTATTTTATTTTGGCTTCGACCTTGGTTGTCTTTGCTCCTCCTTTATCGATATAAAGCCAAAGTTTTTGCCTTGTTTTAAAAAAAATGTCTTACATCATTGTTGCAAAATTTCTTGCCTGATTCAGTCATTCAGCCGTGCAGTTAGGTAAGTAGTCATATCCATAGCATTCTGAAGGTAGGGGAGTGCTCTATAAGTATCTGCACAATATCAACACAGTTTATTAGGCCAATCACGTGCAGAATAATTTGCCGCCATATAGTTCTGCATTTATAAATATACTAACTTATTTTTATTGGGGAGCTCAACATTACAAAATGCACATCATGCTATGAGGTTGGGGAGTGAGAACGTAACGGAAATAACAAAACCTCGTTGTTCGCGTCGCATGAAGAGAGAATAGTAACAGAGCTGCCAAAAACAGGGCGCTAGTTTTCTTCTTGAAGATACCCATTTGAAGAGGCAACAATTAATCTAGTATTTTTCTATGATCGATGCTCTTCTGATGCCTTTTTGCCTGTGGTAGTGTTCACCTCTCACACTGTTTTATAGATCCATATCGTGGTCCCTTTTTGGCGCAAGTCCAACATATTTCTCTCGCGAAGACTCAGTCGGCGCAAGTCCAACATATTTCTCTCGCGAAGCTCTTCGTCAAAGTCGGAGCTGCCTGTCGTTGACGCATGTGGTCGATTGTTGGCATGGGTCGACATGTGTGTTGGCGTCGTTCACGACGAGGGCCCTGCCGGTGGTCGTCGAAAGCTTAGTCGGAGTCGCTTGCTCAAGGAGGAGTGATGACGATGACGCTCGGTGACAACCCAACGGTGGCTTTTCTTCTCGACGCCGTATGTGCTCCGTGTGGGTGGCCAGGTCGGCCGGTGGTGGTGTCCAATGTGGTCGTGTTCCATGACGACATTGGTGCATTTGTATTTGTTTTTGGCCGGTTTTCCGCTAATTAACCAGCCACCTCTCTTCTGCTTAATTAATTAAAGTGACAAGCCTTTTGCCTTGTTTCAAAAATAAATAAATATTGTAGCCCGTTTTTCATTCGTTTATGGCAACTAATAATATCTTCTATATAAATATTTTGGTTATTGAATAAAATTAATTGGGTAATAAAATTTATTACAAAAAAACTGGGGGAATCAGTGCCAGAGATATACTAGCTGTCTAAAATTACAATATCTTTTATATCATTATTAAATCTGGTAAAGAAAACAAATACCACATCGTCATATTTCAAACAAGGGTATTAATTTGTGTTGTACATTATCAAAATACATTATCTTCTGCTACCAAATGAAAGCATAGACGGTGGTAAATGAGCACAAAATCACTGACAATGATTTTCCCAAGTATATGCTTAGTTGGCAAGAAAAATAGATTTTTTTAAACTGTACGTCTTAGGCTGTTAGTAATGTATTAATTGTTAATCACCCGTATATTTCCACATAAGATTATGTATTACAACAACTCTAGGAGATGCACTATATTTTGAGTCTCTCAAATTGTTTTAGAGTGCACTGTACAGACTTTTGAGGCTAGTGCGAACGTGCAAAGTAGTTTTTGTTCTATGGGAAGCATAATTCAGAAGAAAATCGAGACTATTTCTTAGGATTTAAATTTTGAGGCTCTAGTGCAAACGCATAAATTAGTTTTTGGTCTACGGGAAGCGTAATTCCGAAGAATCGAGAGTATTTTTTTAGGATTTACGGGCCTAGCCAACAGGTAAATGACAAACACGTATTTTATCCTGATTTGGGCATCTCGAGATGAGAGAATAGTTACTACCACATTTGGACTTTATTGATGATATGAAGGCCTCAAGTTGTTTTATGTGTTAGCACCCTTGCCGGTTCGTGATGGCTATCTCAACACAAGACGATGACCAAGATGATCTAGTTTGGTACAATCTCTTTTGTCGGAGTCTTGGTCTAGGTCAAGTTGCAAGTGGTCCGACATAGTAGGACGAAGAGGCATGCTCTGCCAGGGACACGCAAGCGGCAAAGTATCAGCTTCTCCTTCCGCCGGGAACCTATGGGTCCCTGTGTGTTCGACAACTGTCATAATGAGAGAGTATTGGTGGGATTTCTCCTTCTGTGCGAGGGAAGTTGTATGTGCATTTATTTTGAGATTAATTAAAAATTGTGCATAGAGTTCTTCCAAAAGCTATCACAATAGAAAAAATGTTTTCTTTATTCATAGTTTACATATATAATATAGAAAGTTTTATTTTGGCACGCTAGAGATAGCACATACATACATATATAGATATTATGCATGCATTTTATTGGTGCATTTCATCTCTGTTTGGTAGCCATTCTAGTGGTGTCTAGGCATAGGGGCAGCAACACTCATGATCGGAGGTGCAATGTCCATCGGTATTGCAAAACTTCTTGCAATATTCATCCGTGCAGTTAGGTAGCTCGATTCATAGCACTTCACATCGAGGGGGCCAGCGTGAATTTGTATCTGTACCGGATCAACACATTTTGTTAGGCCAATAGCACTAGTAGAGAACAGGGCATCAGTACCGGTATTATTGGACCTTTAGCCTTTAGTACCGGTTGTGCAACCGGTACTAAAAGGTCGGGACTAAAGGGGTACCCCTTTAGTACCGGTTGTATACACAACCGGTACTAAAGGCCCTCCACGTGGGCGAACCTGCGCGCGCGCAGCGGAGGACCTTTAGTACCGGTTGGTAATACCAACCGGTACTAAAGGTTCCTGCTTTTTTTTTGCCCCCCCCCCTTATTTTTTCAGGGGGTTTAGGTTTTCGGTTTTATTTCTTTTCGCTTATTTTTTGGGGTTTAGGGTTTCTGTTTTTTTCCTTTTCGCTCATTTTTCAGGGTTTCGGAGGAGATCACGTATAAAGTACTGACTACACATATGAAGTACCCATTAGACATATAAAGTACTCTCGTTACATATAAAGTACTCATAATTATAATGGAGATCACCGCTAGCTAGTACATGCATGGAGGGAGTCTATTTTTCGACATAGTGGAATTCACCGAATTCATCTAGGACATGCGTCAGAATGAATCCCACCAATTCCTCCGCAATAGCTTTTACGCGGTTTTGTGGTAGGAGCTGGTTCCGCTTCCTTGACATCTTTAAAAGAAGGATATCAAATCAGTTACGATCGAAACTAAACACAATTGATGGTAGCAAAATAAAAGTTGTGTATGATGTTTACGTACCTCTCGATTTCTTACACTATTGACTCTCTCATTGACCCTCGTGTGAATATACTCGCAAACGTAGTATCCACATAGTTCCGTTCCCTGTGGTTGAAGCAGACAGCACTATACAAGAATATAATTTAATCAAATAATAATCAAGAGAATGATAATGGTATTAGAAAGATACGCAGACCTAGATACGTAGTAGTACTTACTTTCTTAGCCTTGAACTCCAGATTCTGTTTCCATTCACCGCGTTCTTCCGTGATGAACCTTTTCCAAACCCTGCTCGGAAAAGAAAATGAATTGAGGAGTTATTACTTATACTTTTGATATCCGGAAATGAACGAAAGTGGACGATATAGTGCGATTGAAATTACCTCTTGAGCATTAGATGCACGCTTTTGTAATCATCTTGATCTTTCCTTAATGAGTCCCAGACTTCAACTTCTCCTTCCTCGAGTTTAATGATTAGCAGAATGAAGTGGTCCTGCGCACATTTATATACGCAGGTATTCAGAACTCATCAATTACACTTAATATCGGGAAAGAAAAATAGAATGTGTACAAGACAGTAACACTCACCCGAAGTTGTAAGGAAGAAGTATTTCCTTTTTGGTACTTTGTCGCTTAAAACACGTTAGCAAAAGGTCCTCTGTGTCCTCGGCATACAGAGGATTTCCTACGGTCACTTCATGAACTTTATCCGGGTCAATGAACCCAATGTCCCAGATTCCTCCCATTCGGCATTCACGAATCTTCATTCTGCATAATAGCGTACAAAAGAATGTTGTGAGGATAATTACAAGCAATGAACGAGCTGAACTATAAATAATTAAATTACATGAATAAATTACTTACAGACAATAGCAGCTGACGATAGCTTTGTCGAGGGCACGTTGAATGACCTCGACGAAGATCATCATCATCGGACTCATCAACAATGACCTCGAGCTCAACTTCGTCTTCCCCTATTATAGTATCACCGTGTTCAGAGAACACAGGATAGTTGTCATCATCCTCTTCTTCAGGGTCTTCCATTATAACCCCTCTTTCTCCATGCTTGGTCCAACAAAAATAATTGGGCATGAAGCCTTGTCGCAACAAGTGGGAGTGTATGGTTCTTACGCTCGGGTAATTCCTCGTATTCCGACATTCATCACATGGACAAATCATAAAACCATTCTTCAGCTTGTTTAACTTAACCACATCGAGAAAACGATGCATGCCATCAATGAACTCGGGACAGCGTCGATCACCGTACATCCATTCTCGGCTCATCTGCATTACATAATAAATACATCAAAAACCATTACACCAGCTAAATAATGAATAGAGATACGTGACCAAATTAATTAATACAAGTTCATCACATTAAAACCAAAGTAGAGTAGTGCCCAAATGTAATACATAGTTCTCACGAAACATACATCAAACGAAACTAACATATATACAACTATCTAAAGAATTTAAATCCAACAACAAATGCGATCAGAATCGCAACCAAGGTAACTATTGAACCAACAGCATAATGATACCAAGCCTCTTGACTAATGACATATTTTCTAATCTTTTTAAGCTTGACGTGCATTGCATCCATCTTCATCTCGTTAGCAGCGACGACGTCGGCAAGCTTGACCCCATGAGCATCAACGATGTCGGCAATCTTCAATTCCAATACCATCTTCTCTTTCAGGCATTGGAGACGAAGATCTTCACTTATCTTCAATTTTGCTTTTAAATCGTTGTTTTCTTTTTCTAAAAACTCGACAATAGGGTCGGCTGGAATTTCCGGTTCAACTACCTCCTAAATAGAAATATATCTATGTCAAGTTGGTCGGCATGATTGTTATAACCATGAAACAAGATAAATAGTTATAAAAATATACCACATCCGAATCATAGACCGGACGAGGGCCGACGGGGACGGATATCAAAACCATGACACTATACATATAAAAAAAACATAAGAAAATTATACAAGAAATAATTATGCATTTAAATCATATAACTAACATTTTTAAAATAAAAGATAAAAAAGAGGCTCATCGAGGTGGTGTCGGTGACGGAGCGGCGCGGGCGATCGACAGCGGTGAGGAAGGGGACGAGACGACAATATATAAAACCACAAATTATACTTTAATTTGAGATCAAAATGCATATAAAATAAATGAAATCCCTAACTTAGGCATTTCATCAAACACCTTGCAAGCACTACAAAAATCAAACTAGATAAACTTGCACGAAAATGAGCTAAACTTGAAATGCCGGAAGAGAAGATGAAGTTGCTAACCCTTATATATGTAGGTGCCACCAATCTTGGAAGTTGTTGGAGAAAAAAGGGGTGAATTTAAACTTGGGAGAGCAAAGAGAGAGGAAAAATGGAGTTGAGTTCGAGCTCAAAATGGTGCTGGCTCGGGGTGGCAGAAGGTTTATAGTGGACAGGACCTTTAGTACCGGGTGTTAATAGCAACCGGTACTAAAGGCCCCTCTTTAGTACCGGTTGTTAAGAACAACCGGTACTAAAGGTCGCCGCTGCTGCCACAGCAATAGAACCGGTGCTAATGCCCCCTTTAGTACCGGTTTTAGTCCAACCGGTACTAAAGGGGGCGCACCGTTGCCCCCTTTTCTACTAGTGTAGCAGGATAGTTTTCCACCTTATATTTTAACCATTCATATACACTAATTTTCATGGGGAGCTCACAATTCCAAAATGCACATTAAGTTACGATTGCAGCAAGTGAGAAAGGCATGGAAATAACATAACCTCGTTGTTCGCATGGCATGAAGAGAGAAGAGTAACCAGGACCATGAGAGCTGCCAAAAACAGGACGACTGCTTCCTTCTTGAATCTAGCCATTTGGAGATCCTACGTAGTGCTGTTTTTTTGCCCAACAATGTAGTATTCTTTTATATGATCGATACTCTTCTGGTATACTTTTTGCTTGTGATAGTGTTCCCCTCTCACCCTGTTATATAGATGCATATTGCGGTCCTTTTTCGATTGTTTAATGGTAATTAATAACATCTTCTATATCAGTATATTGGTTATCAAATCAGAATTAATTGGGGAATCAAATTCCTTCCAAAAAAATTTGGTTGAATCAATGCCAAAGATATATTAGCTAACAAAAATTAATACAATATATTTTTATATCAATAACGTCTAATATATAAAAATGCAATATTTATTGCAGTAAATAAACAAATACCATATCCTCATATTATTAAACGAGAGCATTAATTTTTGTTGTACACTATATCTTTCCAAATATAGTAAACTATCAAATGAAGGCATAAACGATGGTAAATGAGCACAAAATCACTAACAATGTAACTTGTGTTTCTTTTAATATAAAATTTATACCGTGGGGATTCCCTCACGGTTTTACGGTAAAAAAAAATCACAAACAATGATTGGGACCAAGTATATGCTTAATTGGCAGGAAAATAGAATATTTTAAATCGTATGTCTAAGTCTGTTAGTTAATGTGTTGCTAAGGATATATACTCGTCTAGTGAATACTAGCTAAGAACCCGTATATTGCCACATAAGATTATGTATTAGAACAAATCTACTAGATGAACTATTCTTTTGAGTCTGTCCAATCGTTTTATAGTGTACTCTACAAAACTTTGATGCTCTAGCGAAAATGTGCAAAAGTAGTTTTTTGTACTACGACAGGCGTAATTTCAAAGAATTGAGAGTACATCTATTAGTTAGGATCTCAGGGTCGGCCCAACAAATGAATGCTAATTTTAAAACGTATTTTATTCAGGCTTGGACCTCTCTAGACGAGAGAAACGTGGTTCCAGAGCGCGTCTCCTAACATGCCAAGCCTAGCGTTTTACCTTCTCGTGCGCTCTCTGCTCGCCATGTTTCAGATTCTCCTCTGTGGAGACCCTCTGGGTGTCTGTATGTGCGACGAGTGTTAGAACGAGATAATTTTGATGGGATTTCTCCTTCTGACGTGAGGGAGGTTTTGTACGAGCATTTATTTATGTCAAGACTCGATTTTTCAAAACGTAATATATTTTGAACAGTTCGTCCGAAATACGAGCCGTTTTTATATTTGAGATCCTCACATCGAGGTATTTAAAACTAGATCCATGTTAATAAGTTTCGAGATTTTTTTCTTATACTTTCTGAATTAGTACGGGTGTACTTTGGGGTTATAGTGTAAGCGTACCTAGGTTTTTTATGTACTTTGGCTTTCAATAGTTTTGCACTTCGTCGTTCATTGTTTTTGTACTTCGTTTTTTTATGTTGTACTAGCTTCTTTTGTACTTCAGCTCGGTTCTTTTGTATTTCGGGTTTTTGTGTTTTGGACTTTGGGTTTTTGCTTGGTTCCAGGGATAAAAGGTTATGCAACTGCATGCAAAGTATGCTATTTCTTCGTAGCGCACCATCAACAGGAGCAGCTTCATGCTTGGGACGTCCAGTCGCTGCTAATGTGAGTGTGACCACATCGCCGAGCTCGGGATGCCTCCGCGTGTAGTTACTGAACCTGCTGCTCCACGCTTGCCAACATCCAAGAGGCTGTTTGATTACCTGCAGTCATCCATGCAACTTTTTTGCACCTAGGCCACCCAGAGCCTGGCTCGTTAAGTTGAAATCAAACACCAGGTAATTTAAGAGCTCGTAGAAAAGTAGATAGAGGTTGGTAGATTTGTATGCACGAAGTTTAGTTGTGACGGCGCGCTGCATGTGGTGTGAGATAGGCATGCAAGATTCCTTGACACTTACATGTCTCGTGTTGTGCGCTGCCTTCATGCAAAGTTGCATCTGAGTAAACGACCGATTCAAACGTTTCTTCGGGCTAGGCCCAGTGCTGCTTTAATATTTGTGCCATGCAACATTTCAAGACTTGTAGATTACCAAACAATGTGTCAATTAAATGATTCCGTTTTGCATGAATCTACCAACTTTCGGACGAGCACAATAGCGGAATTTAGTAGGCTATTAACGTCACTATTAATTTAGGTTAAAATTGTACTAGTTTTAGCTAGAGGTCTCTTCAAAGCTAGAGGGACGCTCTAGTAAGAACAAACAAATGGCTCCCGATATTTAGGAAGCTCGTTTTTTGAAAAAAAATGAAAATAATATTTAAAGATTCAGACAACTTGGGAAAACAATTCTGGATGTAGATAATGATGAGGTCTACTACCGTGGAAAAAAATCGATAGATAATTTTTTATATATTTAGGCTGAGCAAAAATAACAGATGGGTAAATCTGGGTATGATGAACAGTGCACTTTCAAAACTTGAACTTTGTCAGATTTGTCATTTTTGTGTAGCCCTAAAATAACGAGTTTTGAATTGAGATTTTGCACGATGGTAGTGTTCAATGTTATCTACACCTAAGATTTTTGTCCTGGATTTTTTGGAACTTGTGAATGCCATTTAATTTCGAATTTTTCAAAAACGAGCTCTCGGTAGCCATTTTTTTTTTCCCGAAAAACCTGCAAAACACAAGGTAGCATCCTAAACCGCTCTTATCCAAGTGGCTTCCATCCTCTGCACCTCTCCCATCCATCTCCCACCTTGGGAGTTCGCCAGAGCGAGAGGAAGACAAGAAGCCTATGCCAAGCGGAAGCACCAGATGGAGCAAGCTCGAAAGACCACCTCCAGCACTAGATTTGCTTATCTCAAGTCCCTCGCCGCCACAACCGGTCGGGAGAGGCACAACAAGATAAAAAATACAAAAAGAGAGGAAGAAGTTGAGGCCTCACTGCAATACCCCGTAATTTATTGGATATTCTCATCGAGGTTCTTGTCATCACCGCTGAAGCCCAGTTTATCCATCATTCTTGAATTTCAAATCAGAGACGATATTCGGGGGCATCTCGCCGAGACATTCGATCGTGGAGTACTCTTTTATTCTAAGATAGTATCGTGAAATTATCTCTTTCATGGCCATCTTCTTGTAACCTTTTAAAAATAAGCCTCTTCTCAAAGATCCGAGTCCATGGTTGAGTCGGACTCGTCGAGCTAGTCGAAATTGACTACTCATTTTCCCAAATCGAACTCCGGATGTACCTTCTATGGTTTATTCTAATTCAATGCACAAAATTATTTATTGTATTTCGAAAATAGATTAAATAAAATGAAAATAAAAACATGCTGGACAACCTCATACCTTATCCTTAGCACCTCGTGAGGAGCTCATCCTCATCTCCAACCAAGCCGGTCATCTCCTTCTTTCCCCAAGCCGAGAGCTCCTTCTCCCTTTCCTCTATGCTCCAAGCCGAAGCCCCTTGTATCTCCCTTCCTCCCAAGGCGCCTCACCTCCTCCTTCACCTAGAGCCCAAAGCCCTTCCCCCTGCCATGTCCAGCTCGTCGTCCTCCATCACCTAGGGCAGCCTGGGCCTGTTCTTGAGGGGGAAGAAGTGGAGACAAGAAGAGAAGGAGAAGAGGCGGTTGCAAGAGAAGAACAAGGGAAGAGGAGGTCTCCCAACACTTTCTCCATCAATCCCCTCCAATTCCACTAGCAAGGTGAGGTCCTCCCTTTCCTTACCTGTACCAAGGTGCTGTAGGTGAGGGATTCATGGTGGTTAGGAAAGGGTTGTAGCAGATCCATAATGGATTGGATTCGTTGGTGGTGCTGTTCCTGTGTTTACAGCAGTGAAGATCATCAATTCTGAGTCCCTATATGGCAAAATCAGAGGGGCATCCTATGGAATGTTTTGTAACCCTCGTTCCCACGATCGTTTTGAGCCGTCAATCACTTATTTTGGTTCAGCGGTTTAGCCGCAGCAACGAAAGCAAGTTGCTGTTCTGTTTTTGCTAAACAGTATTTTTGTAGCTTTTGTCCATAGCTTTCCATGCTCTTTGAGGGATGATTAAATTGTTTTCTACCATGGTTCAGCTACCTGATACCTTATACTTCATAGATCAACTTGATTTACTTAATTCCTATTAGTATTCTTGTTGTTATGAGTTTCCAAAGGTGGCTACTTGTTATTTCAGAATTCTGGAAACAGCAAAGAATAGAGTTTTCCCATGGGCTTGAGGAGCTTTACCCATTCAATAAAATTCATAATTTGTTCCTTCCTAGCTTGCTTGTGATGCATATGTTCTAATACAAAATGATTCGGTTAATTCCCATGAGTATTCTTACTTCCATGTATCCCTGAAGGTAGCTACTCGATATTCTGAAAACTGGAAGCAGCAGGGTAGTATTTGTTGGTTATGACCTTCATAGCTCCTTATTTTGAGTTCGAATAGTGGGAGTTGTTTGTAGTTAAGTTCCATATGAATCCATAGGCATACCATTTGCTTGTTTTGGAGCTTTCTAGCTCGAGTTGTGAAACCTTTCGTGAAGGGACAGCAAAGGGATTGCTCCCTCGGAAATGTGATTAGCCACACAGGTGCGGAATTATTCCCAATTAACGTCTTCGCCATCGGTAAAGGCAAGTGCATGACAAACCACTGTTCTCTATGTTCGTCCATGGTGTGATGGTTCAACTGATTGCTTTCACTGATTGAGATCCCTTGTTCAGTTGGTTCACTTAAAACCTATTTAGTTCATTCGATTCGATTCCTTCGTTCATGTTCAGAGATATTACACTTCTTACTTTCATAGCTAACTCGGTGAGAAACTGTTCACAAGTGGCTACTCCGATAGAGTTCGGTGAGAACTGTCAGCTTGTGGGCTAGTCCGATGGCTAACCTTTCTTGTCGGTCCGGTGAGAGACTGTCCCGAGTGGCTACTCCGATAGAGTTCGGTGAGAACTGTCAGCTCGTGGGCTAGTCCGGGCGACATATTCACCCTTTCTGTTAGTCCGGTGAGAGACTGTCCCAAGTGGCTACTCCGATAGAGTTCGGTGAGAACTGTCAGCTTGTGGGCTAGTCCGGGCGACATATTCGGATGTTCAGTTTCAGTTACATATTCAGATATTCAGTTTCAGTCCTCGACATATTCGGATGTTCAGTTTCAGTTACATATTCAGATATTCGGTTTCAGTCTTTTAGTTCATAAAGAGATTATCAGTATTTTCAGGTGGTCTTGGTTGGGTTCAGTGGTGTAGGATGTTGAAAATTGGTAACCCCTAGCTATGTACTTGACACAATGGGATTATTATTGTATTTTACTTGCTGAGTATTTTTATACTCATTCTTGTGTTTCATTCGGTTTTCAGGTACTAATAAGCGACGAGTATGGGATATGGGCGTAGCACCTCTACTTCATTGAGCACGCCACATAACTTCAAATAATAATCAGTGGACGCCATTTCTTTTTAGTGGCTTTCTATAGTTCTTGGTGTTTCTTTCTAGTTATTTTACCGCTTTCTATCTTCTTACTGATAACTGCCTGTCGTGGATGTCCGTATATACAAGGAAAACTCTGTCGAAATTCCTAATAATCTCCGGATTTGATAGAAGTTGTTGTAGCGCGGTAGCATCTCAGGTAAGGTTGAAAGCTGGGGTGTTACAGTTGGTATCAGAGCCCGGCTTTAGATCTCTGGTGTTGTCCTGTCCTTAATTAGTATGCTAATAACTTAAAACTTGACACACTGGTGCACAGTAGGATGGGTTTTGGGTCGTTCCTGATTTCAGATGAACATTGCTTTTCATGAGTGCTTCTATAGTTGTTCCCTAGTAATTGGATGTCCTTGTAGAATAATGAGTGAAGAACACGAGGGCGTGTTCCTTTTAAGGTGGGTAGACTGCAATACCCCGTAATTTATTGGATATTCTCATCGAGGTTCTTGTCATCACCGCTGAAGCCCAGTTTATCCATCATTCTTGAATTTCAAATCGAGACGATATTCGGGGGCATCTCGCCGAGACATTCGATCGTGGAGTACTCTTTTATTCTAAGATAGTATCGTGAAATTATCTCTTTCATGGCCATCTTCTTGTAACCTTTTAAAAATAAGCCTCTTCTCAAAGATCCGAGTCCATGGTTGAGTCGGACTCGTCGAGCTAGTCGAAATTGACTACTCATTTTCCCAAATCGAACTCCGGATGTACCTTCTATGGTTTATTCTAATTCAATGCACAAAATTATTTATTGTATTTCGAAAATAGATTAAATAAAATGAAAATAAAAACATGCTGGACAACCTCATACCTTATCCTTAGCACCTCGTGAGGAGCTCATCCTCATCTCCAACCAAGCCGGTCATCTCCTTCTTTCCCCAAGCCGAGAGCTCCTTCTCCCTTTCCTCTATGCTCCAAGCCGAAGCCCCCTTGTATCTCCCTTCCTCCCAAGGCGCCTCACCTCCTCCTTCACCTAGAGCCCAAAGCCCTTCCCCCTGCCATGTCCAGCTCGTCGTCCTCCATCACCTAGGGCAGCCTGGGCCTGTTCTTGAGGGGGAAGAAGTGGAGACAAGAAGAGAAGGAGAAGAGGCGGTTGCAAGAGAAGAACAAGGGAAGAGGAGGTCTCCCAACACTTTCTCCATCAATCCCCTCCAATTCCACTAGCAAGGTGAGGTCCTCCCTTTCCTTACCTGTACCAAGGTGCTGTAGGTGAGGGATTCATGGTGGTTAGGAAAGGGTTGTAGCAGATCCATAATGGATTGGATTCGTTGGTGGTGCTGTTCCTGTGTTTACAGCAGTGAAGATCATCAATTCCGAGTCCCTATATGGCAAAATCAGAGGGGCATCCTATGGAATGTTTTGTAACCCTCGTTCCCACGATCGTTTTGAGCCGTCAATCACTCATTTTGGTTCAGCGGTTTAGCCGCAGCAACGAAAGCAAGTTGCTGTTCTGTTTTTGCTAAACAGTATTTTTGTAGCTTTTGTCCATAGCTTTCCATGCTCTTTGAGGGATGATTAAATTGTTTTCTACCATGGTTCAGCTACCTGATACCTTATACTTCATAGATCAACTTGATTTACTTAATTCCTATTAGTATTCTTGTTGTTATGAGTTTCCAAAGGTGGCTACTTGTTATTTCAGAATTCTGGAAACAGCAAAGAATAGAGTTTTCCCATGGGCTTGAGGAGCTTTACCCATTCAATAAAATTCATAATTTGTTCCTTCCTAGCTTGCTTGTGATGCATATGTTCTAATACAAAATGATTCGGTTAATTCCCATGAGTATTCTTACTTCCATGTATCCCTGAAGGTAGCTACTCGATATTCTGAAAACTGGAAGCAGCAGGGTAGTATTTGTTGGTTATGACCTTCATAGCTCCTTATTTTGAGTTCGAATAGTGGGAGTTGTTTGAAGTTAAGTTCCATATGAATCCATAGGCATACCATTTGCTTGTTTTGGAGCTTTCTAGCTCGAGTTGTGAAACCTTTCGTGAAGGGACAGCAAAGGGATTGCTCCCTCGGAAATGTGATTAGCCACACAGGTGCGGAATTATTCCCAATTAACGTCTTCGCCATCGGTAAAGGCAAGTGCATGACAAACCACTGTTCTCTATGTTCGTCCATGGTGTGATGGTTCAACTGATTGCTTTCACTGATTGAGATCCCTTGTTCAGTTGGTTCACTTAAAACCTATTTAGTTCATTTGATTCGATTCCTTCGTTCATGTTCAGAGATATTACACTTCTTACTTTCATAGCTAACTCGGTGAGAAACTATTCACAAGTGGCTACTCCGATAGAGTTCGGTGAGAACTGTCAGCTTGTGGGCTAGTCCGATGGCTAACCTTTCTTGTCGGTCCGGTGAGAGACTGTCCCGAGTGGCTACTCCGATAGAGTTCGGTGAGAACTGTCAGCTCGTGGGCTAGTCCGGGCGACATATTCACCCTTTCTGTTAGTCCGGTGAGAGACTGTCCCAAGTGGCTACTCCGATAGAGTTCGGTGAGAACTGTCAGCTTGTGGGCTAGTCCGGGCGACATATTCGGATGTTCAGTTTAGTTACATATTCAGATATTCAGTTTCAGTCCTCGACATATTCGGATGTTCAGTTTCAGTTACATATTCAGATATTCGGTTTCAGTCTTTTAGTTCATAAAGAGATTATCAGTATTTTCAGGTGGTCTTGGTTGGGTTCGGTGGTGTAGGATGTTGAAAATTGGTAACCCCTAGCTATGTACTTGACACAATGGGATTATTATTGTATTTTACTTGCTGAGTATTTTTATACTCATTCTTGTGTTTCATTCGGTTTTCAGGTACTAATAAGCGACGAGTATGGGATATGGGCGTAGTACCTCTACTTCATTGAGCACGCCACATAACTTCAAATAATAATCAGTGGACGCCATTTCTTTTTAGTGGCTTTCTATAGTTCTTGGTGTTTCTTTCTAGTTATTTTACCGCTTTCTATCTTCTTACTGATAACTGCCTGTCGTGGATGTCCGTATATACAAGGAAAACTCTGTCGAAATTCCTAATAATCTCCGGATTTGATAGAAGTTGTTGTAGCGCGGTAGCATCTCAGGTAAGGTTGAAAGCTGGCCAGGTCCAATCACATGCTTTTTTAGGGCGAAGGGGAGAGATGGATTTCTTGCCTACGTATATAACCTCCGGAGCTCCACCAGTAGCCTCACATCCAGCGCCAACCACCTGAAGCAGCCTCAATGCTCGGGTCGGCAAATCCCCATCGGCAAACTGCCGACACACCGAGAAGTACACGACCTGTGTACAAATCCTATAACTACCCGTATATACAGTAGGGGGCCAACCCCCCTACCCCAACATCTCCTACTAGCGAGGACCCTGGAGAGGAGGGGTGGAGGGGGTGGAAGGCAGTAGGCGACGATCAACTAGGGGAAGGAGGAGACAAACAATAGAAGGGGATATTTTCCTCGGCAAAGGCCAAGACCGAGGCAGGAGACGTTAATGCGAAGCGTATGCCGCAGACGCACCACTGTCGCGTCCCCTCACCTTCCATCACGTCGCCCGGGAACCGCCCGATGAAGTGCGTGCCATTAAGCGACATGAATGCCTCCTGCACAACGCCTATAATCGCGGCTGACCGAGCGCGTGAGTATAACATGCGGGCCCAGCCGGTCGGATGGCTTGTCAAGGCGTTGTATGACACCCACAAGCTACCCCCCCCCCCCCCCCCCCCAAAGTTTAGAAGCCCGCTCGAAACTGGGTCGAGTCGGACAAATGGGGGATGCCGGTGTAACAGATTTTCATGTCCAACACTCCAATAGGTCTTTGGGGTGCCGGGGGAGATGCTCTAATAACTGTGGCCCTGCATTGTTAACTAGTAACGGATACTAGCATACAACACCCACATGTGAACCAAAAACAAATAAAAGATTCACGCAGTTGGTTTTGAAAATTAACTTTGGCTTGGCTTGCTAATGCCATATGCATGATGCATCCAGTTTCCTAAATTACTAAGTACAGTAGGATGATTCTACGTTGCATGGGCTAAGGGTAATATAGCGCACTCGCATACGCCATCATCAAGCATACCAAATAACATTGATCAAATAATATACTCCTTGCAAAAGGAAAATAAAAAAATCCCATGGAACTATATGAACTGAACCGTATCAAAGCAAGAATCATGCAGGTCTCACGGGGATGGATCCAGATGACTCAGAGACCAAAATTTATTCACCCCTTCCCAGACGGAGCGCATGCATGGCCTCCCCCAGCTAGCACCGCATGTGATGAACAAGGTGGCCATCATCGTCAAGGCAAGCAGTGCAGCTACGGTGGGGTCATGCAGTACGTCCATTTTCAGCATCGCCCATTCCCAGCATTGCGTCTACGCACACAAGACGTTGCTTTCTATGGTGGCTTGAGGGCCATGGAGGTCGTTCGTTGCCTAGCTATCTACGGATTGATGCTGAATTCAGCACGAGATGGCAAACATGGAAGAAGTGAGGAGAGAGAAGAAATGGAGGGAGAGGGAAGAAGATAGTGACGCCTTTGGTCCTTCCCTGACCGGCTTCATCGCCGGAACAGGCAATGGTATGCCAAGACGGCGAACACTGTGAGAGGCAACCACCGCACACATCTACTCCGTACCATCGAAACGTATTCAAGTTAAGGTGCCGCGCATGCAGAATCAATGCCACACTTCTCTTCTTGTGCCAATTGTTGTTTTATGGTGATCCAAATTCGTTTATACTGATGAAGGCCAACTTGTGACGAAGGATAGCGGAGCGCCCCGAAGTCAGAAGTTGGCCCATAATGTCCGCTGGCCCATCCGGGATGCACGGAGGGGGTCTGAGGGGCGGCAGCCCCCCGCGGTATGGTACGGATCGTTTCCAGGTCGGACTGCAGCCGACCTAGGGTTTTATGCCACTATATATTCATCTTGTAAGCCGCCGGTTGGGCTAATCCATACATTGTAAACCCACGGCGTTTGTAACCTCACCCGATATAGTGAAGTATTGCTGGCTGGCGCCCGTGGTTTTTTCTCTCCATTGTTGGAGGGTTTTCCACGTTAAAATCTCGTGTCCCCATTGGTTTGATCGTTCCGCTCTTCGTCGTTTCTTTGCTATCGTTTATAACAAGTGGTATCAGAGCCCTGTTTCAGATCTGTTTTCAGATTAGGGTTTTGGATGGCATCGATGAAGTTCGATCTACCGGCGCTGGACTACAAGACGAGATTTTCGTTGTGGCAGGTCAAGATGCGTGCGATCCTCGCACAGTCCAATGATCTTGACGAGGCGCTGGAGAAATTCGGCGACAAGGCGCGGCGACATGGAGCCGATGAGAAGCGGAAAGACCGTAAGGCTTTATCGCTTATTCAACTTCATCTATCTAATGATATTCTGCAAGAAGTACTCCAGGAGAAAACCGCAGCGGCACTGTGGGCTAAGCTGGAGTCGATCTGCATGTCCAAAGATCTCACCAGCAAGATGCATGTGAAGATGAAGTTGTTCACGCACAAGTTGCAAGAAGGTGGTTCGGTAATGAATCACTTATCGATCTTTAAGGAGATCGTTTCTGACCTAGTGTCGATGGAGGTAAAGTACGATGATGAAGATCTAGCACTTTTACTTCTATGCTCGCTGCCAAATTCCTTTGCAAATTTTCGTGATACCATACTTTAAGCCGTGATGAACTAACCACTGCGAAGTATATGAGGCCCTGCTTGCCAGGGAAAAGATGAAAGGTATGGTACAGAAAGAGGAGTCATCGTCCTCCAAGGGCGATGCTTTGCAGGTCCGAGGGAGGCCTGAGCAGCGAGATAACCACTACCACAACAACAACAGAGATAAGAGCAAGGGTGACAGAAGTCGCTCAAAGTCCAAAGGACGAGACAAGTTCTGCAGGTATTGTAAGAAATCTAATCATGTCATTGATGATTGTTGGAAGTTGCAGAACAAGGAGAAAAGAAAAGGTACTTACCAACCGAAAAATAATGAAGGTAATATACCGGTGAGGCTTGTTGTTGATGGTAGTTCTGATGGCGAATGCCTAGCTGTTTTAGCTGCATGTGTTTCTCGTCAGGATGAATGGATTCTAGATACTGCATGTTCTTTTCATATTTGCTGTAACAAAGATTGGTTCAGTTCTTATGAGTTAGTGCAGACTGGAGATTTCGTGCGTGTGGGAACGACCAGCAATGCAACATTGTTGGTGTTGGTTCGTTCAGTCAAGACACATGACGGTATGACACGCACGTTGACGGGAGTGAAACACATACCAACCATGGCAAGAAATTTGATCTCGCTCAGTACCCTTGACTGTGACGGGTACAAGTACGGAGGAAATAAACTCCTAAAGGTATCAAAAGGTTCTCTCATTGTTATGGTTGGTGATATGAATTCTGCTAAGTTATATGTTCTTAGAGGTAGCACGTTATCTGGTACTGTTGCTGCTGTTTCTCATGATGACGCTAGTAAAACTAACCTTTGGCATAAGCGTCTTGGACATATGAGTGAACTTGGTATGGCAGAATTGATCAAGAGAGACTTGCTGCAAGGATGCAGTTTGGGTAAGATGCAGTTCTGTGAACACTGCATTTTCGGTAAGCACACAAGAGTTAAGTTTAATGCTTCTGTCACACCACCAAAGGTACACTTGATTATGTACATGCTGATGTTTGGGGGCCATCTCGTAAGCCCTCTTATGGTGGTGCTCGTTATATGCTTACCATTATTGATGATTACTCTAGAAGAGTTTGGCCTTATTTCATGAAAAATAAGGATGATACGTTTGCTGCTTTTAAAGAGTGGAAAGCTATGATTGAAAGGCAAACAGAAAGGAAGGTGAAATTACTTCGTACTGACAATGGTGGCGAATTTTGTTCGAATGCCTTTAATGATTATTGCAGGAAAGAAGGCATTGTCAGGCACCTCACCATCCCGTACACGCCTCAGCAGAATGGTGTAGCGGAGCGGATGAACAGGACCATCATCTCCAAGGCTCGCTGCATGATCTCCAACGCTCGCATGAGTAAGCGTTTTTGGGCTGAGGCGGCTGCCACCGCCTGCTACTTGATAAACAGGTCACCATCTATTCCCCTCGACAAGAAAACTCCCATTGAGGTATGGTCAGGTACTCCTGCTGATTATTCACACTTAAAGTTTTCGGTGCACTGCTTATGCTCATGTTGATAATGGAAAGTTAGAGCCGAGAGCTATTAAGTGTGTGTTCATTGGTTATGGTTCGGGTGTAAAAGGATACAAGTTATGGAATCCCGAAACTACAAGGCATTTATGAGCAGGAGTGTTGTTTTCAATGAATCTGTTATGTACTTTGATAAGTTGTCCTCAGATGTTTTGCCAGATTTTTCTGAGGAGCAGGTTCGTGTCGAGGTGGAGCACTCTGTTGAAAAGGAAAATGTCACTGTTGACAATGATGGTGCTGCTACTTCAGATGATTCTGATTTGATTCTGATTCTTCTGATTCTGATAATGATAATGTTCAGAACTCACCCCCTGTTTTGCAGCCACAACAGTCTATTGCTGCTCGTAGGAACAGGAGGAATTGTGGTCCTCGACCACGTTTAATTGAAGAGTGTAACATTGTTGATTATGCTCTGAGTTGTGCAGAACAGGTGGAGCACGGACATGAGCCGTCCACCTATACTGAAGCTATTGGTTCCGGTGACCGCGAGAAGTGGCTTGCTGCTATGCAAGAAGAATGCAGTCACTCGATAAGAATGGCACATGGGAAGTTGTGCGCTTGCCTAAGAAAAAGAAGGCAGTCCGCTGTAAGTGGATCTTCAAGAGAAAGGAGGGTTTATCTCCTAGCGAGCCTCCGAGGTTTAAGGCAAGGTTAGTTGCAAAAGGCTTCAGTCAAATTCCAGGTGTTGATTATAATGATGTTTTCTCTCCAGTTGTTAAGCATAGTTCAATTCGTACATTTTTGGTATTGTTGCTATGCGTGATCTTGAGCTTGAGCAGTTAGATGTAAAGACTGCGTTTCTGCATGGAGAGTTGGAGGAGGAGATATACATGGACCAGCCAGAAGGGTTCATAGTGCCTGGTAAGGAGGATCTTGTGTGTAAGTTGAAAAGGTCCTTATACGGTTTGAAACAATCTCCTCGTCAGTGGTATAAAAGGTTTGATTCTTTTATGTTGTCACATGGCTTTAAGAGGTCTGAATTTGATAGCTGTGTGTACATTAAGTTTGTTAATGGATCACCTATATACCTGTTATTATATGTTGATGATATGTTGATTGCTGCCAAGAGCAAGAAAGATATCGCTGCTCTCAAGTCACAGTTGAGTAGCGAGTTTGAGATGAAGGATCTTGGTGCTGCTAAGAAAATTCTAGGTATGGAGATTACCCGTGACAGAAATTCTGGTTTGTTGTTTCTTAGTCAGCAAAATTACATTAAGAAAGTTCTTCATCGTTTTAACATGCATGATGCAAAGTCTGTTAGTACTCCTATTGCTCCTCACTTTAAATTGTCAGCTGAACAATGTCCTAGTACGGATGAGGATTTTGAGTACATGTCTAGAGTTCCATATTCTAGTGCTGTTGGTTCTTTAATGTATGCCATGGTTTGCTCACGTCCAGATTTATCATATGCTATGAGTTTGGTTAGTAGATATATGGCTAATCCTGGTAAAGAACATTGGAAGGCTGTTCAGTGGATTTTCAGGTACCTTCGTGGCACATCCAATGCTTGCCTCAAGTTCGGCAAGACTGATGAGGGACTCGCAGGCTATGTGGATTCAGATTTTGCTGCCGATTTGGATAAGAGGAGATCCCTCACAGGTTATGTGTTCACGCTTGGTGGTTGTGCCGTGAGTTGGAGGGCAACGTTGCAATCTGTTGTTGCCCAGTCTACCACTGAAGCAGAGTACATGGCTATTGCTGAAGCATGTAAAGAATCGGTTTGGCTGAAAGGTTTGTTTGCTGAGCTTTGTGGAGATGATACTTGCATTAACCTGTTTTGTGATAGTCAGAGTGCTATTTACCTTACTAAGGATCAGATGTTCCATGAGAGAACAAAGCACATTGACGTCAAATACCATTATGTGCGTGATGTTGTTGCAAAAGGTAAGCTGAAGGTATGCAAGATAAGTACTCATGATAATCCTGCTGATATGATGACAAAGCCAGTTCCTGTTACTAAGTTTGAGCTTTGCTCGGGCTTAGTTGGTATCACTGTCTAGCCAAGAGGCTATTTGGCGCCGAAGGTGTTTTCTTTGTTGTTTCAGGGTGAAGGTTCTCGTTCATGCTACAAGATGGAATTTGTCTCAAGGTGGAGTGTTGTTTTATGGTGATCCAAATTCGTTTATACTGATGAAGGCCAACTTGTGACGAAGGAGAGCGGAGCGCCCCGGAGTCAGAAGTTGGCCCATAATGTCCGCTGGCCCATCCGGATGCACGAAGGGGGGTGCGAGGGGCGGCAGCCCCGCGCGGTACGGTACGGATCGTTTTCGGGTCGGACTGCAGCCGACCTAGGGTTTTATGCCACTATATATATTCATCTTGTAAGCCGCCGGTTGGGGTAAGCCATACATTGTAAAACCACGGCGTTTGTAACCTCACCCGATATAGTGAACTATTGCTGGCTGGCGCCCGTGGTTTTTTCTCCTCCATTGTTGGAGGGGTTTTCCACGTTAAAATCGCGTGTCCCCATTGGTTTGATCATTCCGCACTTCGTCGTTTCTTTGCTATCGTTTATAACACCAATTCCCTAGCTCGTGGCAGGGCAGCGAAAATGGCAGCAACGGACACCCCTCCCTCCCTCTCCCTCAGCCCGTCCCTCACCCTCTCCCGCACAGAGCACCCGTCAATGGCTGCACCTCTGAGGCAGGAGAATGCCTGCACCTAACTAGGATGAACCGACCTTGGACTCCCAAATCCTATTCTACAGAGACTCAAACTAACACATCTTACCATAACTACTCGGAGTAGCGCACACGTACACCAAACTGACTCCAACTCGAGCTTCAATTTGATGCACACCTACTACTACTCAGTAGGAAACTAACCAGCTATACTAACTCGACTAGGACACTTTCCAATTAATAATGACTCAACCGACCATGGTGTATCCGATTTGGATTCATTTCGACAGATTCCCCATCGATCCAGAACTGCTAATAGAAAAACCTTGGGCGGAGCCCGGAAGAAGACCTAGCCGACGCCTCCATTGATCATCATGCACCCCACCGAGTGCGTGCTTGATCGCCGCGTACGTGTGGACGGCGACCAGGACCTCGCCGCCACCAACCTCCCGCTCTTCATCCTGAGATGTGAGGACAGGAAGGCGGACGGGTATGCAGACGACGAAGTCGAGCTCTACAACGAGAGGCTTCAGGACATGGTCATCGGAATTCGTCTCGCCGACAAGCCTCCGGCTGTCTCCTACCTTGCCATCCTAGGCGCCAAGCTGTACGCCGAAATCGTAGCCGTCGACAAGAACGTCATCGTCATCAGGCTGAACTTCAAGGCAGGCCTGTTGTCCTCCTATCTCATCTACGACGCCGTCGCCTCGTCGCTCCGTATGATCCCCGCACCGAAAGATCGCTCCTGGTTCTATACACTTAGCTCCTGCGCCTCCGTCGTACGCCCATCAAGCGGCCCCGATTACGCCCTGGTCCACACGGGTCGGCTGGTCGCTGGCGGCGAGGATTCTCTCTTCCTGTGCCGGCCCTCCTCGTCCTCGCCGCCCTGGTCGGAGTACAAGAAGGCCGACCTACTGGACTTCGTCAGCTGGAACGAAACCAACACGCAGTTCTCGTTCAGAGGCCACGCCTACTTGGTGGACCTCCTGTGCGGCCTCATCTGCTTCAGCTGCGACGCCCCCTTCGACAACAAGAGCAGCAGCGTGCTGAAGTTCATCCGCCTGCCGGTCGAGCCGAGGTGCATCGACCACCGGCACCGCATCGCCGAGCCAGCCGCGTACCAGACCATGGGCATCGTCAGTGACTCCTTCATCAGGTTAGTCTCCATCAACGGCTTCGAGGACTTCGTCCAACTCAAGGACCGCACCATGACCGTGTGGAAGCTGCTGGGCCACGACGACGAGGGGTGGGAGGAAGACCCGGAGGACGGCGAGCTACCAGTGGGAGTGGGATCTGCTGATCATTTTGTCCCTCCGCAGCGGCAACGGAGGGGTCCGTCGCCATTAATATGAGCCCTGCCCCCTTTGTAGCGCCAAATTCCGGTCTGTCTCCTTCGCTAGCCTTCAGTGCTGGGCATGCTGGTACGCGAGGTGGCCGGCGTCCCCCCACCACCTCTAAATCTCCCTCCACGTGGCCAGCCTCGCTCCCTCAATGCGGTGGGTGGGCGCGAACGGTCGATCCCGTCTCCTACTCCTTCAAGGCGCGGCAGAGGAGCGGGGCGAGGCAAGGACAACGGCTTCATTGATGCGATGGACGCGCCACGGCGATAAGACGGCTGGACCCCTGTCCGGCCTCTACATTGGTGGTGACAGGACGCTGTGAAGCTCCAGGCAGCTGGCCCGCGGCGTGGGGACGGGCAGGCATGGGGGCGAGACGCACTCTCCTCCTTGTGAAGCTGCGGGGACGCTGCTACTGCTTTCTTAGCCACCGCCACTTTGTCATTGTCCATCGTGAACCCAAAGTGTGATGGAAGTGCCACAAGCCAGCCCACCTCGCTGGAGTGCCACCTCGCCCGTCTCTCCTCTCTGCTCCTTCTGCGACATGCACACGGCGCCGACGGAACTTGCCGGCGGTCCGAAGCTGGACGTGTACTACACAGGGCGTAGGAGGTTGTGTTGGCTAGCCAGCGGTGCTACAAGGAGGGCGTGGATGGTTCTCTCCCGGAGGAGAACGAGTGAGCTGACCGGATGGTGCTGCTATTGGAAGGAGAGGACGGTGACCGCGAGGCGATGGATGAGGAGGTGCCTGACAAGATATCTCCGGCAGTGTAAGGGGAGGTGATGTAGCGCAACGGGATGCCCGCGATACCTTGGTGCGGGTCTCGCATCCGGCTTCGGCATGCTCCCCCTTCCGGCTGACCACGATGAGTCGCCTTTTCGGGTGTGGGCCTCTCCAGTTTGCTCTTCTCACTAGACAACGCGTCGTACGAGGGGGGGGGGGGGGGGGCACGTCAGCGTGGATGAGGAGACTGTGGCTCCATGGGGAGATACAGCAGCTGGTGCCATGCCTCGCTGAGCCGCGTGGGTAGGTGGTGCTGTTGGACGAGGAGGTGGTGGAGCATGAAGAGCAGGGCATTGCCGAATCCGGAGCGGGCTCCACTCTGTTGTCAGATCAGGATGAGCATGTTGCCGAGAAGGAGGCTGGGCAGCTATTCGAGAAGGACATCGTCGCGCCGGTGCGGGTTGACCTTGGACAACAGGACATGGAGGTGGGTGTGCACCTCCGTGCCCCTTGTCGGGCTTCTTCGCCCGGATCAGGGTGCCGCTCGAGGCCACCGTATTTGGCAGGCTGCCACGACGTTGGTCCACGAGATGGTGGTGCAGGCGTTGTCTGTGTGAGAAACATGCCATTGTTTCATGCTCTAATATTAGAGCTCAATATATGGCCTTGGAAAATGCCACAAATGAATTGATTTGGGTTGAAGACTTAATTCGAGAGCTTGGTACTTCTTCAAAGAGAGGTCTTGTCTATCGTGTGATAATTTTGGTGCTACATATCTTTCTGCAAACATAGTTTTTAATGCCGAGACAAAACATATAGAAATTGCCTATTATCTTGTTAGAGCAAGAGTTGCAAGAAAAATTTTGGACATCAAGCTCATCTCAAGCAAAGAGAAGCTAGATTAATTCAAGCGTAATCCAAATCTTTCCCAAGGTTTAGATTAAGTGCAGCTAGATTAATTTTAGATTAATTTTGGACATACAATGTAATACATATGTACTGTAAAAAAACAATGTAATACGTACGTATCGTTATGGAGTAGTACTCCGCCGTGGTACTTCTCCTCTTTTACGCTTGCTTGCGGGGGTTGCTTACGGGTAAATTGCTCCTATGCGACGTCTTTCCCTGCAAATGGATGGACAGCGACGTCGTTGGCAAGAATTGCTCTTCTGCGACGCTTGTATCTGCGAAAATAGCCCAGTCCCAACACGACCCTTAAACGCCACTGATCGTTAACGTAACTGTTAGGATTATCCAAGCAACATTGGGCCCACCTCATATCCACCTTAGCGCGCGGGAGCCACCACTTATCCACATCACCGCGTGGGACCCACATCAGCGCAGCTAGAACAGACCCGCCCCCGTGCCCGCCTGCCCGCCGCCGCCGCTAACTTCTTCTTTCCTCAATCTTTCTCTTCTCTGGCGACCTAGCGCAGATGTCTACCTCCTCTCCCCGCCCCCCCAATCAAAATGGCCACGGTATGGTGCAGCGCTGCTCACAAGGTGCCCTGACTGCCCACGCCCAGAGCCTCTTAAGCGATGAGAATGGCAATCTTGGGCGTGAGTTTGTGAGATGCTTGAGCAAGGAACTGGTAGGAAGGGATGGCAAGGTTAGATCTCAGTTCTGTTTGCTATGAATTCTCCAAATTTCGTTTTTTGTCAACGAATTTACAATCTAGGTTTCATGTTGCTGTTTTCAGATCCACTCGAAATGTAACCATTTCGAATGGATGAATGTGTATATGAGAGGCTTCAGTTTAAGGGCTACATTGATTCGAGTGGAGCCGCAACCTGGGAGCTCAATTTGGGGTTGCCACCCATTGCTGTGGAGACTACGGGGAGCTCGGACAGAGGGGCGGACAGAGTCATGCCGACGAGGAATGCGCGCAATGCTGAACTGATCGCGGAGTCCGAACTGAACGTGGAACTGAAGAAGATCAAGAAACATCTAAAGCAGATGATCGATTTGCAGAAGCAAGCAAATATCATGGCAGGGGGATTTTTTGGTTGTATCATTGCTCTGTCTTTCTTTTTCTTGTTTAGAATGGGCAGTTAGGCCTGTCAGGGTAGAGGACAGTGTTTTTTCTTCAGTTAACTGAATCGAAGCACCAATTTGGAAAGTTGTTCAGTTCTTAATACAGTGTTTGTTCTTCAGTTAACAGAGTGCAGACCAAAGTTCAGTTTGGAGTAAAAACAAACATATACTTCTTTATTTGTTTTACTTTGGAGTAAAAACAAACAGAGTGCAGCAATAATTTGGCACTTGTGTTATGACAACAAACAGAGTGCAAAATGCAAATTTATTTCTTTAACCTTTAAAAAAAAGTTACTCATGTTAGGAGTTGCATGTTTCATAGAAATCTTTCTGCTAGGCTTCCATGTTCAATGATTTCAAACTATTATGCACTTGTTTGATCTAACTAGGTCATCAATCCGAGAACTTTTGCTAAGTCCTGAAAAATGTGTTTCAAATGAGCTTCAAAGATAGGGTAAACGGCCCCATTTGTAAGCAAGTATGTTTTTCACCTTGTCTAAATCAGCCAAATAAATTTCCTAGACTTGTGTTCTATCTATATAGTGTCATTCCAACAAATAAAACTTTACATTCAAACTTGAATTCAAAATTGAACCAAAATTCAAATTTGAACCAACATTCAAACTTTACATGGTATTTTTGCTAGGCTTGGATGATTTCAAACTAGTACGCACTTGTTTCATCTAACTTGGTATAAAAAAAAATCTTTATATGAGCACTGCTTCCAAAAATATAATATAATTTGCTTCCAAGGAAACAAATAATCACTGCTTCCAACATAGAATGTAATTTGCTTCTAAAGTATAACTATATTTGCTTTCCATGATACAAATTTTGCTTCAACATTCAACAAGGGTCAAACGGTTAGGTCGTCTAGGCATGATTGCCACCATGATCCACCTAGATGGTGATGGCTCGCATTCGAGCGGAACACATTAGTGGTAGCAATGAAGAACATGTCAAACTTGCAGGACACACCAAGGAACTACACTTGCTAGGCAACTTATGCTAATGAGGAAGAGCATCAACAAGATAGGCGCGATACTCCAAGTTGGCACACAACGGCCCTAACTGGAACGCCAACAGTTGGGGTTTGGTACCCAGACAATGAATTTGTATGTAGGTAGGGATGTGACCACGATCTGATGGGCTAGCAATATTAGTCACACAAGGATTTATACAGACTCAGGCCTTGGGAATATCAACGATAACACCTCTAGTCATGTGCGAAAGTATTATCGAGCACGTGAGGTGCTCAAAGTTGAAACGGCGAGGCAGCCGGCTTTGTAGGGAGCCGCCTAGTTCTGCTCATCTCTACGAGACGAGCAGAGGTATGTGTGGGTGGAGGATTCCGGGGACCCCTCTTTGGAAGAGGTGTGTGCCTATTTAAAGGGACGCGCCACCTTATAGATGGGATGATGTGATGCTATAGTCCCTAAGTAGAGGTTACGACGTGACCAGAACTTCTTAGCCCGTGTCGCCTGAAGTCCAGCCAGCACAACTCGTAACCCGCATTGCGTCGGGCCTCCGTATAGCGATGAACCGACGACTTTGGCGTTACAGGGGCCATAGTGAGAGACTCAACCCTAATTGTTCGGGACATGACCTGACTCCTTTATGGTGAGATTAGATAATCTTGTCAGGGTACAGTCGGCTGTATCAATCAGTCATGTCCGCTCTCCCCTACTGCTTTCAGCCCATGTGCGGAGCATGGCCTTCGGCCCGCTGGCTTATCTTCTGGTATCCGGCTGGTGGGCCGGACGACAGCTGATAGTCAGCATCCTAAAAGTGGCAGTATCTCTCAAAATTCGTTAGCCGTATGGTAGTGGGTATCATAAACCTATCACCATGTCTCCTCTGATCTGATTAAACATACTAATACTACTTACCAGCACTGAGTCATGATCAAGATCACAATATATTGTGCAAGCTAGCTTGTTCAGTGTTAACCATGTGATACATCACATGGATATATCATATTAAACTATGGGCGATAATGATCAGGTCTATGTTTGAATTTGAACATAAGTACATAATAATAAATGGATATGGGGATAAGATGGATATGATGCATGACATCTTTAATGCAAAAACTAGATCATATACTAAACAGGGAACTTTCTATTGATGCACTAGTACAAAAAGCACCTATGGTCCGGTTGGGCATGGACATCAGTCCCGGTTGCCCAACCGGGACTGGCCAATCGGGACCAATGCTGGTCCCGGTTGGTCCAAGAACCGGGACCAATGCTGGTCCACGTGGCCAGTTCTGGCTGGGCGTGGGTGAGACTCATTGGTCCCGGTTCTTAATACGAACCGGGACCAATGAGTGCCTTTTTTTTTGGTATTTAGGGTTTAGGGTGCCCCCTCTCCCTCTTGCCGGTGCCCCCTCTCCCTCTCGCCGGTGCCCCCTCTCCCTCTCGCCGGTGCCCCCTCTCGCCGGTGCCCCCTCTCCCTCTCGCCGATGCCCCCTCTCGCCGGTGCCCCCTCTCCCTCTCGTCGGTGCCTCCGTCGTCTCCCCCTTCTTCGCATCGCCGACGTGCTCTCCATCGTTTTCGTACGTATATTATACGCTCTACTATATACACAGTACACGTTGATGCATATATAATTAATATTCGATCTCTTGCGAGAATACAACTATTTAATTACATGGAGATAGATCACATATGTAGTTCATCGTCCGAAGCATAATGTTCTCCCTTTTCATCGATGACCTCCCTAACCAGAAATCCCGCCAATTCCTCTTGAATTGCTCCTACGCGCAGTTCTGGGTCGAGCGTCTCCCGAATGAACTCGCAAACGTAGAATTCACATAAATTACTCCCCGGTGGCTGCTGCGGACATGTCACCAATTTATAAGTTAGCTCATCTTTGAATGGACCTTGTACCTTCTGTTTGAAAATTGTCCAACACCTGCTTTGGCAAAGAAAATGAACAAAGGAGTTATTAATTACTTGACATAAGGGAATGAACGAAAGAGGGCGATATAATGCGATAATGATTGAAATTACTTGTTGAGCATTTCTTTCATGTCGGACCACGTCGCTTGGTCCCAACTTAATGAGTCGTGGACTTCAACAATGGACTTGTCAGGTTGAATGCTTAGCAGAATCCAGTGGAACTTGCGGACGTTTACATAAAGCAGACATGCATAGCTCATCAATTACACTTAACATCGAGAAAGCCAAATAAAAATATGTACAAGACAGAAACACTCACCTGAAGTTGTAAGGAAATAGTATTTCCGTACAGAAATGTTGCATGGTTAAAAAGGTGGTCAGGTCATTCTCCACGTCTTCGGGGTGATTGACTAAGTTATGTGAATTCACGATATATGGTTCAACGAACCCAACCTCAAAAACTCTAGATCTTTTGCATTCTAGCATCTTCATTCTGCATAATAGCGTACAAGAGGATATATATATAGTCAGGATAATATAATACAGGCAATGAACGAGCTGAGCTAGAGACTTAATTACGAAAATAAATCACTTACAGACAATAGCAAGAGAGGATAGATTTGTCGAGGGCGCGCTTTGGAATAACTGGAACAGTTCAGTCAGTTGAACCTGTATAATGTAACGTTTGAAGAAATGCTCCACTCTAACGTCCACCGGAAACCACTCTTTCGCGTCCTTCTTTGATGTGTGCACCAGGTACCAGGTATGCAGATTTCGCATATGTGTTGATAGACCCGTGAGGTCCTCATTACTGACCATAGGCTCCTCTTGGACATATTTCCGTGCCATCTCTAACATTGGCGCATATTCATAGCCTAAAAGTTGACCAAGGCTCATACCCAAGGCGGTAGCATTTTCCTTGGCCTGCGATACAGTGACACCAAGTTCTTTAGCAGCAGCCAAGGCTCTGGGGTCCAGTCCTGATCCATAGCGGCTCTGAAGTCCTTGTCGACATCGGAACACACTATGAGCGGGGGGACCGATTGATTTTTCTGCTGTCCGAGCTGGGCAATTTGTTTCCCGCTTTTTGCACTTCTTCCCTTGTTCTGCTCAGACTGGGCACGTGCTAGCCTCTTAAGTTCACGACCATAGTCAGACGGCAGATTCATCGATATCTGGGATGGCTGCTCAAGGAAGGACTTAGCCCACTTTTTGGTTTTTGCATCATATACCTTCTTTGGCTCGGTCTTTTTTGGTGCAAAAAAAGCCTTATTGTAGGCAGCCACTACCGCGGCGTTTTCCGCTTCAGTCCTGTCATAAGGTCTCTTGGGAGGAACCGACGGGATGTCGACTATCTTCTGAGTGCGACCTCTCTTCTGAGTGGGGAGCGGGGTAGCGGCGTTGGTCCATTTCTTCTGGTGAGACGGCTGCGTTGGAGACTGGTGACGCGGCGGCGGAGACGGCTGCGCTGGAGACTGGTGACGCGGCGGCGGAGACGGCTGCACTGGAGACTGGTGAGGCGGTGAAGAGGACGGCTGCGCTGGAGAATGTTGAGGCGGTGAAGAGGACTGTTGCGCTGGAGACTGGTGAGGAGTCCATGGCCTTGGCTGCCAGTTCGGAAGCACGATAAATTCCTTTGGCCATAGAATGGGCGCTTTCTTGGCTTCTCCAAGTTCAAGCACCTCCCCATCTTCACCTACAGGGTGTTGCAGCTTCAGCTCCTGAAAATCTTTCATCACTTCATCCACCCCGACAACAGCGTAGCCACTTGGAACCGGAGAGGCATGGTAAGTTGGATTAGGTCCAATTGGTAGGGCATAGCCGACCGCCACCTTCATGGATAACTTATAAACTTTCAGATGCAGCTCACAAGGCGTGCTCTCCGTGATATCATCCACTGGGTAGAGACGAAGAGGAGCCACTGCATCATCATTACCATCCTGGAGCTCCGTGGAAGCCACGCTGCTTTTCCGATTCGATGGGGCGCCGGTACCATCGCATGCAGCTTCTACCATGTGCCGCTGAGACTGGCCGCTAGTACCTTGCTGGCTAAGTGCGGCAATTTGTTCCTTGTGCAGCTTTAATTCTTCTTCTATATTGCGCAGCCGGTCTGCACCAGCGCGTGCTTCCATTGCCTCCCTTTCCTTTCTCCTCTGATGGCTTCTATCAGGAAATTTCTTCCTGTGCTCGGGAATCGCAATTGTCTTGGGCTTGGAGCCTATCACGCCTCGTAACCGTCCGTCGTGTTCCTTATTCCCAAGGGCGCGTGTGAGCTCGTCATCCTCTCTATCGGGAATGAACCGTCCCTCTTCATCCTTGAATGCATTTCTAATTTCTTGGATGGGTAGTAGGGGATTTTCTTTGTGTCGTCTGTTATATATGCACTTCCCTTCTGCGTCCAACGTGCCCCCATGCCCGTAAAACCAATTTCTTGCCCGTTCGGTCCATGCGAGTGGCTCTGGAGTGATCCCTTTAGCCAGATACTCCGCCTCAAGTTTCTCCCACTTAGGGATGTTATAGGCGTAGCCACCAGGCCCCATAGTATGGTGGTACATCTTTAGAGCAGCATTTGCCTTATTTTTTGCAGACTTTTGCAGAGCTTCCTCCGATTTCTTGTACGCCACAAATTCTTCCCAGTAGTCCTTTATCTTCTCATACCCTTTATCGAAGTCTGGACTCTTATTTTTCTTGACAAACTCGTTGTTCAATCTTTTCTTCCAGTTCTTGAATAGCTCGGCCATCTTCTTAAGAGCCCAGGCCTTGACTTTTTGCTCCATGTTTTGCCGGGCAATCTTTTCTGCCTCATCTGGATCCTCCTCATCTGAATCCACCTCTGGCGCCGGCAGGGTGAAATTAAGCATGAGCTTTCTCCAAAGTCTTTCTTTGCCCTTATCGCTGACATATAGCAGTCCTTTATCCTTTGGCCGATGCCATTCTCGAACGGTGATCGGGATGAAGTCCCTAACAAGAACTCCGCATTGCTTTACCATTTTTCTTGCAGCATCAGGGGAGCAGTCGGTGTGCCGTCTTCAGCGACTCTTTCGATCCTGTACCTTTCTTGGTTGCCCAACTTTTTGGCTGGGCCTCGTTTTGTCCTTACAGAAGATTTGCTCGATCCGGAGGGCTAAAAGAAGAAAGAGCGTTAATATATATATAGACAGCAGAGGCTTAATTAATACAATCTTCGGCTTCATTAATATATGTATATGCACCTCGCCGGAGTTTCAACATTTAATGTTCCACCGGAGTCTTCGGCTTCTCCCTCGTCGGCTTCTCCCTCGCCGACTTCTCCCTCACCCCGGCCGTCGGGTTCTACCTCACCGGAGCCGTCTCTTCGGTTGAGAGACTCATCTCCCTCACCGGAGTTGTTCAAAAACTCCGTGGTGACATCGACAATATCTTCCGGCCCGCAGATTATATCTTCCGGCCCGCGGATTATATCCTGGAGTATGTTTTCCTTTATTTCGTCTCGTTCCATAGTTTCTGCAAATTAAGAACAATGCACAAAACTTTAGTTGGGTAACTTTGTTCCATATGTCAAGATACATCTATCCACAAAAATTTTGCTAACACATAAATTTTGCTAACTCGTATCGTAAACCCGTAAACTCGTATCGTAAACCCGTAAACTCGTAAACTCGTATCGTAAACCCGTAAACTCGTATCGTAAACCTGTAAACTCGTATCGTAAATCCGTAAACTCGTATACTCATATCGTAACCCCATAAACCCGTAAACTCGTAAACTCGTATCGTAAACCCGTAAACTCGTAAACTCGTATCGTAAACCCGTAAACTCGTTAACTCGTATCGTAAACCCGTAAACTCGTTAACTCGTATCGTAAACCCGTAAACTCGTATCGTAAACCCGTAAATTAATATACCTCGATGCTCTCATTTGTACATATGTGAATGCAAATCCATGAATTTGGGAAAACATGTTATTTTAATTTCCTAACACTAAATTTCCTAAAATGGTATTTACTATACAAAAAAAATCCTATACAAATTCCTAATACTAAAATTTCCTATACAAAAAAAATCCTATTTACTATACTAAAATCCTATACATTTTCCTATACAAAATTCCTAACACTAAAAATCCTATACAAATTCCTAACACTAAAATTTCCTATACAAAAAAAATCATATTTACAAGTTTCTATTATTTTCTGGAAATTTATTTAACAGGCTGGGTCCCACTGTCGGAACTTTAATAATAACCGAAATCATTTATCGAAAAGATTAAAAACCTGACAACCGGGCCCCATATGTCGGCGACACAGAGAGCCAACGGCGCCTCTGTCGATCATGCTCTCGACGGAGGAGAGCGAAGGAGCTCGCGCGGACGCGCGCGATAGACGTGCACGAGCGCGCCCTATCTAAAGGTGGCGCCGCCGCTCGTTTTTGGTTGCCGGAGCAACGCCGGCGACGGGGTTTGGCGGTGACCGATGACGAGCAACGCGGCGGTGGAGCTACGGAGCTCGAAGAAGCAAGGCGAGGGCATGGGAAGAATCAGAGGCTCACCCTGAGCAGGAAGGAGTGGACGGCGTGGCTTGGAGACGACGGCGAGCTCAAGCTCGGCCCGCGGCGGCCGGACTTGGAGAAGACGCTCGATTCGCACGATTTAGACCAATGGGCGCGGCGCCGGCGTCGAGGGTGCGGCGGACGTCGACGGCGGTGGCGTGGGCGCGGCGTGGGGCGGCGCGGACGTCGGGCAGCCTGACGGCGTGTTTTTTGCTCCGGCGTCCGCGCGAGTCCTTAGTCGATTTGCGATGAATTGGGGAAGGAGAAAGGAGACGAGCAGTTATACTAGGACTCATTGGTCCCGGTTGCTTCCACGAACCGGGACCAATGCCTCATTGGGCCCGGTTCGTGGTAGCAACCGGGACCAATGCCCTGGCAATTAATTCCAGATTTGTTCGCGCGTCCATGGACTCTTTGGTCCCGGTTCTTCGGATAAACCGGGACCAAAGAGTCCTTTTTCAAAATTATTTCGAACTTTTCAGTTCTGAAATGTAGTTCCCGCCTTTTTTTTTCTTATTTAGGTGTTTGGATATGAATTTCAAATGGTTTTGAATCTGAAAAGACTTTCAACATGAAAAGTTTTTAAATTTGAATAAATAATCCAAAACCATTTTCTGTTTTCTAAAATAATTATTCTAACTATACAAACTATTAACCATTTTGCCATTTTCAATTAAAATGCATTAACTTTATTGCATATTTTGAATTGACAAAACTTTCAACATGAAAAGTGTTTGAATTTGTAAAAATAATCCAAAATCAATTTTACATTATTATTGTCATTTTCAATTTAATATGGATAAATTCATATCATTAAATCCGTAAGTCGAAACTCGACTAATAATATGTATAAATCGATAAAAAATGATTAAGTAAGATTTATGATTAAGTAATAATAATTATTAATTCAGTTAATTCTATTTTTGGTGTAGTAAAATCCCATGGCAAGCAGAAGTAAATGCAGAACAATTTCAGTGTTTCTTTCGAGCGCTTGTGAGCCGTTGGTTTATGTTGTCAATGTAATTTGCATGGTTTGTTTAATATCAATGCGAAAAGTAGTCACCCATCAATCTTGGGTACATAGACAAACCATAGTTTTGGATAATTCGACCCCTTACAATGAACTACAAGAGATAAAAAATATATATTTTACACGATCGTCGTCTTAGCTAGACCAGAAGTAGTTCATGACAACAATCTTGGGTACATAGACAAACCATAGGTTAGTCATACTCCTGCCTAGGCCTATAATACTCGTCCTCGTAGTCGTCGTAGTCGCCGCCGTCGTCGTCGCTGTCGTCGGGCGCCTGGACTGGAAGTGAGGGTAGCGCAGGCGGGGGTTATCGCCGGCCGTGATGTAGTTCATGACGCTCTGGAGAGTTCGGCCGCTCCACCACAGCCGACGGCCGGCCTCGTTGAAGTTCGAAGGAGGCGGGCCATCCTCCTCGTACCTGGCGAGCGCCCTCTCACGCCGATTGATGAAGAAGGCGTCCCAAGTCGGGCGGTAGTCGGGATGCCAGCGGGGATCCATCCGCTGCTCCGGAGTGAGCTCGAGGTAGTAGTGGTTCGTGATGGCCGCCCGACGTGCCAAACCTTGAGGGATAGGAGGGACCGGCACACCTCCGGTGCTCAGCCTCCAGCCGGCGGGGACATCGTAGCCGGGCGGGCAGGGGTAGTTCGAGGCGGAAAGCGCCTCCGCCTCCGAGTAGGTTAGAGTGGGTACGGTGGAAGCCATGGGAGAGTGATGAGGTTGCAGATATGAGTTTAGATGTGTTATGCCAATGGAGGCCATGACTACATATATATAGTGAGACCTTTAGTCCCCGTTCGAGCCACCAACCGGGACTAAAGGGGCTTATTTGTTCCCGCGCAATTTTACCAACCGGGACTAAAGGGATTCCCACCAATAAGGAAGAAACACACGGATCGTGTGTTTCTTTCGAGCGCTTATGAGCCGTTGGATCAGGGGTGTGTTTCTTTTGGGCGCTTGTGAGCTGTTGGATTTTTAGAACTAGTCCCGGTTGGTAACACCAACCGGGACTAAAGAATCACACGGATCGTGTGTTTCTTTCGAGCGCTTGTGAGCCGTTGGATCAGGGGTGTGTTTCTTTTGAGGGCTTGTGAGCTGTTGGATCAGCACTCCCACCACCACCACCACCACCACTCCCACCTCATCCACAGGTACACTTTCTAATCGCCTATAAATAGCGGCGTCCCTGCAGCGAACGGCACACAACGAGCGTCTACCTTCGCCACCGAATCCAATGGCTAGATTTAGCCTACCTGCTGGCATGTTCCCTGGCATTATTGTGTTCGTCCTTGTTCACCGGCCAGCCATTGGAGCCACCTCCCGTAGGACGGTGAACAATGACAACACAACGACGCTGTTGGAAACACAAGCCCTCAGGTAGGTTGAATCCAGCCACTGGATTAGGGTGACGCAATGATGAATTGCCGAGGAGGTGGGAGTGGTGGTGGTGGTGGAAGTGGTAGCCATGCCCCTCGGTCCGATCCATGCAGCGGCAAGGCGCTCTGATGATCTGCGACATTCCCAACACTTTTTGGGACGGTCGTAGATCATCAGAGACGTCTTGCCGCTGTGGATCGAAGGTCGATTTGCTGCTCACGACCACGCGATGATTTGCAGTATACAAAGCATTCGGATTCCTGTCATACAGCCCTATGGTGCATTTGATATGCAGTCACTCACGAGGCACCGTAGGGCTGTATGACGGGGAAACCGTGTGGTTTGCTCCACACCGCCCTCCATATTATGGTTTTCACCACATAAAGGTTTAATACATTACTACACATAACATAAAGGTTTAATACATTACATTGATTTACATAAAAGCCATGAACCCTTCTTCGCGTATGTCCCTGGCCTATGATCGCTTCAGCCGTAACCATGGAGCATCTTCATTATTTAACGGGATGCTTGGGTCAGTTCTCACTGTGAAGGGCGGAATTTCATCAAACTTATCATAATCTGCTGACATGTCTGTCTTGTAATCATTTGCTTTGGCTCATCGTCTGATGTATTCATTTGCTTATTTTTTCTTTTTTTCGGTCTGGAGGACATGTCCTTCACATAGAAAACCTGAGCCACATCATTGGCTAGGACGAATGGTTCGTTCTGTAACAACCAAGATTCTTGAGATCCACTGTTGTCATCCCGTACAGCTGGTCTACCTTTATCCCTTCTCCATTCATGTTGACCCAACTGCACCGAAACAAAGGGACCTTAAAAGTAGGTCCATAGTCAAGTTCCCATATCTCCTCTATGCGACCATAGTATGTGTCCTTTTGCCCATCGTCGTTTGTTGCATCAAAGCGGACACCACTGTTCTGGTTGGTGCTCTTTTTATCTTGGGCGATCGTGTAAAATGTATTCCCATTTATCTCGTACCCTTGGAAATTCAATACAGTCGAAGATGGTGACGCGGCCAACAAGTAGAGCTGATCTCCGACAGTGGTGTCATTCATGAGCTGTAATCGCAACCAACTGCCGAAGGTCTCCATGTGTTTTTCTTTAATCCAGGAGTCATCCTTCCCCGGGTTCTTGGAGCGTACATAATTCTTGTGTTCCTCGATATACGGAGCCACGAAGGTGGAACTTTGTAGAACTGTGTAGTGTGCTTGAGTTAAAGAATGCCCGTCCCTACATATCAGTGCTTTCTTTCCTAGCGTGCCTTTTCCACTCAGTCTCCCCTCATGCCGCGATTCAGGAACACCAATCGGCTTAAGGTCAGGAATAAAGTCAACACAGAACTCAATGACCTCTTCTGTTCCATAGCCCCTTGAGATGCTTCCTTCTGGCCTAGCACGGTTATGAACATATTTCTTCAAGACTCCCATGAACCTCTCGAAGGGGAACATATTGTGTAGAAATACAGGACCGAGAATGGCAATCTCGTCGACTAGGTGAACCAGGAGATGCGTCATAATATTGAAGAATGATGGGGGGAACACCAACTCGAAGCTGACAAGACATTGGACCACAGCCTTCTGTAAACTTGGTAGAGTTACTGGATCGATGACCTTCTGAGATATTGCATTGAGGAATGCACATAGCTTCACAATGGGTACTCGAACATTTTCCGGTAGAAGCCCCCTCAATGCAACCGGAAGCAACTGCGTCATAATCACGTGGCAATCATGAGACTTCAGGTTCTGGAATTTTTTCTCTGCCATATTTATTATTCCCTTTATATTTGACGAGAAGCCAGCCGGGACCTTGATACTGCTCAGGCATTCAAAAAAGATTTCCTTCTCTGCTTTGGTAAGAGCGTAGCTGCTTAAGTATTGACGCCCTTTATCCGTCTGCTTGTTGTATGGGTCTTTCATACGTTGCTGGTCTGCCCGTGCTTCCGGTGTATCTTTTGTCTTCCCATACACGCCCAGGAAGCCTAGCAGGTTCACGCAAAGATTCTTCGTCACGTGCATCACGTCGATTGAAGACCGGACCTCTAGGACTTTCCAATAGGGTAGCTCCCAGAATATAGAGCACTTCTTCCATATGGGTACGTGGTTGTCAGCGTCATTCGGAACAGATAGACTGCCAGGACCCTTTCCAAAGATTACTTCTAAATCCTTGACCATGTCATATATAACATCACCATCAGGGAGGTTAGGCTTCTTCCGGCGATCTGCCTCACCGTTGAAATGCTTGCCGGGCTTTCTTACGGCATGACTGTTCGGAAGAAATCGACGATGCCCCAGGTACACATTCTTGTTTCCCAAATGTATACTTTCAGTCTTATCTAAACAGTGCGTGCATGCATTGTATCCCTTGTTTGACTGTCCTGAAATGTTACTAAGAGCAGGCCAATCATTGATGGTTACGAACAGCAACGCTCGTAGGTCAAATTCCTGTTGTTTGTGCTCATCCCACACACGTACACCTGGTTCGGACCACAACTGCAAAAGTTCATCAACTAATGGCCTTAGGTACACATCAATGTCGTTGCCGGGTTGCTTCGGGCCTTGGATGAGCACTGGCATCATAATGAACTTCCGCTTCATGCACAACCAAGGAGGAAGGTTGTAGATACATAGAGTCACGGGCCAAGTGCTATGACTGGAGCTCTGCTCCCCAAAAGGATTAAAGCCATCTGTACTTAGACCAAATCTTAAGTTCCTTGCGTCATCTGAAAATGTCGGGAACTCTCTGTCGATTTTTCTCCACTGGGACCCATCGGCGGGGTGTCTCAACTTCCCGTCTTTCTTACGCTCTTCTTTGTGCCATCGCAACAACCTGGCATGCTCTTTGTTTCTGAACAGACGTTTCAACCGTGGTATTATAGGAGCATACCACATCACCTTAGCAGGAACCCTCTTCCGGGGGGGCTCGTCATCGCCCTCAACATCACCAGGGTCATCTTGTCTGATCTTGTACCGCAGTGCATTGCATACCGGGCATTTATCCATATTCTCGTACTCACCGCGGTACAGGATGCAGTCATTAATGCATGCATGTATCTTCTGCACATCTAATCCTAGAGGGCAGATAGCCTTCTTTGCTTCGTATGTAGTCTCGGGCAATTCGTTATCCTTTGGAAGCTTCGGCTTCATTATTTTCAGTAACTTCTCAAATCCCTTGTCAGAACAACCAGTCTCTGCCTTCCATTTCAGCAGTTCCAGTGTGGTACCGAGCTTTGTGCTGCCATCTTCGCAGTTTGGGTACAGCAACTTTTTGTGATCCTCAAGCATGGCCTCCAACTTTAGCTTCTCCTTTTCTGTATCGCATTCTCGCTTTGCATCAGAAATGACCCCACCAAGACCATCAGCGGGCTCATCTGATGCCCGATGTTCACCTCCTTCTTCTTCAACGTCTTCCATTACAGTATCACCGCATTCCTCAGGGAACATAGGATAGTTGTCATCATCCTCCTCTTCTTCATTGTCTTCCATCCTAACCCCTCTTTCTCCGTGCTTGGTCCAACAATTATAGCTGGGCATGAAACCTCTCCGAATCACGTGGTCTTGAATGGTTCTCGGGTTAGAGTACTCCCTGACGTTCCGACACTTCTCACATGGACAAGGCATAAAATTATCCACTTTGTTTGCCTCAGCCACATCGAGAAATTTATGCAGGCCTGCAATAAACTCGGAACTGCGTCGTTCGCCGTACATCCATCGCATCCGTGCATCCATCTGCATCATATATATAATTAAGTTTATCAAATACCATTACAATAACATCTTGAATAGTGAAATGACCACCGTACATCGACACGTGCAATATTTCTGTATCAATTACAGATGAAAAGGATATAGTTGCTAACCTCGGCCGAGGATATCATCTTGTGTGAACTTAAGTGTGGCTCGGGCATTTCATCGAACACATCTTGTGCGTGGCAAAGAAAAAAAAACTAGCACCCACTTCCCACCAATCCAACCAGAAAAAAAAAACAGAGGAGAGAAGAGAGGGGGGTGGGGGTTATATATAGGCAGGGGAGGGGTATTGGTCCCGGTTCTTGGTAAGAACCGGGACCAAAGCTCCGCGCAACGCCACGTGGCCGGCTCTGGAGCTTTGGTCCCGGTTCGTGCCAAGAACCGGGACCAATGCCCCCAACTGAACCGGGACCAATGCCCCACGGGGCCCTGGCAGCTCGAACCGGGACCAGTGCTAGGCACTGGTCCCGGTTTTTCTCTGAACCGGGGCCAATGGTCTGGACCAAAGACCCATTTTCTACCAGTGATGTTTTATATGCAAATTGCAGGTGTTGCCACGAAAACAATGGAAAATTACAGGTGGCCTAAATATGGCAGGTTCCAACACATACAATTGGATGCTAAACAACTACCTAATGCTCACACATCTTCAATGACCACAAACACCGGACATTGGGATGCGGCCATGCTGAACTAGCAAACCATTTACTTTATTCTAATGTAGAGAACACGGTAAAATACATCATAAAGGAAACTACAAAGTTTTCAAAGAAAGACTTCTCATCCAACATTTCGCTTTGATGGTTCTATAGGACCATATGGCAATCATTCCACTAACATATCGGTTGTCTTATATGTCCCAGCTAATGAGTATTCCCTTGTTAACGAGTTTGTGAATACTTTTATGACCATAATTAGCACTTTTGTGACTCTTGTTTCCTGAAATAAAAAATTAGAGGGTTCTTACATGCACAATTTTTTTTGTGAATAAAAAATTCATCAACGATCCTGCTGAGTATCATATCTCGTTTTACTACTCTGTCTGGATTTACGAAGTTGAGCTTTGCATCAAGAAAAGTCTCGAAAGTGAACATGGACAGCGTGAGGGTGCACATTTTAGCAAAGCTGCCTGCGAAGGCCTAGGTTCAAGATTGAAATGTTAAATGCACGAGTATATCTCAAACTCATTAATTGTTATACCTCATGTTTATATGTCGTTGTAAAAAAGAACATCATTCGACACATGCGCCTTACGGCCTTAGGTTGTGTTTGGTAGCTTGATCACCCCAATATAGGTTTCCCAACTAGACAAGCTGACCTTAGACATGTTGGGTTGAGATTTTATTGTATGTTTGGTGGCTTGTACTCCCTTCATTTCAATTTAATTGACTTGCTATACACCAAATGTGGATGTATCTAGACATGTTACATGTATAGATACATCCACGTGTGGTAGATAACAAGTAAATTAAATTGGAACGGAGGGAGTACATGTTAAGACAGGCTGAAATGAGATGTTGTTGGGCGGGTTGTACATATTTGAACATGTTGAGGCTAGATCATTTATTTCAACAATGTTTGTATTATGTTGTCAATTACCCTAATTTGTAAGCTAAATCCGATCCAAGGATAAAAATTAGTATATCATAATTTTTACTAATTGGTCCCTTAATTCCAGGATTTAAAATTACAAATAGGTCCAAATATTTACGCAAATCTGGGAATCCGGCACCATCTCCAGTTCTGACTCCTACTCCTGCGAATCCGGCATGCAGTCAGGGCTCCCCACGATGTCCTCCACATCGACCCACGAGAAGTGGGCAGGGGAGGGCTGGAGAACGAGCGAGGCAAGCCAGGTGGGCATTTTTTTTTTCGGTGGTGGCTATGGCGGCAGTTGCAGCGGCCTTGGTGGTCGCCGTGGCGTTCGCCCGTACAGAGCTCTCAGTGTTGAGCATCTTTCCCCTCTCAGCCTTGGTTCCGGTCGTTCCATTAAAAGCTACAGTGATCTTTGTTTCCATTTTTTTTTTTGTGTACATCCTAGACTAAACTGGCTTGTTTGCCATTCTGAAAATATAACATCAGTAGCAGAAACAAAAACTGAAATGAATTTTCCATGATTCAGGGTCAGAACAAGTCACAGCGAAGAGCTTTACAATCTTTATACTATTGAAGAGCAGATGATTATTCTATACTTACTGATACAAGTAGAGGAATAACATGAAGAGTGCAAAAAGAATACTGCTACAAAACTGAACATCTCATAGACGCAGCACAATGCGTGCATAATTTCTGTACTATTTATGATAATGTCCCAAATGCTTAGATACAGGGCTATGGACTTGATGCAAAGCTATCCGATCATCAGCATGTGTAGTGTCACTCGTGATCGTGAAGCATCTCAGCTCCTGCCTGTCGTGCTTGCTGAACTTCTTTCTATTGGCTGAATTCATGCATTCACGAGATTGCTGGAGACGGGATTGCTGGATCCCTGGTTTTTTTTTTTTTTTTTGCGAAACGCTGTACAACGGGATTGCTGGATCCCTCTGGTTGTGAAGTACTACGAAGTTCAGGTACTTGCCTCCTTGGATACCAGGTTTTTCCCGTAAGTTTCTTTAGGAAGTGGAGCATTATTGTTCTGTAAGGCAGTTTAACGATATTATGAGAGGGGAGTTTTATAGCCGATTGATCTGCAGATCCACCGTCACCGCTAGCACAATCCACATCCAACCACGATTCTCAATCGATCGAGAACTACTAACAGAAAGGATTGCGCCGAGCCCGGAAGGAAACCTAGCCGAGCCTCTCGTTCCCCTCTCCTCCCCGCCGCCGGCGCCTCCATACATCCATCCTCATGGCACCCTCTGAGTTCTTCCTTGATCTCCGCCTGCGTTGGGGCGATGTCTCCACCACCGACCTCCCGCTCTTCATCCTGAATTGCAAGGACAGGAAGGCCGAGGGCTATGCAAACGACGAACTCCTCGAGCTCTACAACAAGAGGCTTATGGACATGGTCGTCGGAGTGCGTCTCGCGGACGCGCCTCCGGCTGTCTCCTGCCTGGCCATCCGAGGCCCCCCAGTGTTCTACGAAATCGTAGCCATCGACAAGACCGTCATCGTCATCAGTCTGGGCTTCATATGCGCCACAGAATTGTTGGGCGGGATTCGAATTTGAAATCCTGCCGACGCTCCCTTCTCCCTCTCTTTTCTCCTTCTCTTCTCCACCACCTCTCCACTTCTCCTCCTCCTCTCCTCCACACTTCTCTCCACTTCTCCTTCCTCCTACACCTCCACCTCCGGCGACCTCCTCCTCCTCCACCACCACCTCCGGTGACCTCCGCCTCCTCCACCTCCGGCGACATCCTCCTCCTCCTCCACCATCTCCGGCGACCCCCATCCTCCACCCACCCACCTCCGGCGACCCCCCCTCCTCCACCCACCTCCGGCCAAGCCACCTACGGCCATGGCCACGGGCACCACGGCCTCCGACGAAATTCCGGCGGCGCTAGATCCAGATATAGATCTGGCCGCCCTTTTTTTAATTCAAAAAAAATTCTGTGGCGCACGGCTAGGAGTGCGCCACTGAAATAATTCTATGGCGCACGGGGATAGGTGCGCCAAAGAATCTTGGACTTTCTGTGGCGCATCTGTGCGTGCGCCACAGAATTATAATTTAGTGGCGAGCTATCAGTGGCGCACCCACCATGCGCCACAGAAAGCTAAAATTGGTGCGCCACTGATAGCCTATTTCCTAGTAGTGAACTAGTCAAACTAATGAACAAAAAAACAAGGATGTAAGTGCAGGGGGCATAAGACTAGCCACAATGGATACTAGTATATGATACTCTCCATTCTGACAAGGGAAAAATAGCCGCTACCCACATGGGTACCTACACATCCTAGTTTGAAAAATTCGTGTACGTCATGGAAACAAAGAGAATACTCAAAAGTATATATCATTTTTTTGGATGCTCAGTCCATTACTCAATTACGTTCAATAATTCTTGTGTACAAATTCTTATTTATTGTTATACTCTCGGGCCCTAAAGGAGTAAAGGTGGATATTGCATGGCAAACAACAACCAGTTCGAATGGCAGGTTTTATGTACTGAATTTTCTTCATTTTTGGCTCATGTTCATCTTTTCGTTGTCATTGCTTTTCTGTGAGTAAGAAAGTATCATGATTTTGCAACTGGTGCTATATTGGTAGGTATTTAGTTTTTATTTTTCTGAATCCCTAACGGGTTTGCTAAAGCAACAATTCTCGCCTCCACATGACATAACATATATCCTACACGTGCCTAAGTGCGGTCAGGTGAGCAACCATTTGTGTTTTCTTGTCAACACAAATGATTGTGGAGACCAAACAAGGCACGGCAATTTTTTAAAGATTCACACTTGTCACGTTTGCCGGTTTATATTGCTTAGTATAGTACATTCATGCCTAGCACATAGCCTAGCTGCTCCCGGCGGGAATGCCACAGAGATGATAGGGTGTGTGTGTGTGGATCCAATTAGTTTTTAAAATTCGAGTTACTAGGATTATTCAAAAGTATTTTGAAATTTTTTCAAGTCATATCCTGACTGTGATAATTATTTCTAAAAGTCAATGAAAAAAGTCAACGAAAAAGTCAACCCTAAAAAAAGAGGACCAAAAAATATTTTTTTTGAAATTCCGAAACCAGTTTTGTACACCAAAAATCACTACTCTACTACAATATCAATCCAAAACAGGTATATACGGCTTACATTGGCGTGTAATGGCATGGTGTGTAGGTACCCATGTGAGTAGCAAATCTTATGACAAGTCTAAAACAAGAGATAAACGGCCATCCATCTCACAGTAACGGCATAATCTAAGCTGCAGCAACCAATTAAAGCTGCTAGAAACATAATACTACTACAATACGATCTATGCTGCTATGCATATAAATATTCAACATGGTCCACAACAAGATGATAATAAATGTCTTGGTATAACTGAAGAACAAATTAAGATAATAAACATCAGAAGCAACACCTAAGAAATACGTAGTGTCAACAGGAAGGAACTGACAAATCGATCATTTTAAGATGTTTGCCAACTTGGTCCAACATCAGCATCAGATACGCTTCTGCTTCTCCAGTCTAGGCTTCTTCATGGGGATGTGGGCCTCTGCTACATTGCTTCCATTGTACCTATGCTTCTTCTTCTTCTTCATGGAGGTGGGGACTCCTTTATCATTACAAGGTCCAACTAGAGCTTTATGGCTGAAACCGCAGGAGATGAATTCGGGAAACCAATCCTCCAGAGGCACAGAGGTGACGATCTTCTTGCGCATGTCAACGGTGAGGAGGTAGCGGAGGGCGGACGGGATGAGCCCCCGGTACTTGCCGAGGATCAGGTACACAACGTCCGTGTCCTTGGTGCTCAGGAGGGGATACATGGGCTTCAAGCCCTTGGGCAGGTCGCCAAACCCCTTGAAGCCACGCAGGGTCTTCATGCTGAGCTCGTGCTCCTTCTCCCACACCTTGTCCTGGTCCAGCAGCCTCCACACAGTCACGGTGTGTTTATTTCTTCTGAAGCCGTCGATGGAGATGAACCTGATGAAGGAGTCACCGACAACTCCCATGGTCCGGTACGTGGGCGGCTCGGCCATGCTGTAGCTATAGAACATCAGCTCGACGGGCAAGTGGATGAAGCCGCCAATCTTGAGCACGTTGGTGGTGTCGTCGAGGAGGGCGTCGCAACTGCAGTAGGAGACACCACGCAGGAGGTCCACCCAGTAGACGTGGCCATGGAACGAGAACTCCGTGTCGATCTTGTTCACCCACCAGTCGAAGGTGTCTGGGAAGCTGCACTTCTTCTCCGACCAGGGCAGCGACGATGAGGGCCGCCACAGGAAGAGAGAATCATCGTCGTCGTCCGTGTCGCTGTCCTCGTCGTCCTGGCTGTCGTCGTCGTCGTCGCCCTCATTTGAATTTTTTTTGATTTTGTAGAAAAAAATCTTCTTTTTGAAATAACTTTTTTTCCTTTTGGAATTTTGAGAATCTAAGAAAAGTTCACCCGGGTGAAATCGAGCTCCAATTTTTCTCTAGTTTTTTTTTTGAGATATTGAACGCATTTTTTCGACGTCGTATGCAAAAGTTATGGCCGTTTTAATTTTTTCTTTTTTTTGCAAAAAAAAGTCAAAATTCATATTTCAAAATTTCTATACCAACTAGACACCAAAACCTAACTACATCTCAAAGGATTTTATTTTTTGAAAGTTTTATCATTTTCTTTTATTTCTACAAAACTAAAAAAGGCGATCCAGGGGGTGTGGGGTGGGTTCTTGTTTCAAACATTTCTGTGGCGCACGTAACCCCATGCGCCACAGAAATGTTGATATGTGTGGCGCATCCAGTCCCGTGCGCCACTAGTAGAAAAAAGCCTATTAGTGCCGCACCAAAATAGGCTATCCGTGGCGCACTAGTGGTGCGCCACTAAACTTGCGCCACTGATAAGTGTTACCCGTGGCGCACCAGCGGTGCGCCACAGGTAACTCACTTATCAGTGGCGCACCATCCGGTGCGCCACTGATAGCTGATTCTGGTGCGCCACTGGTAAGCTGTGGGGGCACACAATTGCACGCACTCGTGCCACATTATCAGTGGCGCACTAGCCGGTGCGCCACAGGTAATTTGGACGGTGCGCCACAGGTAATCTGCACAGTGCACCACAGATAAGTCCTTGGTGCGCCACTGGTATAGTTTTGCAATTTTTTTAAAAATGCACCGTATTTCGTATTTGCACAGGTATATATGTTGTACAGGTATACAGTACACATGCAGTAAACAGTTTTTGAATAACACAAGTTCATCACATATGATATTAGAATACATACATCACCTGCACGTCCGACGGTACACATATAAGTAAAATAGTTAAGTAGTACCATCTCATTAGTTGTTGTCACACAAAATTTCGGCATGACCTCTCTACAATGGGACCGAGGAGTTTACCAAAGTTTTGCCGAAACGGAAACGAATCAACGTTTCGACAACATTTGGCAACTCATTTTCATGTCACATCGATCATTTTCGGACAGAGAGAACGCATCCACCCAAATCTCACATTTTCATTTATTTAATAATCACCTTCTCGCACAAATCTCACAATTTTATTTATTTACATCATCCAATCCATATAGTCGTCACCTTACACACGAGAAGAGATAACCGTGAGACGACACGTCGATGATCTCGAGCTTGTTGGAGAGGGGAGAGAAAAAGTAGATCTATAGATCTAGATCTATGCCATGGATGTAGGAGATGTGTATGAGGGAGATTTAACAACTAAAAGTGGTTAGATTGACCAAATTTGGTCCAAAATAGGGAGGAAATTGATGCATGTAAAATGCATACATGAACTTCGCATTATTTTATTCATATTCCAATCATATTTGCATCATATAAGGGTTATATCAATGATTTATAATGATTTTGGGAATAATTCACAAGTTCCCCTATTTTTCTGGAATTAACCCTGCGCAGGCAGAAAACCCTATTTTCTATATTTTGATGTTTCAGGGACCCAAACGACGTCCAAATGACTTGCAATTTTAGGAGTATCAATATTTGGAAGGAAGAAGACCTGGGAGCGAAGGAAGCAAACAAGCGGAGGCCCGAGGGCCAAAATAGGTGGGCCCACGCGGCCACAGTACCTGGCCGCGTGGGGTCCCCCCTTTTGGGCCTCGAGACTCTGTTGCCGTCGATCTTTGCTCCACCGACTTCGTTTTGACCTAAAACCGACTATAAAAATAGTCCCCGAGGCTCTTCGGAGAGGAGCGCCGCAGAAACACAGAAACAGAGATCAGGAGCTGCAGATTGGAGGGGGAAAACTCCGGCGGGGCGCTGCCGGAGAGGTCTCCACCTCCTCCAACGACAACTCCATCGACTCCATAATGAAGAGGGAGTAGTCTGTCGTGGGATTGTCACGTCAGGTGTCATAGATGACTTCGTAGGTGTGGGATTACGCGAGTCAAGCATCTCCGAGCTTGTCGCGGGATCTCATGAACGAAGATGAACACAGATTTACCCAGGTTCGGCCCCCTCAATGTGAGGTAAAAGACTTACTTCCTGCCTACCCTAGATTGGTATTGATATGGTAATCGAGGTGTTACAATGGAGGCGATCCAATGTGGAACTCGCCGTATATGCTAGGGTTTAAGGGCTTAATAGCTCGACCCGTTCTAAGTCCTGCGAGTCCTCTTTATATACACAGAGGCTCGTCAGGTTACAAGAGTTCTACACGAAGCCTGATTGTATTCTTGTCTTCCAAGGCAAGTTTGCACCGACCTTCTGGAGCTTTCCTTCCTTGGGTCGCGATGTGAGATTGGCCCATCTTTCTTGTGGCCCAATAATAATACGCGGCCTTAAGTCGCTGTTACTGAATTCAAATAAGTCGCGGGTTAAATATTCCCCCGACATTAGCCCCCAAGTGTGGCCTGAACTTCATGGGATATCTTGTCATTCTTGGTCTTGAAAGTTTAGGCCGCACTTTTCTTCTTTGCGACTTATGATTATGCTGAATTGGCCTTGACTCGCACCTGGAAGATCATCTGGCTTCGTGAGCTTCTTTGCTTGAGCAGCCTGATAGCTTCAAAACTCTGATGACGACCCATCTTCAAATTTTTGATGACAATATAATGTAGCCCCCAAGGATTGAGAGGACGTAACTTGATAGTCATCTTAATTCTTCTCAGAAGGCTTTTGAAGGTCGTCACCTGTATCTTGATATCATGAAGAAAACAATTGTTAAGACACAAATAATTGCAATTGGTGTTGCCGTACTGAGACAGTACATCGACCTCTCGTTAGGTCATTTGATTCCTGTAAGTGGGCACCCGCGTGACTCAGTATTTCCCAGGTAAACATGCGTGTTCAGGGTCACTCGGCAGCCATGATAGACTATTGCACTTTGATTGACACCGCACCCCAGTACTTTGGACACATAATGCGAGTAGCAATCCAACTTAAGGTTGCCATGATAGGCGCCATGATAGGCTGAAGCCATGATAGGCTAAGCTATGATAAGCTTGGCTATGATAACACATAAGGTCGCGCCTCGTTGGCAACCGTGTTAATCATAGGGTTGGATCGCACATAGGGGGCAATCCATGGTGAGACATGGGGTCGGTCGCGCCTCGGTGGCGACCTGATATGATACTTGGGTCGGTTGCGCCTAGGTGGCAACCAGAAATGTTATATATGGTCGGTCGCCCTGGGTGGCGACCAGAGGTGATACAAAGCTACGGCCGCGCCTGGGTGGCGGCCGATTTCTGATACAGAGACTGATCGCGCCTAGGTGGCGATCAGGTGTTGCATAGGTCGCGCCTAGGTGGCGACCTGAGTTGAAGCTCTAGCCCTGAGTGGCTGTGATGATACTCAGCTTATAAAGCTGGAAAGGGTGTTGCATGGCTCTGATCAGCCTTTTCTCATGTATAATAAGGTCGCAGATGTGCGACGTTCCAAGGCGAGGCGCTTCCAATCGATCTTCAAAATCGTGGCGATCGCTTCTTTCTTCCCTTGCGTCCAGCAAATAATATGAGCCATTGTTTAGCTTCTTGCTGATGATGAATGGTCCTTCCCATGGAGATGACAGCTTATGCATGCCCTTATGGTCTTGCTTGAGTCGCAGTACTAGGTCGCCTTCTTGAAAGGTGCGGGTTCTGATGCGTCTGGCATGATAACGTCGCAATCCTTGTTGATACACCGCTGACCTTGAGGCTGCCAAGTCTCTGACTTCTTCTAATGTATCCACCGAGTCTTGCCGAGCTGTCTCATTATCTGCCTCGACGTAAGCCGCAACTCTTGGTGAATCATGTATAATATCGCTGGGCATGACTGCTTCTGCTCCATAGACCATAAAGTATGGTGTAAACCCTGTGGATCTGTTGGGGGTTGTCCTCAAACTCCACAGTACTGCTGGCAATTCCTCCACCCAACATCCTGGAGATGCTTCGACCTTTTCTATAAGGCGCGGCTTAATTCCATGTAGGATTTCCTGATTAGCTCGCTCAGCTTGTCCATTGCTTGTGGGTGTGCTACTGACGTGAGGTCCAGCCTTATGCCATTGTTGGCACAAAATATTTGTGTTGCTCCTTCAGAGGTATTACTCCCATTGTCTGTGATGATGCTGTGGGGATATCCAAAGCGGAATATAACCTTCTTCAAGAACTTGACTGCTGTTTCAGCTTCACAATCTCCTACAGGTTCTGCTTCTATCCACTTTGTGAACTTGTCCACCATGACTAGGAGGTGAGTTTTTCCGTTTGAAGACCGTTTGAAGGGTCCTACCATGTCAAAACCCCATACAGCAAAAGGCCATGTGATGGGTATTGTGCGAAGTGCTTGAGCTGGCATATGATCTTGCCTAGCATATCTTTGGCATCCATCGCACACTCTAACAATTTGCTCTGCATCTGCTAATGCTGTTAACCAGAAGAATCCGTGCCGGAACGCCTTTGCCACCAAAGATCTTGACGAAGCATGATGGCCACAATCGCCTGAATGAATTTCGTGCAAGATTTTTCGTCCCTCTTCTGGTGAAACACATCTTTGGAATACTCCTGAGACGCTGCGCTTATATAATTCATTGTTGATGATGGTATAGGCCTTAGATCGCCGTATGATTTTGCGCGCCTCAAACTCATCGTCTGGTAGTACTCCGCGACTTAAGTATGCCATGTATGGCTCTGTCCATCCTGGCTGTTCATGCAGGCTGCGACTAGAGTTGAATCATCCTCTGGCTCTGCAATGTCAATCTCTGCTGGAGGCTTAACTGATGGATTGTGCAACTCATCTAGAAACACATTAGGTGGTACGGACTGTCTATTGGATCCAAGTCGAGACAAAGCATCTGCCGCTTCATTTTGTCTCCGATCAATGTGTTCAACTTGATATCCAGTGAAATATCCTGCAATTCTGTCTACTTCCCTTCTGTATGCAGCCATATTTGCATCTTTGCTATCCCATGTTCCAGAGACCTGCTGTGCCACCAAGTCTGAATCGCCAAAACAGCGTATGCGACTGATGTTCATCTCCTTTGCTATGCGTAGGCCGTGAAGCAGTGCCTCATATTCTGCCACGTTATTTGTACAATTGAAGTGTATCTGTAACACATACCGTAGCTTATCTCCTTTAGGGGATGTTAGGACAACTCCAGCCCCCGAGCCTTGTAACTGCCTTGACCCATCAAAGTGCATGGTCCAATATTTTGCTTCAGCCATGCTAGGAGCGACTTGGATTTCTGTCCAATCGTTGATAAAATCTGCCAGGGCCTGCGACTTAATGGAAGTACGCGGCTCATAACTGATATGATATGGACCCAACTCGATAGCCCACTTTGCAACTCTTCCAGTAGCTTCTCGGTTGCGTATAATTTCCGCCAAAGGTGCTGAACTGACCACAGTTATTGGGTGTTCCTGGAAGTAGTGCTTCAGCTTGCGACTCGCCATGAATACGCCAAATACTAGCTTTTGCCATTGGGGGTAACGCTGTTTTGAGGCCGTGAGCACTTCACTTACATAATATACTGGCCTTTGGACGGGGTACTCCTTTCCTGGCTCTTGTCTCTCTACGACCATGACAGCACTGACTGCTCGAGAATTTGCTGCTATATACAACAACATCGGCTCTTTATCCTTTGGAGCCGCCAAGACTGGAGCATTTGTCAACTGTTTCTTCAAGGCTGTGAGGGCCTCATCAGCCTCTTTATCCCAAACAAAGGTATCTGACTTCTTCAACAATCTGTACAAAGGCAATGCTTTTTCTCCCAGTCTTGATATAAAGCGACTCAATGCCGCGACGCATCCTGTAAGTCGCTGCACGTCCCTGATTTTTTCTGGTTTCTGTAGTCCATCACGGCCTTTATCTTGTCAGGGTTAGCCTCAATGCCTCTTTCTGATACTATAAACCCCAATAATTTTCCTGCCGGCACTCCAAAGACGCACTTTGTAGGGTTGAGCTTCATGTTGTACTTTCTGAGATTTGTAAATGTCTCCGCCAGGTCGCTGATGAGATCCTGGCCAACTTGCGACTTAACCACAATGTCGTCCACATAAGCGTGAACATTGCGACCTATCTGTTCATGCAAACAATTCTGAATGCACCTTTGGTAAGTCGCTCCTGCGTTCTTCAACCCAAAAGGCATGCTGACATAACAAAAAGCTCCAAAGGGCGTGATGAAGGACGTCTTTTCTTGGTCCTCTTGCTTCATTTGATTTGATGGTAGCCTGAATAGGCATCCAAAAAGCATAATAGCTCGCACCCAGCAGTTGAATCAATCACTTGGTCAATCCGTGGTAAGGCAAATGGATCCTTTGGGCAGGCTTTGTTAAGACTAGTGTAATCAACACACATCCGCCACGTACCGTTCTTTTTCATAACCAAGACTGGATTTGCCACCCACTCCGGGTGGTATACCTCTGTGATGAATCCTGCAGCGAGTAGACGAGCTATCTCTTCCCCTATTGCTTTCCTTCTATCATCATGAAATCGCCGCAGCGGCTGCTTAACTGGTTTAGCCGCAGGGTTTACCTTAAGGCTGTGTTCTGCTAACTCTCTTGGTACCCCTGGCATATCTGATGGTTTCCATGCAAAGATGTCTTTATTTTCCTGAAGGAAAGCAACGAGAGCCTTCTCCTGTTCTTCTTCCATATGTGCTCCAATGCTGGTTTGCTTGGATGAGTCGCCAGGAACAAGATTTATCTTTAGTGTCCTGGGCCGCTTTGAATTTCATTGGTGGCTCAGCGGATGGCGTGGCTACTACGCTCATGTCATTTGGATCCACCTGCGACTTATAGCCTTTAGTTCTTCCGCAGCACAGGCTGATTCCGCAAAGGCTGCATCTCCTTCTTCGCATTCCATTGCCTTTTCTCTATCTCCATAAACTGTAATGACCCCTTTTGGTCCTGGTATCTTCAACTGTAGGTACACGTAGCATGGCCTAGCCATAAACTTAGCAAAGGCTGTCCTCCAAACAAGGCATGATATGGGCTTTGGAATTTTACCACTCGAAGCATAAAAACTCGCTCCTAAAGTTCTCCTCTGTCCCAAAAGTTACCCCTAGGGTTATTTTTCCCACTGGTTGGGCTGATCTTCCTGGGACAATGCCATGAAACACGGTTGATGTGGGCTGTAGGCTGGAATCTTGAGCCCTAGACGCTGGAAAGTATCGTAATATAAGATGTTTATGCTGCTTCCTCCGTCCATAAGCACTTTGGTGAGCTTATAACCTGCTACATATGGTGCTACAACCAATGCCAACTTCCCAGGTTCTCGTACTTGTGGCGGGTGATCGTCGCGACTCCAAGTTACGGTATGCTCTGACCACCTTAGCCAGTTGGGAGTTGCTGGCATCACGGCGTTTACTTGTTGACCTCTGCGGCTCAACTTCTCTTCTCTTTTGGAGGTGTCAATAACTATTGTGTGATATTGCCCTGTTTGCCTGGAGTTACTCGCGCCATGCTGCCCAACATTTGCATTATGAGCCGCACCAGCGCTTCCTTCGTGGGAGTTTCCTCTGTTTTGTTGACTTTCTTCTCTCCACTATCTATAGTAGTTGCATGTGCCTTGGTGTGGTCTGCTGGACGCCCATCACCTGTTGCATGAAGGTCGCATGGCCGATTAAAGATTTCTTGCATGTTGATCGGACGGGAGCCGTATCCTCGACCCCTTCCACGCTGACCCCTGAATCCTCCACGCGTATTGGCGACGAGCCCTGAGCGACCGTCTTCAATCTTGCGTTTGTTTTGATTTATGTTGTTGTGGCTCGTCTGCGGCTGCTGCTGCGACTTACTAGCGTTTTTCTTTCCTTTTGCAGCGGCCTCCTCTTCCTCCCCATCTGACGCATCTCTGGTCTTGTCCGAGGCGGCATACTTGTTAGCCGCAGCCATTACCTCGCTGAGGCTCTTGACTTTATCCTTCATGCGACCTAACTTATGAATCAGCGGCTCGAACTTGCAGTTTTTCTCCATTACCAGGACGGCTGAACTTGGAGGTATGTTATCTGAAGAGTGTATTATCTCTGCCACCCTTTTCATCCAATGGCGACTTGACTCGCCTTCCTTCTGAACACAACGCTCGAGATCTTCTATATTGCAGAGTCGCTTGCAAGTTCCTTGAAAATTCTTAATGAAAGCATCCTTCAATTCCTCCCAAGTATTTATGGAGTTGGGAGGCAAATTTTGCAGCCATATGTGTGTTGCGCCTTCCATCATCATATTGAGGTACCTTGCACATATATCTTCTGAGGCATTCAATATGCTCATTCCCATCTCATAATTATTCAACCAGGTGGTGGGATCCATGCTGGCGTTGTAGTTTGCCACCTTGCGTGGCCCTTTGAAATCTTCAGGGAAAGGTTCCGATCTGATCTTTTCAGTAAAGCACACTGGGCCCTTGAGCCGCGAGGACAGGGCTGTGGACGTGCCTGTGGGGTTGTTAACTTCCCTAGGTCGCGTCTGCACCGCTGGCGTATTTGCTTGTGCTTCTGCGACCTGCTCCTGCTGCCTCTGTGCGACTCCTGATACATTCTCTGGCGGCCTGCTTTGGATGCTTCCTTCTGCAGCGATTCTGTGATTGGTTGGCGCAAAGGGTAGTTGTCTTGCGGCTTCTGCCCGGTTAGCCTGTTGCAAAACGGCGGTGCTTAACATCTGAATCGCACGCCGTGCTTCAGTATTGACCGGGTCATCGCCTGTTGGAACCATCTGAGTTAAGATATTAGCCGCAGCATACATGTTATCGACAGGGTTTTGATAGTGGTCCTGTGGTGTATGAAATCTCCTTGGTTTTGTTGGGCTTCTTGATTTGCCGGTGCCAATCCTTCCACAATCGTCCGGACTGTTCCTTCCGCGGCGGGAGTTGGTGGAAGTTCCACCGTCGGTTGAGTCGCGCGTAATTGTGCCTGCGAGTTAACCTGCCTTTGAGCCGCGGCTAGCGCGGCAAGGCTTTGCCGCTCCTGTTGGATTCCTTGACGTATCTGATCGAGCCTACGGCGCTCCTCTTGCATCCTTTGATCTTCATACAGGAGCTCGGCCATTGCGGCTTCGATTTCTGTTGCGCGGACGGCAGCGTTTCTCTCTGATACAGGGACAAGTAGCGGGTTGCTTGGGGGTGCTGGTGCTTCGGCTTCTCCAGCGGTTCCTGATGCGCCCGCTCCTGTAGTTGTGTAGACTGCGACTTGTGCCGCCTCCCGATCTGGTGATAACGTAGCCTCCTGTGGGCAACCCCAGAGGCTTTCTTCAAAGGCGGACATGATGGACCCAAACTCTTGTGAGTCCATGCTCTCCACGGATTCATCTCCATCATCTGCGACTTCTTCTATTGAGTCGCCTTCCTGAATTGAGTCGCCGCCAATGAAGCCAACGAAAACGTTGATAGATCCAAACGGGATGACGTGGCCGGTTTTCAAATAATCTGCTTCCGGCCCCCAGCTTGAATCATCAATGAGAGGTGTGCCATTGACCGTAATGATGCGGCCAACGACGAGATCTTCAGCTCCCTTCATGGATCCTGCGCGGAACGTGACGCCTTTGACCGCAGGCCCCACGGTGGGCGCCAACTGTCGTGGGATTGTCACGTCAGGTGTCATAGATGACTTCGTAGGTGTGGGATTACGCGAGTCAAGCATCTCCGAGCTTGTCGTGGGATCTCAGGAACGAAGATGAACACAGATTTACCCAGGTTCGGCCCCATCAATGTGAGGTAAAAGACCTACTTCCTGCCTACCCTAGATTGGTATTGATATGGTAATCGAGGTGTTACAATGGAGGCGATCCAATGTGGAACTCGCCGTATATGCAAGGGTTTAAGGGCTTAATAGCTCGACCCGTTCTAAGTCCTGCGAGTCCTCTTTATATACACAGAGACTCGTCAGGTTACAAGAGTTCTACACGAAGCCTGATTGTATTCTTGTCTTCCAAGGCAAGTTTGCACCGACCTTCTGAAGCTTTCCTTCCTTGGGTCGCGATGTGAGATTGGCCCATCTTTCTTGTGGCCCAATAATAATACGCGGCCTTAAGTCGCTGTTACTGAATTCAAATAAGTCGCGGGTTAAATATTCCCCCGACATAGTCCACCCCTGGACTATGGGTTTGTGGAAGTAACTTATGTATCTCTCTCTCTTGAGCTTCACTAATTAGCGCCGTATGAGCTGCCGAACATGATTACGGTCATCTATGTAATACCTTTGTGGTGGATCTTTATGAGTTAATATATGTGTGAGATTGCAATTGTTTTGTTTCAGTTATGAAAGTAGATGCATATTATGTACCCCGTTCTTGTTTACTTGTTTTGATCAAGCATATTTATGAGAACGTGTGTGGGGGAACGTATGCATTAGATGGAGTAACGGGGGGTGGCTAGTGCGGTGAACGTGAGAGAAATTTCCGCGATCCACTTGGGTGTTTTACCTTACTTTGTTGCCTCACTAGGGATAAAAAGAAATACCTTGCTACCGGAGATGTGGGTGTGACCATTGCCACTTCTCGATGACTACATCTAGCATGTTCTTATTTCAACTTCATGTCATGAAATTTATTGCTATGATCTGATTTATCTTAAAACTAAGGTTTATGATTTTGTTCGCATCTTAGTGGGGTATAAGAGGGATTAATAACCAAAAGATCTCTATGTTAAGACGTGATGCCCATATGGTTATAACTTGTCCTGAAACTTTGTTGCAATCTCATATGTTAAATTTTGTGTTCCATTGTCCACCAGTTTATTAAAGAGAGAGTGCATTTGTGAAACCGTGAACCCCGGTCCATTTTTAATCATAAGAAACACCTTTCCAACAACTTTCATCCACTTTTTATTCTCAGCCATAATTAAATCCGAAATACAAAAATACTTTTGCATCTTGCATACATCATAAAAAACCCAAAAATATCATCCATCATTGTTTTCATCATCCTTGCACATTTCCTTTGCATATTTATTTATTGTTTTGTTTTATCATTCTCACACCTTGTGCTTGACAACCACTTGGTGAGGTTGAGGGCACAAAACAATTTATTTTTGTTTGCAGGTTTCCAAGGGAAGGATAAGAAGGTAAAGCTTCCACTACTGATTCCCCGAGAGTTCGATATAAACCCTCGAGTCACCTTCGTGGGGAAAACACGTCCTTGCCCGTACTACACACTCTGGTATTGGGGGCTCAACCTAACCCTTTTGAGGGCCATCAAGACAAGTTTTCTGGCGCCGTTGCTGGGGAATCATTGCTGAAAGTTTTATCCAAGGGTATCTCAAAACAAGTCAACTTCATCACCAAGTTGTACAAACACCTAAGCTTGGGGAGGTTGCACCTACATGAGCACCATCTTATCCATCTTTACTTGCAAATCATTTTATTTTGTTTTGTTATTGTCTTGCATTTTGTGTTGCATATTTTATTTTCAGTTTTGCATAAAAAATTATAAAACACATAAAAACTTGTTCAATGGAGAAAAGAACTTTTTGGCCATTTAGTGTTAAGAATTTTCCTCAAGATAGGAATTTCCTGTTAAAGAATTTTAGATAGATCCTAATGTCACTAAATTGATTTTTGAAAATCGTTTTTCTGGGAAACCGAAAGAGGATGCTCTTCAACATCTTAGTAAATTTAATGAAAGACGCAAAGAATTAAACCTGATTCATGCCAATGCTAATGTGATCAAAGTGAAGCTTTTTCCTTATTCCTTGGCTGGAAAAGCTCTAGATTGGATATTAAAATGGCCACCTGGGAATTTTAGCAATTGGTTTAATTTGAAAGCTGCTTTCATTGAGAGGTTTTGTTTTTCAGCCATGGTTTATAATATGAGAGAAATAGTTATCACCTTTAAGCAAAATAAGGAAGAAACCTTGGTTAAAACTTGGGAAAGGTTTAGAGGTATAGCTTATGGAATGGAACATGGTATTAGAGATTGGATGCTCATGCACATATTTTATAAAGGATTGTCTGAAACTTCTAAACTCTTTTTAGACAATGAATGTAAGGGTTCTTTCATAAATACTACTATTGATGATGCTTACATTCTACTTGATGGCTTGATATTGGAAGTAAAAATTAAAGAAAGTTTAGAAAAAGCTCAAGTACATGAAGATGTGTTTGATGACCGTTATGAATTATTTAATCTATATAATAGAGAAAAGAAAGTTGAGGAAGTTAAAATGCTGAGTGAAGTCAAGGAACCATTGCTTGACTTAGAGAATTGTAGCTTGCATGAATTAATATCTATCTTACAAAAGTTTGCAAGTGATCCTTCTATCAATGCTAACCAAGCTGGTTTTGGTTTTATATTGCTAATCATGTTTAAAAGAAAAGATTGCTAGGTACAATCAAGAAGCTATGATACCACCTAAGCTTGGGGATGTATGGATTCCCAAAGTACTTGTAACCATTGGAAAAGAGACACACCATGCTATATTAGATCTAGGATCTAGTGTCTCAGTTTTATCTAAAGAACTATATGAAGTACTTGAATTAAAGAATCTTGAAAAATGCTCTATTGAACTTGCACTTGCTGATGATTCCATTAAACATGCTATAGGAAGAGTAAGTGATGTTATGGTAGAGTTACATATGACTTTTGCCTGTTGATTTTCTAATCATGGATATGGGGAATAAAACCTCTAGTCCAATTATTCTTGGAAGACCTTTTCTTCGTACCACAGGTGCTATCATTGATTCAAAAGAAGGGAATGTGAAGTTTCAGTTTCCACACAAGAAATGCATGGAACACTTCCCAAGGAAGAGGGACACACTAAAGTTCAAGCTCCCTCATGAGCTTCGTCCACTATAATATCAAGTAAGAAGCCTAGCTATATGGCTATAAAGAAAGCGCTTTACGGGAGGCAACCCGGTTGTTTTTATTTTTTTTCTTTGTGTCCTCTTGCTGTCACAAGAGACTTTGTTTATAGTTTTTTCTGGAATTTTTAATAAAGTGCCAAGTTTTACCCATTTTGGTTTGAAAAAGTTGCTTATAGCATTCGGAGATATTATTCCAGCACGAATCTGTGCACGGTATGATTTTTAATTCTTATTCTGTAACTCCGAATGAGCTGATATTTAAACTGTAGTTGCAACTTTTCATCCTCTGTATGCATGAATTTTTCAGAATTTTTAGACAAAGTTAAGTAGGGTAGAAAAATACGTTTTGCTGCTGCTGTTTTTCTGGACAGATTCTGTCCCATTTTGTTTGATGCATGCTTAGAACTTTTAACTTGAATCTTTCAGATCCAATTGAGTTTATGAGTAGGCATACAACATAATACACTTACTGGACATTCATATAATTTTTGTCTAAGGATTATATGCAGCAAGAAACTATTTGTTTATCACTACTAATGTCACCCCACAGAAAAGAAATGGGAGAAACGGTGTTTTGAAGTTTTTTCACAGGGATTAGAGGAGATGCACCAAGAGTTATCTAAGATGGTGAAAACCATAAGCTTGGGGATGTGAAGACAACCCCACTGGACCAACACACTCTCGGTTTGCACACGTCTAACTTCTGTTTTTCGATCAATGCACTTTATCGCATAAACTTGGAGCGTCTTTTTGTTTGTTTTGATTTTTATTTTTGAGACCACCACATTATCATTTATATATGAGAGAGCTACTGGAAATATGGGTTGAAATATGTTGGATGCCATTATAAGATTGGGAAAAGGGATGTTTGAGTTGATTTTAAAAGATACATATAGTTGCATGATTCATGAGCTTGTTAATGAGTAATAATTTGTTAGTGTTTTATCAAGAGCTATCTTTTATTCATGTTTTGATGCTGAATGTTACTTTACTTTGTTTAACATGAATTAGTTAGTTCTATGGACACTCATGCATGCTTTTAGATGGTCAACTTTCTCCCTCTTGCTAGCCCAAAAATTCCAACAAGTAAAAACTTGTTTCCAACACCTTCAACCAAAGTTTTTCCAGTGAGTCCACCATATCTACCTATTAGCTTTATGCTATTCCGAGTATGTTTACATGTTATTTTGTATCATTTATACCTCTGAATTAAAATGCTTATGTTGTTGATTGTTATGGGAAAAGTTGGTTATATAGCTCTCACGAACTTGATGCACACTTTACTTTTATTGCACTTAATGAACATGACCCATTGTGATTAAAATTATGATGTTATGAGCTTGACAAATGTCTTTGGTTGAGAGTTAGCAGAAATGTGCTGTCACATGGAACGCTTTCAACATTGCACTTCATTTATATAGTTGATGTCATGTACTTTTGTTTATGGATGCTTACCATGGGTGAAATAAATGTGGAAATGAAGTGGTTTAAATGAGTTTGTATAATGGTTAGAGAGACGCCTGGGCCGCTAATCTAAGCCATGCATCATTCATGGTGGAAATTTACTTACATGCTATGGTGAACCTCTGTGATACACCTTACAATAAAAAGCTATCCAATGGTAAATAAAAAGGGTGTTGAGATTGTTCATTATGTTTGTTTGTCTTGTCATTTTGATATGGGCTTGTTCCATATCCTGGGACAAGAGGTACCCCAGTTGACGCTCTTGATGATACTATTTTACTTACAATGATATTTAAATTGAACTTGCTTTGTTTTCCGAGTTGAGTAACACATGGAGTAGGTACTCGTATTCAAGGGGCATGAGACTTTCAACCATACTTTGTCAAGCACATTACTCATATTTGCTTTCACTTTAAACTTAATCATTCAAGATGCTATGATAGGGGCAATGAGAGCTTGACACCAAGGATACCACATTACAATCATTAACTTAAGTAGAAGCATTTGGAAGTTAGATGAACTTATTCATGTTTTACCTCTACTCATATATATCTTTCCAAAGTGTCCACCTTTTATATTCAGATTTCCATCTACTCTATGACCATTGTAGGATGTTCTTACTTATCATTATGCATACTTGAATCCATATACTTTTTCATTTATGTTACACTTTGTGAATTATCATTGAACATCCTTACATTGAATATTTGATATCACTTCATAAACTATCTTGCATATTGTTATATCTTATTAAGAATGAACCATTTGACTCTATGTAGCAATAGTAATCATCTTTGATATCCATTGATAGTATTGAAATGCAAAGTCCATGTTAGTTTTATCACCTTCATACTCGAGGACGAGCATGGGTTAAGCTTGGGGATGCTGATGCATGTAAAATGCATACATGAACTTTGCATTATTTTATTCATATTCCAATCATATTTGCATCATATAAGGGTTATATCAATGATTTATAATGATTTTGGGAATAATTCACAAGTTCCCCTATTTTTCTGGAATTAACCCTGCGCAGGCAGAAAACCCTATTTTCTATATTTTGATGTTTCAGGGACCCAAACGACGTCCAAATAATTTGCAATTTTAGGAGCATCAATATTTGGAAAAGAAGACCTGGGAGCGAAGGAAGCAAACAAGCGGAGGCCCGAGGGCCAAAATAGGGGCCCACGCGGCCACAGTACCTGGCCGCGTGGGCCCCCCTTTTGGGCCTCGAGGCTCCGTTGCCGTCGATCTTTCTCCACGACTTCGTTTGACCTAAAACCGACTATAAAAATAGTCCCCGAGGCTCTTCGGAGAGGAGCACCGCAAAAACAGAAACAGAGATCAGGAGCTGCAGATTGGAGGGGGAAAACTCCGGCGGGGCGCTGCCGGAGAGGTCTCCACCTCCTCCAACGACATCTCCATCGACTCCATGATGAAGAGGGAGTAGTCCACCCCTGGACTATGGGTTTGTGGAAGTAACTTATGTATCTCTCTCTCTTGAGCTTCACTAATTAGCGCCGTATGAGCTGCCGAACATGATTACGGTCATCTATGTAATACCTTTGTGGTGGATCTTTATGAGTTAATATATGTGTGAGATTGCAATTGTTTTGTTTCAGTTATGAAAGTAGATGCATATTATGTACCCCGTTCTGTTTACTTGTTTTGATCAAGCATGTTTATGAGAGCGTGTGTGGGGGAACGTGTGCATTAGATGGAGTAACGGGGGGTGGCTAGTGCGGTGAACGTGAGAGAAAGTTCCGCGATCCACTTGGGTGTTTTACCTTACTTTGTTGCCTCACTAGGGATAAAAAGAAATACCTTGCTACCGGAGATGTGGGTGTGACCATTGCCACTTCTCCATGACTACATCTAGCATGTTCTTATTTCAACTTCATGTCATGAAACTTATTGCTATGATCTGATTTATCTTAAAACTAAGGTTTATGATTTTGTTCGCATCTTAGTGGGTATAAGAGGGATTAATAACCAAAAGATCTCTATGTTAGGACGTGATGCCCATATGGTTATAACTTGTCATGAAACTTTGTTGCAATCTCATATGTTAACTTTTGTTCCATTGTCCACCACTTTATTAAAGAGAGAGTGCATTTGTGAAACCATGAACCCCGGTCCATTTTTAATCATAAGAAACACCTTTCCAACAACTTTCATCCACTTTTTATTTTCAGCCATAATTAAATCCAAAATACAAAAATACTTTTGCATCTTGCATACATCATAAAAAACCCAAAAATATCATCCATCATTGTTTCATCATCCTTGCACATTTCATTTGCATATTTATTTATTGTTTTGTTTTATCATTCTCACACATTGTGCTTGACAACCACTTGGTGAGGTTGTGGGCACAAAACAATTTATTTTTGTTTGCAGGTTTCCAAGGGAAGGATAAGAAGTTAAAGCTTCCACTACTGATTCCCCAAGAGTTCGATATAAACCCTCGAGTCACCTTCGTGGGGAAAACACGTCCTTGCCCGTACTACACACTCTGCTATTGGGGGCTCAACCTAACCCTTTTGAGGGCCATCAGAAATGAGGTAGGAAGGAAGAGATTTCGAGCTAAGAACAAAGGGGGAAGTGAGGTTGCAATAATGGAGGTGGAGGTAGGTGGGGCGACTTTAAGTTGTCTGCCCAGGTTACCAGTGGCGCACCAGATTACTCGTGCGTGATAGCCCTCAAAGGCGTAGGTTGAGACCCCAATAGCAGAGTGTGTAGTACGGGCAAGACAATTTTCCCCACGAAGGTGACTCGAGGGTTTATATCGAACTCTCGGGGAATCAGTAGTGGAAGCTTTACCTCGTTATCCTTCCCTTGGAAACCTGCAAACAAAGATAAATTGTTTTGTGCCCTCAACCTCACCAAGTGGTTGTCAAGCACAAGGTGTGAGTAAGTTATGAATACAAAACAATAAATAAAATATGCAATGATGATAAATAAATATGCAAGGATGATGGAAACACTGATAAATGATATTTTTGGGTTTTATATGATGAATGAAAGATGCAAAAGTATTTTTGTATTTTCGGATTTAATTATGGCTGAAAATGAAAAGTGGATGAAAGTTGTTGGAAAGTTGTTTCTTATGATTAAAAATGGACCGGGGTTCATGGTTTCACAAATGCACTCTCTCTTTAATGATGTGGTGGACAATGGAACACAAAAGTTAACATATGAGATTGCAACAAAGTTTCATGACAAGTTATTAATCATATGGGCATCACGTCCTAACATAGAGATCTTTTGGTTATTAACCTTTCTTATACTCCACTAAGATGCGAACTAAATCATAACACCTTAGTATTAAGATAAATCAGAGCATAGCAATAAGTTTCATGACATGAAGTTGAAATAAGAACATGCTAGATCTAGTCATGGAGTAGTGGCATGGTCACACCCACATCTCCGGTAGCAAGATATTTCTTTTTATCCCTAGTGAGGCAACAAAGTAAGGTAAAATACCCAAGTGGATCGCGGAACTTTCTCTCACGTTCACCGCACTAGCCACCCCCCGTTACTCCATCTAATGCACACGTTCCCCCTCACACGCTCTTATAAACATGCTTGATCATAACAAGTAAACAAGAACGGGGTACATAATATGCATCTACTTTCATAACTGAACTAAAACAATTGCAATCTCACACATATATTAACTCATAAAGATCCACCACAAAGGTATTACATAGATGACCGTAATCATGTTCGGCAGCTCATACGGTGCTAATTAGTGAAGCACAAGAGAGAGAGATACATAAGTTACTTCCACAAACTCATAGTCCAGGGGTGGACTACTCCCTCTTCATCATCGAGTTGATGGAGATGTCGTTGGAGGAGGTGGAGACCTCTCCGGCAGCGCCCCGCCAGAGTTTTCCCCCTCCAATCTGCAGCTCCTGATCTCTGTTTCGGTGTTTCTGTGTTTCTGCGGCGCTCCCTTCTCGAAACGCCAGGGGACCTTTTTTATAGGCGTTTTTAGGTCAAGACGGAGTCGGTGGACGAAAGATCGACGGCAGCGGAGCCACGAGGGCCAAAAGAGTGGGCCCCACGCGGCCACAGTACCTGGCCACGTGGGCCACCCCCTTTCTACCTTCTGGACTCCGTTTGCTTGCTTCCTTCGCTCCTAGGTCTTCGTCCTTCCAAAATACTGACGCCTGTATTTTTCCATAATTTTTGGACGTCGTTTGGGTCCCTGAAACATAAAAGGAAAGAAATAGGGTTTTCTGCCTGCGCAGGGTTAATTCCATAAAAATAGGGGAACTTGTGAATTATTCTCAAAATCATTATAAATCAATAATATAACCCTTATATGATGCAAATATGATGGAAATATGAATAAAATAATGCAAAGTTCATGTATGCATTTTACATGCATCAGTGCGCCACAGGTAAAGGCTGGTGCGCCACTAGTAAATTTTTTACCAGTGGCGCACTGGGTCTGGTGCGCCACAGGTATTTTGAATCGTGGAGAGAGAATACCTGTGGCGCACCAGCCCCAGTGCGCCACTGATAAAAAATTTACCTGTGGCGCACCACTGCCTGGTGCGCCACAGGTAAAAAATTTACCTGTGGCGCACTACTGGCTGGTGCGCCACTGGTACTCTCTCTCCTCCAACTCGAAATTTTTCAAGTTTAACTGGAACTTACCTGTGGCGCACCACGTTTACGGTGCGCCACTGCTAAAAATTCATCAGTGGCGCACTGGAATCTTGTGCGCCACTGGTATTTTTTTAAAAAAATCCAGGAACCCAGGTGAGAGACTATCAGTGGCGCACTGGGATCTGGTGCGCCATTGATAGCATCTCACCTATAAGCTTTTTCCTACTAGTGCACCACAGAAAAGGCACCGGAGTATCAAATCCAACCATTGGTGGGGGGCCACCATATCTATGTGGCGCATGAGTTTGCATGCGCCACATAAAGCATGTATTCAGTGGCGCATGGGCGAGTTATACGCTACAGAAAGTGGCCGATTTCTGTGGCGCACCACATCGGGTGCGCCACTGAATACTTTCTGTGGCGCATGGCTATAAAGGTGCGCCACAGAAAGTGGATCCATCTATAGCCTATTTCCTAGTAGTGGCTTAACCAGTTCTATGTTTCCAACTTTGGTGCATAATCATCACCAGGTTCGATTATAATAATTGGGTGTTGTTTTTTGTTCATTAGTTTGCCTAGCTCAACCACTTCAAAGTTTCCAACTTTGATGCATATTCATCACCAGGTTTAATTGCATAAATTGGGTGGTGCTATGCTGATGGAGTATGTTGGGTTAATTTTAGGGACCCCTTTCCCCTTTAAATTTGGGAAGGTCCTTGCTTTTGTGAATTTTCTAGTGGACATGCATATGACTCCTTGCATGCATCTTGTTACTCTGTAGTAGTAGTATCATTTGGGTGGATGCTCAGTCCATAACTAAATTGCGTTAATTCTTGTGTGTAAATGATTTTTTGTTGTTATTCTCGCCCTGAAGTTGGACATTGCATGGCAAACAACTAGTTTGAATGGCACTTTTTTGTCTACAAGATTTTCAGTTTTGGCTCATGTGTTTATCTATTCGTGTGCATTGCTTTTTTTGTGAGTGAGAAAGTCTGATGATTTGCAATTGATGCTATATTGGTAGGTATTTACTACCTTTTATTTTACCGAATCACAAACGGGTTTGGTAAAGCTAAATAGTACATGACATAAATCGTGCTACGCCTAGGTGTAGTCAGGAAAGCAAACAAAAATTGAAATGATGTATGAAACTTGTACGAAAAATGTTTAATGTTCTCTGAAAAAATCTTATATAAAATGTTGTGTGACTGCTATTTTTTTAATTCTTGAATGAGAGTATTATGAAAAAATGTATGAAACTTGTATGTATTTATGGATTTGAATCGAAACAGCTCAGAAAATTTGAAACTTATACGAACAGAAAAGTGCGTGATTAGAAAAAGTTGTAAGAATATTAAACATTTGTTTGATATCGAAATAGAAAAATGAAAATATCTGAGAAGACAATGGGCATCAAGGTTTTGTTCCCGAAATTTCTTTTTTCCCGAGGGAGCTCGGAATTTCAGATTACCTTGCCAAGAAAGTCCCGGGATTTTTTTACCAGTAAGCCCATTTACTGTGGGGGCTCAGGAAACTCGGTTACCGGTCGGTAACCAAAATCTTAATGGGCATTATGTAACACTAAAATTGACTTAAAAGATTGGGTGGAAGGGGAATTCTGCACAGTTTTCAGCATGAATCTCCCACACCGTCCAAAAATTTGACGGCACAGTTAGTACCGGGGGGCAACGTACGGGAGGAGTCGCATTTTCCACAGGGACCGTCACATGAAGCTGAATGTGGATGCTTGCTTTCATGCAGTTTCTTGCTCAGGTTCTGTAACGCAGAGATTATGAGTGGGGTACACTCCCTGAGTTTTATAGCGGACTGATCTGAAGATCCACCGTCCAGTGCTAGCACAATCTACATCCAACTAGGATTCCCCATCGATCGAGAACTACTACTAATAGAAAGGTCCGGTAAATTCAAAAAAATAAAAAAATAAAAAAAAAAAGCCCGGAAGAAAACCTAGCTAGCCTCTCGTACGTACGTCCCCCCTCCGCCGGCGCCTCCATAGATCGATCCTCATGTTCCCCTCGGAGTTCTTGCTTGACAGCCGCGTGCGTGCGGACGGCGACGATGACCTCGCCGCCACCAACCTCCCGCTCTTCATCCTGAGATGCGAGGACAGGAAGGCGGACGGGTACGCAGACGACGAACTCGACATCTTCAACAAGAGGCTTAAGGACATGGTCGTCGGAGTGCGTCTCGCGGACGCACCTCCGGCTGTCTCCTACCTGGCCATCCTAGGTGCCGGAGACCAACTGAGCGCCGATATCGTAGCCGTTGACAAGACCGTCATCATCATCAGGCTGGACTTCCATGCAGCCCCGCTGTCATATCTCATCTACGACGCCGTCGCCTTGTCGCTCCGCATGATCCCCGCTCCGGACGATCCCGCCTGGACCTATACACTTACCTCCCGCGTCTCTGTCGCACGCCCATGCCGTGGCCCCGATTACGCCCTGGTCCACACGGGTCGGCTTGTCGGAGGCAGCGAGGATTCTCTCTTCCTGTGGCAGCCGTCCTCGTCGTCGCCGCCCTGGTCGGATTTCAAGAAGGCCGGCCTCCTGCACATCATCGGCTGGAGCCAGACCAACAAGCAGTTCTCGTTCAATGGCCACAACTACTGGGTGGACCTCCTGCGTGGCGTCTTCTGCTTCAACTGCGACGCCCTGTTCGACGACAAGAGCAGTAGCGAGCTGAAGTTCATCCCCCTGCCGAGGGGCTTCGACCACCACATCAGCTCGAGCTTCGACAAACAAATTGCCGAGCCGGCCGCATACCGGACCATTGGCATCGTCAGTGACTCCTTCATCAGGTTCGTCTCCATCGACGGCTTCCAGGACTACGTCAAACTCAAGGACCGCACAGTGACCGTGTGGAAGCTGCTGGACCACGACAAGGGGTGGGACAAGGAGCACGAGTTCAGCCTGGAGACCCTGTGGCGGTTCAAGTGGTTCGGCAAAGTGCCCAAGGACTTTACGCCCATGTATCCCGTCCTGAGCACGGACCCGGATGTTGTCTACTTGGGCTTCGGCGAGTACAGCGAGACCAAGATCATCCAGGATTTTCGACCTCCAAAGTGGGAGTTCTTTCCGTACTACCCGCGCTACATGGTCGCCGTTGACATGCGGAACAAGATCGTCCGGACCATTCTACCTATGGATCCGAATGTCTGGCTTCCCGGCCTCTTCTCTTGCGGTTTCAGCAGGTATCTCCGTAAGGCTCTAGTTGGACCTTGTGATGAGGAAGGAGTCTCCATCCACATGAAGAAGAAGCTTAGGCTGGAGTAGCCTATCTGCTGCTGATGTTGGAGGCCTACATAGCCAAGTTGGCGGATGGATTCGTCAGTTCCTTGCCGTGGACCCTATCCATCTCTTATAGGTGTGGCTTGTGATGTTTATCATTTTAATTTGCTCTTCAGTTACCGAGACATTGTTTATCATCTATCGACCATGTGGAATATTTATATGCATCGATCGTATTGTAGCCTTGCATTTAGAAATTATCATGTTTCGAGCAGCTTAATTGGATATTGCAGCTTATGTTATTCAGTTTCTGTGAGATGGATGGTTGTTTATCTCTTGTTTTATGTCCCTGTACTTCCATCCTTTTTTCTTTCATAGTTCGACTAGCTCAACCAGTTCTACGTTTTCAACTTTGATGCATAATCATGACCAGGTTCATCACCGGTATCTGATATATGGAGTATGTATCTGAAGTTCTGAACTGGGATAATTTTAGGGACCCCTTCCCCCTTTTATTCTGGGAAGGTACTTGCTTTTGTGAATTTCATAGTCGACATGAAGGTGACTCTTATGTTGCATGCATCTTGTTACTCTGTAGTAGTAGTAGTAGTAGTATCATTTTTCTAGATGCTCAGTCCTTAACTACGTTCATTCTTGTGTGCAAATTCTTATTTGTTGTTATACTCTCGGGCCCTAAAGGTGGACATTGCATGGCAACCAGCAACTAGTATGAATGGCACGGCTTTGTCTACTGGATTTTCATTTTTGGCTCATGTTTTCATCTTTTCGTTGTCATTGCTTTTGTGTGAGTAAGAAAATGTCATGAGATTTGCACCTGATGCTATATTGGTGGGTATTTACTTTTGTTTTTCTGAATCCCTAACAGGTTTGCTAAAGCAAACAATTTTCGCCTCCGCACGACATAACATATATCCTACACGTGCCTAAGTGCGGTCAGGAGAGCAACCATTTGCGTTTTTTTGTTAACACAAATGATTGCGGAAACTAAACAGGGCACAGTTTATTTTTGAAGTTTCAGACTTGTTACATTTGCCAATTTATATTGCTTAGTATAGTTTATTCATGCCCAGCACCTAGCCAAGCTGCTCCCGCGCATGCCACAGAGACGATACGGTGTCTATGGATCCAATTGTTTTTAAATTCTTTCAAGCGACCTGTGTGAAAATAGTTGGAACTATTCGTAATTCCAAATCCTGGACTTGAGGGACCTATTAGTAGAAATTATGATATGATTATTTTTATCCTAGGATCGGATTTAGCTTATAAATTAGGATAATCTGACAATGTAATACAAACATTGATGAAATATTGAAATAAACGCTCTAGTCTCAGCATGTTCCAATACGTACAACCCACCCAAGAACATCTCATCTCAGCCTATCTTAGCACATACTCCCTCCGTTCCAAATTAGTTGACACAAATTTGTGTAGACACGGATGTATCTAGACACTAAACAAGTACATATACATCTGTATTTGGACAAATACAAGTCATATAATTTGGAACGGAGGGAATACAAGCCACCAAACATACAATAAATCTCAACCCAATATGTATAAGGTCAGTTTGACCCAGTTGGGAAACCTTGGGGTGATCAAACTACCAAACACAACCTATAAGGCACATGTCACGTCAAAAAAAAAAAAAGGCACATGTGCCGAATGATGTTCTGTTTTACAACGACATATAAACCTGAGGCACTACAATTAATGAGTTCGAGATATACTTGTGCATTTAACAATACAATCTCGTACCTAGGCCTTCACAAGCAGCTTGGCTAAAATGTGCACCCTCACGGTGTCCATGTTCACTTTCGAGACATTACTTGATGCAAAAAAGCACAACTTCGTAAATCTGGACAGAGCAGTAAAACGAGACCTGATACTCAGCGGAATCGTTGATGAATTATTTATCCACAGAAACAATTGCGCATTTAAAAACCCTGTAACTTTGTATTTCAGGAAACAATAGTCACAAAAGTGCTAATAATGGTCACAAAAGTATTAAGATGGCACAAACCAATCAATAAGGGAATACTCATTAGCTGGGACATATAAGACAACTTATATGTTAGTGGAATGATTGCCATGTGGTCCTGGACCTGGAACCATGAAAGCGAAACGTTGGATGAGAAGTCTTTCTTTGAAAACTTTGTAGTTTCCATGATTTATTTTACCGTTTTCTCTACATTAGAATAAAGTAAATGGTTTGCTAGCTAGTTCAGCATGGCTGCATCCCAACGTCGGGCGTTTGTGGTCATTGAAGATATGTGAGCATTAGGTAGTTGTTTAGCATCCAATTGTATGTGTTGGAACCTGCCGTATTTAGGCTGCCTATGATTTTCCATTGTTTTCGTGACAACATCTGCAACTTGTATATGAAACATCAACTGAAAGTTCCATGTTCAGTATCTGATCTAGTTTTTGTGTGCATTAAAAATGTCATGCAGCATATCCATCTTATCCCCATATCCTTTTATTATCATGTACTTATTTTCAAATTTAAACATAGGCATGATCATTATCGCTTGTAGTTTAATATAAAATATCCATGTGATACATCACATGGTTTTCTTTGAATAAACTTGTACAATATATTGTGATCTTGATCATGACTATGTGCTGGTAAGTAGTATTAGTATGTTTAATCAGATCCGAGCAAACATGGTGACGGGTTTATGATACCCACTACCATCCGACTAGAAAATTTTGAGACACACTTTTAGGATGCTGATTACCAACTGTCGTCCGGCCCGCCAGTCGATTATCAGAAGATTAGCCAATAGGAGATGTCAGACATGATTGGTCGATACAGCTGACCGTACACTGACAAGTTTCACTCATCTCACCATAGAAGAGTCGGGTCATGTCCGAACAGTTAGGGACGAGTCCCTCACTATGACACAACGACACCAAAAGTCGTTGGTTGACGGCTATACGGAGGCCCGAGGCAATACGGGTTACGGGTTGTGATGGCTGGACGTCAGGTGACACGGGCTAAGAAGCTCCAGTCATGTCGTAACCTATACGTAGGGACTATAGTATCACATCATCCCGTCTATAAGGCCATGGCGCGCATAAATAGGCACACCCCTCTTCCAAAGAGGGGTTCCTAGAATCGAAGAGTGGTTCCTAGAATTCTCCACCCACTCCTATCGTAGAGATGAGCAGAACTAGTCGTTTCCCTGCAAACCGGTTGCCTCACTGTTGCAACTTTGAGCACCTCACACCCTCGATAATACATTCGCACGTGAGCAGGGCAAGCCCAGCTCAAGTCATGGGTATTCAGCTGAATACCCAAATATTTTTACAAAATAGTGATATTTAATTTTTGTACTATAAATAATTACTTTGAACTATCCTTTATTGACATAAATGATGTAGTAGCTTCACTATTTTGGTACAAAATTGCTAAATCCTTAGGTTATTAGTTCAAATCGCACAAAAGGATTAGTTTCTTATTTTTAAATACAATTTTTTGCATGTATCCGATTAGTAATCCATATTATTTCTTTTATAATAATTATTCCGTGTACTAAAATATTTTTATAAATTTGAATATCCATGATGACTCCCAAGTGCAGGAGATCAATTGTAGTACCTTTCGATTAGAAAAGGTTGTCGAACCCACAGGGAGCTGAAGGTATTGGTAAACAAGAATGATAAATAAAACAATGAAAGATGCAAGTGTTTTTGTGATTTTTGGTGAAAGTGCTGGAGGTAAATGGTAGCAAGTAAAAGCTCTTAAATAGAGAGAAAGCCCAATCCTCTATGCAGCAAGAGGACAAGCTCAAGTGTGAGTTTAAAAGCTCTCAAAGGGAGAGAAAGCCCAATCCTCTATGTAGCAAGAGGACAAGCTCAAGTTTGTGTTTCTCTTATAGGAACAATGGACATGGGTTCATGGTTTCACTCGTCCTCTCTCTCAATCTATGGTGGTGATCATGTTATAGATAATAAAGGTACACACAATTGTCATGCATTCATGGTAAACTTCTATGACGGCTACATGTTCTAAAACACATAGTTGGAAGAAAATAATCATTTGTGTTGCTATGTCTGTCGTGGGGTAGATAACACGGCAGATGCTACTTTGGGGTAGCTTGAGTTTTTGGGCAAGGCGACACTGGCGTCTGGGAGATTGTTTAGCATGGCAGGGGACATAGGTTTACCCAGGTTCGGCCTCTCCATTGGAGATAAAGACCTACTTCCTGCTATCTTATTATTAATCTGGGTCTCGATCTCGATAACCCGGATACAACAACAGAGCCGGATCTCGATCTAGGTTACAAGGATTGTGTGTCTCTCTCGATTCTTCTCTCGCCTACAGCTTGGGGGTTATGAAAGTCTTGCTAGCTATGACCCAGGGGCCGGTTTATATAGATACCGGGCCTCCTGGTCGCATACATAGTAAACCGGGTTTTACCCGAACTCTGAGTCCTACTTCTACTCTTTTGGTCTTCGTGTATTCCAAGTATAGAACCGCCTCTTGAACCGCCTCTGGACCTTCTAGAACATCTTTTATGAATAGCCAGGTTACCGCCAAGACACTGGCCCATCAGCATAACCCGGCCCTTGGTGATAGTTAGCTGTCTCGCCGGGCCTCCTGCCTGGCGGGTCATGCTTTCATCTCCATGGGCCTACCGGGTTATTATCCCTCCATCAGTAGCCCCCAGGTTAACCAGGTAACCAGGTTGCCACGCTTTGCTTCTACCTTGTGTTGTTTGCTTCTTGGTCAATGCTGGTGCTCTGGCTTGCCTGGTTAATCACCTGAAATACAAAACAACAAATATATACAAGATATCAAGTTTCATTTCCTTTTGCTTTGTTAGGCCAACTCTTCTTGGCGGGTTATACTGTAACCCGGCTTTTCTCTTACTATATCTCATATTGCCGGGTGTCACCCCCAAAACTTAGTGAAAACTTCTACTCGACCTTCTCACTGAGACACCATAAATGAGTCAAGGAATATTCTCTTTGTCTTGTCTGTTTGTCGCTGATTTCCCGGAAAAGATGCTTATCTTATCCACTCACTTTTACCACAATACCCCTAGGGTTTTCACCGTGGTTATAAATAGAAGTCAATCACACCCCGCAGTCATTTTCCCCCATTCGTGCTCATCATCTACACCTCACGCTCGCGTCACAGCCGCAGCCGCCGCTGGAAATCCGATCTCCAAATCTGACCCCCAAACCTCGATCAAACTTCAAGGTAACTTCGATTTACTCTTTCATCCATAATGCGCATCCAATTCCAACTTTTATTTCATCTAGATTGGCACCGTATTTCTTTCTCCGCATCCGCATCTGGGCTAGGGTTCTTAACATGTTCATTGTTCTTCGCCATTGCTGCTGCTTAGGCATCTCGCAGAGCCTCAACCATGGTGAAGGAGAAGAAGATGGCTGGAGGGCCCAAAGCCGCAAAGAAACTCGCGAAGAAACCTCCTAGTTCCACCGCAGGTGGATCTGGCGCTGCGCCTACTGCTCCAGTAAACTGGACAAGGTCCAGCGCGACCAAGACCACGCTCCAGTCATTCGTGAACCGGGGCGAACTCCCGCCTCAGGACGAGATCCAGTGGCGTGCATCTGGGGAGGAGACCCGGCCCACTCCAGAAAAAGGTGAAGTGGTTGTTCTTTTGGATCACGTTTCCCGGGTCTCCGCCCCCCGGGTTCTCTCTTTTTCCGCCAAGTTTTCAAATACTATGGGCTCACTCCAATGGACGTGGCGCCCAACTCCATTCTAAACATCAGCAATTTCGTCGTCTTTTGCGAGGACTATCTCCAAATTCCTCCATCCCTCGACTTTTTCCTTGAAATCTTTTACTGTAACCCGTCTCGCAAAAACCAGCCTCTTGGCCCATATGGGGGCGTGTCCATTCAGCGCCGCAAAGAATGCAATTTCCCGGCTCTTGCTTTGGCCAGCCACCCTAAGGGGTGGCAAAACACTTATTTCTACTGCAAGGACACCTCTCCTGAAGCTGATGAGGCCAAATTCCCGGCCTTCAGAAATTCTCCCTTGGTGTACGACGCCAAAATGAACAGCTATGCAAGCCCGGAGAAGCGGGAAGCACTTGAAGGCATCCACTGCCGGGCCAGAGCTCTACTGGCCCATGGCCTCCGTGGAACAGATTTGGTGAAGTGCTGGATCGGCTGGTTCATCCAGCCTCTGAGTATCAGAACCCGGCTCTTCCATGAATATACAGAAGAGACCACTGATGATATGCGATACTCAGAGATCACCCTGCTAGAAGATCAAATTGTGAAGAACGCCAAGAGGCTCCTTGGTGAGAAGAAAACTGATATCGCGATAAACGGGCTCGCCCCGTTCAGTACCAAGAACAAGCCTCCCACGGTAAAACTTTGTCTTTTCATGTCTCTGCAAATCATAACCCGGTTTCTCTTACAAACTAACTTACTGATACTTCTTTTTCTCAGGACCCCAAATGGTGGAGTGCAGATTACACCCCTACGTCCTCTGCTGAAGAGGACACAGAAAGTGATGATCAAGATGAAGAAGAAGAAGAAGGTGAGCCAGACTCCATAGGCCGGCTCTTCCTCGAGCTAATTAACAACGAAGTCCCCAAAAAGGACACTTCTACTGACAACCCGGCTCATCTTATTCCAGGCCCCACTGACCCGGCTCCTGACGTTCCGCCGGGTCCACAAGCTGTTGCACCAACTCCTCAAAAGAGGACCCGAGCTGCAATTGCAAAGGTGCCTTTTTCTCGTTTCTCAACTTGCATGATGAACTCATCTCTAACTCGAATATCAATACAGGAAAAAGAACTTGAGAGGGAAGCTGAAGCCAACAAGAAACCGCGGACCCGGTCTTCTGCAAGCCATGTCACTCTGAGCACAGGTATCCCTCCATGTTCTTTATCAAGCTGGGCCAAATCGATCCAGAAGACGCCCAGCAAAAAGTATCCTTTGGCTGGCAAAATCCGGGTCCCTAAACGTTCTCGTGTATCAGATTCTTCCTCGGACGCGGTTAGCACGCCCGAGGATTTCCACATCAATGCCGGGTTAGAACTATTCTTCTGTCTTTTCAGTTTTCAATACTTTGCAGTCTTTTCTATATCTAACCATCTTTCTTTTGTTTCAGTGCCAAAGCCATCGTAGAGGAAGACCCGGATTCTCCTCCAGTTGCCTCACCTCCACGCACAACTGCTGAACCCTCTGAAATGGAGGTACATGTTGAAGAGCAAGCCCAGAAGGAAGAATCTGGCGCAGAGAACGTGGTAGCCTCACCACCAAGTCCTCCCGCACCTGCTCCAGAACCAACTGCAAACGCTCCATCACCAGGGGATGGCTCTGGAACCAAAGAAGTTGACCCGGAAGTCCAGATTACCGGGTCTCGCAAAGGCCCAGCCCCTGGCGTATCTACTGCCATTGCCAAGATCACCACTCCAGAAATCAAGGTGGATCCCAGTGCAAAAGGCAAAGACCCGGTTCCTTCCTTGGATCTGGCGGCTTTGAATTCCATGTCTACGCCGGCTTTGTGCGAAGAATATTTTTCTCGCCTTGCTCACCACAAAAACCTGGAGAGTGAACTTGTTTCTCTGCTTCAAAAACGATACCAGGTACTCTTTTAACTTTGCTTGACTTTTTACTTGTTGCATAACTATAACCTTACTAGCCCCCAAGCTCCAAGATTATCACTTGTTGATGAACTTGGTGCTTGAAACGACAATACTTAGCCAAAAAACTTCAACCTGTAGCTCCCAAGGCTCGGGTTGTATGTTTACAACAAGCCGGGTCTTGAAACACTCTCCTCTGTCACAACCAAACTACATAGAACAACTTTTAAACACTGCAGCCCCCAAGTGTCGGGTTAGCTGCCCGCAGCAACCTGGGACTTTCACAAGTTTAACTTCATCAAAAACTGAAACTTCAAATACTGTAGCCCCCAAGTGCCGGGTTAGCTGCCCACAGCAACCTGGGACTTCACTTTTCACTTGTAAACTTTGAAGCCGTGTAAAGAACTCTGACTTGCCTCTTTTTTTTTAAATAGGAACATGTGAGCAAAGCCAATGAGGAAGTGGCCCGGCTCCAAGGAAGTTTGAAGGCTGAAACTGAGACCCGGGCTGAAGATGCGAACAAACTTCAGGCCCTAGAAGCAAAAATAACTGCCTTGACGCAAGAAAATTCTGAATTGAAACGTGACATGCAAGAGCACGAAGAAAACTTTCAAGAGCAGCTGACCAACCTCCAACAGAAGTTGAATGAAACTACCGGCGAGCTGACCCGCCTAAAAAAGATGATCACTTCCATGGTTGCTTCTCTTGTTGGTAAGTAGAAAATACTGAAACCCGGAAACTCTTATCTATACCAGACCCGGAACTTGAACTAGTTCTAACTTCTGTTTATTGTTTACAGGTTCACGTGACGGCAACGTCCGCAAAACCGCAGTTGAGAAGATCAAATGTATGTACACTCTTGTTCGCCAGCTGTATTTTGGAAGCTGTGAGGTCATCAAGGCTGCAAGGAACTGGGAGAATCCGCCCAGCACTTACACTGAAGTGCTGGGTCATCTATCCACAATGCCCGGCTGGATTCAATTACTGAAGAAATCTGCTTGCAGAGCCGGTGCAATGCGCGGCCTAGCCTTGGCTAAGGCATATTATCCCAGCCTTGACCCGGCTCCACTTGCCTCGGGCTTCCCTGAGTACAATGCAGATGGCACTGCCTTTGACAGGAAGGCCTACGGCCGGGTTATGAAGCAGACCCGGGTCGTAGCCACCCAAATTGCCAACTCTCTGAAGCTCAACTCCGTCCAGTATGGCTATAATGATGCTAACAAGGAGATTGTGGACGACGAACCTCAACGCATCAACCTCCTCCAAAGCTACAAAGATTTTCTTGCAACAGAACAAAATATTCCTAGCTCCTCTACTGCCCCAAGCTCATCAACTCCAACTGTGCCTCCTCCTTCACGTGCTGCCAGAGAAGATGATGAAGAAGGATACTTCCAGTCCCTTCAACTTGTCACCTGGCGCACCGATGGAGCCCCCAAGACCCGGGAAGCAGAAACAGAAGCGGCAAAAGATGACTCGGCAAGCGCCAAGGACGATACTCCAGCCACCACTCCTTCTACTAACCCGGCACCGGAAGCCGGCTCTTAAACTTATGCAGATGTTGTGTCTCTGCCAGAAAACTTATGTCATTTGGCCCTTGAAGCACGTTATTGTAATAACTTAGCCATATTTTGATACCATGCCTGTGATGTGTGCTTTTGCACTTGCTTTAAACTTTGGTGAAACTATGTGGAACTTTTGCTATTAAATACTTGTCTTTCTGTGGTTTAGATGACCCTTTTGGTTTCTTTAACTGTGATCCGGCTTTCGCATGGATACCCTGGCGCAACTTCTCTGAAAAACAGGGTCGAACCAAGTCCCAACGGGCTTCATGGTTGATTGAGTTTCCAGGTGTGCACTCAGGCCATAAAATCGCGAGTCACATCAGCTTCACAGCAAGAGAACCAAGAATACTAGTGGCATAAAGCCGGGTCTTGGGATTGCAGCTACAGACTTTTGCAGTAAGAGCCCCCAAGACCTGGATCAATGTTTATAAAGTAAAGGGCTTATGCCTCAGAACCCCATTGATCCAAAATACTGGTGGGACGCACTCTGTGGGCATCCTCAAGATAAAAAGCTTAAACAATTGATACTGAAACTAAACATGCCTGACCTTAAAATAAAACAACTATGAATCACTCGACCGGGTTACAAACTTTGAAACCCGGATAACTTAGGAGCCGGGTCCTGGGGAAATAACTTAGCTGTTTCAAGACAAGCCCCCAGGACCAAGCTTAACAAAGAACTGTCCCAATGCATATGTAACAGAAAAAATAACCGGCTTATAAAACTGAAAAGTAAACTGAGACAAGACAAAATTTCTGTTTCAACCTTTCACTTTATTGATAGAAAAGGTTAGGTCAGCAAGCCGCCTCATTAAAAACCTTCCAGTCCCCTTAGGTACCCTGGTAAGGAAAAGAGCGCGTCTGAAACCTGCTGCCTGTTACATCGTGTATTACATCTTTACATCTTTCTCATGCTAAGTATAATATGGGCGCAGCTGCGCAATGTTCCACGGCCTCTCACGCTCTTCCATGGAAAAGGTGAGTGTGTGGATCATTGACTGTCTCTGATTTTCTCTAGCATCCACCAAATAGTATGAACCATTGTTCAATTTCTTGCTTACGATGAAGGGCCCTTCCCAAGGAGGAGATAACTTGTGCATCCCTTCCTTGGACTGCACCCATCGCAATACTAGATCACCTCCTGGAAGTGCGAGTTTTAACCCGGCGACTGTGATACCGCCTCAAATCTTGCTGATAAATTGCTGATCTTTCCAATGCTTGCTCTCTATTCTCCTCCAGCAGGTCAACAGAATCCTGCCGGGTCTTCTCATTTTCTGTCTCCACGTAAGCCGCCACGCGAGGCGAGTCATGAATAATATCACTTGGCAAAACTGCCTCTGCCCCATACACCATGAAAAAGGGGTCATCTTTGTGGATCTGTTTGGTGTTGTATTGATTCCCCAAACAACTGATGGCAATTCCTCAACCCACGCTCCGGCGGCTCTGAGACACGGGACCCGGAGACGTGGTTTCAATCCTCTGAGTAACTCCTGGTTAGCTCGTTCAACTTGCCCATTGGCCTGAGGATGAGCCACAGAAGCAACATCCAAACGTATACCATTGTTTCCACAAAACTTTGCCATCTCTCCCAAGGACATATTAGTACCATTGTCTGTGATAATACTATGGGGATACCCAAACCTGTGTATGATCTGCTTCAAAAACTTCACTGCTGTTGCCGCCTCACAATTTGTAACAGGCATGACCTCAACCCACTTGGTAAACTTGTCAATGGCAACGAGGAGGTGGGTTTTCTTACAAGGAGACATGCTGAAAGGACCCACCATATCAAGCCCCCAAACTGCAAAGGGCCAAGTCAAAGGTATTGTTCTCAACTCCTGAGCCGGCACATGAATCTGTCTTGCATACCTTTGACATCCATCACATCTATTCACCAAGCGCTCTGCATCTGCCTGGGCTGTGAGCCAAAAGAAACCGTGCCTGAAAGCTTTTGCAACCAAGGACCTGTTGAAGCATGATGACCACAATCTCCCTCGTGAATTTCCTTCAAAATTTGCCGGCCCTCCTTTCCAGACACACATCTCTGATATACCCCTGAAACACTTCTCTTGTATAACTCACCATCTATGACCACATAGGCCTTGCACCGCGCACGATCTGCCGGGCTATGACTTCCTGCTGGGGCAACTCCCCTCTCAAAAGATATGCAAGATACGGTTCTGTCCACTCTGGAATTTCCCGGGTTACAGCCACCAGCTGCGAATCCGGGTCTGCCAACTCTTCCTCATCCTGGGACTTGACTGATGGAGCCCATAGCTCGTCCAAGAAAACGTTAGGTGGAACCGGCTCTCTGCGTGAGCCGAGTCTTGACAAAGCATCTGCAGCATCGTTTTTCCTGCGGTCAATGTGATCCACCTGATAGCCTGAGAAGAACCCAGCTACTCTATCCACCTCTCGCCTGTAAGCCGCCATAGTTGCATCTTTTCTGTCCCAAGTTCCTGAAACTTGCTGCGCCACAAGATCTGAATCCCCATAGCACTTAATACGCTTGATGTTCATCTCCTTTGCCATACGCAAACCATGTAACAAGGCCTCATACTCTGCCACATTATTGGAACAATCAAAGTGAATTTGCAAAACATAACTCAACTTGTCACCTTTGGGAGAAGTTAACACCACTCCAGCTCCTGAACCTTGCTCTTGTTTAGACCCGTCAAAATGCATAACCCAAGATTTGAGACTCGGGGTGAGAGGTGGTGCATTCAACTGTGTCCAATCATTAAGAAAATCTGCCAACGCCTGAGACTTGATAGCTGTGCGAGGCACATAATCAATGTGATAATCCCCCATTTCAATTGCCCACTTGGCAATTCTTCCTGTAGCTTCGGAGTTTCTGATGATATCTGCTAAGGGAATAGAACTGACCACCGTAATTGGATGCTCCTGAAAATACGGCTTCAACTTTCTACTAGCCATGAAAACACCAAACACTAGCTTCTGCCAATGTGGGTATCTCTGCTTTGCTTCTGATAGGACCTCGCTGACATAATAGACCGGCCTTTGTACCGGGTTCTCTTTTCCTTCCTCTTTTCGCTCAACCACCACCACGGCACTCACAGCTTGAGGCCCGGCTGCAACATACAGCATGGGTTCCTTGGGACCCGGCGCCGCTAAAACTGGCGCTTCTGACAACTGCTTCTTCAAGGCCTCAAAGGCCTCATCTGCCTCTTGATTCCACACAAAATTATCTGTCTTCTTCAACACTTATACAAGGAATAGCTTTTTCTCCAAGCCGGGAAATAAACCGGCTCAACGCAGCCACACAGCCTGTCAGCTTCTGAACATCAGCCAACTCCTCTGGCCTTTTCAAACTCTGGATTGCACGAATTTTTTCCGGGTTTGCCTCAATTCCACGCTCTGACACAATGAAACCAAGTAACTTGCCCGCTGGAACCCCAAACACACACTTCGTAGGATTAAGCTTCATCTTGTACTCTCTCAGATTCTTGAATGTCTCTGCAAGGTCATTAATAAATGACCCGGCTTTTTCTGACTTGATAACCACATCATCAACATAAGCATGCACATTGCGCCCAATCTGATCATGAAAACAATTCTGGATACACCTCTGATAAGTTGCTCCTGCATTCTTCAACCCAAAAGTCATGGTCTTGTAACAAAAAGCACCAAAGGGGGTGATAAACGACGTCTTCTCCCAATCTTCCTTGTTAAGTTTGATCTGATGATAACCTGAATACGCATCCAGAAAACACAAGAGCTCGCTGCCTGCAACTGCGTCCGATTTGATCGATGCGCGGCAGTGCAAACGGATCCTTGGGACAATACTTGTTCAAACTCGTGAAATCAATACACATCCTCCACTCATTATTCTTTTTTAGAACCAAAACCGGGTTAGCTAACCACTCTGGATGAAACACTTCCATGATAAAGCCGGCCTCCAAAAGCCGGGCTATCTCTTCTCCAATTGCTTTTTCTCTCTGCATTCATTTTTCTCAAACCTGTTTTACCGGCCTTGCCTTAGGATCAACATGTAAGCGGTGCTCAGCGAGTTCAGTTGGAATGCCTGGCATGTCACTAGGTGTCCATGCAAAAACATCCCGATTCTCACGGATGAACTCGATGAGCGCGCTTTCCTATTTGTCAGATAAGTTTGTCCCTATGGCGAACTGCTTGGAGGAATCCCAGGCACAAAATCCACCATCTTTGTGTCCTTTGCTGCTTTGAACTTTGCCCTGTCATCTTCTGTCATTGGCTTCTTGAGTGCCGTGTTATCCTGTGGGTCAACATTTGATCTATAAGCTTTCAACTCCTCTCTAGCACAAGTTTGTTCTGCCAGGGCTGCATCCCCCTCATCACATTCTGCTGCAATCTCTGTTACCATGTACTGTAATGATCCCCTTGGGACCCGGCATTTTCAACTGCAGATACACATAACACGGCCTTGCCATGAACTTGGCGTAAGCCGGCCTTCCCAATAACGCATGATAAGGACTTGGAAACTTTACCACCTCAAACGTGAGCCACTCTGATCTGAAATTATGGATAGACTCGCCAAAAGCAACCTCCATGCAATCTTTCCCTCTGGTGTGGCTGATTTCCCAGGAACTATACCGTGAAAAATTGTTGACGTTTTCTGCAACTGTGACTCCTTCAATCCCATACGCACAAATGTATCCCAGTATAGGATATTAATACTACTGCCACCATCCATCAGAACTTTTTTCAACTCAAAATTGTGAACCTGAGGAGCCACCACAAGGCTAGCAGACCCGGGTGCTCCACCACCTCTGGATGATCTGCCCTACTCCATGTGATGGTGTGCTCTGACCACCTCAGATATCTTGGCACCCCTGCAGCCACTGTGTTAACTGCTCTCTTGACTAACTTTCTCTCTCTCTTGGTAGTGCCACTGGTGTATATGTGATACTGGCCCAACTGCCTTGGGTTCTGAGAAAATCCTCCCTGGTTACTTGTGTTCTGGTTCTGACCCTGACCCGGGTTTCCAGTGGGTACCGCATTTGCTCCTGTTAGAGGCCCCGCAGCCGGGTTACCACCCTGGCCGGGTCCTCCACTTCTGTTTGCTCCCTGCAAGCTCTCTGCACCTCATTATTTTTCCACCTATTCAAATCCACACACTGTGCCAATGAATGATTGGAGGGTCTGCCCATCTTGCTGGCGAGGACACGGCATCCTGAAAGCTTCTTCTGTGCTCATTGGGCGTGACCCTTGATAATTGTTTCCACCACTGTAATTCCCACTGTTTCCCTGGTAACCTCTGTTTTCTTGATACCTCTATTTTCCTGATAGTTCCCATCCATCCTTTGCCGCTGAAACCCGGCATTGGTGTTTGCTACTAACTCTGAATTTCCCTCGTTGTGTCCGCGCTTATGCTGATTCTGGTTATTGTTATTGTTTCCCTGCCATTGTTATTTCTTCCACCATTATTTGCCGTGCCTTTCCCCTTCTCCTCCTCAGGCTCATCCTGAGTTTTATCCGTGGCTGCGTGCCTATTGCAAGCATCCATCAACTCTGCCATGGTGACCGGCTTAACCCGGTGCCCTTCCTTCATGCGACCCAGCTTCTGGACAAGTGGTGCATACTTACAAGTTTTCTCCATTGATGAAATTGCATCCTTGGGCTCAATACCAGATGAAGAGTGCAGGATCTCCGTGACCCGGCCCATCCAATGACGTGCTGACTCGCCTTTTTCTGTATACAACGATCAAGATCCTCAATGGAAAACAAACGCTTGCACGTACCCTGAAAATGCTTGGTGAAAACTGCCTTCAACTCATCCCAGGAATTAATGGACTTCTCTGGTAGATTTTTAAACCACAACTTTGCTGCTCCATCGCTCATCATCAAATACATGTACTTGGCACAAACATTCTCTGTGGCATTGCGTATACACATTGCCATCTCATAACTGCTCAACCAGCTGGCCGGGTCCATGCTGGGCTCATAATTGGATATCTTACTTGGCTCTTGAACTTCTCAGGGAAAGGCTCTGCTCTAATGGAATCTGAAAGACATTTTGGCCCGGCTAAACTAGAAGAACTTGCTGAAATATTGATATTACCGGGTGAACTTGCAGACGCGGCTGGTGCAGGACCCGGCCCTCCTTGTGGTGCTCCTGCTGCAGGTACTACCGGGTTTGCATTGCCTGCACTTCTCCCGCTCGTGATCTATTGACTATCTGCTGCGCTATGGAAATTGCTGGGGCGGGTTGATGCTGCTGATTATTTTGATTCTGATTCTGTTGGGGCGGGTTTTGCTGCTGTGCCGCTGCAGGCCCGGCTAAGGCGGGTTACCTCCACTGCGACTCTTACTACGGTACGTTGTGGTATGCAATGCGCTTTTCTCCCTCGAGTACTGGGTTTGCTGGACCACCGCAGTACGTAACATATCAATGGCACGCCGGGCTTCAATCTCTACTGGTGAATCTCCCAATGGAATACGATCAAGCGCCAAAGTTGCTGCATACACGTTATCCGCCGGATTTGAATAGTGACCCGCCGGCGTGTGAAACCTTGGCGTCCTAGGCGGCAGACCCGGATTTCCCCTGGCTCCCCCAGCGGGCAAACCCGGCGCTGTTGCTGCTACGACACCGGCTCTCCCTGTTCCTCTGTCTCGCTCCGTGCTTGCTCTAGCCACTGGTGCCACCTGAGTTGCGCCAATGGGCTGATCTTCTGGAGTTCTGAACAGCGCTGCCACGGGTACTGGATTCGCTACATTTTCACCGCGAGCCAGCCGGCTTTGGTGCCTCCTTTGGTGAACCCGGGTCGCCTCATTGAGACGGTTTTCTTCCTCTTCTATTTGCCTCTTTCTTGCTTCTATTTCTTGCCTTTCTGCCTCTGCGTCCCTGCGCATCTGTTCCAAAGCTCGGCGCGCTGTATCTAGTTCCATTGCTCTAACTGCTGCATTTTCTGGGGTGACCAACCTCGTAAGCGCTGATGGATCCAAGACCAAGCCATTGTTAAACAAGGCCGGCACAGGGGCCGTGTTACTCCTTTCCTCACCTTGGGCCCTGTTATGCAGGAACCCAAAACTATTTCTATACCTTGCCGTGTCTTCACTTTCCTCTGACACAGAAGCCGGCTCATCGTCAACTCTCTGTTCTGCCAACTCCAGAACTGGGGGCAGCTGCTGCTGACCCGGGGTAAAGGCCGGTGGAACAACAGCTGATGGTGATGGTTGCATGCTGGACGAAGGCGCGGTGTACACCGCTACCCTACGAACCGGGCTTGGACTTGACTCTTGCTCCTCATCGTCTTCCTCTTCTGCATCATACCCAAACCGGCCTTCAAACAGGGGCAAGATTGAGTCTGACCCGGCCTGATCCACCATGTCACCCGGTATTTCTGCCGGGTCATCCAGCCGTTCCTCCAGCGTGTTCAGGACCTCCTCGACCTCAGCCGTGCCAACTGATTCCTCACCATCAGATTGAACTATTGTGGCGGCTCCTGACACAGATTCAAAGTCTCCATCACTAGCAGATCTAGTTGTAATCATGCCCACAAAAACATTAATTTTTCCAATTGGAATAACATCACCTGATTCGAGTAGATCTGATTCCGGCCCCCAGCCAAAATCATCGACGATGGATTCTCCTTGCGCATTGACCGTGATCTGGCCAAAAACGAAGTTCTCAGCCCTCGCCTTGCTTCCCCCATGATGGTGACACCTTTGGACGCGGTTCCCACAGACGGCGCCAACTGTCGTGGGGTAGATAACACGGCAGATGCTACTTTGGGGTAGCTTGAGTTTTTGGGCAAGGCGACACTGGCGTCTGGGAGATTGTTTAGCACGGCAGGGGACATAGGTTTACCCAGGTTCGGCCTCTCCATTGGAGATAAAGACCTACTTCCTGCTATCTTATTATTAATCTGGGTCTCGATCTCGATAACCCGGCTACAACAACAGAGCCGGATCTCGATCTAGGTTACAAGGATTGTGTGTCTCTCTCGATTCTTCTCTCGCCTACAGCTTGGGGGTTATGAAAGTCTTGCTAGCTATGACCCAGGGGCCGGTTTATATAGATACCGGGCCTCCTGGTCGCATACATAGTAAACCGGGTTTTACCCGAACTCTGAGTCCTACTTCTACTCTTTTGGTCTTCGTGTATTCCAAGTATAGAACCGCCTCTTGAACCGCCTCTGGACCTTCTAGAACATCTTTTATGAATAGCCGGGTTACCGCCAAGACACTGGCCCATCAGCATAACCCGGCCCTTGGTGATAGTTAGCTGTCTCGCCGGGCCTCCTGCCTGGCGGGTCATGCTTTCATCTCCATGGGCCTACCGGGTTATTATCCCTCCATCAATGTCACCCTCGTAAGGCTAGCGTGGTTGTTGTCACTCCCAAATCATACTTCTTCCTTTTTACCCCCAGATAAAGGATGTTGGGCTGTATTGTGTCACTCAATACATATGCCGTTGTCACACCGGCCATCCCGTACCTACATACATCATACTTCATAATGGACAATATTCTAAACACTAGTGCAATGATTCATATTTCGTGTGTATGACCACATCTCTCTCATCTATCAATACTTGGTGGTGTCAATCACCTCATGACAAGGATAAACAAGGCATTACGCATAAATCAAACCATCACATGTATCATAGAATATCTCCAAAGTATGACAAGTCATAAAAGATCCAACACAACGGTAGATGCATAACAAATATCATCTCACACCACAATATCCACCATAGGAATTACATAGATGACCGTAATCATGTTCGGCAGATCATACGGTACTAATTAGTGAAGCTCAAAGAGAGGAGAGATACATAAGTTACCACCACAAACCCAAATCCAGGGGGTGGACTACTCCCCCTTCATCATGGTGATGATGGTGGAGAAGATCTTGCTGTGGATGTTGATGATGAACACGCCGGAGGGGGGGTGGAGCCCTCCGGAGGTGATTCCGGCGGCATTTCCCCCCTCCGATCTTCTCCGGCGGCAGCCTTCTGACTCTCTGTTTCGTGGTTTTGTGTTTCTCCGCCGCCCCCTTTCCGAAGAGCCTCGGGGACTATTTTTATAGTCGATTTTAGGTCAAGATGAAGTCGGTGGAGCAAAGATCGACGGCAACGGAGCTCCGAGGGGTAAAAGAGGTGGGCCCACGTGGCCAGGCAAAGGAGGCCGTGTGGGACCCTCTATTTTCCAGCCTGTTGGCCTTCTGGTCTTCAACTTGAGCCCATTGCGTTCGTCTCGAAAATTCTGAACCGTGCTCTTTGACCTTGCCCTTTTTGGAGTCCCGAAGCTCCCGGAAAGTCTGAAACACTAAAAAAGACGTTTTCTGGAAAACAGGGTTAATTCCAAAAAAAATAGGGGAACTTGTGAATTATTCCCAAATCATTATAAATCATTGATATAACCCTTATATGATGCAAATATGATTGGAATATGAATAAAATAATGCAAAGTTCATGTATGCATTTTACATGCATCAATCCACTATCAAAATTCTGGGCCAGCCACGTGACTAGGGGTGTTACCGTTGATATTCTGATGGCCTGAATCTGCATAAATCCTTGTGTGACTGATATTGCTAGGCCATCGGATCGTGGTCACATACCCTAACTACATACAAATTCATTATCTGGGTACCAAACCCCAATTGTTAGCGCGCCACTTAGGGGCCTTTGTGCGCCAACTTTGAAAATCGCGCTTATCTTGCTGATGCTCTTCATCGTTAGCATAAGTTGTCTAGCATGTGTAGTTTGTTGGTGTGTCCTGCAAGGTTGACTTGTGCTTCGTTGCTACCACTGACGTGTTCCGTTCGAATGCGCACCATCACCATCTAGGTGGATCAATCTGGCATCATGCCTAGGCGACCTAACCGTGTGACCCATGTTGAATGTGGAAGCAAACTTTGTATCATGGAAAGCAAATATAGTTTTACTTTAGAAGCAAATTATATCTATATTGGAAGCAAAGATTATTTGTTTCCTTGGAAGCAAATTAATTATATTTTGGAAGCAGTGCTCATATAAACATGTTTTTTTTCCTGAAATGGGGATTGAAACCCCAACCTCTGTGTCGACTGATACAAACATTATTTGTACATAAGAAGCAAACATTATTTGCTTTGGAAGCAAAATCATTATCTCATTTGAAAACATTGTTGATACAAACAAATATGTAAGTCAATCAAGCAATCTAGGTCGTACTAGATAGAGAAAAATCTCCAACCTTTGAAGCAATTTTTTGGCCAACAAAATAAAAGTATTCATGGTAGGAAGCAAAATTATTGGCACTAGAAATAAAAGTTCACAACAAATGGATAAAACAATTAACAATTTTCAGCAAAGAGATTGAATGTGTGCAACTAACATAACCATATGAACCATACCTTAATTTTCTCTGGTACTCTACTACATATTAAGAGCTTCAAACAATTTTCGTGTTTCCTATGTAACTTCAAAGAGCTTCTAACAAAATAAGACGGTAAAACAAAGATTCTACTCCCTCTGGTCCATAAAAAATGACGCGAGTTGTACGTTGCAGTTGTACATGTGCAGTATATTCTTGGCGACATTTTTATGGGATCGGATGGAGTACTAGCTATACCTATTTTTTCACGCGAGTACTGGCTATACCTTTTTTTTTTACCTGAGTACCAGATATACATAGAATTACGCGAACACACAGGAAAATCCACAAAATCTTGGTACGAAGCAAAGTTTGTACTGAAAATAAATTTTCTCATAGGTTAATTACAGTTACAAACAACTTTTTTTTTTTGCGAAAAGTTACAAACAACTGTTGGATCTGTTCCTGCAATCAGCATGCGAGGCAGAGAAACGCTGTGAAGCATGCAATCGGTCCCCAATTAACGGAAAGTGATGGGTCAGACCTGGTTAATTACGATCGTAAGGTCGGGTTGTTTCCAATCCTATGGCGAAGCCTGGCCTCCTGCACTACTGGACGTTAAGTTTTTCGGGGCATTTTGGTAGGGGCATTTTTCTAAAATGCCCTGAAAGGTTTCAATTAGAGGCATTTTGTCAAAAAGCCCTGATAAATGTGACCTTTTGAGACAGTCTAAACAAAGTGCCCCTATAGGTATGACTTTTAGGGGCACTTTGAGCAAGTGCCCCCAAAAATTATGGCTTTTGGGGCATTTTGCTCAAATGCCCCCAATTATCATACCTATTGGGGCACAAAACTAAAATGCCTCGAAAAGTCATTTTTCAAAATGTCTTCATATCTCAGTATTTTTGGGCCACTTTCTAATACGTCTCAAAATGTCAACCACGTCTCCTCTTAGACACGGCCGAATATGCATCTACGGCACGAACTCCGTTTGCGGCTTAAGCGGAAAGTGTTTACCTTGTCGGGTCCAGGCCACTCGCATGCAACACCCATATGCACGCATGTATACGAATACATGGAAAAGGTTGTCCAAGCTAACATGTACTCAACATAACCGTGGAATCGCAAATTATTTGGTGAATTTAGCATTTAGACTATCGAACCGATCATGAATTGACTTTTTGGAGAGCTAGCAGAAAAGGGCCGGGCAAATAACCTTCTGAGTTTCTTGTACCATTGGCCTTAAGCCCTTGATTAAAATGAGAACTAGGCACCGGATAAATCATTTTCTCACCCGAACCTCTGACTCCTCCGCCGCCACCTCCAAATGCTTCCTCCATCCCCCACGGCGGCGCAACCAACCAGTCGTCCGCCAGCCAGACCATCGCGCTGGGGATTACTGGCTAGGTAGACAGATTCCGAATATTTTGCCCATCGCGCTGGGGATTACGAGCCCTCACTCCCGTTCCCCATCGCCTGCTCTCTGGCATGAGGCACCGCCGACATCCACCCTGCCTTGGCCGGCTCCGGCCATCACCGGCGCCGCGGCTCCGTGGAATTGCTCCGCCGCCCCTCCTCCTTCAATTCCCGAGGCTCCCCACCGCTAGCTCGCCCCTGGAATCTCCAACCGGACCCCACCGGGAACCCTAACCCTAGCTCGCCACGGCTGGTTCGCCGACGCTGTTCCCCGGCCTCCCGCGCCTCCGCGCTCCGCCGGCTGCGCCTCCTCATCGACCACGGTCGCCTCATCGAGCCCCTGCTCGAGCACGCTGTCTCGCTGTACTGCTCCCGTCAACCACGACTTCCACTCGAGCCTCTGCGAGCTCGGCTCCCTCTCGAGCCCCTGCTCGATCTTCAACTCGATCCTCTGCTCGAGCACGCCGCCTCGCCCTCCACTTGGACCTCGGCGCTACTCGGCTCCGGCTTCGTCGACTCGACCTTCAGCTCCTCTACCATGACGCTGACGTCGGCGGGACGGTGCCCTGGCGCAACCCTGGCTCTCCCGTCTGGTGGTGTGGTGCGGTGGTGATCTGGTGATGGTGGGATGGTGTTGTGGTGTGGCTGCTGCTATGACTACGACGCTGGCGGGACGGCACTATATCCATTGCAAGTCGTCTCCGTCGTCTACTAACTCAACATCACCTCCTCCAAGCTCTGCCTCGGCTACAGAATACTCGAGGTGAGCATTCTTCTGTGACCGGCTGTGTGCCGATGAACTGTGGTGGTCTGAAATGTTCGTGTGGTGCTCAAGTTCATCCTGGTGATGAACTCATCTGTATAGTTGTGCAGTTGTGCTGTGATGTGCGTGTGGGTGACCACTACATCTACTGTTAACTGAAGAAATATTCAGTTGCCCGGTAGTGTTCATGTTAGTTAATTTCAGAGAGAATTGTAATGATTTCCTCATCTAGAGGTTCTTGTGGATGCTTCTTAATTCTGGTTGTTTCTAGAGAGCCACAAATCATGTGCATACATGATCCGATCATATGTTGGTGTTAGTGAAGTAAAAATGTGAATATCTAGCCTGTGAGGAAAACTGAGGCTAGATAAGGGGATAAACTATGGGAAGGCCGTTTTGGCTCCCGGGCACAGATGCTCCCGGTATTTTCAAAAAAAAATCAAAATTTGAAAACTCATCAAAAAAATCTGAAAAAAATCATGCACGTACCTGACCATGGTACGCACCACCGTATTTGTTTTCGCGCTGAAATGTCATCGTACGCGCCCTGTACAAAAATGACAAATTTCCTGTCAGAAAATGAGATTCAAATTTTGAATTTCTGACAGGAAATTTGTCATTTTTGTACAGGGCGCGTACGATGTCATTTCGGCGCGAAAAAAAATACGGTGGTGTGTACCATGGTCAGGTACGTGCATGATTTTTTTCAGATTTTTTTTATGAGTTTTCAAATTTTGAAATTTTTTTGAACATACCGGGAGCATATGAGCTCGGGTGCCAAAACGAATTTCCGATAAACTATTAAGAACAAAATCTTGCTTGCTTCCTTGGTCCAGCCCATGATAGAAAATATTCCTGAGGCATTTTAATTATTTGATAAGGACAGTTTATTACCCAATCGAAAGATAAACACACCACCTGGAGTATTTCTTTATTGTATTGCTTGCGCATTGCTATTTGTTTGAGATGTACTTCAGTGTAGGCTGGACCTTTGAACTGACAAGCTGCAGTTGTGTATATGTATTCATGTTCACCTGCATTTGTTTAGGACGCTAAGAAAACCACGCATATGCTAAAAGGTTTTCATCTTTTGGCCTTGCATATTATTATTCCCTTCTTGAGCACAGGCTCCCGTATTTTTTTTACAACTAATTGGATTAGACCAAGTTATTTGTTCCTACTTATACCTTCACATGCGAAAAGAGATTAAATATTTAACCTGTTATCTGTTCAGAGGAGGCTAGCCAGGTGCCGGTGAAGAGTCCTGCCACTGCTGCTGTGGCTCCAGCGGCAGCTTCTGGGTCTACAACTGTGACCCCTACTGCTGAGGACAAGGAGGACGGTGCAAGTATGGAGAATACGCAGCCAACTGTGGAAGTGCCAAGCAAGCCCAAATGTAGGCAATTGGTGCAGAGTTCTTTCAATACTCTTCGCTTCTCCGAGGGCATATTCATTTCCATGTATAACTTTTTAAATTTGGGGAGACATCTAGTACATCACTAAAACATACCTTTGATTACCACCTTATTTATGGGCTCACAAATTATAATCAAGGAAAAACTATTAGTGTATCTATCCTATAGAGAGATTGCTGTTTATGCCGTAAACAGTGGATTGAGGCTAACACTTTCTGATACTGCATTTTATGCTGCAGGCATGACTTCTACAACATTAGAGCAGAAGTGGTATTGACAATATTTGCCAAGGGTGTTCCAGCTGACAGCGTGGTTGTTGATTTCGGTGAACAGATGGTGTGTTTCTCTCACCTATTCTTTGCAAATCAGTTGGTAAAAACTTGGGAACTGTTTCCATGTATTCAAGACAGGGGCTCAAAAGTCAAAAACATGTTTGTCATGTATTGCTAATGGTATTGATGTTATATTTGATTGACACAGATTCTATTCATTGAGGTTAGCTTTCTATTGCTTCTGTTGTTGATTATGCAGCAATGTTGCACCGCTACTTGAAATTGTCGTAATGCATTTTGTTGTGACCTGTTGAGCTGTATGCTCTTGTTTTAATATTGGTGAGGAACTCGTGAAGATAATAATTACTTCCCCTTGTAGGGAGTTCGCCTGTGAAATTGTGGATACAAAGGAATATCAGAGCTTGGTGAGTTTTGTTCCCACACTTGAGAGCTCATCATGGCCTAACTTACTGGGTTTCCATATATTATATTCGTTTTTGTCCTAATTAAGAAGATTTAACTTCTTTGTGACCTTGCATTCAGCTATGTGCAATTCACATCTCATCATCAAGCATGCTATTCATTTTAAAGTTGAGCTTGGTCAGTGTGTATTGCAAATAGTATCATGATTGCTTAGGAAAATAGCTCAAGTAGACATGAGGAGAGACACTAACCTGTTACTTTCCAGCATTGTGTTACTACAGGAAGCATAATAGTCTGTCCCTTCTTATTTTTCTTAAGTTTGTATTATTCATTGGTATATTTGTAATGTAGCAACACTCAATTATCATGTAGTTTTGTGTAGCACCGAAAATAAGTGATGCTCCTGTAGCTTTGCTTGGGTTCAATAATTAGAACTTCCCACGCAAATAACTAGTCAATGACACATTACAAAACAAGGGAAATAAAGGTGGCACTAGCATAATACTGTCATGTTCATATGATCTGTACATATAATAGTCCATTTTGTGAACGTATTTGGCGACATAGTCCAATGCATCTACTATTCTACTCTAGCTATTATTGTTACCGAGCTAAATGTTGTGGCTAACGCATGGAAGTGTTTATACTCATGTTGCTGCAATCAAGTTGGTGTGAAGCTACTGTCTAAATGAATACATGATCCGGTTGTTGTCTCCCTATAGTTTATACTCATGTTGCTGCAATCAAGTATATGCTCAATTTGGTTCTTGCATTATATTTGAAATGGGCAATACTGATCTGGTATGTTTTAGTGGATTAATGGTTAATTCATGAAGTTCTAGACCTGGTTCTGTTATCATATTTATTGTTTATTGACTCTTAGATCACCCAATCTGGTATTAGAGTCTCCATATTTTTTTATTTTGTGGCAAATATTCACCTTTTTTTTGTTCTTTTTATGTAAGTTTGTTGAACAGTATGGGTTTCTTCGTGCTTTAAGTTGCATCCAGTTAGCTGTTGTCAACTTAAGCTAGCTCCTGATTATTGGCGCCATTGCCTTTCTATAGCTAACATATATTTTTTCTGCTACAGCCATGGCAGGAATGGCACCGGAAGGTTCCCAGTTTGACGCTAAGAACTATGATTCTAAAATGCAGGAGCTGCTGTAAGTTATCTTAACTTCTCACTACTATCAGTGGCTTGGAATTGACCATTGGTCCAGTCTGTTTTTTTGTTCGCTCTGTTTATATCTTCTTAACTATATTCCTTTCCTTCAAACAGGAGCCAAGGTGAGACTGAGGAGTTCTTCACTTCCTAGATGTTGCAAAATATTGCAAGTTTGATCATATCTCATAATGGCAGTAGTACATGTCCCTGTAATCTACATGTTCCAGATGTTATCATGCTCAACTGGCAGTACCTTTGTCTATTTTGGATCTGTAATCTGATTGCAGATCTTACATCTCTGTAACACCTGATTGCAGATCTTACAGTATGTTTTGATTGTATCTGTGATGAATTGTGAATTGTGTCTAATATTATAATATAAATCTGGAGAATTTTTGAACAATGCCTCAAAAATATATTAGGGTACTAATATAATGTGTGCCCTTGTAGGTTTTTGGGGCACTTCTCCATAGTGCCCCCAAAACTTTGGGGGCACTTAATCAAAATGCCCTAAAAACTATTCGGGGCACTTTGGAGAAGTGCCCTAATAAGTTTACGGGGTAGTTTTTCAAAATGCCCTAAAATCTATTCGGGGCACTTTGGAGAAGTGCCCTAAAAGGTTTAACCTTTTGGGGCATTTTTTCAAAGTGCCCTAAATATTTTTCCAATCACCAGTATATTGGGCACTTGAAAAAGTGCCCTAATAAGTTTTTAGGGCATTTATTTGACTTTTCGGGGCACTTTGAAGTGCCCTTAAATCTTTGCCGTGACGTAGTGCTGGTCCTGGGTACACAAACAACCTTTTTTTCTTTGCAAAAACAAAAACACAAACAACCGGCTAGCACCACAAACAATTCCGAAATAATAAATACAGAACGGAGTAGTATTTTATACGGAAAATGCTGATCCATCATCCGCTACTAGCACAATCCCACAGGCCACATCCAACGACGTCGATTCCCGATCGAGGCCAGAATTACTGAGAATTGAGCCGTGCCACCGTCACCGCTAGCGATCTGCAGATCCACCGTCACCGCTAGCACAATCCACATCCAACCACGATTCTCGATCGATCGAGAACTACTAACAGAAAGGATTGCGCCGAGCCCGGAAGGAAACCTAGCTGAGCCTCTCGTTCCCCTCTCCTCCCCGCCGCTGACGCCTCCATAGATCCATCCTCATGGCACCCTCTGAGTTCTTCCTTGATCCCCGCGTGCGTTCGGGCCATGTCGCCACCAGCTACCTCGAGCTCTTCATCCTGAATTGCGAGGACAGGAAGGCGGAGGGCTATGCAAACGACCAACTCCTCGAGCGCTACAACAAGAGGCTTGAGAGCATGGTCATCGGAGTGCATCTCCCGAGCAAGCCCCCGGCTGTCTGCTACCTGGCCATCCGAGGCCCCCAGTGTTCGCCGAAATCGTAGCCATCGACAAGACCGTCATCGTCATCAGTCTGGCCTACACCGGCGAGGAGACAGACCCAAGGTCTTATCTCATCTACGACGCCGTCGCCTCGTCGCTCCGCATGATCCCCCAGCCCGAAAATCCCTATTGTTGCTCCCGCGTCTCCATCGCGCGCCCAGGCCATGGCGACGACTACGCCCTGGTCATCTCGGGGGTTCCGTCTGAAGGCGAGGACGATGACGATAGCGACGAGGACGACGAGGACGACGAGGACAGTGACGACGACGACGAGGACGATTCTCTCTTCCTGTGGCGGCCCTCCTCGTCGCTGCCCTGGTCGGAGCAGAAGTGCAGCTTCCCGGACACCTTCGACTGGAGCGTGGACAAGCTCGACACGGAGTTCTCGTTCGATGGCCACGTCTACTGGGTGGACCTCCTATGCGGTGTCTCCTACTGCAGCTGCGACGCCCTCTTCAGCGACACAACCAAGGTTGGCGGCTTCATCCACTTGCCGCCCGTCGAGCGGATGTTCTACAGCTACTGCACGGCCGAGCCGCGCACGTACCGGACCATGGGAATTGTCGGTGACTCCTTCATCAGGTTCATCTCCATCGACGGCTTCAGAAAAAAGAAACACACCGTGACTGTGTGGAGGCTGCTGGGTCACGACAAGGGGTGGGAGAAGGAGCACGAGCTCACCATGGAGACCCTGCGTGGCTTCGAGGGGTTTGGCGACCTGCCCAAGGACTTGAAGCCCATGTATCCCCTCCTGAGCACCAAGGACACGGACGTTGTGTACCTGATCCTCGGCAAGTACCAGGGGCTCATCCCGTCCGCCATCCGGTACCACCTCGCCATTGACATGGGCAAGAAGATTGTCACCTCTGTGCCTCAGGAGGATTGGCGTCCCGAATTCATCTCCTGCGGTTTCAGTCGTGAAGCTCTAGTTGGACCTTGTAATGATGAAGGAGTCCCCATCTCCATGAAGACGAAGCATTGGTACAATGGAAGAAATGTAGCAGAGGCCTCCATCCCCATGAAGAAGCCTAGACTGGAGGAGCGTATCTGATGCTGATGTTGGAGGCCTACATCGCCCAAGTTGGCAAACATCTTAAAATGATCGATTCGTCAGTTCCTTGCTGTTGACAGTACGTATATCTTAGGTGTGGCTTGTGATGTTTATTTTCTTAATTTGTTCTTCAGTTACCGAGACATCGACTACTATCATCTTGTTGTGGACCATGTTGAATATTTTTATGCATCGATCCTATTTAGTATTGTGAGATGCATGGTTGTTTATCTCTTGCTTATGTTATGCCAGAAGCACTTTCCATCCTTGTTTATTGTTCATTAGTTTGACTAGCTTAACCAGTTCTATGTTCCAACTGTGATGCACAATCATGCATCACCAGTTCTATGTTTCCAACTTTGATGCATAATCATAACCCGGTTCAATTGCATTAAATGGGTGTTGCTATGCTGATGGAGTATGTTGGTTAATTTTAGGGACCCCTTTCCCCTTTAATTTTGGGAAGGTCCTTGCTTTTGTGAATTTTCTAGTGGACATCCATATGACTCGTTGCATGCATCCTGTTACTCTCTAGTAGTAGTGTCATTTTGTGGATGCTCAGTCCTTTACTCAATTACGTTCATTCTTGTGTGTAAATGCTTTTTTTATTGTTATTCCCTCCCTGAAGTTGGATATTGCTTGGCAAACAACTAGTTTGAATGGCACTTTTTTTTCTACTCGATTTTCATTTTTGCCTCATGTGTATCTTTTCGTTGGGATTGCTTTTGCGTGAGTGAGAAAGTCTGATGATTTGCAATTGATGCTATAGCGGTAGGTATTTACTCGCTCCGTTCCAAATTAGTTGACTTCCATTTGTCTAAGTACGGATATATCTAGACGTGTTATAATGTGTAATTACATTCATATCTAGACAAATGGATGTCAACTATTCGGAACGGAGGGAGTACCTTTTATTTTCCCCAATCCCAAACTGGTTTGGTAAAGCAACGATTCTGTGGCCTCGCATACATAACATAAATCATACTGCCCCTAGGTGTGGTCAGGAAAGCAAAATTTTCTATTTGTTCTCAACACAAATGCTAGTGGAATAATTAAGGCGCCTTTTATTTTTGAAGATTTAGACTGATATAATTGCCAGTTCTTATGATCACTATTGTATTTGCACAACCACTACCCAATGGGGCTGTGTTCAGAACAAGCTGCTTGTGGAATCTTTTTTTCTTTTTGCACATATACAAGAATATGAGTAATTTTCCGGAGTGACTATTGAACAGCAAGCTGTTTTTTTTATCTAGAAAACAGACAGGTTTTGATAGCCAATTGACAGCTATACAAAGCAAGCAAAATGAGAATGATTTAAGACTGTCTGTTTTGATTAGGTAAAACAGTCAGATTTTTGGCCTTCCTCTCCCGATTCATCATTTCTTAAACGCACTCAGTTTAAGCCCATAGCCCCATATTCTGAGTCCTCGGTGAAAATTCCAAACGGCTATTTTGGCCAGTGCAAAATGATGTGTTGCTCACCATTGCACAGGCTAAGAGGACAAACATTATGTGTGCTGATAAACAGATCAACATGTTGAACAATGATGAATAAATATGCATGGACTGATCAACACCTGCCAATCCCAGCTTAAGAAACCTCTTCAGTAAAGAACTTTCCAGACATAAACGGGTGCACCACTGTATTGCTAACCTAAGAAAAAATGCATTGGTAAATTTTTTCTGGTGTAACCAGCTTATTACTTAGAAAATGAGGTTCCAGAACCTAGAAGGGCAAGTAGCCTAGGCAGAACAATAGCTTCTTAGATCACAGTTGAGTTCATCCTGATGCAAATTTCCAGCTTATCGACTTAACTCTACCTGTTAATGCATCAGGCTTATTTTTTTTTTCGAAACCGAGGCAAATTGCCTCACCATTTATTAAGCAGAGCATGCACATTTGCTCATTAAAGTAATGACGCCATGGAGAGGAATTTAGAAAGGAAGGCCTAATGACTAGAAAACACAAAAGTAAATGTGCACAAGGAATTGCACCGTTACATGCTATCATCATGAGTAAGTTTCTATACTCATCAAACAAACAACTTACATATCCACATTCTAAATCATGGAAGAATACAAGGTAGAACGTTCTCTCACAGCAAAGTTTGCAACGGTAGCCATACTTAAGAGTAAAGAAATTGAACTGCATATGCTAGTTTGGGGTAAATACCTGCAATAATTAGTTGATTTTAGGGCTCAAGTAGTACTGCCCATCTCAGAAGAATGTGACAACTTTCTTTTGCCTTGTCCGCAAAGAGGTCAGTGTTCTCTAGAATAAAATCCTAGGATTACTTCAATATATCAAGTAGCTTGGGCAAGCTATTTAATTAGAAAAATACGAGGAATGGAGGTGAGCCCTTGTAATAAGATCTGTGGATGAACTGCTTGCTCCCGCTACAAACATAAGTGAGAAAACCATTTAGCTTCACTTTTTTTTTTAGATAAAGGGCTTTATCACTTAAAAGTTTTAAGTATTACTCTCGGCCTCTACATAAAAATGCACACAGCCGCAATCCAACTGAAGAAATAAAAAGAAGTGCAGCACTAGGCAAATTACAATCATCAAGTATAAATTAATAAGTAAAACGCCAGCGCAATAGACGAGGACCAATCCGACGATCAAGCGACCATCCATGTTGGGTAAAAATATCCCTCGCTACCTCTTCCAAGCGTGCACACACCTCCGTAAAAAGGTCTTAATGTCCCGTTCGTTGTAAGCTGGACCACGAACGGAGAATACTTGTGCACCGGTACCTGCAAAGGAGAAACATCTTTATCATTGAAAATCTTGTCATTTCTACTGATCCAAAGCGACCATATAACGGCTATCGCTCCCACCCTTATAACAGTTCTAAGCTTTGTATCTATCCCATGCAGGCAGTTGCCAAAAACATTTGCAACCGACTTGGGTGTGGATATAAGTTAGACGCTACTTAGATAGATGACCAAATAAAACACGCGAAACTACGCTCGAAGAATAAGTGTTTATTGTCTCTTGGTGAGGACAAAACATACACTTAGTACTTCCATGCCAATTCCGTTTGACAAGGTTATCCTTAGTTAAAATTACACCCCTACAAAGATACCATGTAAACACTTTTATTTTAAGTGGAATCTTCATTTTCCATATTTTTTATTGTCATCGACTGGTATATCGGAATGCACTAACGCCATATACATAGAATCTACTGAGAATTCTCCATTCCCGCATAAATTCCAACGAAACTCATCAGAGCCTTGTTTAAGTTGAATCGAAGTCAACCGTGCCACCAAGGCGTTCCAAGACGTTAGTCTCGGCCCAATTAATTAGATCTCGCCTGAACGTCACATTGGGTGGTGAACACTGCATGACAGTGGCAATAGTGTCTCCTTTGTGATGAACAATATTGCATAGGGCCGGATATTGGTCCCGGATGGTGGTATTATTACCTAACCATTTGTCCTCCCAGAATATAATCTCCATGCCATCCTTAATACTAAATACTCTAAAGCGAAAAAAATGTTTCTTTGTCGCCATCAGATCGACCCAAAAGTGGGAGTCACACGTCGATGTATTTTCTTTTAAAAAGTGTTTGCCAAATTCCATCTTCGGTCAACAACTTAAACAGACACTTGCGGAGGAGAGCTGAATTCTTGACATAAAGATCATGAATACCCAGCCCTCCCTGATCCTTTGGTCGACAAACAACATTCCATTTAGCCAATCGATACTTCTTTTTCTACCCATCCCCTTGTCAAAAGAATCTTGATCGGAAGTAATCCAATTTATGCAAGACCCATTTTGGTATCTGGAAGAAGGATATCATATACACTACCATGTTTGTAAGTACCGAATTAATGAGAACCAACCTCCCACCAAGGGATATAAATTTTCCTTTCCAACTAGACAACCTTGCTTGTAGACGCTCCTAGACATGTCTCTGTATTGGTATACCCAAATACATTATTGAAAATTGACCCTGCTCACAGCTAAATATTTCGGCGTACTGAACAGTTGCTTCTTGTGCATCGCCGAAGCAAAACAATTCACTCTTGTGAAAATTAATTTTTAATACTGATAATTGCCCGAATGCTGATAATATCAATTTCAGATTCGTCGCTTTATCAAGATCGTGTTCCATAAAGAGGATAATCCCCCATCAACAAGATGTGGTACTGCCCCTTCAACTTGGCCATCCATCTTTGCCCATTCAATCATGATGGTCAACATATCCACCACTATATTGAATAGTATAGGCGACAGAGGATCTCCTTGTCTTAATCCTTTTTTGTTTGGAAGTAGCGTACGACGTTATCATTGACTTTTATCGCCACACTTCCCCCATCATTTAGCTTCACATAGCGCACAGATGGTTCCAGAAACATGTGAAAGTTCATCATTCCTAATTGTTGAGCTATTGTCCTGCTGCTTGCATACTGAACAAAACACATGTGTTGGCTGGTGTCAGCTGCTTGCAGCTCAGGACTTGATCTTGAGCCAAAATGAAGTCTGAGATTTACCTCCAAGAGTATAAGCGATCTTGAGCATTTTCTTGCCTATGAAACAAGGCTCTTCACGTAAACCAATAAATTGGCCAATAGAGACTGCACTGAACAAAATGAAGACTAAAGAATAAACTGAAGAAATGAGAAAATGTAGAAATTTAGAAATGAAAAAAAAAGACTAAGAAACTTAAAAATGAAATACTGAATGAACCAAAAAATAATAAATTTGTTTACTAAAAAATGAAGAACAAGAAGTGATCAACTAATCAAAAGAGACTGAAGAATGGACACTAAAGTCTGTTTGACTGAAACTGACCGAAAAATGAAGAACAAGACTTAGAAAAATGAGAAGGACTGGAAGAAATGGAGATTAAAACACTGGGAAAAAACAAGACTGGTGAATAAGACTTTAAAATGAGAAGAACAACTGAATACTGAAGAAAGAGCAGAAGAACTGAAGAATAAAAAACTCTTGAGAACACTGACTGAACAAACTAAACTCAGAAACTAATGAGATAAGAGGATAAACTGATATATACCCATGAACTCAAAAAAGTGTACTTTGATGAATTACAAAGAAAGATGAATGAAATGATCAACAATTGAAGAATTAAGACAGAGAGGAAGAACTAAACTAATTGAACTCTTAACAAAATGAACACTAATTAAGAACAGACTCGAGATAAATGACTTTCCCTCGGCCGCATCTTCCTCACATCTTTCCGACTGGTTATTATCCATTTTTCCTGGTGTAGTGTGGTGACATTTTGTAGGCTGGACCGAAAGCGTCATTCACATGCATGGCAAAGTATCACCGGGGCCGACACAGTAAGCTGAATGTGGATGCTTCCTTTCATGCAGTTTTTTTTACAGCTCCTTTCATGCAGTTTCTTGCTCAGGTTCTGTAAGGCAGATTTTTTTTAGGGAAGTTTTATAGCGAACTGATCCGCAGATACACCGTCCAGTGCTAGCACAATCCGCATCCAACTAGGATTCCCATCGATCCAGAACTACTAATAGAAAGGATTGCGCCGAGCTCGGAAGAAAACCTAGCTAGCCTCTCGAGTCTCGTACGTACGTCCCCCCTCCGCCGGCGCCTCCATAGATCGATCCTCATGTTCCCCTCCGAGTTCTTGCTTGACAGCCGCGTGCGTGCGGACGGCGACGATGACCTCGCCGCCACCAACCTCCCGCTCTTCATCCTGAAGTGCAATGACAGAAAGGCGGAGGGGTACGCAGATGACGCACTCGAGATCTTCAACAAGAGGCTTAAAGACATGGTCGTCGGAGTGCGTCTCGCGGACGCGCCTCCGGCTGTCTCCTACCTGGCCATCCTAGGTGCCCGAGACCGACTGATCGCTGATATCGTAGCCGTTGACAAGACCGTCATCGTCATCAGGCTGGACTTCCGCGCAGCCCCGCTGTCCTATCTCATCTACGACGCCGTCGCCATGTCGCTCCGTATGATCCCCGCAACGGAAGATCCCTCCTGGGCCTTTATACTTAGCTCACCGTCTCCGTCGCACGCCCATGCCGTGGCCCGATTACGCCCTGGTCCACACGGGTCAGCTATTCGCCGACGGCGAGGATGCTCTCTTCCTGTGGCGGCCCTTCTCGTCGTCGCCGCCCTGGTCGGAGTACAAGAAGGCTGGCCTCCTGGACCTCATCGGCTGCAGAGCCTGGAGCGAAACCAGCACGCAGTTCTCGTTCAATGGCCACGCCTACTGGGTTGACCTCCTATCCGGCGTCATCTGCTTCAGCTGCGATGCCCTCTTCGACGACAAGAGCAGCAGCGTGCTGAAGTTCATCCCTTGCCGGTCGAGCCAAGGGACTTCGACCAACAAGTCGCCGAGCCGGCCGCGTACCGGACCATGGGCGTCGTAGGCGACTCCTTCATCAGGTTCGTGTCCATCGACGGCTTCCAGGACGAGTACGTAGAACTCAAGAAGCGCACTGTGACCGTATGGAAGCTGCTGGGCCACGACGACGAGGGGTGGGAGAAGGAGCACGACCTCAGCCTGGAGACACTGTGGGGGTTCGAGGGTTCGGCGACGTGCCCAAGCACTTGACACCCATGTACCCCCTCCTGAGCACGACCGACACGGACGTTGTCTACTTGGGGCTCGGCGAGTACCGCGAGACCAAGATCGTCCGGGCCTCCCATCCTCCAGAGAGGGAGTTCTTCCCGTACTACCCGACCTACATGCTCGCCGTTGACATGCGGAACAAGATCGTCCGGACCATTCTACCAATGGATACGAAGGTCTGGCTTCTCGGCCTCGTCTCTTGCGGTTTCAGCACGTATCTCCGTAAAACTCTAGTCGGACCTTGTGATGACCAAGGAGTACCCCATCCCCATGAAGAAGAAGAAGAGTCTAGCTAGGCCGGAAAAGCATATCTGCTGCTGATGTTGTAGGCCCTAGTGATCGCCAAGTTGGCAAACATCTTTAGAAGATTTATTCGTCAGTTCCTTCTTGTGGACCCTATCAATTTCTTATAGTTGTGGCTTGTGAAGTTGTAATGTTTATCATCTTAGTTGGTTCTTCAGTTCCTTCTGTCGACCATGTGGAATATTTATATTCATCGATCGTATTGTAGCCTTGCATTTAGAAATTATCTTGTTTCGAGCAGCTTAATTGGATGCTGAAAGTTTATGGTATGCCGTTTCTGCGAGATACTGAGATGGATGGTTGTTTATCTCTTGTTTTATGCCCCCGCACTTACATCCTTGTTTTTCGTTATTTAGTTTGACTAGCTCAACCAGTTCTATGTTCCAACATTTCGATCTCGAACCAAGGTGTTCACAAGCAGCTCGGCTAAAGAGTGCATGCACTCTCAAGGACGTATGGTGTCCTGTGTCCATGTGCACTTTAGTGACTCTACTTGACCAAAGCACAACTTGGTAGATAAAGGGGAATTTACCAATGTCTGACCAATAAAATAAGTTGGCCGATAAATCGGCGATATGTCAATAAATCCACCGATACACCTATAAACTGGCTGATTTGCCCCTTATCTTGGATTGACCAATAAGTTTCCGATAAGTGATATCCTAACATTGACTTCACTAATTATGTTCCTTATAATAAGGTATATATTTTTAGTCAAAAGTTAATTTAGTATAACTTTGACCAATATTACAAAAATATGACATTCACAAGATTTAATGAATATACTATGGAAATATAGCTTTTTCAGTGATATTACTTTGCTATTTTAAATGTTTCTATATTTTTATACAATTAATAAACTTATTATATGTTCACTTTTACTTAATTTACACGCCTTATTTTGAGGAAGGTAGGGATTATTTTTTTGGCTTTGAATGTTGATTTTTTTTCCTTTCTTGTTTTAAGGGGAGTCTATATACTCCATGATTCTCACATTTCTTGGACTCTGATGGCAATTGTAGCTTTCATCTTAACTATAGTACACATCTTCCAAGATTTATTCTTCTATGAGATTTTCTTTCCATCATACATTAAATTTGATTTTCTTTAGTAAAAATTTACTAATTCGGAGCAAAATAAGGAAAGTCTGGACCTGGATTTTTTTCGTAGCAAGATAAAAAAAATTGGACACCGATTTTCTTGTGTTGGAGTTCAGAACAAATTCTGCTTGTTAATTTCGGGTTCCAGCCTTGGTTGTAGTTTTTCTTTGTTAAAGGGATGTCTCGTCCTGAATTATTGTACTAACTATGTTCTTTAGAATAAGTCATGTATTTTAGTCAAAAGTTAATTTAGTATAACTTTGACCAATCTTACAAAAATATGAACATTCACAAGATTTAATGAATATACTATGAAAATATAGTTTTCTAGTGATATTACTTTGCTATTCTAAATGTTTTTATATTTTTATACAATTAATAAACTTATTATATGTTGAGTTTTCACTAAATTTATACGCCTTAGGAGGGTAAGGAGTAGCTTTTTTTTTTTGAATGTTGATTTTTTTTTCCTTTCTTGTTTTAAGGGGAGTCTAGATATTCCATGATTCTCAAATTCTTGGACATTTGTGTTTTTTTTAGCAAGCAATGGAGGGCGAAAAGCCCACCTGAAATTTATATTAATACTCAAAAAAAAATTTACATACTAATCCCCAAAATAAGGGGGGACGAGCAGAATTTTACATAGAGGTTAGGAGGGAAGCGATGCACACCACGCGAAAAGCGGCCCACAATCCAGACGGCGGGGCACCCTAACAACCCAGAGACGAAGGTGGTCGCGGACAACAACGAAGAACTCGGGGACAGATGTATTGAGCCCATTGAACAAACGACGGTTCCTGGTCTTCCAACCATCCAGAGCAGCAAGGCAGCCGCAGTCATGCGGAGGGGAGGGCCCGGTGGGGTGCTCTGCAGAGAAGGCATCGATCACGCTGTCGATGACAGGGGCGGCGGTAGCGGGAGCGCACACACGCCAAACATCCTACATCCGTGGACACGCAACAAACAGATGGCGTGCGTCCTCCACGATTCCAGGGCAGTCGGAGACCTCAGGATACCCAGTCGATGCAGTCGGGCACGCGTCCTTGTTCGCCGGCGACGGAGAATCCAGTTGAAGACCGTAACCTTGACTGGGCAGAAGTTCTCCCAGTTGAGGTTGCTCAGCGGTGGTCCGCACCCCGTCGAGTGGACGAGGCGGTTGGCGTCCCGGGTCTTGAAACGCTTGGTAGTGGAACAAATTAGCGTGCGGCTGTCGGATGTGGCGCCGGGAACAAAACGTGTGAGGGTGTCCATGACGCCACCGAGCTAAGCTCAGCGGCTGGGGAGAGGCGCGCCCGCATGCACAAGGCGACCACCCCCTGTCTCAGCAGGGCATCCACTGCAACATCTTGAGGAAGGCAGTGCGAGTACGCGGCAGGGAGAGCTGCAACAAGCGAGCCAAAGGAGGTCCAATTATCATGCCAGAAGGAGGTGGACCGCTGTCCCCCACACGGACTATGGTTAACTGGTGAAGGAGAGGCATGAGGGAGTTGAAGCGCCGCCAAGTTGGAGTCGAGGGAGGGGGTACATCATTCCCCAGGTACCACCGTCGCACCCACACCGTCCATGGGTTGTTAGCGCCCGTTAGCAGATTATGGACAATCTTGAGGAGGCACGTGTTCTGTACACCCAGGTCGATCAAGCTCAGTCCCCCTTCATATTTTAGACGGCACGTCGCGTCCCACGACACCATAATAGTCACCCCAGGGTAGGACTCCGAGGCCTTCCAGAACATAGCGTGACGTGGGTCTTCGACATTTGTGATGCCAATGGTAGCTTCCGTATTAAGTATAGTACACACCTTCCATGATTTATTCTTCTATGAGATTTTCTTTCCTTCATACATTATTATCTTTAGTGAAAATCTACTAATTCAGAGCAAAATATGGAAAATTCGGAACAGGATTTTTTTCGGAGCAAGATAAGGAAAATGGGCACCGACTTGTGTCGGAGTTCAGAACAAATTCTGCTTGTTAATTGTGAAATTTGTTTTTGGATTAAATATTGGAGCAATCTTGACCTAAAATGAAGAAAAAAATGTAATATTGTTGTTGACAGCTAATCCTGAACGTGATAATGTTGAAGGTGCAAGTGCAAGTGAGGGAGCTTTCTGCAATGTCCAGAATTGAGTGTACAAATCTCGAAGCAAATTTGAACGTCCCAATAAGGCAGGACCGAAAGGGGTTGTAGCGTTTGTTTTCCGTCCATCCAGATTTTTACTCAGGTCCGTTCTATAGGTGGGTTTTACGAGATTACGAGGGGAGCTTTATAGCGGCAACGAGTATTTTTCTACTGTCGTCCACCTCCGTCGGATCCACCGTCCGCAAAACGTGATTTCCCATCGATCCAGAAAACCTAGCCGAGCCTCTCGTTCCCCTCCGCCGACGCCTCCATAGATCCATGGCCATGCTCCCCTCCGAGTGCATACTTGAACGCCGCGTGCGTACGGACATCGACACCAACTATTACCGCGAGCACGACCTCAACGCCACTTACCTCCCGCTCTTCATCCTGAAGTGCGAGGACAGGACGGCGGACGGATACGCAGACGCCGAGATCGAGCTACACAACCAGAGGCTTCAGCGCATGGTCATCGGAGTGCGTCTCGCGGACGCGCCTCCGACTGTCTCTTACCTAACCATCCTAGGCAGCGATCCGGTCGCCGAAGTCGTAGCCGTCGATAAGACCCTCATCGTCATCAGCCTGGACTTCCCGGACGAGGAGGAAGGCCCGATGTCCTATCTCATCTACGACGCCGACGCCTTGTCGCTCCGCATGATCCCCCAGCCGGAAAATGACTACACCACCTTTGGCGACCGCGTCTCCATCGTGCGCCCCTATCATGGCGGCGACTATGCCCTGGTCCACACGGCGACTCTGGATGACGACATCCAAGACGACGAGGACAGGGACGCCGACGACGAGGATGCTTCCCTCTTCCTGTGGCGGCCCTCCTTGTCGTCCCTTCCCTGGTCGGAGAAGAAGAAGTCGAGCTTCCCCGACGCGAGCGTTTACAATGCCGACACGGAGTTCTCCTTCAATGGCCACGCCTACTGGGTGGACCTCGACTGTGGCGTCTCCTACTGCAGCTGCGACGCTCTCTTGGACGACACCACAAGCGTGGTCGAGCTCGGCGGCTTCATTTACTTGCCCGTCGAGCTGTTGGGCTACCACCGCAACTCCCAGCAGGGGGACATGCACCGGGCCATGGGTGTCGTCTCTGACTCCTTCATCAGGTTGGTCTCCATCGACGGCGTCAAAAAAAAGAAACGCACCGTGACCGTGTGGAGGCTGCTGGGCCACGACGAGGGGTGGGAGAAGGAGCACGAGTTCCGCATGGAGACCCTGTGGGGGTTCGAGGGGTTTGGCAACCTGCCCATGAACTTGGCGCCCATCTACCCGCTCCTGAGCACCAAGGATAAGGACGTCGTGTACTTGGCGCTCGGCCAGTACCAGAAGTTCCGCGGGGAGTTCAGCGCATGCGGCGCCCGTCACCTCCTCGCCGTAAACATGCAGAAGAAGATCGTCACCTCTGTACCTCTGGGGAAGTACTCGGATCCCGACGAATTCGTCTCCTGCCTTTTCAGCCATAAAGCTCTAGTTGGACCTTGTGATGATCAAGGAGTCCCCATACCCGTGAAGAAGAAGAAGAAGCGTAGGCGCCATGGAGGAAGTGTAGCAGAGGCCTCGTCCATCCCCACGAAAATGAAGCCTAGGGTGAACAAGCACATACGTTTCGCTTAATTTTCGGTCAAGTAACCCATACTCCTGCATGAATGTTTATCATTTATGGACCACGCATGTTGAATATTAATTATATTTTTGCGAAACACGGTACAAACATAGACGCTCACATACACACGCATACACTCACCCCTATGAACGCATACACGCACACCCTACCCATATAAACATCTCCGAAATACTGAGCCGGCAGATCGAGTCTTGAGATTGACGAACTCACTACGGGGTGCTCGCTGTCAACGGGAACGTCGCCTCCCAATTTTAATATGATTTTGCTTTATTCCTATAAGATACATTTGATCGTTGTGTAGTCTTTTTTTTAACAGCCAAAGTGTAGTCAGAAACCACTTCCCCAAATTTCGCAAGTTATGTGTACGGCATCATTCCCAACCCTAGAAGCCATAGAGCTATTTCCACACAATCATCCCGGTCCGCCTCCTCTCTTCCGCCTGGCGCCCAAGATGAGCAGGGACCCATCCTTTTCCGTGTTTTTCTCTTGTATGTAGGGTTTTTGTCACCAGATCGGTTGATTCACTTCGGATCTTATCAATTTGTGTGTATCAAGGAGTGAGTATCATAAAACTACCACTTTGATGGCCAAACTTACCATTTCATACCACTTTACATTTTTCGAACACAAATGTAACGGTTCAGGCGGAGATTTCTAATTAATCCATACATGTCGGTTCATCATTTGTGGATCATGAATGTTGAATATTAATGTGCTATCGTGTTGTTCCCTCAAAACAAAAATGCATCCATGGTGTATTTTTCCATCTATATATTTTTTAGCAGCCAAGTTATGCAGTTATTGTTAGATGTTTCGAAGTATTCCCTTGTGGTGTTACTATATATGTGCTAGATTTAATCCCTACAATATACAGCTTTGTTTCTATGCATCGTAAACCTTGTCATGATTGTTGGAGTAAAAGTAGGTCTTTCCTCCCTCAACTTACCACAACTTCATCGACGAACAACTTAACCCTCGAACTGTGCAAGGAGTAATCAAAACCCAGCTTCAAATATTTCAAAAGTAATTAAGAGACAGAGAACAAAGACCTCCTAGTATATGCACGGCATCATTCCCAACTCTAGAAGCCAAAGAGCTCTTTCCACACATCATCCCGGTCCAGCACCTCTCTTCCGTCCGGCGGCCATTGGAGCGAGGACCCATCATTTTCACTATTGTTCTCTTGTAGGTCATCATTTTCTTTTGTTTTGGTCTCTGCAGCAGCATCAGCGAGGTGGTGGTGGAGCAATGACGTGTTGGAATTAGGTTTTTCTGACCTCTCCCTACCTCGAGGGCATCTTATTCATCATCCACAAAGGGTTTGCGAGGGTTTATGTCACCAGATCGGTTGGTTCACTTCAGATCTTACCAGTTGGTGTGTCTATCAAGGAATTAATAGCATAAAAACTACCACTTCGTAGCTGAAATTTGCCATTTCATACCAATTTAAATTTTTAGGACACAAATCTCATACAAACGTTATCTCAAATAAGAAGGTGTCAGAGAGACCCACGTCCACCTCAACGAAAAATTATTTTAACATTTGCCACATCTGCCTGATTAGTGGGACCCACAATCTCTTCGGGTGTCAATTTGCGATCAGCCGGCCTATAGCGTGATTTGAAAAATCTTGCTCTACATTTGTCAATAAAAATGAAGTGCTATTAAATTATAAATTTATCCATCAAGGTGGTAGTTTTATGCCATTCACTCGTCTATCAAGCAAGCAATTGGCTGGTTACTGGCATGGAGATCCCTCTTCTTCTTTTTTTTGTCTTGTGGTGAAACGTTTCAAGCATGTACTGTGTGGCGTGCTAACCCATTCTATGGAGATCCGTCCTCTTTTTTTGGTGTGTATTGTGGTGAAAAGTTGCAAACATGTACTGTGTGGCGTGCTACCCTAACCGATGTTCGTTCGGTGACTACAAGATCCTTGTTGTTCGTGGCGAGTGGCCATTGTAGTTCTCAAAGCCTTGTAGCGCGAGGGGGTTTGCACGTCTCACTTTCCCTTGCTACATGTTCAATATATTTTCAACCTTCAGTGAATGACAAACAAGTGAAAGAAGAAGGTAGAAGATGGCCGATATGACTTTTGATGTAATTTAATTCTTTTCTAATTGATTTGTGTCTTATTGTCTGTCGTATGTACCATCTTATATTTTCCTTGATAAATATAAGATTTTAGATACCATTTGCGCGTATTTTCTCAAAACAAAACAAAGTTTCACAAGTTATGGTTTAAGTTGTCTGGTTTCAACCCGGTAAGCTGAGTACCAGCGACACTTTACTCTAGCTATTACTTAAGTTCTAATATTGTGGCTTGTACTTTCCGTTTTTTATTTTTCATACATTTTCACTAGTTGATTGGTGGAGAAAGAGCACTAGCTCAGTCATAAGAAGGTATGGTTATGTTTGGATGGTCACGAGGTTTCCAAATAGGCCACGTGGATGCAAAAATGATCTGTTTGGTCGCTCGCAGGAGGGCTTGGCCCGATCTCGCACAAAACTTAAATCACCCAATATGAAAACCGTAATTCACTCTTCTTAACGATATATAGGACCTGGAGATTTCTTGGTTCATCATGCTATTGTTCTACGTTTGCATACAACTACATTGTTTTAGTAAGTAAATGGCGCTTTAGATGCACGCCGTTCTAAATTAATGTCGGATAAAAAAGATTTTGGGTATGGTTTTCCTTGTGACAGGCCCAGGGCGCGGCCGGCCTTGTGCTATTTCAGCTTGGGGCGCATTTTATTTGGCAGTTTTCTGGATGTTAAATACCATTATTGGACGGATATTTCAGCTCCAGCAAACGTCCACAACATGCCTAAAAAACAAATGGTACTCCAGAATATCGTGAACAGCAGAGTATATGTTTTCTTTGGATTATCGTGAACCAGATAAAAACAATGTATATATGTTATGTTGTGCAAAATAGAATGGACGGGCCGACATATTAATAGAAATGAGTGCAAGTGAGGGAGTCTTCTAGAATTCAGTGTACAGATCTCAGAGCAATTTTGGACGTCCCAATAGGCAGGGACCGCGCCTTCCATGCTTTCCCTTCATGCAATTGTTACTATTCAGGTTCTATGGGGCGGTTTTACGAGATTACGAGGGGAAATTTACAGCGGCGACGAGTATTTTTCTACTTCATCCAACCCCGTAGGATCCACCGTCCGCTGCTACCACAATCCGACATCCAACGACGATTCATCATCGATTGACGACTATACTAATAGAAAGAAGGAATTGCGCCGTGCCCGGAAGAGAAAACCTAGCCAAGCTTCTCGCTCCCCTCCGCCGACGTACGCCTCCATAGATCCATGGCCATGTTCCCGTCGGAGTGCGTGCTTGAACGCCGCGTGCGTACGGACAGCGACACCGACTATTACCGCGACCTGGACCTCGCCGCCCCCTACCTCCCGCTCTTCTTTTTTTTTTTTTTTTTTGAGAACACAGTACAACACAGACGCTCACAAATACGCACGTACACTCACCCCTATGAACGCACACACGCACACCCTACCCCTATGAGCACCTCTGAAGGACTGAGCCGGCAAATCTTGAGGTTGACGAAGTCACCACAGGCGCCTCGCTGTTGACGGGCACGCCACGTACCACTGAAAGAATAGCGCCGGATAAACCTGAAATAAATCCAGGTAAATGCAAACGCCCATGCCAAGTCTAGGACTTGAACCTGGGTGGGCTGGTTCCACCACAGGGAACCCAACCATCAGAGCCAAGCTCCGTTTGCCTACCTCCCGCTCTTCGTCCTCAAGTGCGAGCACAGGAAGGCCGACGGGTACGCAGACGACGAGCTCGAGCTCCACAGCGCATGCTCATCGGAGTGCGTCTCGCGGACGCACCACCGGCTGTCTCTTACCTGACCATCCTAGGCAGCAACGCGGTCGCCAAAATCGTAGCCGTCGACAAGACCGTGATCGTCCTCAGCCTCTACTTCCTGTACGGAGACGAAGTCCAGTCAGGAGGAGAATCACCATCGTCATCGTTCGCTTCGTTTCTCATCTACGACGCCGTTGCCTTGTCGCTGCGCATGATCCCCCGGCCCGAAAACCCCTACACCTTTGGCTCCCACGTCTCGATCGCGCGCCCACAACATGGCGGCCGCGACTACGCTCTGGTCCACGCGGGGATTCTGGCTCACGACTATGAATACGACATCCAAGGCGCCGACGAGGACAGCGACGCCGCCGACGACGAGGACGCTTCTCTCTTCCTGTGGCGGCCGTCCTCGTCGTCCCTGCCCTGGTCGGACAAGAAGAAGTCCAGCTTCCCAGACGCGAGCGTTTACGAGTCCCACGCTGAGTTCTCCTTCAATGGCCACGCCTACTGGGTGGACCTCCTGCGCGGCGTCTCCTACTGCAGCTGCGACGCCCTCTTCGACGGCAACACCAGCGTGGTCGAGTCCGGCGGCTTCATCCACTTGCCCGTCGAGTTGTTGGGCTACCACCGCAACTCCCAGGGGGTGGTGGAGCCGTGCGCGTACCGGACCATAGGTGTCGTCTCTGACTCCTTCATCAGGTTCGTCTCCATCGACGGCTTCAAAATAAAGAAACGCACCCTGACCGTGTGGAGGCTGCTGGGCCACGACGAGGGGTGGGAGAAGGAGCACGAGTTCACCATGGACACCTTGTGGGAGTTCGAGGGGTTCGGCAACCTACCCAGGAACTTGGCGCCCATCTACCCGTTCCTGAGCACCAAGGACACGGACGTCCTTTACTTGGCGCTCGGCGAGTACCACAAGTTCCGTGGGGAGTTCACCGCGGGCGGCGCCAGCTACCTCCTCGCCGTTGACATGCGGAAGAAGATAGTCACCTCTTGTAGTCGATTGGGGATTTTTCTGGAATCATCTTACTCTTTCATTCAGACTAGACAAAGTATATACAAGGTCCATGTTTACACCTTTAACCCTCTATGTTCCTATCTTTTACAACTAAGGACTACCACCAACACTCCCCCTCAAGATGGGGCAAAGATGTCAATAAGCCCCATCTTGTTACAAACATCTTCGAATGATACAACACTAACACCTTTAGTCAAAATATCTGCTAGTTGGTCTCTAGATTTTACATAAGACACGCGAAGTGTTCCCCCATCCAACTTTTCTTTTATGAAGTGCCTATCAATTTCAATGTGTTTCGTTCTATCATGCTGCACGGGATTATGTATAATGCTGATGCTGGCCTGGTTATCACAATATAGTCGAAGAGGTCCTTTATCAAACAGCCCAAGTTCCACCAGCAATATTTTCACCCACAACAACTCGCATAAACCAGACGCCATGGATCTGAACTCTGCCTCCGCAGTCGATCTTGATACAACACTCTGTTTTTTGCTTCTCCAACTGACCAGATTTCTACCAACAAACACACAATAACCTGAGGTTGATTTTCTGTCATCTAGGCATCCCGCCCAGTCAGCATCCGTGTACCCCTCGACTCTCAAATGCCCATGAGAAGAGAACAGGATACCTTTCCCAGGACAGCCTTTTAAGTAACGTAGGATCCTATTTACCAAATCCATGTGACCTGACCGTGGATCATGCATGTACCGACTAACTATGCTGACTGCATAGGCTATGTCTGGTCTAGTGTGTGATAAATATATTAGGCGACCAACCAATCTTTGATATTGATGCTTGTCTATAGGCTCACCACTTTCAGCCATTACTCGGTGGTTTTGCTCAATTGGTGTGGCTGCTGGTTTGCAGTTCAACATTCCCACTTCAGTAAGCAAATCTAATACATATTTCCGTTGAGAAAGATATATACCTTGTGGTGCATAGGCAACCTCAATGCCAAGGAAGTAGTGGAGGTGACCCAGATCTTTCACTTCAAAGGCTTTCGCTAATGCTTTCTTCAACCAGGCTATTTCCACCACATCATCGCCTGTAATCACAATATCATCCACATACACTGCAAGGATAGTGACCTTTCCTAGATTATGCTTAAAAAACAAAGTATGATCAGCATTACTCTGTTTGTAACCCATAGAGCATACTTCATTTCTGAATCTCCCAAACCATGCTCTAGGTGATTGTTTCAATCCATACAATGATTTTTTCAACTTACATACCTTGCCAATAGTTTGTTGGGTACGAAATCCAGGAGGAATCTCCATGTACACTTCTTCCTGTAAATCACCATGTAAGAAAGCATTTTTAACATCCATCTGAAAGAGTTTCCATCTTTTATTTGCAGCTACTGAAATTAGAGTTCTTATTGTATTCATTTTTGCCACTGGAGCAAATGTCTCATCATAGTCCACACCATAGGTTTGACTAAATCCCTTTGCCACCAATCTGGCTTTATATCTCTCCACTTTTCCCTCTGAATTTTGTTTCACGGTGAATACCCATTTACAACCAACGGCCTTTTTATTAGGAGGAAGAGTAGTAAGTACCCAAGTATTGTTCTTGTCAAGTGCTTCCATCTCCTCTATCATAGCTTTCTTCCATTCTGGGTATTGTTTCGCCTCTTGCCAATCACGTGGTATAGGAAGAGTGAAATTCAGTGCAGCTATGAATGACTTATATCGAGAACCCAATGACACATACGAGACATAATTAGAAATATCATATTGAGAAAGATTTGATGGTAATTTCCCTGCAGTGGAACGTGGCTGCTTTCTGTGAGCGATAGGAATATCTAAATCACCCAATAGTAAGGGAAGTGTACCATCATTTTGAGGAGATGACTCGTGCAAATCTGATTGTATCACACTTGGCAAGGTTCCTTGTGCTTGTACTGCAGGAGTTTCTTGAGCTTCATGATCACACCTAGTTGTAGTTGGGATAACTTCCTTCTCAGAACGATGTCTCCTACTATACACTCGAACTTCTTGTTCTTCATTTGGTTTTGGCCACTTAACAGCTTCATTTGATTCATCTTGTTGCTGACCCTGCACCTCTTCTTGCCTTGCATCAAACACACCCGCATCATCCTGAGCATCTTCTCCGGGAATAACTCCAACTATCATCTTCTGTGATGTTTCAGCATTACCTTCTTTGTTGTCATCTCCCCCTGTCCCACAATCTTCATCTCCATTTGGGCTATCATCAGTAAACAAATCAGGAAACACGTCATTTAAGTCAGTAGGTTCTCCATAAAAAGGTACATTTTCCCTGAAGGTAACATCCATACTCACAAACATTCTCCTCTCCGAAGGACACCAGCATTTGTAGCCCTTCTGCTTACCAGAATACCCAACAAACACACATTTCACTGCTCTTGGATCTAATTTCCCAACAGATGGCCTGTGGTCTCTTACAAAGCATACACACCCAAATACTCTTGGAGGAACCACATATGTAGTTTCACCAGTTAGACACTCAATCGGTGTCTTGTTATTGATCACCCGAGATGGCATTCTATTCATCAAATAAGCCGCTGTCATCACAGCTTCAGCCCATAAATATTTAGGAACATTCATAGCTAACATGATACACCGGGTGATTTCTAAGAGATGTCTGTTCTTCCTTTCAGCCAACCCATTCTGCTGGGAAGTACCTGGGCAACTAGTTTGATGGATAATTCCAAAGCTTGACAAGTACTCATCAAATTGTTTATTTACATATTCTGTACCATTGTCAGTTCGAAATATTTTCACCCTTGCATCATATTGATTTCTGATTAAGTTGTGGAAATCCTTAAAGCATTCAAACACGTCACTTTTGTTTTTTAGTACATACACCCAAGTAGTCCTAGTGCAACAGTCAATAAATGTAACAAAAGATTTGTATCCATAAAGTGACCACACCCCACTAGGACCCCACACATCTGAGTGGATAGTTTGAAATGGCACCATACTTCTGTGATCAGATGAAGTATATATACTACGGGTCAGCTTCCCATACTGACATGCATCACATACTAGACTTTCTTTGCAAATTTTACTATAGAGGTGAGGATACAACTGACCCAGGGTGTTAAAGGCCAAGTGTCCCAGCCGGCGATGATGAAGAAGGAATTCCTGCAATGGTGACTGAGAAAGAACAGTAGAAGCCACAGGTGTTGTATCATCATCCAAGTAGTACAGGCCATCTCGCATAATTCCTGTCCCAAGGACTTTCCACGTCCCAAGTTCCAGAAACACACACCATGTTGGGTAAAAGATAGCAGCACAATTGAGCTCTTTTGTGATACAGCTGATGGACAGTAGATTTATTGGAAATGATGGAACATGCAAAACAGAGGATAAAGACATATCATGTCCACACACAACTGTCCCTGTCCCTATGATAGCTTGAGTAGATCCATCTGCCAACTGTACACCCTGTCCCTTCACATTAGAAGCATACTTTGAGAATTCCTTGTGAGACCCCACCATATGTCTCGATGCTCCAGAGTCAATTAGCCACGGTGCACGAGTATGATTGTCCTCATAATTGGCCAGATAAGAAGTATTACTGCAAGGACCAGATATCTTAGTGGTTGACTTATCACAGGTGCTTACTTCTCTAAATTTGCACCACTTCTCCCATTCATCAACAGTCATTTGGACCTTCACAGTATGTGATGCTTCCGTACTAACTGCACAAGCATTTTTCCTTTCCTTTTGCCTTCTCTGTAAATCCCAGCAGAAAGCTTTTAAATGACCACGTCTTCCGCAATGGTCGCAATACCACACACTGTATCTTCTAGGAGATGGAACCGCTCCCTTCGACATTTTCACAAACACTGAAGATGCACACACACAACACTCGTTCAAGCTGGATAGACGAACCACAAGTAATGTCCCAAACTAACTACGGCAGCCACAAATCGACAGTCAATTTCCTCTGCAGTCTCCTGCCTTCAGCGATTCAGCACCAGAAAGCTTTGCACCTTGCAAAATACAGCACACCACCTACTACCGCACTTGTTTCTTCCTCCGTGCAGGCCCAGCCCGGAGTCATGTACCTCTCGCACGCTGTGGCGTGCTGCTTCTTCTCTCCAGGCCACCACACGGACCAGCGCCAATCAGCCCCCCACGATGTGCAGCTTCACCTGCAATACCTTGTTGAGTTCCGGCCGGCCGGACTTGTCCCTGCTGTGGCACTCCAGCACGAGCACCTCTCCTCTGCTTTTCCTCTCCGCCGGGAAAAGATAGGAACATAGAGGGTTAAAGGTGTAAACATGGACCTTGTATATACTTTGTCTAGTCTGAATGAAAGAGTAAGATGATTCCAGAAAAATCCCCAATCGACTACATGGTATCAGAGCTGGAGGCGACGGTGGGAGGCTGCCGGCGTTGAATCGGTGGCCAGCGCTGCAGTTCCTCCCGACGAATCTCCCCCACGCCAGGAGCTCCACCAACTGGTGCTTCACCAGCACCACAACCAGCAAGACCACCGGTCCTCTCGTCGCCGGCCGCCGCCTCCACACCAACAATTTCTGCAGCTAGCCGGTTACCTCTGCCTCCCTCCTGCTACTACTACCAGCCAGCACAAGCCTCAGCTCATGCACATGCGCCGCTGGCCACCGATTCAACGCCGGCAGCCTCCCACCGTCGCCTCCAGCTCTGATACCATGTAGTCGATTGGGGATTTTTCTGGAATCATCTTACTCTTTCATTCAGACTAGACAAAGTATATACAAGGTCCATGTTTACACCTTTAACCCTCTATGTTCCTATCTTTTACAACTAAGGACTACCACCAACACCTCTGTACCTCTGGGGGAGACCTCGGATGAATTCGTCTCCTGCGGCATCGGCCCTAAAGCTCTAGTTGGACCTTGTAATGATCAAGGAGTCCCCATCCCCGTGAAGAAGAAGCAGCAGCAGCATAGGCGCGATATAGCAGAGGCCTCTATATACATGAAGATGGAGCCTAGGATGAACAAGCATATACGTTTCTCTTAATTTTCCCTCTCTTAAGTAACCCATACATGTTGGTTCATCATTTTCTGTCAAGTAACTCATACAGTTTATCTTTTTGTTTTCCAAATTATGATTGTCTCTTCTCTGCATGCTATGGTAATACATAAATTACAGGCGTTATTATTAAATTTCATATCTGAGAGAATTGCATCTTTATTCTTCATACATATGTCCAAATGTTTGGTTGCTATAGTTTGATTACACCAAGATGCAAACAGGCCAACTGCAGATGCTTGCTCTCCACTAAGTTACCTTCTGCATTTTGCGTTCTACGGCAGGACACGTCTTTAGCGTACTCTACCCAATACCCATGCGATGCAGCACCACATATATACTCTCCCATGTTCTCCAATAAGTACCCACTTTTACCATACTCTATCCCAAACAATCCTTCCCGCTGATAATCCATTCTGGAACACGACATCAAGCAACAACGGCTGTTTCCACAGCAACAGAAGCAGGAATAGCATCCGATTCTGACGAATCACGGCCTACCCATATCTCGGGTAATGCCTCCTTGATGTTATGGATGCTCTCCAGGGCGTGATCCGCCCCTGCGACAAGTTCTGACCTGCCAACCTGCAGAAAATTCACAAGAGTTGCAGATGTAACATTTTAACTGAATGTGGGAGCGCACTACGTTAGTTCTGAATTGCGGTCTTACAATCACGGTGTGGAAGCCTGCGGCCTTTCCTGAAGCGATGTTCCGGGTGCTGTCATCAAAGAAGATCTAGAAAAAATAAATTGAATTACCGACTACCGGAATGTAGTTGCCATTAAAAAGTGTTCTTGGCCATGTTATTAAAGAGGGATTGTTCATACCGTCCTCTTGGGATAAACATTTGCGATCCGGATTGCAGCTTCCATGGATTCGATAGTGGGTTTGCAGAGGATGGGGGATTTAGGTATGTCATCCGAACCATTGAGATAGTCTAAGTCGGAAAATGGTTCACCAGAGAGCACCACATAATCCTCCTGGGACTTGCATAGGCCATTGCTCAGCACAGCTGGTGGATTCAGCGTCTCAAAGCATATCACACCCTCAAAGCAGTCCTCCAAACCCAGCCTGCGAAGAACCTCCTCCGCATGAACCTTGTCTGAGTTTGTGAATATCTGCAACAAGCAATTTTCGGTTGATACTGATACTGCCCGAAAGTATTTCCCTAATTAATTGCTAATACAAGGCATTAAATTTTACATTGTAAGAGCAAATAAGGTAAATTTGCATACTATTTTTCTCTGTGGAATGGAAAGCAGAAGGGTCCTCAAAACGGGTCTGGCCTCAGATTGTCATATGGCAGTCTACCATGAACATTGGCATGAAATTCATCGTTGTCAAACTCGTAACCTAATGCCTGTAGAGAAGTAAGAGTCATATGATTTGGGGGGCATCATAAGCTCTTCCGCTGAAAATAATAAAAATAAACACAGATTCTACCTTAAGACCAGCCATTGTCGTGCCATATTCCCTGTAAAGTTCCAGGCACATTTCTCCTATTTGGCTTTCTTCAATTTGCAGATGATCACGCATGTAATCTGGTTACCATTTATTTCAAAGTTAATCTCTCCGATTATTTATCAAGAAGTTCTGGACATAAGATTTCGTAAAGCAGGAAGCTATGAAGAAATGACTATTATCATTCACACCTTGTACATTTTTGCGGCAAGCAAAGTTAATGCCAGCACTTAGGGGATACAGGGTATCATCCAGATCTGCAGTTGCAAATAACAAACAACTTTTATTGGAGTGTACAAGATAAAAGGAACGAAAAACTTCAACAAACAATAACTTCAGATATTTAAAGCATGGTACATACCAAACAGCAAGCACTCGTAATTAGGAGTAGGACCTTCAACAATAGCAGCCATCGCAGAGGCAATTACCAAATATAGTTAGAGAGCAACCTGAAAGAACAATAAGCAGTTCATAAATAAACAATATAGTCCCTAGGAGATTAATTAAAACAAATTCTGCAATGTGCCAGGTACAATCAAGCACGGCAGGCAAAACAAGTCATTCCATACGAAATCTTCCGACCAATAACACTGAAGCAGCCAAACTAGAAACTTTAGCAATCTACAATCACTTTATATCACTGCAATCTAAACATTTGTTAACATTAGAAACTTTAACAATCACTTTGACTGGCATGGTAGGGAACTTAACCCTCATGCTAAACATTTGTTAACATTTGCAATCTACAACTCAGTATAACAAATATTTATAAGGTTAAACTTTGGTACGAACATCTTATATAAGCATTGTAGATTACACCTCACTATGTTCCCACCCAGTGGAAGGTATATTCTGAATTTATGATATTAATACATCTACACGATACCTCGATCCAGCATGATAAGCCAAAAAAAATGTCCTTGTTCCAGTGAACATGAACAGGGAAATAAAATAGTTGCAGAAAGCCAAAATATTGTGGAGGACAACCAAACAGTCGGTTACCTCACAAGAATGAACACTGGAAGGCTTCCAAGGAGGCAATGTATGGTGTTGAACCTGGTGGATCTGGTGCTATACTTATAGCAGACCAAGCTGTCAATGTACATAACAGAACAGATGCACAGATGCTTTGGTAGGCTGATAGCATGACGTGCGGCATTCAGAATGATCCGCGGACAATTTTTTGTCTGGCTCCAGTTTTCCATCAAGTCAAGCATGCCACATTCCTGCAGAAGAAATCATAGCCAGTGTTCTACCCTCGAGGCTCCATATGCCCACAAGTCATAACTGCAACTCGTTTCCTACAAAAGTGGCATGAGAATATATAGCACCAATTGGAAGAACCAGAGAATATTACAAGCACCTGTATTAAATACCCCGGAATTCTGCATATATGAGGAATATGTCCACTTGGTACCACTCTATCCAGCCGCCTATGTTGGAGTCATAGAATGTAGATAATAAGAATATATGATATGGCGAATCAGGCATCTCCAAGGCTCCCTCGCTAGCATACACCCCCATTAGGCATCCAACAATAGCCCAAATGGCACAACCAACATCAGGGATATGTTCCAGTATTGTGGTTCAAATGATACTTCTCGATTTGCTGAATATCACGGGAATGCATGACACGCTAATATACAATCTCTATGCTACATTAAAAGATACTCCCTCCGTTCACCAATGTAAGGCATTTCGGTTTTTTCTTGATTCAAATGTATCTAGACTTATTTGTACATAGATGCTCTCATTTTAGTATGTATGCAGTCAATATTAAAATACTACGTAGAATGCCTTACATTAGTATACGAACAGAGTACTACAATGCAGAATTTGCAAACCAACATGATTAACATAGCACACACTGGAACATAAACTCACTAAGTTCGAGATAATGGAACAGACATATGTATACTTTATGAGCGAAAACACTCATGCACTGACATCTTTTCATATTATATCCAAAAGGCGATGAAATAATTGCTGGTCGCATGGGACATTCAGCAGGAAGAACCGTTAGATGTGAGTAAGCTAAAGCATTGAAGTTCATTTTCTAGATTACAAGACAAAAGCCTAAATTACAATCATAGCATAGGCTTGACATATTCCAAGTGATCATCCATTCTTCCTGTAGCTTGGTAACAGCTTCGCCCGGTGATCTTGAGAACCAGAGCAATTCCAAATTTAGATGAAAGAAAAAGCGTGAGGCGTCGCATGAAATCCTGATTGTTTTCCCAGCACCAATGGCCTTGAACTAGAACTACCATATTTGAAATCAGAGCATGAGCTCCTGCATACTTGTACAGCAGACCTGCTCTTCAGACCTTGTCCTGAAGCACCTATAACGCACTTGGATTCCTGTTATCCAGTGAAATACGAATGGAGAAGATATGGATCAACATTAGTCTTTCTTAGTTTTAAGAATTGTACGCAAGTGCAAACTTACATATTTCTATCCAGCCAAATAAAATTCAAAGCATACCCAAAAAAAAAAACTGATGGTCTATTTCGCCTATTCTAGTACCACATCTTAAAGAGCGTTCACTGTCCCCCCTGCCCCCCCTTCTGAATGGAATATTACAGGCTTCCTCACCCTAACAGTTATTTGCGTCATTCATGAACACCTGTACCACAGTATCATGAGTCCATCTGGATGGAGCAGTTGCTCGAATAATTTGTTGACCAAATTTCACCTAATACCATTCATATTGAACAGAGAACTGTAACTTCCAGGAAATGTAGATATTATAAAAAGGAATATTATAAGAGAAAAACAGAAAGAGAGGAAGAGATCGTGCGTGGAGTGTGTCATTTATTTGCATTTTTATTTTTTCTTCTTCTGTAAAAAATGTGAAACCAATAATACAGGTGTAGAAGAATGTTTATTAGAACAATGCGAGACAAATAGTACAAGCCTAGGACTAGCACCCACCTTCTCTGTAGATCCTGGTATGTTAGCTACTGGTGTCATAAGCTTCGCTCTGAGGCAATAAGAAGATATCATTTTACAGGTGCATCGATGTGTATGAGTTTATCTATGAGATACAAGGCTGATTGCACTTACCTCACTGGTGAATATCTATCCTTAGCAGCCTTTATTTTTTCTACCGCCTAGTAAATAAACACATAAATTTCAACAAATCCATCATTTGATAATTCAAACTACGAGAGATTAAATAAGAGTGGAGAGGTGAAATAAAGATGCATTCGTACCTTTTCTACTCGATCAGAACTGAAACTGTTTTCGAATGCCAAGAAATTTACAAGGCCCTGAAAATAGAAAGCAAAGAACTGTCAGCTTGCGAAAAAATGGACCATATAATATGAGTTATCAAGTATAACCTCTTTGTCTGCTGAGGTCCACTCGAAATCTGGAATTTCTGTACGAACATTGGGTTCCTTAAACAAGGTCCGAACTTCCTGGTAAGGCCAATCTTCTGGAACAGTGTACCTATTGATCAAATGTGAGTGTGCTCAGTAAAACCTAGCATTTCAAGATTACTCGTACCTCGTCAAAACTAGGATGAGCTATCTACCCTGAAGCCCAAGGAATTCGAAGTTCTAGGCGGATTTTAAATTTCAAATTACTAAGAGTGCGTCAAGCTTTTGACAAAACTGAGAATTCCCATCTCGATACTGGGAGGCAGTAAGCAACTGCCCACTAAAATCTTACATTGTAAGAAACAATATTTAATGCATAATCACGACTAGTCATCAAAAGTCAAGACATGCTAGACACAAGGCAAACAGCAGTAGGCACTAGGCAAGGTGACAAAGAGCAGCAGCACAGGAGCAACATAGTTGCATGATATGTGCAGGAACATAACAGCGTCATAGGCAAAGCACCAGAACATAGAGCATTAAGCACAGTGACATGGCAACAGGGGCAGTTCAAGAGTATGGACGGTGACAGCTGTTTAGGATTCGTGGTACTGGACAGAGTGGCAGCAAGTTAACATTCAAAGGCGTATATTATAGTATTACCGAATCTATGTTAAACATGTTTTAGCATGTCCACATGGAAAATCATCATCAAAATGTCATTATTACATTTGGAAACATGTGCCTAATGTTCAACAACATAGTTTTTGCCACAAGGAATTCGATTGCACAATGAAACTGATGGACTGAAAAATAATACTTTTGTGGCAACATAAATCACAAGAAAGGATCAACATACCTCTTGTTAAGATTTTGCACAACTTCTTCTATGCAGCCATGCTGGCGTATTAGTTTCAAGGCTCTTTGTCCCCCAATACCTATTGGAACCAAGATGGAGGTACTACAAATATTAAAAGGATGTGGATTTCGGACCAATTTTATTGAGTTATGGCAAAGATTTGTCAAGAATGGAAACACCATACACAGCAGCCAATTCCTTTGCACTATGAGAAAAAACCCTCCACAAAACCTTCAATTAACCTTCTAGCTAGCAGAAGCATACATTAAAATTATACTCCCTCCATCCCGGACCTATAAACCGGAATCGAGGGAGTATAAGGTGGAAAATATTATTCTGAAGCCTGCAACATTACACTTCCACAGTTCTGTTGAAGCCAGATATAAAACTGAGTACGTTGTGTCCACCCATGACATGAGCAACTAATAAAGAGTCTTAAACATGTTCAGAGTTGTACCAGCTTTAAGCAAATCATGAAGTACTGCATCATATTCTGGGCCTATCTAATATCATTAGGTGTAAAAACATATGAAACAGTTAAACCTTTAAGCAAACCATGTACTGCATCATACTCTGGGTCATCTATTATCAGAAGTTTGTAAGAGAACATATGAAGCAGTAAAACCTCTAATATTCTCGCAGTAGTCACATCCACTAAGGATACATAAGTCGATGAACTGATCCATTGTGAGTCCAAGTTCCTCCAAAACCTGTAAAGCGAAGAATAGCCATGATACTCAGAACGAAAAATTTGAACTGCCAAAACGTCGTATATTAAGGAACAGAGGTAGTAGAAGTTACCTTGGACACTTCAAACTCTGTTACAGGAGATTTTTTATAACTAAGGTCAGTTACGTGGCGAAGAAATCTTCGCGCACCAAAAGTCAGTGAGTCCATATCCTCTGAAGCAACAGCATACGCCTGGCACTCACAGTGAAATATAGTTCATTCATGGTACTTGGTAAAAGAGATAGGAGTTCTTACAGAGTCGTTTGTTTGTTATACCTTGTGGTTCTCACAAAGTGATGCACACTGTGCTTCTGCCTCACCTGGTGCCTGCATAAGCAGAGTGCATAAGTATTCAGATAAAATGATTAGGTATATACATATAACAGTAACAGCTCATAAAAGACAAGTAACATGCTTGCATCTTTCCCATGGAATTACAGCACGGATGTTGTTCAGTCAGAAGAATATTTCTCTATCACGAGCAGTTGTTGATTGGGGAATTTTCTGGAAGCTCTTCGATTCTATTTCCTTCTACCACATCTGATAAATACAAGGCAAGTTACAGTTCAGTCCTCACACACTTCTAATTTACAAACAAGGACTTCAACACTCCCCCTCAAGATGGGGCGAAAATATCTATAAGCCCCATCTTGCTACAGATTCTCATAAAAGTAACATTACAAACCCCTTTTGTTAATACATCAGCTAGTTGATCTCTAGATTTAACAAAACAGACTTGAATTACTCCTTCCTCTATTTTTTCCTTAATGAAGTGCCGGTCTATCTCGATGTGCTTAGTTCTATCATGATGAACAGGGTTGTTCACAATGTTGATTGTGGCTTGATTGTCACAATATAACCGAAGAGGAGAACTATTAAATAATCTAAGCTCCATCAGCAATATCCTTAGCCACATCAATTCACATAGGCCAGATGCCATGGACCTAAATTCGGCCTCTGCAGTTGATCTTGACACGACGCTTTGTTTCTTACTCCTCCAGCTAACAAGATTGCCACCCAGAAAAATGCAGTAACCTGATGTAGATTTTCGGTCGTCTAAACAACCAGCCCAGTCTGCATCCGTATACCCTTCTATATTTAAATTTCCATTTCTAGAGAATAGAATTCCCTTTCCAGGACAGCTCTTAAGATATCTTAGGATTTGATTCACGGCATCTAGATGGCTGGTACGAGGATCATGCATATACCGGCTCACAACACTTACAGAATATGCAATGTCCGGTCTAGTGTGTGATAGATATATCAACCGTCCCACAAGTCTTTGATATTTATATTTGTCTACCGGGTCACCAGATTCCGCTATAGTGCGATGATTCTGATCTATGGGTGTGGATGCAGGTCTACAATCTAGCATCCCTGTTTCTGCAAGTAAATCAAGCACATACTTCCGTTGCGATAGATAAATACCTTGAGCACTGTAGGCCACTTCAATTCCCAGAAAGTAATGAAGGTTTCCCAAATCCTTGACCTCAAATGATCTTGACAACATCTTCTTAAGACGTGACATCTCCTCCTCGTCATTACCTGTAATGACTATATCATCAACATAGACAACCAACAATGTAATTTTACCATGACAATGTTTAAAGAAAAGAGTATGATCAGCATTGCTCTGTTGGTAACCCATTGAACAAATCTCCTTTCGGAATCTTCCAAACCAATCCCGTGGTGATTGCTTGAGTCCATAAAGTGACTTTCTTAGTTTGCATACCTTCCCTTCGGTTTCTTTACTACTAAAACCTGGGGGGATTTCCATATATACCTCTTCCTCAAGGTCTCCATGAAGAAATGCATTTTTAACATCTAACTGGAGCAGTTTCCAATTGTAATTAGCAGCTATTGAGATTAAGGTTCTAATTGTATTCATTTTCGCCACGGGTGCAAAAGTCTCATCATAATCCACCCCGTAAGTTTGGCAATATCCTTTGGCCACTAACCTGGCCTTGTACCTCTCTATCTTACCATCTGAATTTTGTTTCACCGCAAATACCCATTTGCACCCTACCACTTTCTTATTTGGAGGAAGAGAGGTAAGTACCCAAGTATTATTTTTATCAAGTGCCTCCATCTCCTCTAGCATAGCTGTTCTCCAGACCGGATGTTGTTTCGCCTCTTTCCAATCATGAGGAATAGGGGCTGCAGAATCGAGAGCAGCTATAAAAGATTTATACTGTGAGCCAATTGAAGTATACGAAACGTAGTTAGAAACATCATACAGAGCAAGCTTAGGAGGCAATTTCCCAGCAGTGGACCTGGTAGGTTTCCTCTCAGCAATTGGGAGATCGAGATCATCATAAAGGAGCGAAGGTATATCATTACTTGAAGGGGCTGGACTTGATATTTGTTGTTGAGATGAGATTCTGGAACTGAATCAGGTGCAACCGCAGCTTCTTGCTCATCATCTAATGTGTGTCGCTCTTGGGCTTCAATGACATGTCCATGTGAATTGATTTCCTTCCCCTGCACTTGTTCCTTACTGAGTCTATGTCTTCGTGTATATACTTGTAATTGTTGTTCCTCATTAGGCCTTGCCCACCGTATTGTTTCATCAGGTGCACCTTGTGACTCTCCCTGCTCTCGTTCTATTTCTGACATGTCACCATTTCCATGATCATGAGCCCCACCTAGTGGAATTGCTCCAACTATCATATTTTCCAATGCTGCACCATTGTCCTCTTGTACTTTATCTCCCCCTGTCTCACAATCTGTATAAGAAACATCATCATTAAACAATTCAGGGAACACATCAGCAAGGTCAGTTGGCTCACCATAATATGATTCATGTTCCTTGAATACTACATCCATACTCACGAACATCCTCTTTTCAGTAGGACACCAGCATTTATATCCTTTTTGTTTTCCTGAATATCCAACAAAAATGCATTTCAAAGATCTGGGATCTAACTTTCCAACAGATGGCCTGTAGTCTTTCACAAAACACACACACCCAAAAACCTTTGGTGGAACTATATAAGAATTTTTCCCAGTCAAACATTCTATGGGTGTTTTACTATTCAACATTCTTGATGGCATTCTGTTAATTAGATAGGCAGCCGCCATTACTGCCTCACTCCATAAAAATTTAGGTACATTCATAGCTATCATCAGGCAGCGAGTTACCTCCAAAAGATGTCTATTCTTCCTTTCAGCCAAGCCATTCTGCTCTGAAGTACCTGGACAAGTGGTCTGATGAATAATTCCAAAACTGGACAAGTACTCATCAAATTCCTTGTTCACATACTCTGTGCCATTATCGGTTCGAAATATTTTCATACATGCATTATACTGTGTCCTGATCATATTATGAAAATCAACAAAACATTCAAACACATCATTCTTGTTTCTCAACACATAAACCCAAGTGACCCTAGTACAACAATCAATAAAGGTCACAAATGAGCGATAACCATTTAGGGATGAAACTCCACTAGGACCCCACACATCTGAGTGAATGGTCTCGAGGGGCACACTGCTGCGGTTATTGGACAGCACATAGGAACTTCGAGTTTGTTTGCCATATTGGCAAGCATCACACACCAACTTCTCCTTATTAATCTTATTGAAGAGACTAGGATAAAGTTGATTCATATTACCGAAGGGCATGTGCCCTAGTCGATGGTGTAGGAGCAGAACTTCTCCCAATGGAGAATAGGATAGAGCAGCTGCCACCATAGGAGATATATCCTTGTCCACGTAATATAATCCATCATGCATGCTCCCCCTCCCAAGTTCTCTTCCAGTCCCAATTTCCAGAAATAAACACCAAGTTGGGTAAAAAATAGCAACACAATTGAGCTCTTTGGTGATGCAACTAATGGACAATAGGTTTATTGGGAATGATGGAACATGCAGAACAGATGATAAAGACATATCAGATCCACACACAACGACCCCTGTCCCATAACAGCTCGAGTCGAACCATCTGCTAACTTCACTTCCTCTCTTTTCACATTAGGAACATAGTTTGAGAACTCCTTGTAAGACCAGCCATATGTCTTGATGCACCAGAGTCAATTAACCATGGCACAACACCCGGTCATTACTCATAGCTTCAGAAACATTACCACAGGACTTACCAGAAGATTTCTTATTCAAGTTCATCGTCTTGAATTGCTGCCACTTCGCAAAGTCTTCTGCGGTCATCTCCACATTCACCAGCCGTATGGCTTCTCTGGTATCAGCTTTGACACTTCCAGCCATCCGAATGCCTCTGCTGCCCATGTCGCCGACGCCACAGATTCAAGCAATCGAGCTATGTACGTCCGTTTCCTACTGCTGCTTACACCCGCAGGTAACACGCACTTGCTCCACTGGCAGCCGAATCACCGCCGCACACCACCAGCTGCAGTTCCCAGACTCACGGCCCTTTTTCCTCCTCTTTCTCTGCTCGCACACAGAGCAAGCAGCAATCACCTCTTCTCTTCTCGTGCACAGCAAGCACCCGCAGCTCTCTCTTGCTTCTTTCCACAATCACCTGACCCAAATCAAGCCCAGCGGCTGCTCCTCCTCGACTCCTCTTCCCTGTTGTAACCACAGACTGCTTCCTCCAATTCAACTCACGCCGCTGGCCGCCGTCCGTGCGCACCAGTCCTGCCGCTAGTCTCGTCCTCCTGGCTGCACACGAGCCTCTCTCCCACAATAGCACCAGTCACCTCCTGCAGTCCCACTCCACAACCACCAGGACCAAGCGCCGCCCTCGTCGCGTACTCGTGCACACTGCCGGCCGCCGGCTCCGCAACACCCAAACGCCTCCTCTGCGGCTGCTGACCTTGCCTGGAGTTCGTCCCCGCCTTCGCTGACGCCACTGGGCGCCGGAGCTCCGCCACTCGCTGCTGATTCAACACCGGCGACGGCCGATCGCCGTTTGCAGCTCTGATACCAAGTTGTTGATTGGGGAATTTTCTGGAAGCTCTTCGATTCTATTTCCTTCTACCACATCTGATAAATACAAGGCAAGTTACAGTTCAGTCCTCACACACTTCTAATTTACAAACAAGGACTTCAACACGAGCAAATCCCAATCCAGTATACTTTCATTTCAGGATATTGCCTATAAATTGGGGAACACCTATTGATTGCCAAAGTATCACTATTTCTCATGCGGTATGCATACCAATGACCAATTTGTAGAAAAAAAGAGAGACCATAACACAGACATCTTATATTTGAGAAAATATAACTCGTCTGCTGGACCTCCCAACTGAGAAAACATTTTCAGTCCCCTATCTAGGACAACTTAGATTTGAAGCAGATTTAAGGCCTCCCAAGCAGGCACTGTGTAAGCGAGGATGGTTTTTTTTTCTCATGTGGAAGTCCAGTGATTACTTCTTTGTGTGCAAAAGATTCTGTCTGTTCAACTAAATCTCCACGGCATTGAAAAAGCACATCAATTAGGAAACTATGGGGCACTATACAAAAATACTTGAAGCAACTGAGGGACGAAAGTCACCGATACCTCCACTATAGGAACACCCATCAATCTCAACAGCCTCTTACAGTCATCATTGTGTTTTTTTGTCATCTGGAAAGAAAAGGAACAAAAAAGTCAAAATACATGTTTGTATGTTGGAACCACTTGAGGACATGGTAAAGAATATTATCGAGTTTGCAGATAAAGCTTAAAATGGCAGAATAAATGTGAGGGATACTATATCCAAAATAAATATACACATATTTATGCAGTTAATACACGCAAAATATTACAGCCTCCTTCCCCAAATTGTAGGACAATTACCTTCACGGTCCTTTTGCTAAATTTTTCAATTGAATCTTCATCTCCATCCTGTAATGCAACTGCCACCTTAGAAGTCCAGCAACACAACAATAAGAGAAGCATGGCGAGTAAGGAGGAGGGCTGGAGAAACTCAAACTACGGCGAGGAGCAAGTGACCTCAATAGCATTATGAAGATCTTTGGAAGCATCATCCCTTTTCAAAGACCTAATAAACAGCAAGCATATGGCAACATGTGTACTGAGACTTGGGAATGAAAGTGAAGAACGGAAGCGAAGGAATGATTTACTGCATACCTTTTGGCCAGTTCCTTTTTCTTCAGGTCAGGTGGCTCACCATCAAACACAAAGCTGGCATAGAGGTTCAGCAGTTAACCCTTCTCAGAGTGAAAAATATAGTACAGGCGAGGCGACCACAGAAATGGATCAAACTTACACAGGTTTTATTCCTGCTTCTAGCAATCTTACAGTCCGGTTCAACATGCCTTGCAGATGACTGCAATTTACAAATGAAAAATCCATATGAGCTAATAAACATCATCAGTTCATGACCAGTCAGATAAAAAATTGATATGCAAACAATTAACTAAAATTGCTTGTTTCCTTGCCTTGTGACTTCACCAGCTTCATTGGTCAAAACATCTGTTCCTTTCCTTCCAACCACAACCTAGAGAAATGGATCACAGTATCATAGTATTATACAACAGACAAATCAATCAGATGGCCTAACCACATGGTTTAGACTTTAGAAAGGCTCCTATAATACACAAGAACATGCGAGTGATGCAAATGGCGTTGTTATTTGTTACCAGCAGATTCTACAATTGTTTATAGATAAGCATACCCTTTCATGAACATATGGATCTCTGGCACATGCTAACAGCATATTATAAGCATGTGCTTTTTGTCTACGTATGAGAAAGCTTGCACATGCTAACAACATTGCCCTCAGAAGAAAACGACGTGCTCATTAATTTACACTCTCCGACATAAATTCCTAGTGGAAACCACTGAGCTCGTACACAGAATACAGATGGAAAATGTGTTGGCATATGCTCGAACTGTTGGTGGGCAGCATGCCACAATGCTACTATGTGAACCAACACAAGCACAATCGATCACCCAATGGCATTGGCAGCAAGCATGAACCGATTGCACAATTACGACTCACAGCACACGAATCGAATCGAAGCGGAAGGGGGTCAGTGGAGTAGGTGGAAGGGGGCGGCTCACCAGGAACTGGTAGATGCTGAGGCTGGCGTCGATGGCGATGACGCGTCCCCGATAGTCCTCCACCCGCCGCAGCGCCGCTGCCCTCGGCGCGTGCTCCGCCAGCAGCTTCGTCAAACCCTAGCGGCAGAGACAGGGAGGAAAGGGTCGTCACATCGAGAGACCAGGGGCGAGCGGAACGGGAGGCGCGAACTGGAAAACTGCTGGAGAAGAGTACCTTGATGCCCATGGCGCCGGCGGCGAGCGGCCTCCGAGATGGTCCGACAGTCTCCGCTGCCGCCGCTCGAGTTTTCCCGCCCGGCAAGTCAGGCAGGAGGAGAGCAGAGAGGGCGAAGGAAGTGGATAGACTGACTTTTGGGCTACGCCCTTTAGAATTCAGAATGGGATTTTAGAAAACTTTGGGCTGCCACTCTAAATGGGCCTGCACATTCTATAACCCCTGCTTAAAGCAACTCTAGCGGATCCATAAAAATGCTTAACTAGAAAAAAAAAGATCCGTAAAAAATCCCAATAACCGTTTTTTATACCGTATTATAGACCCAAAAAGGGGGCCCGACCGGATCCTGCAAAACGGACTGAACCATAGTTTTCTTTTGCGGGAAACGGGAAAACAAGCTCCGCATACTACTAGTACATATCATCGGTGAATGTCGTAAGGGGATGGTCAAACATGATTGAGGCGAAACTTTTTCCTACCCTAGGGCCGCCATCGCCGCAGGCCACCGGCGCCACCGCCGGCGTAGGCCACCACGGAAGAGCTGGGCCCCTCTCCTTCCGCTTGCCGCTCCGGCGGCAGGAGGGAGGGGACCCCTTTTTTTGTATGGTAATTAGGGTTAGGAGTTTCTTGGCATGGTGCATCGTTGTGGTGGTGGGAGCGGCGCCCGGGCAAATAAATCTGGCTCAACTCTTCTCCCACGCCGGCGTTGTCCTTCATGGCGGCGTCTCGGAGTTGGTGGCATTGTGTGCTTGCCGATCTTTCAGATCGGTGGCTGTAGGGTTCATGGATGGTGTCGGCGAGGCGGCGGCGGCGACTCCATCAGATGGTTTTTTTCCTCCTGCTCTGTCCCCGTTGCTGCGGCGTTGTCTCCGACGCCATGGTGGAGCAGAGAGGATTCGTCCAGGAGTACGTGCAGACGGTGGTCTGCACTGGTGACAGCTGGAAGATGGTGCACCTTGTGGTGGTTTCGTGGTTGAAGGCTGACGGTTCTGGTTCCCTACTCCGACATCGTCGTGCGTGGGTGCCAGTGCTGAAGTTCGATGGCGTGTCCGGGGACATGGTGCCCCGGTCTGATTCTTTCAGCGGCAATGGTTTGTCTTATGGCAAACTACTTTGGAGGTCCGAAAAGCTGATGATCAGCGATGGGCCACGTCGAGCTCGGGTGAAGAGGTGATCTATCTATTTTTTCCTTGGTGGCTGCTACGGTGGTGCCTAAGAAGATGGATAGGCGTTGGTTTGTCACATAGGTTTATCCTATCTTTCCAGATCTGTAAGATCGGTGTATACGTACTTTGTATCTCGTCTTTTATTTATCGATGAGAATCGTATTACCATGCAAAAAAAATGATTGAGGTGAAAATTTTGTCACCTGACATGGCATGGCCAGTACAACATCATCGTGATCAAACTATCATACTTGAAGCAATGTCATGTGAAGACTTGTGGTTTTGGCATTGATTTTCTGATTTGCCGGGCTCTCTCAGTGATACTGATGTTTTGAAGAGATATCATCTACTCCCTCCGTCCCAAAATAATTGTCTCAAGTTTGCCAAAAAATGAATGTATCTGTCTAGATACATTCATTTTTTGGCAAACTTGAGACAATTATTTTGGGACGGAGGGAGTATTTGTTAGGCTTGCAAGTGGTGATGTTCCGGCTTGCAACTTCACTGTCAGTTTTCATGCATGTGGCATGGGGTACTATCTAGCTAAGACTGCACACGGTTAACCGAAAACCGAGAAACCGAACTGAAAAAACCGAAACCGAACCGAAATTCTGGTTATTTTGGTTACCGGTTAAGGTTACGGTTAGTAAAATAGCTAACCATATGCCTTGCGGTTAATATGGTTAATAACCGAAAACCGAATGGTTAACCAAAAAAACCGAAATGCCTATTAACTTTTATTAATTTGCTACTTTTATTAACTTTACGGGTTACTTGTAGCATGTGATTTGCTACTTGTACAGACTTTTATTAACTTTATGGGTTATTTGGTTACTTTGGATCATATGCCTATTAATTTTATAGTCTATTCCGTTATTTTGTAATATATGGCCACAAAAAGAAATTGTCATTTTACAATTCGCGTCAACTTAGGTTAATTTGGTTATTACCGAAACCGAACCGAAAATAAATGGTTATTACCGAAACCGAACCATATTCTCGTACAAAACCGTATTTACCGAAGTATTGAAACTGTATAAACAAAAAAACCATATAAACCGAACCGAATTAACCATATTAACCGAACGCGCAGCCGGATATCTAGCTAACGGTATCTATCCTTAATGGTCAATTTTTTGTGAAGATTGTCTCAAATCTACAAGGTAAAAAGCAACCTCGGTTTGCTGCTTGTCAGAAGGACATTGTGAGAGCATTTTAGTGAGTTGCACCCTCGCTTGATATTGTCCGAGGTCCTTCTCGCTATCGGAACAAAAAAACCACAAAAGTATCATCGCTACTTATGTGATTCTTCACAACATCGAGAATGAGCGGAGTTTGAACCTAGATTTCGACTATGACAATGTTGGTAGCCGTGTGAAACCCGCCGAAACCGCACAAGATCTAAAACAAATTTGAGATATACCAGATGGTTGAAAACCAGGAGTCACATACACTGCTTCGTGATGATCTCATGGAGAATCAGTGGCAAATTTATGGGAATTAGTCATTATTATTGTTTATTTAAGCATGTGTGATTTGAATCATTATTTGCATTCTCAACCGCTCATCATTGTTTAATTGTTGTAATTTGACTGTTACTAAAATTTGGATTATTATTGTTGGATTGTTGATGTTAAAACATTTTTAGTTTGGTTTATATTTGTGTAAGATTAGAGATCAACTTGGCTGTGTATGCATATTCCTGACTATATGCAAATGGGTCCCGAGTTTTAGAGAGCTCTTTAAAAAAATATAATCATACTTTTAATTATCAAAAATATATGGAACCGGTTTGGATGTAGTCAATGAGGAATATTACAAGCGTGCAAAGTCTCAATTCAAAATTCTTTATATTCCTGACTATAAGAAATGAAAAATCTGACAAAATTTAGTATTTGTTTTTGAAAATGTGCGTTGTTCACTATACTTAGATCTATAGTCTATCATTTTGTGTAGGCTGACATACAAAGTATTATTGAGATTTTGCACTTCATAGTACTCCCTCCGATCCGAAAAAACAGTCGGAGGTTGTACGTAAGAATTGTACTACGTACGTTTTTCTGTTACGACAAATTTTATGGATCAGAGGGAGTATATATCATTGACTACATACATGTGTCTTTTCGAAGAATATGGTACTTTAAAATATGATTTAAAAATCAAAATAAAGATCTACATGGATTTCGAACTCCGTTTTGAGTTTCCGCTTGCTTATTAGGTTATATTCAACCTAGTTCCTAGGTTTTCTTACGTCACTCCATCTACCATGAAAGTCTCTGTGTGATACTCCTACCATTGTTATGCTTTGCATGATAGTACACTTCCACACGGTATAATGCTATCGTACTTGTTCAAAACGATTCGATACTCACTATCGCGGTTTGCATATCATATGTATGAGAAAATACCGTGTAAACTATTCGGTTTCCCTTGTACTTGGTTGGCTGGTTTTTTTTCTGTGACGAGACGACTGATTTTTTTCCCCTTTATTCCGGTCGATTTTATTTCTTTTCTCTGCATTCGGTTGATCTGTTCAGCGTTTTTTTGTGATGATTGATACCATGACAACCGGTGGACGTACGGTAGCTGTGCCACGAGTTACACATGTGGCATACACAAAGTATTCCTTCGTTTTAAGTAGTTATATCCCCTTTCCCCTCCCCTCTCGTCAACAGTGTCCCTGAGAGGCGAAAGGAAATGAGCCGAGTTCCCTTGCTCCGCCGACGGCCGGATCGCCGGTCGCCTCCCTCTCCGGCTGTCCGTGTGGCGGCGGGAGGGTGGGGGGGCCGTCGATCTGTGCCCGAGGCTTGTAGATAGTAGGGTAGGGCTTCTCGTCGGCGCTGGCAGGGTGGGGGTGGCGGCGGCGGTGAGGAATAAGGTGGCCAGTGCTTCTTCCCCTTCCCGGCGAGGCCATGTTTGGCGGAGCCGTGAAGCTGCTGGCGTTTGGTGCCCCCAGATCCGTCGATCTGGTGGGGGTTGGTGCTCCGGGCTTGGTCGGCGACGTGAAGACGGCGGCCGGCGTTTGGAGCTTTTGGTTCCTGTTCCTGTCTTCGCCGCGGTAGGGTGGGCTCTGGCCCTGCCGTGCAGGATCTGGGATTGCGGCGGCCGTCCTGGCCGTCTGTACAGGAGCTGCAATCTGGGATCTTCGAGGTGGCTGCCAACTTTTGGTGCGGCGTCCAGGCCTCCTCTGCCGGCCATGGTGGCCTGGGGAGGTGTGCTGCTGGCGGCGGGCTCTGCTTCTTCAAGGTTTGGTCTTCTTCCTGCTCTGGCCGGCCGAGGTGGCGAGGGAGAAGAAGGAGTCAAAACGTGCTAGTGGCGGCGACTCCGGCAGGCTGCGTTCGTGCTCTGTGCAGGGATGGTTGGAGGTTGGGTGGTTGCGGGGAGGAGGCGCCATGGCTGTGCGCTTTCAGCGTTTCTTCGACTCCGTTGCTTGCGGCGGACGGCATATGCAGTCTCTACATGAGTGGGGTGTTTTCCTTCCTCGGGATGGCGGCGGCCTGGTGTCTCCTTCTCCGGCGAGCTCGGCGTTGGAGGTCTTCTGGCGACGCGGTGGTTCAGCGGCGTCTTCGGGTGCTGCTGTTGCGCTGAGCTCGATGGCTTGTTTCTACTGCGATTTCCTGTGCTTTCTTCTCCATTTTGTTCTGTTGATTTCGCAGTGTAAGATCCTTTCAAAAAAAAAAAAGTATTCCTTCGTTTTGTTGGCACACCCGTAATCAATCAAGCATAAAATCATCAAGCCTTAAAAAAAAGCATAAAATCTTCGTCAAGATATGGATCTGTTTGAAATACAAAATATCCCACGTTTAACACGACCGACCGACCGCACCGTACACCGAGGAGAGCGGTGCGCTTCCGAGTGGGTCCCACCCGTCCTTGACCCACAGGACCCCCCGTCCCAGGAGAGCCGGGTCCACGCACGTAGTACATGCCCTCTCCCGGTCGGCGCCGTCGCTTTCCTCGTTCCTTCCACAAGACGGCGCCGGGCCCACAGGACAGTGGCCCGCCGCGGCCTTATTTATACGGCACGGCACGGGCGCGAGACCGCCGGCCAGATCAACCAATCGGACACTCTTCCCACACCCACAGACAGGCACACGCGCATCTCGCCGTCGCTCCTCCGCCGATCCGCTCCCCCCACCTCCTCCTCGCCGCTCGCCCATGGAGGAAGCCAAGGGTAAGTGAGGCGACGCCGCGCTCCGGACGCCTGGCCGTTCAGCGCCGCCACTCGTGACCGCGTCGTGCGCGAACCCATCCTGTATTCGTGCGATCCGCGGCAATTCTGCTCCGGATCGCGTCGGGCGGAACGCCTGCTCCATTGGTCGGTCGGGAGATCCGGCGGGCGCGGGAGTCGTGCGGGTCTGGGACGGTCGTTTCGTTCCACAAATGGGGGTGGGCAGGGAGCCAGTTACCGTAAGCGCTGCACTGCGCTGAAGGCTCATCCCTTTTCAGTCAGTGTTCTAGTATTTCAGTAGAGAAGACTGTGGGTCTGGGGTGGGATTTTGGGTTAATTCCTCGGTTGGTGCTCTGCGCTGTGTAGTTGTAGTGCTGCAATGCTCAATTGGGACGGCACAGTAATGTCTTCCTCGTCAGTACCAAAACTGTAACGGTTAGTGCGGGTCCCAAAACAGAGACAGAGTGTTCTGCATTTTTTACCAGAATTGGGAGTTCTGGTAGCTAGTCTTTGTCAACGATGCAGACCATGCGCGGTCGTAGAGTCGGGCAATGGGCCCATGGAAGTGGAAAATCATCTCGATACGCCAAGTAATTTAGCGCTTCAATAGTTTACAGGTCTTCTGCGTTCATGGGGATCTTGCTTGTTCATCTGATAGTTACTTAATCCGTTTATCAATAGGTTGGTCTACCGAGGTGCTAGATTTTTATTTTATTTTTACCTTTTTGACTAAATCCTGATGCTACATCTCATCTGACCGCGCCTCATGAATTATCCCCCTTCATTCTTCTGCAGTTGTGGAGGCCAAGGATGGAACCATCTCGGTTGCTTCTGCATTTCCTGGACACCAGGAAGGTACTAGTCACTAGTTTCCATCTGCTATCTCTCGTTCTTAATGCACTGCAAGACATCGCATATTTGACCATTCCTAGCGTTTGCTACATTTCTGCAATGTGGAGGATTGTTCAACGAGACTTACTTCTTTATGCCTTGCTGCATTAAACAGCCATACAAGACAGGGATCACAAGTTCTATCAAAAGCGGTGGAAGAAGCTTACCGAGGGGTTGACTGTGGCCATGGAGGCCCATTTGGCGCGGTTGTCGTCCGGAATGACGAAGTAATAGTTAGTTGCCACAACATGGTTATGAATTACACTGATCCAACTGCCCATGCTGAAGTTACTGCTATAAGAGAGGTAAGGTGCCCTGTGGATGCTCACCAACTACTTTGTGCTTACTGTTTACCTTGGCCTCACCTGCCGATAGGTTGTAACCCAATCCATGCTTCATGCTTTTGGAACTAGTACCACTTTCTTCTTGCAAAATTACTGCATGTTGTCTTCGCCTGACTACACAACTGAGATGGCATTTTATAGTTCAAACCTCATCTTTCAAATGTCCCTGGCTCTCACATTAGTAGCGATATGAGCTTGTATTGAACTACCAACTCTACCTCATTCAACTATATAAATTTGACTATTCAAACATGTTATACACTTTAGTAGAGACAGGCTAGGTTTAATAATTATAGTAACAAATTCTACCAGCCTAATAATTGTTTGTTTCCATCAACAAGTCAAGTGCTGGATGAACTATCATTAATAGTTATTATTCCTTATCAATGGTGTAGACGAGTAGGTGCTCTCAAGATCAGTAGATAAAACAGAATAAATTCATTTTGACATGAAAACAGCCATTTATTTTTCTAAATAACCCACTAAGGGCTATAGTTAGTGGCACTAGGTTGTATGGCTGGCGTTACCTTTAGGCCTATATATATAATGCATGGTAGTTATTGCATTGCACATTATTTCTTTTCCGTTGTTTGGTTATCTGTCTCACATAATTAATGTTTTGCTTTTACTCCAGGCTTGCAAAAAGCTTGGAAAAATTGAGCTCTCGGATTGCGAAATGTTTGCATCCTGTGAACCTTGCCCAATGTGCTTTGGTGCTGTTCATCTATCCCGGATCAAGGTCTGCTCCTTACATTAGCATCCTTCATCTGGCAGAATATAGTTAATCCTTTATCAACAATCTTGTTGAACGCTGCATGCAGAGGCTGGTGTATGGAGCCAAGGCAGAAGCTGCTATCGCTATTGGATTCGATGACTTCATCGCTGATGCTCTCAGGGGAACCGGGTTCTACCAGAAGGCCAACATGGAGATAAACGCGCAGATGGCAACGGAGCCCTGCTTGCTGAACAAGTCTTTGAGAACACCAAGGAGAAATTTCGAATGTACTAATGTGTGGCTGGTTAAGTCATGGTGGGATTTCAAAGCCCTGATGCTCAGGAAAAAATAATGTAATTGTCAGCATTGTGTCATTGGTGATGGGCCGCAAACTATCAATTTGAATATAAACCATTGTTTCATCATTACCATGCTTCAATTCCTGAGAAACAAGTAATGTTACTGTTCATGTCCAGATTCTAGTACGTATTGATTTCCTGGAAGTATCTACCTTGCTCTTTCACTTGATCTTACTTTTACTGTGAGGTACTAATTTCGGATATGTTGTGGTGACAAGAAGACAATCATCAGTCAGCCATCTTCTTATTTATTATTTTGCACGGAAATGTACAGTGCAACATTTCAATAACTTACATAGAAGAATCACTTGATACAGCTTTTCTGCCCTTGTGTTTTTGTTCAGTTTCTGATCCTTGCTTTTCCAGACGTGAAGAAAATCCTTATGCCGAGTTTCCTCCTGCATTTTGCCGGCATGCATCATCCACAATGGCGTACAACAATGCTGAATGGGCCTATTGGGATCGTGTACAGCTTGGTGAATATTCTGCTACGGATCGCGTAGTTTTTTCTCTGTTTGTTTCCTTTCCGGACGGCAGATCCCCTCTTGCGTTGGTCAGGACAAGGTTTTCTTGCGAGTTTGGGAGACTGTGTTCCACTTCAGTAAAACTGTATAGTCTGGTTGTTGCAGTGCTCTTCCACTGGGACACAGTTAGTATGTTTCTCGTCATCAGTACCAAAGTCCCAAGTGCTGGCCCTTCGTTGGCACTCACCCAAAACAGAGCAACGATTTCAGGAAAGCAGTGTCAAGGGTTACTTCTGCATTCGTCAAGATTGGGTATTCTGCTAGCTCTGTACTGTGCGCAGTCCTAGAGTGGGCCTTACATGAGGCAATGAGAGTGAAAATTTGTCTGGATGTGTCAAGTAATTGTGCTTTATATTGTAGGCATGTCAATTGTTCTTTCTTTTGCTTATTGTCATAAACTGGTTGCGCGCAATCTTCCATTGTCCTGCATAGCAGAGTAGTGTTTACAATCTTCTGAGTTCATGGAGATCTTTGTTTATTTATTTGATATATTTCTAGTTCATTATTTGTCCTACCTTGGCAGCAGATTTCACCCCTTCCGTGTGAAATATCACGCAACCCTGCCTCATGAAATATCTGCCCCTTTCTTTTCTACTTGTGGAGACCAAGGATGGAACCATCTCAGTTGCTTCTGCATTTCTTGGTCATTAGGAATGTAGTTATTATTAGTTTACATTTGGCATCTCTGGTTCTTGCTGCACTGCAAGGCATGGCATATCTGACCAATGAACATATGTCCATTTCCAATGCAATTGGAGGACCTGTTCACAGAGAGTTACTTGTGTATGCTTTGCTGTATTAAACAGCTGTACGAGACGGGGATCACAAGTTCTTATCAAAAGCTGTGAAACAGCTCACCGAGGAGTTGACTGTGGATAAGGCAGAAGCTGCTATCACTATTGGATTCAGTGACTCCGAGGAACCAGGTTCTACCAGAACGCCAATATGGAGATAAAGCGTGCAGATGGCAACGGAGCCCTGCTCGCTGAACAGGTGTTTGAGAACACCAAGGAGAAATTTCGAATGTACTCATGTGCAGGTAAGACATGGTGGAATTTCACATTAAGAAAGCCCCTGATACTCAGCAAAAGTAGTCTAATTGTCAACATTCTGCCATTCGTAATGGGTAAAAAACTATGAGTTCAAATATAAACACAATTATTCGCGTTATGCTTCTATTTCTGAGGAACAAGTATTTTATTTCTCAATGTGAAGATTTTAGTACTAATTCCCTGGAGTATGTACCGTGAGGTAATACTAATTTGGGATGGATTATTGCCTTTCTGGTGACAACAAGACTTTCATCATAAGCCGTGAAGGCCAACATGGAAATAAAGTGTGCAGATGGCAACGAACCCTTGCTTGCTGAACAAGTCTTTGAGAACACCGAGGAGAATAACGAATGTACTAATGTGTAGTTAATTAAAGTCACGGTGGGATTTCAAAGCACCTGATGCTCAGAAAAAAAAATGTATTTGTCAGCATTATGTCATTGGTGTTGGACCGCAAACCGTCAATCTGAATAGAAACCATTGTTTCCATTAAGCTTCAGTTTCTGAGAAACAAGTACATTATTTTTCGCCAAAAGAAGGAAGACTTTCGTATTAATTTCCTGGAGTCTCTGCCATCCTCTCTCATCTGATCTTACTTTAACTGCGAGGTGTACTAATTTTGGAAACATTGCAGTAGCAACAAGATCTTCATCAGCCAACAATGCAACTTTTCAGAATTGCATAGTGATTTCAGTTTTTGATCCTGCTTTCCAGGTTTGGAGAAGTTACTGAAACTAAGTTTCCTCCTGCAATTCAGTTCATGCATAATGTCATTTCTTCCTACTCAACTTGCAACGGAGGATCGCTACTCACAACTTTGGACACATTCAAATGTTCTGTTTCAAAAATCAAAACTGGAATATACTATAATCTTGCTTGTTCTAATGTTCCAGCAAACCTCTGAAAACATAGAGCACAATGGAAGGCTAGATATATACAAAAAGCAAACTACATCCTATGCAAAAAGAAATGTACATGACTAGTGAGGCGCATCCCATGAAGTAAGCTCCTTCGCGACACGTAACAAACATCTGTCTACCTACACTATATCAAGGCCAATTTTAGTAAACGATCTAACAATCCACTGACACTGGTCCTTTGAGTGGTCGCCTCCTGTACACGAACTGCTAAAGGTCTGCCACCGTCGTAGCAGACTGGTGTCTGACCACAATCTGTACTGAGTTGCTCACACGATTCTGGGGTCACAGAGTTTGAATAGCCTTGAATAAGTGAGCAACTCCACGGATGTCTGGACCGTACACTGAGTGAAACATTGGAGATGCAGATGCTACTGAAATTGTCACCCTGAATGCCCTCCAAGATGCCAGCGACACCAACATCAAAGCCGACAACGTTCTCAACTGTGATATTGCTTATCACGGGGAGAGCATTTATGTCGTAGTTGTTATCAGGATGTTCGCCGTAGTTTCCGGTGATCCTGATGGCCATTGAAACATTGTGCATGCTCACATCAGCTATATAAATGTTCCTTACATACCCTCCACGTCCTGGAGCGGTCTTGATTCTAATCCCATGCAAGGAGTTCACAATGTGGAGGCCCTCAGCCCGGACGTCGGATATGCCACCTGACATCTCGCTTCCGATGGCTATTCCTGCACCACCCCCTGTCTCTCCTATGATGTTGCTGATGCTGATATTGGAGCTAGGTTGAGCAAAAGAAATGCCATACTCATCCCAACCGCTTTTGATGCCAATAACATCGTCACCGTTCCTGACGTAACAATGATTGATGCAAACATTCATGGACGAATCTGGAAAGATATGAGTTGCATTAGTACCAGGGTGCAAATATTCTAAATTTTCATATTGTACCACCCAGATCAGACATACTTAAGCTTAATGTGATTGCATAATAAAGGTAGCCTTTTAATTATTGTTGCATCGCAAATCTGAAAACTAGGTTCCAGTTGCATCTCAAGCAACGATTTTTAAAAAAACTGGGCATGCTGCAAAGAGATACTTAATGCTGCAAATATTGTTAAATGATATTGCAAGAACTAATTTCGTTATCCTTTTATTTTCCCAAGACAATGTTATATGGCGACATGAACATGTAGAACATTAAGAATAACAAATAGACTTGATGAAGTGGGAAAATAATTCAAAGTTCATATCACCTGGAGTAATGCCGTCCGTGTTTGGTGAATCCAAAGGTGCTAGGATGGTGACATGCTCGACAAGCACTTGGCTGTTTATAGAGCAAAAGGCACTCTGGTTATGGAATTTTCATTTGTCGATGAATTATTATGTTTTAACATAAAGAAAGTGGCTGTGTAAAAAACGGACCTGCAATATACAGGATGGATATTCCAGAACGGGGAGTTCTTGAAGGTTAAATTGGATATAACAATATTGTAGGAGAACTTGAACTCAACAAGATGTGGTCTAGTATAGTTCAGTGTGGTTGTGGAACCAATCCCACCAAATGGCTCCTTGACCATCAATAGTACCATTAGCCCCTGTCAAGAGTTTCATGTCAAAAGTATCAGACTTATGTACTTGCAAATTAACTAGCATAAACGATGCAAACATAGTATTTACTGACCAGTAATTATTACATCTGTCAGATTCCACCCAAAAATTAGGCTCTGGTGCCTTTCTCCAGGGAGCTCTCTACCACGCCCATAGGATGGGAGAGGGTCTATTACTGGCCAATCAGATGAATCCTACAAATGAAGTATTTTAATTTGATGAAGTTGGCAAAACTGTATTTGTAAAGCATATAAGAATACTACATATACACTTAGTTGCCCCTGATTCATTGTCCGTGTTCTTTGTTAAACAAAACTTAGATAAACATGGCATTATGTACATGTTCCCCATGTTGTAAACACACAATTCAAAATAGTAACAGAGAGCAGATTATTATGTGCAAAAGCTGTGATTGGTATTTACCGGAGATCCAACTATTACGGCATCCTTATCCAGTGACAAAGTGAGATGGCTGATAAGAGCAAAACTCCCTGTTAGCCACCTTCCAGCAGGCACAAAGAGCTCTGCGCCGCCTTTGTCCGCGAACGAGTTGAGGTAGAAGATTGCATTCTGGAAAGCCTTTGTATTGAGAGTCTTGCCATCCCCCACAGCGCCAAATTCAGTTAGCGTGACACTATGGGGTCGATACACGGTCGATGCCATGTCCTCACAGTACACGCCGGATACGCTGGACCATTGTGTCTCAACTATGGTCATGAAAACGAGAAGGAATCGAAATGCCTAGCAGAAAATTCCAAGAGAAAAAAAATCAGTAGCCGTAACATATTTTGGATGTGCTAAAGCTAAATTTTAGCACCATGTAATAACAGATAATATGAAGAAATTCAAACAGGCTTTCATCTAAAGGTACACAGAATAATGCGAAGTGACCAAATAATACGAAGAACAAAATTATACATAAATCTGAATTAACTAGTGCTAGATTCTAACAGAAGACTTCACCATGATCTCAGTTCGTTCTATCTCATGTTGCCTCACAATCAGCCGTCTAAAATTAATGAACCCTGGAACCTGAACCATTCTCAGCATAATTTGTCCACCCAATTCCCAAATCATGCAGCACGGAATTGTGTATGAGTACCGCGGCAATAACGTATGATATCTCACGCCTAGCATCAAATTCCCGAAGCAGCATTCCAACTGTGACATGACAGGACGGCCTGAACGTCACTGACCCTGAATACCGAAGCGCGACGCGAACCCAGGTACAGATCACGCCCCAATGCCAGATCATTCCACTCGAACTACGCCGCTCAACCCGCCGCCGCCGACACCAACCACCCACCTGGAAAGTGTAGAGGGCGCAATGGGGACGGATCCTACCGGCCAGCACCGCAAAATCAGGCGGCTATTCCGTCCATCTCCCCAATCCCACCAGCACCATAACCGGCAGGAGATCAAGGAACGAGGAAGTGTGAGGGATCAGCGGGCACATACCGACACGGATCTCCCCATCTTGCGTCAATGCGACAGATCTTCCTTCCCCTATTCGTCCTTGTCCTCCCGCTCGACTCGAGCCGGGTCAGAGCAGCTTCAATGCGAGACGCCGCCCTGGGAAGAGCAGAGCAGAGCAGAGCCCGTGAGAACTGCGAACGAACCAACAACACAGACGCCGCGTCAAGAGAAGAAACACGCAAGAAGATGCATATCAGCAAGAAAAGAAGCGGCACCGCGGCGCAGCCTGCTCGCGCACTTAACGGAGATCGATCGATCGGCGAGAGTCTCGGAGGAGGGAGAGAGTCAGTCGGTCAGCTGCGGCTGGACTGACCGAGTGCACGAGGGACTGAGGGGAGGAGGGAAGGTGGCGACAGTGTGGCAGGAGCTGGTGGGGGTAGGAGGGATGGCGTGGACCGAATCATGCCGTGGTACGCGGGCGGGCGGGGTCCGAGATGGCGCGAGACGAGGCAGGGGAGGAGCAGAGGATTTATAGCCAGCCGCCAGGGGAAGGGGGGAGAAGGAGGCAGACGGAACAAAATTAAGGGAATCAAAACCCAGCCGCATTGACGTCAATCCCGTCGCTGCATCAACGCGATCACCCTTCTCATCGCAATTGTTTGGCAATAAACCGGCCGAAAATTGGGGATTTGACATAACCGGAGGGGTTTGGGTAATTGGGTGAGTATCATTTTTTTTAGGTCTTTTCTAGGTAATCCGATTCATACTTACACGTGCACATGTGAATTCACGTTCGATGTACCCGATAGTGATCAAGAATTCAAAATACTTAGAAGTAATTCTCTAAGAGTAAGACGTTGATCATGTCGTCCCCGTGGATCGTCCTTGCGTCCATCTGGTCACCGAATCGTTTACGACTCTTCCTCCCGCTCCTCCTCGTCGAAGGAATCAACCCCGTAGGACACCAATAGCTGGTGTCCTGCCCCTCTTCCCCGTCTCCGGTCGGATATTGCCACGCGTGGATCTCCTGCTCCGGCAAGTCTCCAACCTCGCCTCCCCTCCGTATGCCATGTGGACATATAAACCGGCCCCAGGATCGGTGCGTGACCAAACCACTTATCTCGAATGAGTTGAGTGACATGTTTTCACATTTTGAGAGTTCAACGACAAATTGACGTGACAAAAAAATTATCTCAGAACAGTTCATTGACCAATAGTGTATTTATCTCATTTGACAAAAAAATATATTAGGATTCATCTACTTTTTCTTATTCCTAGTGATCAAACAAGAAATACGCAAAAATGATGAATTTTTCACGATCCTCTATTTTGTATATGGAACTCTGTCCAACTTCCACGTTTATACCATCCATATGTTTTTGGAATCCTCCCAAAGCATTGAGGCCAATCGAATAACCCCTAAGTTATGGTACCAACGTCTCCGTCTGAATCTTTTCCATGTTTAAGTTTCTCCGCAGAGAATTTCGGGGGCTCCTTGCGGTTGAGCTATGGTGTCCTGATCGAGTAACCGGTGTATGAAGCTCGGCGCATCGTAAGATCAAATTCTAAGGAATCAAAACATTGTATCTTCCGACCCATAGCCGTTACGAGGCACCGATATTTTTCAAACAAAAGTAATACATTATTGGCTTTTTTGGACGCTTCTTCTTTAATTGGACCAAGAATTACAAGATTCACTGCGTGCTTAACAAAAGGAAAATGATATTATACTGAGTTGCTCGCTCGATCGGTCGAGCGTAAACAAAGCCAATCTCAGAGAAAAAAAATGAAATCATTTAGAGCTGCTCGTGAATGAGTATAGATTTTTCCGTAGCAAATGAGTACACATCTAAAATTGTACGTGCAAACACAAAATTTTGTGAAAAAAATGTCTTCATAAAAAAGACAAATTTCGGTGATCTAAAATGACTTTTCACAAGACATTTTTGTATCTTTATATTTTTATACATAGTCCCACAGCAAAAGTGGATTTGTGAGAGGGGAACGCGTAGACACAGCACTATGTTTTTCTGTCAGCGCCGCACGCTATGCAGGGATGGGCACTCGGCCCCACTGTCAGAGAAAGAGAGGCAACTAGATGTGTCTCTGCCTACGCCGTGGGCCTGGTGGCCCCACTGTCAGGGCCTGCCGGCGGTGGCAGAACGTGGTGTGTTGCCGTTCTGGGGTCGTCGCCGCGACTGCCACTAAAAAAACACAGCGCAATAGCCAATAGGGTTGGTCATGGTCTTCTATGAGAAGGGAATCTTGTCTCGTAAAAAGACATCTGTTTGAGAGAGAGGATCTTGTGGATGGACCTGGTCTTGTGATTCCGATGGCATGAGAATCCAAAGAGTGTGTGTTCTTCTTCGTTATCTTGTTGCTGGTAGTGGTAACCACTTAATAAGAGAGTAGCGTAATGCTTTGCAGAATAATTACTACTGCCAAACCGTCTCTGGAGATGCTACCAGTGACACTGATTGTTGTCTTCAGCTTCGTCGTTGCTGCCACAGTGCCACTAACCATGTCTAGTTAACATGTCACGACTGATAACTCTCAAAAAGAAACGCGACATCATCCTTTTTTATGTATAAAACAGGACAATGCCACTATACATAGCGGGTGTCTATGCCGCAAGAAGGCTAAAAAATTTAAACTTAAAGTTAGAAGCACGCCGTAAGATGCCCTCTCGATAACCAATTTATTAAGAATAGTTCATAAGGTCTAGGTAATCGGCCCGAATACTAAACAAAATAGGTGTCTCATCCTACCAATACGGTTAGACTCACCCTACACGGCTACCCCGTGTCGCCTCGCCACCTCGACAGACACACGAGGGAAGGCGAAGATCACGGAGGAGGTGACAGACGAAGATCTATTCTTCGGATGTAGCAAAGCTGTTCACAAGGGGAGGTCCACGTCAAAGTTGACCTACTAAAGAGGATACGGTATGCCGACACGACATAGAAAATCATCGACGGGGATAGGTACCAGGAAGGATAGAACATTCGAAACCCCGAGAGCGACCGAGGAAGAACAGCTCACAAGGCGGTCCAAGCTAAGGCTTACCCGGGCCGAATTTCATCGAAACGAGACGTCCAAAAAGGTTTACAAGCTACATCCATATAAAAATGTAAGATATTTTAGCATTTTTGCTTCCACATGTATCTTCATGTGTTCATGTGCAAGATTCACGAATATGTCTAGATATGGGAGTAGTTCGGAGCGGAGTGGGATCCAGCCGATCCAGCCATGGTCAATGCATGCATGCCCTGGACGGCAGGGACGATGGAGATTGATCATTTTGCCTATGCAATTAAATTAATATATATCGCGTGCGATCTTTCTACACACTACATTGTTCAGTCACCTGTTTCGGATGCAACATGTCGCTCTACAGTGTACACGTACGTGCATGGTCTGGAACCCGGCAGAAGCCAGAAAAAGCTAACTATTCATTCACGCGTCGTCGTTTTCAGAGGAAACCGGTACGGTATGCTGCTGCTAATCGTTTTGGTCTCGTCAACCCTCAACGTGATCACTGCACCACCGTCCAGCCAGCACAGTATATATGATTTACTCCCTACATTTCTAAATATAACATGTTTTAACTCTTTTTTAAATCCATACGAATCTAGCCGTTTGTAATTGTACGTAAGCCAGCAGCTGATAAATTATAAGCTATTTCTAAAATTCGATTAAACAGAGATGCAATTTCCAGGAAGAAGTATGGACACGATGAACTAACACGTGCATGGCTGACAACACGACGCAGGGATCAAGCACGAGCGCCGGCCGGCCGGTTCCAGTCGCCGGCCGGCCGTCAGGCTCAAAGCAAAGCAGTGGCCGGCCTCGATCTCATTCTCATTGCCGAGTGCTTGGACAGTTTCAGCTAAGAACACAAGGTGCTGAAACTTTCGCAGCTGTCAGCAGCACGGTGGCATGGCAGGGCCCCAAGGCAGTGCACGCGCGCATGACACCATCGGCAGGCAATTCCTCCAGGCACACTTGCCGGCCAATCTCTCTCTTTTCCAATTATGCCAGCAAAACCAGGTTAATCACAATGCTAATTGCGGTAACATGCTTTTTCTCATGTGGTTATGGTAATCGATTAGATGTGGCATGGCATGCAACAAAGCTACCCCACTACAGGAATTCAGGTATATTGCAACAAAATTTATTGCTACAGCTATCTTTCGTTGCAATAAAATGCGATATTACCACAAAATTCCATTTCATGGTAACAATATCTACATATTGCCACAGTTTTGTTTCGTCGCGGTAAGTACTCCTTTTGTTGCAATAGGAGCCACATATTACCACAAGCTGTATCCGCGTTGCAATATGGTAGTGATATTGCGACAGTTGAATCGCGTTGCGTAAATTAGTCATTTTGTTGCAATAGAGACTAAGTATTGCAACAAAGTATATCTTGTGGTAATATTCGGACATATATCGCAACAATTCTGACATGTGGCGCTAGTCATAGATATTGTTGCAAAAAAATGGCTTTGTATTACAACAAAACAAGTATTGGTTGTAATATGGCGACTTTTTGCCTCACCTTCATTGTGTTGCAATAACTATTACATATTGCGACAAATTGTACATCCATTGCAATATGTCCAACATATTGCAACAATCCCCCAGTGTTGTGAAAAAGGAGCAACAAAACATCTATGCATTTTTTTGATAATGATAGACATATAATTTATATTATTCGTATTTATAGATATTTAGCTATGCTTTTTGCAAGTTTTAAGGAGTTATTAAAATAGTTATTAATTGCACAAATTTTTATTAACCAAAACCTTAAACAAAGTTTACAAATGGATAAAACAGAATTTTCTATTAGGAAATACATATTTTATTTGGATTTTAAATGGCCAAGTAATTGCCAATTAAAGTGTTATTAATTGCACCAATTTTTATTAACCAAAACCGTAAACAAAGTGACCATTTTGAAAAAAGAGTGCTTTCCGCCAAAAAAAGTGGAGCCTGGATCGAACTCACGACTTCCGTGTTGTATAACGAGGTTCAGACCACTGAATTGTGCTTGTGTTTGTGACGTTGTAGGGGTCTTATCTTATATACTGATTGTGTTTCTGAGAGGTAAACTTCAGGTTTGCAGCCTGGCAAAAAGTGGAAAACTTTTGCCTCGGCGGGGATTCGAATTGGCGCCGACTGGATTCAGATCAAGGTACAGAGCACTAGGCGTTGCGTGTGTTCGTGGAAGTGTAGAGGTCTCACTGTATATCATTTATAGGCGAGGTTAATTGTATCTAAATCAAAACGTCAGAGTTGTAGCCCGACAAAACACCCCCAGACTCACTAGATCGTCCGGAAATGTCAGTGTCACAGTAGATCGCCCGTAAACGCCGTTTCACACTATATCGCCCGTAAACGCCAGTGTCACACTAGATTGTCCAGATATGACTGTGTCACACAAGATTGTCCAGATATGACTGTGTCAGCCAGTGTCACACTAGATCATCCGTAAACGTCAGTGTCACACTAGATCGCTCGTACATGCCACTGTCACACTAGATAATCCGGAAACACCAACACCATTCTATATCGTCTGCACCAGTGCCACACTAGATCGCCCGTAAAGGCTAGTGCCACACTCTATCGCCCGTAAACGCCTCTGTCACACTAGATCATTCGTAAACGACAAAGTCACACTAGATCGCCTATAAACGTCAGTGTCACACTAGATCGCCCGAAACGCCAGTGTCACACTAGATCGTCTGGAAATGACAGTGTTACACTAAATCGTCTATAAACGCCAGTGTCACACTAGATCGCCCGAAAACGCCAGTGTCACACTAGATCGTCCGAAAATGACAGTGTTACACTAGATCGTCTATAAACGCCAGTGTCACACTAGATCGCTCGTAAACGTCCATATCACACTGGATCGTCCATAAACTACGAAGAACATGTAATCTCACTATCAATGTTTCCTAATATGAGCTCGGATTGAAATAATTCAGTAATTTCATCATTAATTTGCATTTGACCTTGCATCCATGGTTTTTGAGTTGCTGATTATTCGCCGACTAAGCACCAAGTCGTTCTCTCAAAATCAGGGCGACTCACGACTAATCAGGCGACTTGGGGAACCTATATAACGACTCTGGCGACTATACATCGAGTCGCTGGGTATTCGACGCACTTTTGAGTCGCGACTCAAAAACCTGCTCGGAACAATATGGTTGAATTTGTGTTTTTGTCTTGATGAGATGGAAAGAAAATCATCTTGATGATAGTAAAAATGAGCTTTCAATTTTGAAAGTCATTCCCTATTTTTGAAACCAAATGTATTTAACAGAATATTTTTCCTGCAACGAAACAACTATTCCCTCTAGTTTTCTGAAAATAATTTATATGTTTATACGCCAAAAATAACATTTTCCCTCCACCAAAACACATATTCCCTCCACTTCTCCAAATTTTTGACGTCCTGCCCCACCGGTCGGTCACCAAAATTTCAGCCTCCACGATCTAATTCCGCGCGTAGCAGTTCTGCTTCTACCCCTCCCCAATAATATCTCTTGCTCATCGTCCCCCCTTTCTCGCCACCAGCAGATCGGAGGTCCCCCGATCCACCCGCCACAGCCAGGTCGTACTCCTCCTCCTCCCCCTCTATGAGATTCCGCTAGCAGCCTCTATCGCGGCCTTCTCCTCCGCACCCCAGGCCGCGCGAACGCCGCACCCCTCCTCACCGACGGGATCTCACCCGCCAGCCTCACCCGCGAGAACGCCGCGACCTATTTTAGAGAGAATGCGTCACCGGCCGCAAGGTAAGAACATCTTCTACGAAACTTTGTCGTAAGTGATTCGTGTATTGGTTGCTTGTCCGGAGGATTCTAGATCGTGACTGCGCATGGTTGCACCGTGCAGATGATTCCTGGTGTCGCCAGATCGACTCACCGGCCTCGTGCGTCTTCTCATGAATTCCTCCGGCGGGACACCCAAGGCTCGCTCGACAAGCCGAGATTCGTGGCCTCCAATTGAGAGGACGATCTCTCTTCGCCCGTTTTTAGTTGCAGGAGCAATTCCTCATCCACTCTGTCGTTTATGTTTGATGGACTCCTTGTTTGGTGTTTTCTTTAGCTTTTAACTGATTGTCTGTTCCTTACAGATCTCTCCAGCAACTGGAGGTTTTCCTGCACACCAAAGGCCACGCCTGACGACACCAGATCCGCGGACCAGGCGTCTTCCGCTGACGCATCACCTCACCCCCCTGCTGCTCCTCATCTTCACGATCTCCATGGTGTAGGCAAGTCCTCGCTTCCTCCATTTTCTCCTCTACTTGCTTCACGTGAGCTGTTTATATCCTGTGTAGTACTATTCTAGTGGGCAGTTGTTGGATCGTTGTTCAATCAAGTGAGCTTGATGCGAGAAGCTGTGTTAATCTGTGATCTATCTTCTGTGTATGTTCCAAGTGAACTTTCTTATTGTTGTATAACGCTGTCTGTAATTTTTTTCCTTCAGAAGTTATGGTTTGAGTGCTACCATGGATTTTTTTTTTTTGTCCAACTTTCTCTTTGGTAACTATTAACCTGAAAATGCTATATTATTTATGCACTTGTATAACTTGCAACATGTTGTCAAAGTTACGGTCTGTCCAGATTTGTTCATATTTGTGCCACCAGTATGCAACTTCTTATTGGTACCACCATCCATTACTTCATATTATTTTAATCCGGTAAATAAATAATGCTCAATACATGTTCCTATTATGTTATAGCTAGTGAATATAAATCAGGATCGTGGGCTGCTCATCTGAATTTGATCGTGGGCGGTCAAATTAGTTCAGTTCATAAGATTCAGTAACAGTTGTTGGTCATATCTTGTATTTTATGATGTCCAAGTCATGCATTACCTAAACAAGTTCATGCTTATATCTAAGCATACATATGAAACTTCATAATTTTCTCTTGATAAACTGAATGCTAGTTATCCATTTTGGTATGTCTTTTCGCAGCAACATGTTACCTTTATTGCAGTTTTCATTTCTATGAGGATGCACCATAGTTATTAATTCCTTGGATATATCCTATGATGATAAATGCATGTCATTTTTCCCGAGGGGTTTGTTTGTTTCCTTGGTTAAATTAATATATGGTATGCTTTCTATGTATTACATTTCCATGTAATATTAGTGTTTAATAATTCCTTTCTAGTAATTGGGTTCACCTTTGATACTCCTTAATGCCAATTTGCAAACAACTTGTAGCTTTACATCAGACTAAAAAGTTATTAACTTGCTATGCATTGAAACTGTTTCGCTGCAGGCTGACCGGTTTGGAGGCAATTAATGAACATTGGAGCCGAATGAGCTAGATGGTGATATCTACAAGCTCCGTCTGCAGCTGCAAGCGTGCAAGTCCGATTCTTGGGGAGCCCATGCCCCATGTATCATATCCGGCTGTGAACAGCTGAACGGCATCTACAGGTACTGCACTGTCTACTGCTCTGCGCTTTTCTGCTCCTCTTCTCCCTACATATGTGACAAAATTCGCCCATAATCTGCTATTGATTTACATCCTCTGTTTGTTAACACCAAGTCTAGAACAGTTGCTTTGATTTTTCCCATTACTAGCCTAGCAGTATTGAACTATTGGAATATTTTTACTTCGGCAATCCTGTGTCTCCTATTAAACTATTGGATAGTAGTATTGAGCTATCATGTTACTCCCTGGCAATACTTCATGGTTTAGTCTAGCTGCCCGTGGACGTGTTTTTTACTCTAACCTCGCTGCTATATTTTCTCGTTAGCAGATATTTTGCCTAAATTCAAGATGAAAGTGTTCTTATGCAAGGGCCAAGCTGAAGATCTTCAAAGAAGCGCAAAGATATTTTGTATAGCAATTTATATAATGATAGTTCGGTTATCAGGGCGATGTGAACTCTGGAGTTCATGTATCTTCTCTCTGTTTCTGAATGAAATATTCTATGTTTCTCAATTGCAATTTTGTTGTTCTCTTTCAAAATAGTTATCGTGTATGTGATATGAAAACATGACTAGTGCGACCCACTTTTCGAAGTACATGTGCAATTTTTAAATTTCTGACATGTGTGACCAATGTATGAGATTATGACAAGTGGGACCCATCTGATATGTGGGACCAGCTCCCAAATATAATTGTCAAAAGTATAGTATCGTCACGAAAGTTTAAATTGTCGCAATAGTTTCTCGCTACAAATATTTTACCCGTTGTGGTAACTAGTTATCACCACCAAAACGAGTATGTTGCAATTTCTTGTTACGACGACTAGAATGTTTGTTGCCATAAGTTAATGCTACAAGCATAGCGGTTCGTGGCAAGATGCCTAATGCCACGAAAATAAGGATTGTTGCCATAGTTTCTTGCCATGATTGACTATTGCCACAAAAGAGTATGCGCCACGAAAGAAGCATCGTTGGCATAAGTTGTTGCCACAAATGTCTATTGCCACGAGCTATCAGTTGCCACGATTCGTTACATGTTGCATTACAGTTATCTCCACAAACCAAATTGTGGCATCAGGTGACTTCTGCCACAGGAAAAAATGTGGCAACTTTCCACATGGTCGTTGCAATAGCACACTTTTTTTCCCACAATTGTTTTTTCGTGGCAATAACCTATTACCATGCGTTTAATTGCAACGGTTGCCAACGAAAGTCGTTTCGTGGCAATAGATACATATTGCCACAAATCGGCATGTATTGCGACAAATGATTTTGTTGCAATAAACCCGGATCCTTGTAGTGCCCTAAAGATATTATGATCGAGTTAGCTCAAGTGTGAGTGATCTTTGTCTTAGTGATTGATCACTGGTAGGTCCCAGTAGTAGGCTGCTGCACTGTATGCATCATGCATTATGGTGGATGCAGCAGCGGCAAAGTGACCCTTTGGACGAGCACACCTAATGATCCATGCATCAACAGTACATTACTAAATTTTCTCTAGTTAATATGGAAAGATCCATCGATCGATCTAGCCGGCCAATGGATGGAAAATGCACTTTTCCGGGACAGTGATCTTCCTAGTTAATTATAGCTAGCAAGCAAGCTTAAGCTACGTACCAGAAGAAGAATGATTAGGCTGATTGGGACCTGCTGGCTGCTTGCAAAACTACATCACAGCAGACAAGGAGGCGGACGTACAGTACAGTGAGCCCCAAAACAGCGGAAGGCCGGTGCACATGCGTATGTACCTGAAGATGGATGGTTTCTAGATCGATCGGACCAAGCTAGGGACCCATGCAAGGGCGGCGATCATTGAAGGTAAAAGGAGATGTCTCCTGGATGCAACTGTTAGATGCACATGGACTCAATTATTCAGATCTTGACAAGAACCAAGGTTTCCAGGTCAGGAAAGGAAGTTCTATATGCAAGGGGATATTCAAATCCCGGGGTGAAACAGATTACTATGTTCTTATTACTCTTGAATTTCTCCCCGCGTCTAATGTGTCCATAACTTTGAATTCATGGTAAACAGAATGTTTTTCCAGAACATCTGGTCTGCCTCTTTTTTTTAGAACACAACAAATGTCTTTTCTTCATTATTTCTTGCATGCGGCTAAAAGACACGAACATGCAGCTAAATTGGTCAGCAATTAATGCAAGAAACTCCATTGGCACTGTTATCTTCGTTGTCCTCCAGGATAAGCAACTAGCTAGTATCTAGAGTGTACTTCACTGGTGTTTATATGCTCCATGTTCCATGGAGTGCTCCCGGGAGTCATCTTAATTACCTCTCCTGGCAGCCAGGGAAGATATATACTCCACTAACACCTTAACTAGACGATGGATCACCCTGCAGGAGAGCATTATTACGGCAGCGCACAGCACTGCATCTGCAATTATCCGCATGCTTGTCCGCCAATAATCACGACGCTAGCTAGGATTACTAACTGTGTGTCACCTGCATCTGCATGACAGGACGTACTCGTCCGGAGACGAGCTGCCAGATGCATCTCCCGGACAAGAAATGACATGCTAATTAAAAGTCTAGCTGATCCCATCTCTGTCTAACTCTAACTCGGGAAATGAGCTCAAATAAAATGAAACACAGTACCAGATTGAGCTCAAGCTGGGCCTGCCAGCTCGAACACGCATGCAATGCAACTATGCAAGCATGGAAGATCAAGATGTACACTTCAACACTTGCACACGAAGAAGAAGATGCTCACTGGTGGACGCAACACTCCATTCAGACTGTCGGTTCCGATTTTAGTTAACTGTTAACTTCTAATTTCGTGTTCATATTTGAAACTTTTTTGATGAATTTCACCAAACTAATACACGCTCGGCCGTTTGAAGTTTCCAAGTAGCTTCTTCTCGTCATTTCACACAACTTTTGTATTGTAAATTTTTTGTTTCGGTTATCGTAGACGAATAGATCTTGTGGAGTAGTATTTAGACTGTTTTTGGGTAAGTGTCTTCTTCAACCCCTGGATAGCAAGAGTTAGTAGATTCTGATGGTGTTCATGGTGTGCATGTGGGCGCTGCACCGCAACCTTCGCCGCCGTCACTAGCGACGACTTTCCCGGGTGACCTCACTGCCGCCGCTCGCCGTCGTCGTCGCGGACCTCTATTGCCACCGCGCGTGCCGTTGCGGTACTCGCCATGGATATGCCATAACAACTGCGGCGGTGAGAGATAACTTTACTTATATGAAAATAGGTGAGAATAATCAACACTAGATATAAGCATGTTATTGAGGTATATACGGCGGGCCTGCTCTAGGCTTATGCTGGCTGTCAAACGACATGCATAACATGACCGGGAGGGTGGTTTTGTGAGATCTGACCCTGACCGTCTAATTTCACACGACACACACATAGATGCAAGATAAAAAAGCGCGTGCGACGGGCGCACGGGACCTGCGCATAACTGAACATTTTGCCATGTTGGAACCTGAACCAAACTGCCCGTTTGGACACTGGACAATGAAGGAAGGGTCCATTTGTTTTGCACATAAACGTCTAGGATTAAGAAAACACAGCCCAAGGCGGGTGGAGCCCAGTTGATATTTTGTGAAGGAAGAGCCCACCTTGGTGAGTGAGTCGAAGGCTGCCACTGGGCTGTTGTGCCCAGTTCTCAAACGGGTCTATTCCTAGGCGACCACTAGAGATCCAGCCATTGCCTAAAAAAGAAGTAGTGATCCAGGCATCCAGCCATTGATTGTGCGTGTAAAAAAAGTAGTCTATTCCTAGTGTGCTCTGTTTGGAACGTGCGATTTTTTCGCGTCAGAGAAATTACGGACATATCAATAGAAACAATGTACATGTTTTTTCTCTTCTTTGTCTGCCAAACACTCGCAATGCATCCATGTCCTAGAGTAGAAGACTGCGGGAGCAAGACTCCATCTAGCAGCTTAGATCCACGTGGTCACATCGAATGACACTAGCATTGCGATCGGGTCGATGAGACTGTAGCCATGCGTGCAGGTTTATCCTCGATCGGTGAAGGTACAGAGACCCCTTTCCCAAGCATAAATAGGTTTTCCGCCAAGCATACAAAGAGATTATTAAAATGATCTACCGTGTCATTTTTTGACATAGACCATACTTTATCGGTGTTTAAGGTGTTTTGATAGATTTAAACGTCAAATTTACTCACATAGTCTAGAGTCGATATGTTTTCATTTTCTTGGCAGCAAAGTTTTCCACAATCTCTCTTATATGTATTGTATGTGAGCACATTGTGAGAGATGGAATAAAAAAAAGTCATAACCTCCTTGGTTCATTTTTTTTTTTTGCGCAGCTCATTATCTGAAAATACTTTTGATTATTACTGGATGACATCCATTGATTTGGGAGACGAGCAATCAACCATTAGCATCCATCCCAACAACATTGGAATACTGGCAAATAACATCACATATCATAAGCAAAAAAAGAAAAAAAATGCTTTTATGCCGTAGTAACTACAATATTGCCTTTTATTCAACATTGATTATTCATCTGGGAACATCAACAAGCGATTATCACTTCTGAATTCTGATAACATATAATATCATATAGTTAAGTCTTATAGGAGGTCAAAAGAGGATTGTTTGTAGGCGCTAGTATGCCTGAATAAGATGATTTGATACATCCCTTCTTGCACTCATCCACTGTCTTATAGCACTGATTGGTTACCAAACAGCAGAAGCAATGACCAAAGTAACAGCCATCATGATGGGAGCATAGTCCGTCGGGAAGATTAATCTTCTTTCTATCCACAAGTTCCATCATTCTGCCTATGGAATAGAGAAAAACCAAATTTCCATATAAAAATCATATGATATTATTGACTAACAGAAAATTGATCGATCCAACAAGACACAGAAATATGATCATCTAGTAAACTTTCTTGATACACGTCCAGAGAACAAGAACCTATAGACAACACATCCACCCAGCTGACTGTACTGGAAGAAGATAAATCAACACGTATAGAAATAACATGGTATCTGCCACTTACACTGTGCATGGGTAGTACAGTACATGAGAAGAAGCATCAACAATATGGCTAGTGCCAATGCATGCTTCATGTGCATGTTGATGCAACCAATACCTCGCGTATGAGACATAATTTTTTTGACGGAAGTCAGCGAGCGCTTTCTTCATTGATTAAGAGAACAACGTACAGATGTACATAGTGAAAGCTGGGGGTGAGGGCCAGCATAGAGGTTCTATTTACAGAGGAGGGGAGGAGAGTACAAAGCATCTATTTATCACGTAATCTCAGTCCAAATAGCTCCTAAAACTCGAGCAATCCTCCATACTCTGAATTCTTCAATGATGGAGTCACAGATTTTGAAGAAAGTTACAGCTTTGTTGTTGAAGATCCTATAGTTGCGTTCTTTCCAGATTTGCCACCATACCATCATCACAAGGGAGGAAAAATGAGGCCTACGTTGAGCAGGTAAATCATCCAGGCAGGAAGTCCACCATTGCTGCAGGCTTGTGGTTTGCAGAGTGGGTAGAAAGCTTGTAGGGAATGCAAACTTGGTGATGCAGAAGGACCAAATTCCAATCGAGAATGGGCAGTTGGCGAAGAGGTGGACTGCAGATTCATTTCCAAGGCCGCAGAGAGGACAGTTTGGGTTGTGAGGCCAATTCCTTTTAGCGAGATTATCAGCTGTGAGACATCGCTCTTGAATTGCCAACCATGCAAAAAGCCGAAGCTTGGCCGGGATCTTGATTTACACCAACCCCTGATAAAATCATCTGGAAGTGGACTGCCAATGGTGTATTCTCAGCCCGTTCTGCTTACCACTGCCAATTCCTGGTAGAACGGAGACGCCGTTCAAAGTATGAGACATAATGATTTAGACAAACACTACCGGATGCTTGCTCTCACAATCCTGACAATATATGTATATATAGTTACACGGGATTGCCTACCCACAACAAATATGTTTTGGAATATAACATCCATATATCCATCCGACATTAAGAGTAGTGATTTGTAAGTTGTTTTTGTTATAAATTATCTCTTACTTATAGACGAGTTTACCAAATATAGTAACTAAAATTAGGGAAAATTTTATCTGATTATCTTAGCCATCACATTTTTTAGTTGGAATATAATGTCCACATATCCACCCGTCATTAAGAGTAGTGGTTCACACATTATTTTTATCTTAAATGATATCTTATTTTTAGACAGGTGCACCCATATAGTACCAAAATTAAATGGGCTGGAAATATTAGCTCTGTCTATTCTTAGATACTCCCTCCTTGCCAAAATATATTGCATATTAGAATTTTGTAAGTCAAACGATGCAAACTTTGACCAAGAGTAGTGGTTCACACATTATCCACCCGTCATTAAGAGTAGTGGTTCACACATTATTTTTATCTTAAATGATATCTTATTTTTAGACAGGTGCACCCATATAGTACCAAAATTTATCTGATTATCTTAGCCATCACATTTTTTAGTTGGAATATAATGTCCACATATCCACCCGTCATTAAGAGTAGTGGTTCACACATTATTTTTATCTTAAATGATATCTTATTTTTAGACAGGTGCACCCATATAGTACCAAAATTAAATGGGCTGGAAATATTAGCTTTGTCTATTCTTAGACCGCCTGCTTACGCCGCCCACGGCCGGCGGCGCTCCCGTGACCGCCTCGCCCGCCCCACCCTCCTCAAACCGCCTCCCACCGCCGGTCCTCCGCCGCCCGGACCATCCCAGTCTCAATTTTAATGGGATCAGAAACATGAGTAACACAAACTTTTGCATCAATTTTAATGGGATCATTTCTTGCTTATGCACTATCGATACAAGGGATTTTCACTTGGGCGTCGGTGTCATTTGACCCCGGTCATTACACTGTAGCTCTGCCATGCCAACCACCACCACTCTCGGGCCATAAAAGTTATACTAATTGTAAATAAGGATGAACGGTCATATATATGGACCAATGTACACCCTAGTAATTTGGATTCTCAACTAAGATCAGATAAAGATAATGCTGCAACCCAAATCCATTTCAATTACACCGGTCAATAATAAGAGCTCAGTTTATGAGCAAGATGACACTGAAGACATCTGCTCAGTGAAGGTTCCTGCTTCTTGTCGAAAAATATTACAATAAGTTTATTTTAGTAACTAAGGACCATCATTTTACATTTGAAAACAATTTCTTTCAACAAAGGAAGGAGTTTGGGGTGACCAGGGGAAGTAGAAGGGATGCTAGGGATACCTGGTGGTGGAACATTGAGGTCCAGAAGGCTATTAAGGAGAAGAAGGATTGTTTCAGACGCCTACACCTGGACAGGAGCGCAACCAACATGGAGATATACAAGGGGGCAAAGAAGGCCGCAAAGCGAGCGGTGAGCGAGGCAAGGGTCGGGCGTATGAGGACCTCTACCAGCGTCTAAACACGAAGGAAGGCGAAAGAGACATCTATAAGATGGCGAAGACGAGAGAAAGGAAGACGAGGGATGTCAACCAAGTCAAATGCATAAAGGACGGAGCGGATCAACTCCTCGTGAAGGACGAAGATATCAAGCGTAGATGGCGAGAGTACTTCGACGACCTGTTCAATGGAGAGAATGAGAGCTCTACCATTGAGCTAGACGATTCCTCCGATGATACCAGCCGACGCTTTGTGCGGCGTATCCAGGAGGCTGAGGTTAGGGAGACTTTGAAGAGGATGAAAGGAGGCAAGGCAATGGGCCCTGATGGTATCCCCATCGAGGTGTGGAGAGGCCTTGGAGACAAAGCGATAGTATGGCTAACTAAACTTTTCAACCTCATTTTTCGGTCAAACAAGATGCCCGAAGAATGGAGGCGGAGTACATTGGTGCCAATCTTCAAGAACAAGGGGGATGTTCAAAGTTGCACTAATTACCGTGGAATCAAGTTGATGAGCCATACAATGAAGCTATGGGAGAGAGTCATTGAGCACCGTTTAAGAAGATTGACAAGCGTGACCAAAAATCAATTTGGTTTCATGCCTGGGAGGTCTACCATGGAAGCCATCTTCTTGGTACGACAACTTATGGAGAGATACAGGGAGAAGAAGAAGGATCTTCATATGGTGTTCATTGACTTGGAGAAGGCGTATGATAAGATACCACGGAATGTCATGTGGTGGGCCTTGGAGAAACACAAAGTCCCAACAAAGTACATTACCCTCATTAAGGATATGTATGATAATGTTGTGACAAGTGTTCGAACAAGTGATGGCGACACCGATGACTTTCCAATTAAAATAGGACAGCACCAGGGTCAGCTTTGAGCCCTTATCTCTTTACTTTGGTGATGGATGAGGTCACAGGGGATATACAAGGAGATATCCCATGGTGTATGCTCTTTGCGGATGATGTGGTGCTAATTGATGATAGTCGGCGGGGTTAATAGAAAGTTAGAGCTGTGGAGGCGGACTCTAGAATCGAAAGGTTTTAGGCTTAGTAGAACCAAAACTGAGTACATGAGGTGCAGTTTCAGTACTACTAGGCACGAGGAGGAAGAGGTTAGGCTTGATGGACAGGTGGTACCTGAGAAAGACACCTTCCGATATTTGGGGTCTATGCTCCAGAAGGATGGTGATATCGATGAAGATGTGAGTCATCGAATCAAAGCTGGTTGGATGAAGTGGCGCCAAGCTTCTGGCGTCCTCTGTGATAGGAAAGTGCCACAAAAGCTAAAAGGCAAGTTCTATAGGACGGCGATTCGACCTGCGATGTTGTATGGCGCAGAATGTTGGCCGACCAAGAGACGACATATCCAACAGTTAGGTGTAGCGGAGATGCGCATGTTGAGATGGATATGTGGCCACACAAGAAAGGACCGGGTTAGGAATGATGATATACGTGAGAGAGTTGGGGTAGCACCAATTGAAGAGAAGGTTGTCCAACACCGTCTAAGATGGTTTGGTCATATAGAACGTAGGCCTCCGGAAGCGCCATTGCATACCGGACGGATAAAGCGGGATGAGAATGTTAAGAGGGGTCGTGGTAGGCCAAACTTGACATGGGAGGAGTCTGTTAAGAGAGATCTGAAGGATTGGAATATCACCAAAGAACTAGCCATGGATAGGGCTGCGTGAAAGTTAGCTATCCATGTGCCAGAACCATGACCTAGTTTAGAGATCTTATGGGTTTCAACTCTAGCCTACCCCAACTTGTTTGGGAAAAAAGGCTTTGTTGTTGTTGTTGTTGTTGTTGTAAAGGAAATGGAATGCCAAATAGATATTCAGATGGTGACACCTTGATTACGACCGAGTCACTCGCAAAAGCACTCACCTATGCTCTTGGTTGGGACAATATACAAACTACGAAAGTGTGCTTTCAATGTCTTGTGCGCTTGCATACATCGTAGACCTCCGTCCTTAGTAGTATTTGAGTTTTTTTTTGTTTTGACTTTTGACCTAAATCCAAACCTTCCTGCCTATACCATCCGCATGTTGCGTATGGACACCAGGTAGCTCAGGGAAGTTAGAAGCAACTCAGCACGACCTATCGTTCCAAAGGTCTCTTCTTCTTTTCTCTTGTTGTCCATGGGCTAACAACAACAATATTATCTTAATTTGTCAGCTAATTCGGCTACCTCCAGCCGAATGATTACTTTCTTCCCCTCTAGATCTAGCGCATTTATTTGGAAGATTTGGCTGTCATTATGGTCAAAATGGGCACGCGTTGGATTAGAATATCAATGACGTCCAAAATGACTCTGGATTAAAATGGGCCAAAACGGCACATGCTAAAATGGGCCAAAATGGCTGCTAATGTATTCAAATGAATACTGACTTCACCGATGACGTAGAAAACTTATCTTTTGATAAGAACAAAAGCATTTTTTAGTATAACCAGGATAAAAGACATAGTTTCTCAAAAAAGAAAGATAAAAGACATAGTTTCCGGATCAGAAGACTTGAAGACACAAACTCGGACGTAGTTTTGGAAGCACCCCTCAGTGTGACCATGAAATATGTCTAGATACATGCAAATTTAGACGAATTTAAGACATCCTTTTGTGGATGGAGGGAGTATTTAAGATTTCACAAGCTTAACCTATTCAACCTCCAAGGCATTCAGGGTAGACATTCCATCACAAGGAAAACAAGTGTTTTTCTAGAAGGGCCCTTCGAATATCGAACGCCCATGAGATATGTCCGTGGGCCGTATTTTGGTGCGGTGACTTGGCCTTGGTCTGCAAACACGTGAAGTGCCACTGGTTTCGTATAACTGGGCCGTCGCCTGTCGGCCACCGCAACATCACCGTCTCGTCGGCGCGCGCCAAAACCCTAGCAAACCCTCCTCCCCGCCTCCGCCGCACTCCAACCCTCTCCCTGCCCGCGAACAGCCAGCCATCCATCCGTCCCCGGCGCCGGCGACGAGGATGGGTCGGGACAAACCCCGGAGGCTCTCCGGAAGCCGGCACTTCCGGCAGCGGCTGGTGCTGGCGACGCTGACCTCCACCCCCGTCACCATCGTGGACATCCGCGCCGACGGCACGCCGGGCCTCCGCGACCACGAGGTCTCCCTCCTCCGCCTCCTCGACAAGATCTCCGACCGCAGCGACGTCGAGATCAACGAGACAGGCACGGACTGCGCCCCCCCCCCCCCCCCCCCCCCCCCCCCCCCCCCTGACCCGTGTCTCCTCTCATCTCGGGAGGCTTCGATTTCGGCTGCTGATTTATCGCGGGTCTGCTCCTCGCAGGACGAAGATGAGGTACAAGCCCGGGGTGATCGTCGGCGGGAAGGACCTGGAGCACTACTGCGGGCTGCAGCGCGGGATTGGTTACTTCCTCGAGCCGCTCATATTGCTCGGCCTCTTCGCCAGGTCGCCCTTGTCGATCCGGCTCACAGGTGAGTTAGCGTCCTCCTGTCTAGTTTGTGCTTGAAGTGTGTAGAATTAGCAAAATAATAATTGGGAGACTACTGCGCTGTTTGGTGAATTGATTGCCATGTTGTCTACCAGGAAGTACTACGATATTATTTCAGGCTGAGGTTGTGCCGTGTGCGGTTATGCTGTTTCTAGAACTGTGAGCTATAGACCCTGTTTCATTTTCAGTCAAATGGGTTGTCTTAATTAGTGTATGTGATATGTGAGTGGACCCTGTTCTTGTGTGGATTTTTTTTTGTACAAAAGGGTTGTTTTATTGGGTTTTAGTTAATTTGGTTGAATTCAATGTTGCTGACTCCAAGCTCGTGCTCTTTTTCATGAACCTATCATCCTTATTGCCATTTTTTGTTTATCAAATGATGATGCACTGTTAACATGAGGTGCTCAATGGTATGTGTTTTAAGGTAAAATTAATAAAGGACCAGAAAGAAAAGAATACTTTTTAGTATCTTGTGCACAACATTTATGGTGATTGTTGTTACTGATCATACACTGTCTTCCACTTGTAAATTTTCCATGGAGTCTAAATTTGATGCCATGTTTATAGGAATCACAAATGATACAAAGGATCCTTCTGTCGATACTTTCCGGATGGTTACGTTGCATATGCTCAAGCATTTTGGTGTTCCTCTTGAGGGACTGGAGCTAAAAATTGAAAGCAGGGGAGCTCCTCCTCTTGGTGGTGGTGAAGTGCTTCTTCGAGTTCCTAATATAAACAGCACATTAACGGTGTGTTGGACTTCACCTCTGCTAACATTTCTTGATTTCTGTTTACATTCTCCTTCTAATGTTAAGTGTTTCTACAGGCAGTTAATTGGGTTGATGAAGGCATGGTAAAGAGGATAAGAGGTGTAACATTCTCCACCAGAGTGTCTCCACAGATTGAAAACCGTATCCTCTATGCTGCACGTGGACTCTTCAATAAGTTTATTCCAGATGTTCATATATTCACTGATCATAGATCCGGTACATCTGGTGGAAGGTACTTTCCAGTTTAAACTAGAACCTGTTGAATGTTACTAGTGGTGCACTGTGCTGTTATCTCCTGGTGTCTTGCAACTCAAAAGTAACATGTATTCATCTTTGTGGCAGGTCAGCAGGCTATGGCGTATCTGTAGTTGCTGAGACCACAACAGGCTGTCTAATTTCTGCAGATGCTACTGTGAGTTATACAAATGTTGATGAGTTAAGTACGGAATCTGAGAAGCCTGAGCTAATGTCTCCAGAGGATCTTGGTGAAAAAGTTGCATCAACGCTGCTAGAAGAGGTTGCTCAAGGAGGAGTTGTTGACTCGACACATCAGGTTTGGCATTTCATACCAGTTATTTCGTTTCTTAAATTATTAGCAGGTTGGTGGCAGATATTTTTGAGTTAGGGCTGATAGTTTTTGGTTCCTTGTCTGCTCTTTGATACACCCTAGACAGTCTGCAAGATCAATGGTCTTGTTCTTTTGGATGATGCATGGTGCAGGCAGATGACTTGCCAGTTCTTGTATTTTTTTTTCCTCGAGAACAAATGGGAAATAGTACTTTCCTCCACTGTGTTAACTCCAAATGCCAGCCACAAAATCTGGATAAGAATTACAAATTCAAGTTCAACATGGCACACATTGATTCAGTCCATTAGAATGACTGTTTTATGCAAAGTTCTTCTGGCAACCTAGTCCTTGGTTCTTTTTGGCAAAATAATTCTGAGATTGTGTTTGCCTTTCGTCTTACAGCTCTTTTCAGATCTTGCTTCAAAATGCACCTTCTGTTTTGTTACATGAGGTCTCTCTTGTAAATATTTTGCAGGGCCTTCTGTTTCTGCTGTGCGCTCTATGCCCGCCTGATGTGTCAAAGGTTCGCGTGGGACAGCTGACACCATACGCCATAGAAACACTTCGAAACATTAGGGATTTCCTTGACGTCAAGTTCATCATCAAGCCCGATCCAAATTCAAACACGGTTACTTTGAAATGTGTTGGTGCGGGAGTGAAGAATCTTGCTCGGAAGATTCATAAGCAGAAGGAGACCATAAATCTCGTCAAGGATGGAAGGATGCAGCAAAGTTTTGTAACGGCAACACAACAATTTTCCTTGCTGTGGTTGTAGAAGTCTATGTAAGCTATTTGCTCTGGAATGTATTTGCCTGATAGCATAGTAATCATGTACTCTCAAATGTATCTCATTGATCTAATAGAGCAACTACTCTTCAGCTTCTGTTTCCTGTGAAAACATGGTGTGAGCTTTCACATGGAGATTTCTGGTGGGTGTTATCTGTTGTTACATTAGAGATTTTTGGTGTTAGCAGTTCAGCAGCATGCACATTGGTGTGGCTACGAGTCAGGTTGCCCTTATAGAAAGGTCATTGGGCAGTATTATGGGAGTGAAAAGAAGATGAAGCTGGCAAGAAGATCATCAACTGATAGCTTACAATGGTCGATAGAGAATGAACTCTATGCTCACCTAATACATATATGATGGCTGAGCATCATTCTGCTCAGCTCAGCCCAATCAATATACACACAAGCACAAAACATCTAGTCTTCTCCCCTCCTATGAGTTCACCCTTCTCTGTACACAACTGAATATCAACAAGAGAACAACACATCATCAGCGTCAGCTTCAGCACAAGGATGGATGCTACGCTTTCTCCTTGACATATGCGAAGGTGAATATCCAGATCAGAGACAAGACCCAGCTGCAGGACAAGGCGGCGGTTGCGCCGCTGCTGCTGCCGGAGAAGCCGGTCGGGTTGCCTGGGCCATACATCGAGGTCCCGCCAGGGTTGTTGTTCGCGTTCAGCACCGTCGAGCCCGACCCTCCGTCCACCGTTCCTGTTGTCGGGCCGGTGCCGTAGCCTGGCGTCATGCCCACTGCCCCGTTGCTCGGTGTCATGCTCACCGGCCCGGTAGTACCGGTCACCGCCGGAGTGTAACCAGTGCTGCCCGAACTGCAGCATATGTGGCAAATGCATGATCAGCATAGAAGACTCGCTGGAAGTTAATTGTTTCATATGGAATTCCTGACAAAACCATCTAGTATTTCGGATATGATTTGAACACGTTATAGTTTCTTACCCTGATGATGTCTGGTACATGCAAGCTCCTGAACCTGAATTTTTTTCCAGCTTGTCAGTAATAATCAGGAGTTGGAGTTCTTGACAATTTTGAGCAAGTGAAAGAACATAAGTGAGTGAGACGGTGAGTGTGAACACTGCTTACTTGGGTTGGTGGCGACGAGCATGCCGGCGCCGCCGAAGTCACAGCTGGCCGGCGACGGGTTCCGCTGGAAGTAGCTGTTGAAGGCGTAGGAGGCGTGCGCCTGCATCGTGTTTGGGTTGTAGCAGCTGCCCATGGGCTGCAGCGCCGAGCAGTCGGCGCCGCCGATGCCGCACGCGTAGTCCAGACCGGCCTGAGCGCCGCCTCCATCACCCCCGCCTTCGCCACGCACCACGTGTACTGCCCGCTCCCGCACCGTGGTAGGCGCCGCTCCGGTGGGCACCGTGGTCGCTGGCGCCGGGTACATGGGCGTCGCCCCGATGGGCACCGTCGTCGCCGGCGCCTGGAACACCGGCGCCGTTGGCACGGCGCCCACACCGCCCTGCGGTGGGTATGGGTAGGTGGCCGGGTTGGTGACTGGCGACGTGCCGGGCATCGGCGTCGGTCGTGGCCGGGTTGGTGATCGGCGCGCTGACCGGGTTCGTGAACGGCGCCGGCATCGTCATCGACGGGTCGGGCGTCGTCGATGACGGCTCCGGGTACAGCGGCGGGATGTTGGGGCTGGTGGACGGCACGGTGACGACGCCCGGGTTCGATGCCGGGTTCGTGGCCGGCACGGTCACCGGGTTGGTCACTGGCGCGAACACGTCGTGCACCGTCGTCGCGCCGAGGAGCTCCCGCCGGCTCCGAGAAGGACACGAGGCCTCCGCAACATGACCAGATATAGAAGATGAAGTTGAGAGCAGGAGAATACAGAAGACGCAGTTCAGAACAGGAGCCGCCATTGTCGAAGCAATGGCGAAGGTATGGCTGACTAGGCTACGGAGGAAACGGAGCTGGAAATGTAGGAAGCGGAGCTGGAAGTGTGGGAGAAAGGAGCAAAATGCAGTCTAACAAAGGGGAAATTTAAAGGCGGTGTGTTGTGTGTGATACAAAGTGGAAAAGCACAAGCAATAGGGCAGAAAAAAGCGGCAAAAGTAGATCATAATTTGTTCTACTAGATTATTGCAAATTGCAATGCAATGCACTGCATGCTCCTTTTCTACTTTCAAAAAATGTTTGAATTTTCAAGTACATGTGGCTATCACTTGTCACTCGCGAAAATGTTGGATACAAAGTTTCCTGCTCCCTTTTCTTTCATTATAATCATTCTCCTTCAATTTCAGAAATTCTCTCTTGGAGACATCGGTAATATGTAAAATGATTTGGTATATACTAATTCAGAAAGGGGTGGCGTTCCTGTTCTCAGGAGAAAAGCATGTGGATAGAAGGCGATGAGAGTTGATGTAACTGCACACTGGCAATCGACAGCATTCGCCTCCTGTTCTTGTCAACAGACAGTCACACACGCAAAAGGAAAACATGCTTTGCTCTCGACAAAAGTTTACTTAGGTCCAATTCACAAAGGCGCTTTCTATGGTGACTCTCACACAATGATCCTGATCCGGTCGCCGTCTTGCACTGATCACTGTACATATGTTCATCCCAATCACTCATCATCCTCAATCCAATCCAAATAGATGCACACACATCCTGACAGGAACTTTGCACACTGGTCTGGTATTGTAGGCTTGCTTTGAAGGAAAAAATGTGCTATGCTGTGAGGAAACACTAGGAACATTGGTCTTTTGGACCAACTGGGACAGATCAGATGGCCATGGATGCATATCGCCTCCAAAAAGGCTGCTCTTGGTTGCTCATGCCATGTGCATGCACCTCAAGCAACGATCCTTGCCTGCATTTGCACTCTGGAATCACTTTGTGTGTAAATGTTCAGGTGCATAAACATGAACGGGTGTGCACCTCTCTAGCCACATAGAGTTCGTATTGCTTTTCCGCTTTGGGAAACGGCTGCGACGAGCTATTTATTGCCAAAGACGGTCGGAAAGATCCGGCCAGAGGATTATATGGAAGAAGAAAACCCCTAAAATAGAGCTCTTGACATGATTCTTCTCTGATCGCACAAAGGTTCTTTGGACCAATGCAGGGGTGAAGCATCCATGGCTTTCGAAATCTTGAAGTGTGAGGCAACAGGAATATGCCTGCCTGCCTGCACATGTCAGAGGAATCTATTCTGTTGCGTTCCTTGCTGGTTGCCAGAATCGGGAAGAAGCAGTGCCATCAGCAAGACAGCAGGTTGGTTGCATTCCTCCTCGTATGTCCACACCTTGAAAAAAGTCTTGAACGTCATTTATATGAAAAATAGCTTGGTAACATCAACTTGATATTAATATATTTCTATTTATTTTAAAAAATCTGCATGAATTAATATTATTGGTTTTGGACAACACATCAATTTGACATGGAAAATTAAGGGTGGCAGGGCTTTGGCTGCTAGATTCGTTAGTGTCAGCAAAAGTCAATCTTCAGCTGATCTATATACCTCTCTTCTTTCTAAAGTTAGGATTAGGATCTGACTCCTGCCTTTTGTCAGCAATGCTAACAGTGCCAGCATCCAAATCCAAATGGCCACGCCAGAGGATAGCACTTGCTGCAGTACACATGAAATTTTTATCTAGGACCACTTTCGATTTGTGTAAAAGTCGCCGAATCGATCGGCGATAATCTTTTTGTACGATATCATCACAGGTAGATAGGGTTACAATATTAAGCCTACGTAGCACACATGTGGATGTGGGGTTGTCCCTTTGCTGACAACAAAGGTGCTGACTAGTAAACTTTGGCGTGCTTGCGTTGCCAAATTCTTTTGGGCTATTTCGGTAGAAAATAGAGTGTGGTTTCTTTTATCTCACTATGGGATATGCTACATTGCCACAATGGTACCTTGATTAGCAAAGAGCATATCATGAGATCACCTCTGGTCCTGAGCATGTTGCTTGGCTCATCTTTTCCTTGCAACAGGAACTAACTAATCAAGGAATGACAAAAGTTAAGATGCTTATGATACTTGTTAAAGTTAATATAAAAAATATATAAATCATCTAGTTCTATTATATTTTTAATGTTTCTTTTATATTTGTTAATATAAAAAATATTAACTTTTTCTCTTCGCCACCATACAGTCATATACATGTTGACCCTTGCTAACCTCGATCCAATCCGCTGCGATTCACCATGGAGGCAAAGATAGAAAGAACCAACACCTAGGTAGCCAGCCATTGGTCGATCACACCATTCAAGTACAATGGCGAAACGGAAGCGAAGATGAGCCAAGTGGACGAGCAGATAAAGGTAGCGCGCGCTTTGCTTAATAGCTAAGGCGATGTGAATAGATCGGAGGCAGAGGGTCGTTAATCTAAGACAACGGATTAGATTAAAGCGGCTGGCCGCACGCACTCGCACTGCGCGAGAAAAAAGAATTCAAAAAAGGAATGGCATATTGGCATGCATGCATACGTCGGTCAGACAGACTGATCGGACAAAGAGAGATTAGGAGGAGTGAGGGTCACTGGAACATTCGTCCACTGGATTCACCAATGACCCACCGTACCTTGGTCCCGTTGACACATGGGCCCCTCGCGAATCACGTGCGTCTTCGCTCCTATAAGTTCCTCAGCGCTTGGCTAGTTGCAATGACGGAAAAAAAGTCGGAGAGAAGATCAGGTACTTATTCCCCAAGCCCAAGGAGCTGCTAAGGCTCGAATGCCCAAACAGAAATATGTGGGTTTTCTTTGCATATGTGGGTTTGGCTACCTATTATCTATTGCAAACGATGTTGTCTTTGTCTAATCGGAACATTCGTCCTCACCAACGACCCACCGTACCTTGGTCGCGTTGACACATGGGCCCCGCGTGAATCACGTGCATTTTCGCTCCGACGTACATAAGCACGTGGCGCTCAGCATTTGTTTTTCGTCAGCGCTGCGCTAGTTGCAGCGACGGAAAAAAAGTCGGAGAGCAGATCAAGTACTCATTGGCCAGGGAGCTGCCAAGGCTCGAATGCCCAAATAGAAATTAGATTTTTGTCTCGAATAAGAGTCAATCTTATCTCAATGACATACACGTAGGACTTTTTTTTTCGAATAGGGAGCATCGGTCGTGGCGCTGCATCGAAACGATGGACACAACCATTTAAATAAAAAGTGTAACTATCATGTCATTATGAAACTAAAGGCATCGGTCTCATTCTCCGTGTGCAGTAATTTGGAAAAGAGATCCAAATGGACTGTAAAATTAATACGATTTCCTTTGAAACAAAGATCACAGGATTATGTTCCCGTGGTTTTCCTTTCTATCATTCCTTTGAACCAAACATATTAGTAGTGCCACCGTAGAAAAAAAGTTATATTCATGTCTTATGCTTCCAATTTTTACTTTGAACCAAACAAGCCCTTAATTTGGCGTTGTCTGGGAGCGTTTCAATGGTCTTTATGGATGACAAGTTGGCTCTTGTTACTATCTGTTGGCGTGGCTCTCTAGCAATTTCAGCAACACCATCGTCTTTCGTAACCTCTTCTTCGAGCCTTTGTGAGCAAGATCACAAGCTTGGTCTTGCAATGATAGCACAGCATGGTGCCTAGGTCGTCGGGGCAGTGCATCCCCGATAAGCTTATCGCTAATGTGAATCTATTTCGTGTGCGGCAGTCTACTATTGTGGCTATTCAATGATATATTATCCCATATCGGCTGGTACCCTAGTGGGCGGATTTCGATGTTGTTCACCGCTAGCGAGAGCATGATGGAAAAACGACAATGAGTTTGCATGCGGGTTTAGATAAGAATTTTGAAGTTTTTGACCTACTAGTAGTTCCCCATTGTTTAAGGGTTTTCTTTGCATATGTGGGTTTGACTACCCATTATCTATTGTAAACGATGTTCTCTTTGTCTAATATAAAAATATCTCGATTATTAAGATTAGATAGGTGATGATCTGTACATGCCGGCCATCATTTTGTTCCCGCCATTCCATTCCGCTTGAAAAAAATAACGTGGACCAGCTCCTCGATTGTACGTGAAAAGAATCAGGGTCAACTCGTAGGTCGAGCTCTAATGGATAGATTAGAATGCAATGGTAATCTTATTGGGACAGGGTAGTATACCATCAAGAGACCTGCACATACATTAGAATAGCATATCATGTAATGTTGTACGAAGAGGATCTCACCTCAGCGATGTACATGGTGGCTGGCGGCTGGCTCGTGTCTTGGTTTTCCTCAAATCCAGCTCCTGTAGTTCTAGCTCACCCACAAGGGATTGGCCTCATGGGCCAACTTAACGTTTCAACACTCCTCCTTAAAGTGGGTGGCAGATATCTATCAACTTCATCTTCCCACATGCCAAGTGAGAATCCTTGATTCCTAATCCCTATTCCCTTTGTCAAGCCACCTCCAAAGTGATTCCCAGCCAGAGCAAACATGAGTAGGGTTGATGATCTTAACATCAAGTTTCTCCTTAATAAATAAGCAATCAATTTCCACATGTTTTGTCCTATCATGTTAAACTGGGTTATTTAAAATACTTATAGTTGGCTGATTGTCACACAACATTCTCAAGGGTCCCTTTCTCAGAAGTTTCAACTCACTCAGGACTGCACCCATACCATCTCACTCAACTCTTAAGATAGGGTTGTATACTCAGCTTCCGTTGTTGATCTAGACAAAACTCTCTATTTCTTTCTTCTCCATGACATCAAATTTCCTCCCACAAACACACAATAGTCTGACATTGATCTTCTATCATCTTAACAACCGGCCCAATCAGAATCACTATAGCCATCCACCCCGTGAGGTCGACTCTTTACAAACCACAACCCGTTTCCCGGAGTTCCTTCAAGTATCGCATGATTCTGTGCGCTATATCAAGACGCCTAATTAAAATGAAATTAAATGCAATGGAGTCATCGCCTAGGATAGAATATTCCCTGCAAAAGAATCTATTATACATCAAATATTGGGAAAATAGATGGAGAACTTTCGGACATATTGCAATTGTTAACGAATCATGGCCATGTAAGAAACATGTCACAATGAGTGGTTTTGCCAAATATTACATGTGTTCATTTACAATAATGGTCCATCATGCATGGGATATAACTATGCTTAATTGTTGGATATCTAGAACAAGCAATTAACTATTGTACACGGCAACAAGTGTTGTGAAATATAGCAAGTTTCTTCACTCATCAAATTTCATGTCCACGGTATCTAGAGGCACCTAGCATGAAGATAGACATTGGTCTATGTTTCTTATAATACACTCTTCACATCGCATGTATGGTTTTGCATATTCGTTAACAATGAGACATACGCTTAACACGCCATAACCATCCTAACAATGAAACGACACGCTGCCCAACCCATCTCAGTAAACAACAAATCGTATTTATCAAATATTTCCAATGCTTTTTTCACATGTTTGATGTGTCCATGTGTTCGTTGATGCAGGGAGGGGGGCTATGCTCCCCCCCACCGAACAATTAGAAAATATACAGTGAGCAAGATGAATGTCGTATGATATAGGGAAGAGAAAATTTGTGTTCATACAATTCATGTATCTTTTCTTAAACTGCAGTATAGCTAGGGATCTTCCGTGCAACCATACTTTATATTGTTGTTTAAAAAAGTGCAATTTATTCTTTGCAGAAATTGTCAGATCGTTTGCCTAAGAATGATCTACTGGTGGGTATACTTCCATCAAACCATACCTATTTTTTTACACAACCTAACTGCAAAAGGTGGCCATTGATTATTTGTAGTGAACACACACTACCATGTGGAGTTTGTAGGCAACTAACCTCGACGGAGTTTCCTGGCTTACAACCCTGTCATCGAGACTGGCCAGATTCCCTCTCAGCGCCTCCACCTCTACCGACCATTGTACTAACAGTTTGCCACCATGATCAAGCCAGATCTTCGTTGGAATTTCCTAACAGTGTCTCATAGATATGTCAATTTAATTAACTTAGATCAACTTGCAAATTTACTAAAGAAAACTATATGCTTCGAAATTCGGTTCAACCTAAGTGAGCTTTTATTTGATGATATGGACAACTAATAATTATGTATGCATGGTTACCTGAATTCCAGTCCACCCCTTGGCCAAATCGTCGTTGATAGCGTCAAACGGCTAGCGCCACAAAATAGGATGATGCTTCGCTGGGTGGTAAACGGTTTTTGAAGCATAAAAGTTCCCGTAGTCATACTCGTACAAGGTGTCAGTGGCAGAGCTATGTGTAGCTCAGGGGGCCACCGCCCCCCCCCCCCCCCCCCCCCCCCCCCCCCCCCCCCCCGCGAAATTTATCAAGAATGGCCGAGTCATTTCTACAAAAAAAAATTGCCCACCTATTACCCCGTCTTCCGAGATAGCATGCTGCATCGGCTGGTTTGTCTACAAAGTAGTCATCTTTACTATTAAATCTGGCTTGGTGAATGCCTGGTGTTACACGTCTAACAAATTACAAAGCAAATGCCATCGCCGACAAATTTTGGCCAATCCTAAGCGTGCGTCCCATAATTCTCTCGCCTTCCCATATCCGCGCAGGCTAAAAACGTGGGTGCCAAAAAACAACTTTTTATTCACGTGAAGTCTGAGTTCAAATCCCAGGTTTGACGCTGGTGTTTCTCATTTACGCGGAATATTCTTCAGTGGGAGGCGACGTTCCCGTCGACAGCGAGGCGCCTGTGATGACTTCGTCAATCTCAAGACTCAATCCGCCGGCTCAGTCTCTCGGAGGTGCTCATAGGGGTAGGGTGTGCGTGTGTGCGTTCATAGGGGTGAGTGTATGCGCGTATATGTGAGCGTCTGCGTTGTACTGTGTTTCGCAAAAAAAAAAAAAACCGTTCTCATTCCATGATCGCATTTCCTATAATTGGGGAAATTAATCTTATCTTAATAATCCTCAGCTAACAAATCCCCGTTATATGAGCAAAGAACAAAACGTCGTAGAAGAAAATCGAAGGGATTATTGTTCAGCCTCGGCGCGCGGTGTGGGAGGATCGATCGAGATGGATTATCATCACCGAAGGGCACTGCCATTGGCGCATGAGCCACCTACACACAAGACACGCAATGAGGACCTCTTGCGACCTCGCCCCGGACGGCTAACATTCAAGCAAGAGCCCAGGCATGCCGCGTTGGCTACGCCAGCGGGTGACTCGCCGCCGCGCTCGCTATTGTTGGTGGTCGCTCTGACGTCACCATCAACTGGTCCAGCGGGATGCACCAGACGTGCCGGGGCGCAGGCCAGCGGATTCTGCTACGTCAAAGTCATCGTGCATGCCATGTAGGAGCTTCTGAAGCGCTTCAGCCAGGTACTTGCACGGGCTGCTCATGGCGTTCATGGAGAAAGTCATGCAGGCGTCGCGTTTGACCCGGACACTACAGGAATGGCCACCTATGCCGACGGCCTTTTGCCGTCGGCACAGGGCTTTTTTACTGTCGGCATAGGTCCGTCGGCATAGGTGCCCGTAGGCATAGCCTAGAAACCCGTCGGCACAGGTCTAGCCGTCGGCATAGGCTATGCCGACGGCAAAGCCGTCGGCACAGAGCCGTCGGCATATGTTTTCAAAATTATTTTTTTCATTTTTTTTTAAAATAATTTTTTTCATTTTTTTAAAATTTCTAATTTATGTTTTTTTAATTTTGAAATTTCCAACTTAGCCACACACAATTTCTAATTACATATTAGACACTTAATCTCAGGTCAAAGTACTTATCTCAGTCAAACTTCCCGTTCGGTCACCCATCCTCAGATTGCTCCTGCCCAAGCACGCTTAACTTTTGAGTTCCTCCTAAATTAGCTTCCAAATGAGATGTTAGAACTTACTGATGTTATTATTCTATCGAACATATTAACCACTGGGTCATGATGTTACACTTTTATTGTCTAAATTTTAAAAATTTATTTGAATAAATAACAATGATTATGTAATAATAATATTTGAATAAATAACAATAAAATTTATTTTACTTTATTTTCTCCTTTTTACATTTAATATGCAATATTTCATATCTTCAAATCCGTAAATCAAAATTTAATAAATAAAATGTCTAAATCGTTCAGAAAAATGAGAGGAATCCAAATATGGCATCCATAACATCTTTTTCATCATGCATATGACTTTTTGTAACATATTTTTGGTATTTCCTTAATAAAAAAAGTTATTTTTACACTTAAAAAATGAAAAATGATGTTTATAAAATTATTTTTAAAATTATTTTTGGCAACAATGTTTGTCATACCAAGACACACCTATGTGTCAAATATGGGCACATTATCACAAACTATGGCACGGGGATGATCATATCTAGGTCATTTGACTCGAAACTTATACATGTTTATAGATGATTGACCTTTTTGTGAAAAAGTTTTGTGGAAATTTTGTCAAAACTCAATTTTATCATTTTCCCTAGCAACTAGTACACATATAAGGACTCCATGCCAAAGGATTTGTTTTTTTAAGTATTTTTTCACTTTCTTTTATTTTTTTCAAAAAATGGTCAAAATGGCCGTCGTGCGTATTCATCTAAAGGGGTCGCATTTTTTAAAACCATCGATGGTTCTGTGATATAACCACTATTGTTGTATCTTAAAATGATTTTTGTAAAATTTTCAGAGTAAACTATCACACACTTGTAGTTTAAAATTGAATTATTTTCGGAAAATAGACATAAAGTCATTTAATTAGGCGAAATTAGTTAGAAACCGAGAAAATTCATAATATTTCTGGATTGTCCATCAAATATGATATACTTTGTGTGGAAATTGGATGGGTGCCATTTTGCACCATATTTGTTTTACTTGCTTCACAAAAAATGTCATTTTTTGCAATAAAAAAATAAAAAATAATATTTATAAACATAATTTGAAAAAACTTAGTTCTACAACATTGTTTGTCATACCAAGACACACCTATGTGTCAAATATGGGCACATTATCACAAACTATGGCACGGGGATGATCATATCTAGGTCATTTGGCTCGAAACTTATACATGTTTATAGATGATTGACCTTTTTGTGAAGAAGTTTTGTGGAATTTTTTTCAAAACTCAAGTTTATCATTTTCCCTAGCAACTAGTACACATATAAGGACTCCATGCCAAAGGATTTGTTTTTTTAAGTATTTTTTCACTTTCTTTTATTTTTTTCAAAAAACGGTCAAAATGGCCGTCGTGCGTATTCATCTAAAGGGGTCGCATTTTTTAAAACCATCGATGGTTCTGTGATATAACCACTATTGTTGCATCTTAAAATGATTTTTGTAAAATTTTCGGAGTAAACTATCACACACTTGTAGTTCAAAATTGAATTACTTTCGGAAAATAGACATAAAGTCATTTAAGTAGGCGAAATTAGTTAGAAACCGAGAAAATTCATAATATTTCTGGATTGTCCATCAAATATGATCTACTTTGTGTGGAAATTGGATGGGTGCCATTTTGCACCATATTTGTTGTACTTGCTTCACAAAAAATGTCATTTTTTACAATTAAGAAATGAAAAATGATATTTATAAACATAATTTGAAAAAACTTAGTTCTGCAACATTGTTTGTCATAACAAGACAAACCTATGTGTCAAATATGGACACATTATCACAAACTATGGTACATAGATGATCATATCTAGGTTATTTGACTCGAAACTTATACATGTTTATAGATGATTGATCTTTTTGTGAAGAAGTTTTGTGGAATTTTTTTCAAAACTCAAATTTATCATTTTCCCTAGCAACTAGTACACATATAAGGAGTCCATGCCAAAGGATTTATTTTTTTGGGTATTTTTTCACATTCTTTTATTTTTTTGAAAAAATGGTCAAAATAGACCCGTGGCATAATTTGTTGCAAAAAGTCATATGCATGATGAAAAAGATGATATGGATGTCATATTTGGATTCCTCTCATTTTTCTAATCAATTTAGACATTTTATTTGTTAAATTTTGATTTATAGATTTAAAGATATGAATTATTTCATATTAAACGAAAACAGAAAAAAAAACATAGCTATGCCTACGGCTTTGCCGTCGGCATAGCCGTCGGCATAGCCTTTTGAACCTATGCCTACGGCTTTGCCGTCGGCATAGACCCTGTGCCGACGGCCGCGTCGATGGACATTCCTCGTCGGAGCCTATGCCGACGGCCCCGACAGCATAGAGTCCGGCCGTCGGCATAGCTCGCCATTCCTGTAGTGGGACGCCGTCGTGCGGTGCCGACTTGCTCGACATGCTCGGCGGGTTCAACCTGTCCGTGGGATGCTAGGCCTCCTCCGCCACTTGACCGAACACTCCTCCAGGTCTCTAATTCAGCCCTTGATATCCTCGACCAACGGTCCATGCATGGACGGATGGACCTGTCACCTGTCCTTCTCCTCACTCATCATGTCCTTCTCCTCACTAAACCTGGGAATAGTTTGAAAACTGGGCCAAACCTTAACTGAACCCGCACGAGCGAACTTGGTAACCCAACTTCAACTAAACCCATTCAATGGTCACGTCAGCCAAACCAAAACCGAACTGTCTTGATTTTCAACCCAAACTAAACTCCATCTGTGAGTTGAAACCATTCACTGAAATGGGTTAGAAACTATTCGAGCAAATGGGTTTACGCTAGATGGTGCTGTGTTGGCTCCGGCCGGCGAGTAATCATAACGAAGTACGTACGTAACAAGCTACAGCTAGCTAGCTAGCTAGATGGTGTTGGCTCCAGCGAGAGAGGGTCCCCTGTCAGTCGTGACGACGTCGTGTACACGGACCGATCCAGCTTGGACTATTTCCTACAAAATTTCAAAATCTATACGGTACGTATACGTGCATCATGATGATGTCATGGTGACATCATGATGTATGTATACACCTTGCGTACGTGACAACAACATGGTCGCCGCGCTTCGTGCGGACGGCATGGCGAACTAATCCAAATAACTGGTTCTAAACTTTAGTTTCTAACTATTAGGAACTGAATTAAATAGACCCAGACCTGACCATACCTAACTCTTTCCTTGAGAAACCCAAACCAAACTAAACCTGTAACACGCTACGCCCATTCTAACCCAAACCAATTAAGATCAGAGCACAGAACCAAACCATTTGACCCGGTTAATCCAAACCCATTCCCAGATTTACTCCTCACTCATCATGGTTTTTCTATTATATTGTTCGACGCAAATTTGTACAAAGCTATGACATATTGAGATGTGCGACATATGAGAGCAGGCAGCTTCTTATTCCTTTAATCAGCTAGCAATTCATTTGATCAGCTAGCAAGCCCTTGCATTGATCGATTCACGTGCATGCATGGAGCTGGCCAAATGAACGAATCCATCAGCTAGCCTCGCATGGACGTCAGTTAAGGTAGCCAGCAACAAGCACCTGTACGTGGGTCAGCTCATGCCTATACGTACGTATACATGATCGAATACATGAATGGGTGCAGTCCCGGCAGCTCGCTGGTCGATCACGTTCATGGGTCATCTGTCACGACTAACAACATATTTTTGTTTTGCCAATTTTGTTATTGATCTATCGACGCAGAAGGGATCGCCAGCGTTTCTTCCGCTTAAAGATCGCGAGGTCAGCCGGTAGGATAAGAAGATATGCTCGCGCTGAAGCCGAAGATCACGTATCTCATCTGACGCTCACGCGGCCGGGCGTCGCTATCCTCTCACCCTCGCTGCCTATAAAAGACACACACCCGGAGGCACAATGGAAGAGGCACACAGGCACACAGAGCCGGAGGGAAGAGGAGACGCAGAGCTCTCTCACCGGAAGGCAAACATCACACATCCATCCATCGATCTCTCAGCAGCCTCATACACACACAACTTTCAGTCCAGAACCCATCCATTCAACCTCATACACTAGCTCATCAACACCACCAAATACACACACAAGGAGAACGCAGCGGGGAAGTAGGCCATGGAGACGGCGTCGGCGATCGTCAATGGTGAGAACCACGGTTGAATCTCCTTCTCTTTCTCTCTCCTTCTCTCGTACACATGCATCTTCTACTCGCGACGCTTCGAGCCGGCGGCACGTCGACATGACCGGCGAACTGTCGGCGCCGGCGAACGACCTGGAGTCACCTTCATCTTCAGTGGGGCGGCCAGCAAGCAGCACGGCGCCATCTCCAACACCATGAAGACAATGTCACGACGGCCGGCGCACGACCTGGAGTCACCTTCATCTTCAGTGGGGCGGCCGGCGAGCAGCACGGTGCCATCTCCAACCATGTCACGATGGCTGGCAGCACGGCCTGGCATCATCGGCATCATCAGCGGGGTGGCCGGCGAGTAGCACGGTGCCATCTCCCAACACCATGAAGACGACGTCGCGACAGCCGGCACAAATCTTCGTGACGGCGGGGCGGCGGGGCGGCCGGGTATTACTCGCAAAAAATTTATTAACGCGCTTGTCAAATTCCTTGCTTGCTGCGTGAACGATTCCTGTTAAGATAATTTACATTCCTGCTGGGACCTTTTTCGAATTTTGTAGGACGACATTTTCGTACCTGTGTTTTGACAGAGAAAAGAGCGTGGATATTATCAGCGTTAAAGAACAGTGTCGATTAATTGTGCCTAAAAAAGTGATCGGGTCATAAATATTTAATGATGGAGGAACAGATGCGCCTTTAATTAATTGATTAGTTTTATTGTAGCTATGAAATGTGATCTCTTCCTTAGGCTTCGTTCGGTTGCATGTGGTTAAATCCCCTAGTGGACCCAACCCCTGCGTGGATTGGGTGAACCCGACTCACCCCAATCCCACTACCCCGCGCGCGCACATTTCCTACCGATCCCTACTGTTTAGCGCCGTTCGGTTAATCCCTGCACAAACAGCAAGAGACAGCTAAGCATTATCTGCCGCAGCCGATAGAATGTAGCACATCAGCGATCATCTGCATACATCAACTTCTTCTTCTTCTTCTTCAAAACATTTCTCCGATCTTCAGTTTCATCCATGTCTCTCTCTGTGTTTCAGATATGTGTGCTGCGCCGGGTACATGCCATGCAGCGGGAGGTGTGGTGAGAGCAGATGCCCGGAACTATGCCTTGCAACAGAGGTGCGTGTGTGATCTACATCTTTTCCTCTTAGTTTCCTCTTAAATTTCAGCTCTTCTCAACGGATACTCTACCGATTAATTTGCAGGTGTTCCTCTGTTTCGGCAGCTCAGTTGCTTCGACCAGGTTCCTGCTGCAGGACGAGTTCAACATCCAGACGACCCAGTGCGACAACTGCATCATCGTACTCACTACCTCCTTTCCGATCACCAAAATTTCCACAACTGTTATTTCAGAACCCTGAAACTGATCACACTAACCTCAAAACCGGATCTGGTTACTGTTTGCAGAGTTTCATGTTCCTCCTCAAGAAGCTGGCCTGCATCTGCTCCCTTGTCGCCTGCATCGTCGGCAACCAGGAGCTCTCCAAGGCATCGCAGGCGATATCCTGTTTATCTGACATGGTCTACTGGACGTAAGACACTCTTCCCCGGATCATCTTGCAAAATGTTGTCTCGGAACTGAAAGAGACACGTCTAATTGGCCTCTCTGAATTTGCGCAGGGTCTGCTCCTGTATGCAGGTAATGACACACAAGCTTACTTCACTGAACAATTGAAGTTTTCTTTTTGTTGGCAATGATTCTAACGCATGGCGATTGGTGACCGATAAATCTGTGCTGGAACTTCAGACGCAGCACAAGGTGGAGATGGACAAGAGGGACGGCAAGCTAGGCTACATCGCAATGGCGGTTCCTCCAATGCAGCAGATGTGGCGCATCAACCACTAGGTGCCGCCTAAGGTCGGCCGGCATACTACATGTAGCTGGGTTGCTGTTGGAGGAACGGAAGTAACTTTTTCCACGCGCCACTAATAGCGTGCTAGTGAAACAATCTCTTATAATATTCGATGATATAAACTTTAAATTTTCCTCTCCGACTATGGTTCTTTCATCATGTTCCAACTGTTTTTATTTTTATTTTTGTGTTTCCCACTCGCAATAAGTGAAAGTACCTAATTTTGTTTTCACCCTCTTGGACATTCTTAACTTTGGTGTGACATCCTAACTCATGGCTTAATAGGATTGATAGAATACTCATATCAACAATGTGCATCTTCCTTTTCCGGAAGTTCATCTAGATAAAATACCGATGTTAAGCGTGCTTGGTTCAGGGCAATATTGGGATAGGTGGTCGACTGAGAGGTTCTTACTACGTATGCATGAGTGAGAACAAAGTGCGCGGAAAAGACTAGTATTGATCTTTGAAGCTACTCTAGAGATTCTAGAGAGCTGTTAGGGGTAACAGTCGCCAGCCCAGGAGTGCCCAGGGTGTTACACTTAGCCCGTTGGACCCACACTTACATTCCACATAAGTGTGGTAAGTTTGTCATTTGCAGTTCTCAATGTAGCCTGTCCGGTTGTATTAAGAGGGACACTTTCAACTTTTGAATTAAGCGCTGATCGCTATAAGCCCCTCTTTTTCTTTTTCATATTACCACTTTGATTTTTTGCCCAATTTTTAAGAAAGCGTCTAAGATGTCTAATCTTGTGTTGTCATCTTGCAATTGGGGTATCACGAGTGGATATAGCCTCCCATTCGCCTGCCACCATTTTAAAAATCCATCCCGTCAAAGTCAGGATAATTCAAAAGAGAAACATGGCGTATTTCCGAAATGATCTTGAATACCTGAATAAATTAGCAAAAGCATATGATCTGATTTTGATCTAGGGAAATTTTTGTTCCCATTCTACGTATGTAAGAACTTGATGTTAGCACAACCGGATTGATGTGTCCTTCCCTGCTTATCAGTGAATTGACCTGATGTCAGTCTTGCATCCTTCGTTGATCCACGTTGGCCGCCGCTTGGGAGCAGCTTTCATCTTCTACCACCAACTTTGTGGAGGACTCGCTGGGAGAGTGGATATTTGAGATAAGGAAATGGCGCCCATCAAGTTGTTGTCAGTGACGCCTGAGCGGGGCATGCCCAACTGTCTTCTCTCCATTACCACCTTAGATTCACCAGAATATAGTGCCATAGAATGGGTCTCCAGCTGGAGGTTATTTAAGGAATCGACATATCCAAAGCATCACCGCTATATCTCATCTCTTTTGGGTCCGTGGCTGGAATTGGAGCTGAAAATTGTTGATCAGAATCTGTCGACCAGCAATACACGAAAGCCGCACAGGAACCCGACCTTTATCGATACTTCTTATAAAACAATACCCACTCAATTAATGTTTCTATCTTAACATGCCAGGTAGCCACATCACTTACTCCTTTTACTAACAAATTTTCCACATCATCCATTTTTTGTGGTTCGATTGATAAGATCGCACCATCCCGCTATGTAATGATATAATTAAATCATGTGTAAGGACTAGGGAGCACCGTAATTAGTTCTAAAAATATTATGTAGCAACATCCATGGCAATTCCATGCAAATCATCCACATCATCTTTTTTTCAGCCCGTTGATTTCACCTTATCTACATAAATCGGGTGTGCTCTGATAACGACCTTGCAATTTTCGTGACGGCGAGTAGCACGGTGCCATCTCCCAACACCATGAAGACGACGTCGCGACAGCCGGCACAAATCTTCGTGACGGCGGGGCGGCCGTCGTGCAGCACGGCGCCACTTCACAACCGCGACGACGTCGACTTCAGTGGGGCGGCCGGCGTGCAGCTCCGCGACGACGGCGTCATCTCCATCACTCCACGATGATGGCACTCACGCTAGGCGCTTGGAGCGTCACTTCACCGCTGGACGCCTGGCGTAGACTTGGACGGTCTCATCTTCATCGATCCGGCTTTGACGCCGGGAGGTCGCCGACGGCAGGCTCGGCACTCAGCGGCTAGTCTGCCATACCAGATCGAGGACGTACATGCATGCACACACTCTGCGAGTACGAGTCCATGCATGAGATGCGTGGACTCAACGTCACGGGCATGCATGCATTGGCTAACAAGCCTTACCTGCTTTTTAGCACATGGACATGGCTGATGCATGCGTGCCCATCTCACGCCTGGTGTACGTATGCGTACGAGCATGTGTACATGGATGAGGACATTGGCCAGCTAGCGGACGCCCGTACATCATCCACGGCGCCAGGAGTACTTCGGCGACACTCGAGACATCCGGCGTGCCTCCGTTGCCATGCTCGTCGTTCAATATTCACACGTTTCTACGATCGTCATAAAACACGATGCCAACCCTTGCTCGTCAGTTCGTCGCCACCAACCTGAGAGCTCGCTAAGGCGGGGCGACAGTCGCATCCTGCTCCACGCGGAGGCAGCGGGCGACCATCAAGGCGAGGCAAGACGACGCCTTCGACACCACTCCTCCACGAGCCTGTGAGACGGCGTCCTTGTCTACGCCAATGGCCATGAATTTGGCGTTGTGCCAAGACGAGGCGCTGACCACATCGGCATGCTGACTCATGCGCGTGCGTCGGTGTCACACCGACGCCGATCTCCACCAACAACTTACTCCCGCGAGGCATACCCCTTGCGCACCCCGACGACGGCACTGGTCGTCAAGATGTCCCAGCTGAGCGGACCCATGCTACCTCAACTCCAACTACATCATCGCCGTCAAGACTGACGAGGCATGACGGCGAGGGCGGGTGTGGCCGGAGCTAAGGCCACGCTTCTTGTGGCGCGTGTACCGACGAGGACACGGACTCTGCTGCCGCCCACACACACACCCACCACACTATGCATGGAGGACGTGAAGCAAAGACGACGAAGACGACCACACGGCTTAATCGGAGGTGTCTCACGGCGTAACCCGCGGGAATAATTAACCGGGTGTCTTCCGAGGCCCCGGGAATCAGTAGATCACAATCGCCATAGTCAAGTTGGCCACCCTATCGGGCCACGGAGCGCTTTGTATCAGGGATCTTGTACTTTGTTTCTCCAAGAGAGATTAATAAAATACATGCTTCCCTACTTGTTTCTTTTTCTTGTGTACTACGGTACACTGGCACGCCCGCATTCCTTTTCTTTTACCCGGCGCATGAGAGAAACACGCTTCCATACTTCCCCGGAGTAGCCACGACGCTAGTTGTTTTTCTCGTGTCAAACATATATTACTGTAGAAATGTAATTGCCGTATGAAAAGGATGCAATATGGTTGAATAAGGCAACCGCAATTGCCATGAACTTTTTAGTATCCTAGCATTGGTAAAGTATTTTACTCATTCTTTTCGAGAACTAAGCATTTCTCTATTTAATAAAGTTATCAACAATTATAGTATTCTATAGAGATACTATGAAAATAATTTAATGGTGTATGTAATATGATCGATTTGACATTGTAGAAGTTGATAGTTTCCCTATAATTTTGGTCAAACTTTAGATGATTTGACTTGTGACAAATTTTGTATGCCCTTTTTACAGAACGGAGGGAGTACATAGAACATTGAATTATAGATTTTTATCTAATTACGTATTTGAAAAAATAGAATCTTGTTAATTTTGGAATACCATGTGCTATCTTTTTATATACATGTTAGTTTTGATGTATACTATGTTCACATATACAATACTTTCTTTTTTGAAATCCCGTAGCAACACGTGGGCATTCAGCTAGTAAACATTAGTTGTGTCATCATTTTCTCACGAAGGTTTCACATAGGTGGTACTATTTGGACGTACACAAGTTCTTTGGTCAGATTATTGATGATCACCTTGAAAGTGATTTTAGAAAATAGTGAAGCTAAAGACAAAATTATTCGGAGTGTAACAGTAACCGTGTTGTGCGTGTTCTCAAATAGGCTGCCACCATTTCTGCTTTTATCATTTGTTTTTGAGAATATAAAATGGGTTGCTAAACACCAGGCCTTGTTGTGGAACAAATCGCAAGGTGGACCCTATGGTGTGCGTTCCATCAAATTTCCCCTTTTTTTCCGAGCTGATCCTTTCTCTTTTCCTTTGGGCCAGCATTATTTGTTTTGTTCCGTGGGAGGTTTGGATCCCGGTGGCTTATTTGGGCCTGGCCCACCGGTCCAAACCAGAGTTGATCCTTGTCTCTGACTTTGTTTCATCTAAGAAAAAATGTTGTGCATAATGTGCTTATGTAGGTAGGAGAAAAAACAGACGTGATTCGTAGACCCCAGTTGTCAACACGACATTTTGTTGTTGTTGAGAATTCAGCACGATCAAATCACGTCAATACAACTTTTGTCGCAGATAAAATCCAGGACAAAAGTATGAAAGAACACTACCAGAAAGTTTTGCTCGACCAACATGAAAGTCACCTCCGATATAGTAGCTGCATAGTACTCACCGTACCATCATACTATAATAGTCCTGTGCATATAACTGGTACGCCATATCTCCATTTTCCAACTATTTTTTTTTTGCGAGGAAACAGACAACCATTAAAACAAGCCTATTACAGAAAGGACCTCCACGAAAGAAGAAAATACACCCAAGTCCAGCTTCTGCACTGCGTTGACGCCGACGAAGACCAGATCGCACCGATGGCGCGCCGCCGCCGCATCGCCACACTCCTTGGATCGGCCGATGTCCCCAGACGGACGGGAAGTCTTCGGAACTCGAACCCCGTAGGGCCTCCAACCTGCTCCACCAGCAGCAACGCGAGCTTGCTTCAACACGGCCTGCTTCGATACCTTCAAAACCGGAGACGCCGCCAACGATCTCCGGCGCGGGGAAGTCGCCCACGACAGCTTCCCAGGGCTGCGAGCGCGACGAGGGATGCGGACCCACATCGGAACTCCACCGGAGCGCCGACATCGAGGAGGAAGAACCGCACCTGCAAAACAGAAACTCGGCAGCGCCGCCACCCTCCCGACGCCGCCGTCTGCACACCTAAGCCACTCTACGCTATGTACACACCGCGAATCGGAGTTCCCCCGTCCTCCCGCCGCCGGAGCGGCCGCCGGAGGGCGGGGAAACCGCTGATTCGGCGGCGGCGAGGTGAGGAGCTCGGTTTCGCCCAAAAACGCCTTCTCTCAACTGTAGACGGGAGAGGATAAGGCTCCAAGGTGCCCTTTAGGCAGATTCATTTTCCAACTATTAAGATTACTGATAACTGATAAGTCAACCTATCTGAAAAAAAAATCGTCTAATCTATCTGAATTCCATCCATTTCTTCCTGAAAAAACAAATTTACTCGTTTCATTTCTCGTACTATAAATTTACCGTGTATTTCCTTGTAATAAACTGAAAATACTACACTTTATCACGAAGCCCTTTTCTGAAATGAACTGGCTCTCTTAAAATGGAAAGAGCCAGCAGAAAGTGTGAGCGGATAGGATGACAGCTCGTAGCACATTTTGAAGTTATCGATCAATCCAGTTCCCGGTATATGCAGTAACCGTTTAGGGCACGAGCAGAGGGGGCAGTGGTATGTTGTGGTCTCAGCCTCCACCTAAGAAAACAAAATTATGAGGCCACCGTATAGAAAATTTGCATCCAATAGAGGCATCATCTTTTATGGACCTCATATTCTCTTTACACTACCTGCTTTTTTCTCTTGTGGCCATTCACGGGTCGTTGTATTTCTCTCTCTCTTCCTTTCCTCGTTTCTTTTCAGCTTTTTTCGAGCGATTTCTGACGAGCAAGCAGGATCTTCTGCAGGAGGTGGTTTTGCTCTGCAAGCTACCGTGTTTTTGCTTCCCTCCTCCACGGCAGCTGCGCCTCTGACGTGGACCTGCGGGGCAGTGGTCCACGCTGGAGCGTTGGCCATGCCCTTAGTCCCCCGATCTGGGCGGAGTCCGGTGGGCAGACAGGGGCTGAAGTGGCTGGACACGCACGAGTCGAGCAGCTCAATGACCGGCGGGAGCGTCAGCGTCAGGCACGCTCTGCCTGTCAATCGCGTTCAGGGCTTCCTCCATCTCCAGATAGCACCTGCTCTATCAGTCTCATCCTCCACCATTGCGCCGCCGGCCGCGCGCTTGGCGGTGGTCAGCAGCAGCTCGTAGCAGACGACGTAGTGGCCGGGTATCCGCTCGGTGCACGCGCCGCTGGTGTACTCCGCCACGGACGCTCCGCGCGGGCGGAGATGCAGCAGCGCCGCTGCGACCTCCACCGCGCGTTGGAGCTCGGCCTCGTCGGTCTTGTCGAAGTCCACGGAGAGCACCACGTTCCTGCGCGCTGCCCGGCGTTTTTGTCTCCGACATGACGAGGAAGAAGATCTCCTTGTCGCCTCTGGGATATCTGCACACAACATCAGCGTCGTTAGTCATTTGTGCATATATTTACCCTAGTCCGGCACGATCCTGGAGTGAACAAAAAATACAAAACGCCGGCCAGTTTTGGTATATAGCTATAGCACGCAGCCAAAGCACCTGCCCTGGCTCTCATTCTCCCAAGCCATGGGATGCGAGCACGCATAGCAGTCATGTGGAACAAATCTTGGGGCTACTTGACAAAACAAAACAAACGAAAGACAAGAAACAAGACTAGATCTGTTTCCTCGTGAAAAACAAGACTTGGCCTGCAAAACCTCCCTAATTTAAGCATCCCCACTAATCATTTCTCGTGTGGATTTTACTGCATTTGGCACTTACGGCATTACGCTCACAAGCCACAGCTTACGACACCCATCCGGCGGATTCTTGTTGCAGACACTAGGGACGCGTATGTTCGTAGTAAGTTCTCACTTTCCAAACCATTCTTCCGGATGGCTGACGAGGACTGTCACCAAAGCGCGCCTATATTAAGCGACCAGCCATCGCCCATTCGCCATTGGTACCTAGCTACCTAGGTACAGCGTGAAGACAATCACGGGAGGCCGCGAGAGCTTGATCGAGCGGCCGAGTGCGCGCGGCGTCGATCGAGATGACGACATCGGAGGAGTACATGGACAAGGCGCAGCTCCGGCAGAGCTACCGCAACGTCTGGCACACCGACCTCACCAACGCTACACAGGCAGATTTCCCATGTGTGTATCCTGCCAACTCGTGATGTGCCTCAACCTTCCAGTCTATTTTGGGTTCTTAATTTCGTCAGACTGGTCTGATCTTGATGTGATCATTTTTTTTTTCGTGCAGACTGCTGTCTGTCGCTGTGGTGGTGAGTGGGCATTCTTTCCATTGTCTGAACCCCTGGTGTTCAAGCTCTCTGTTGCCAAATCAAATCCTAACTGTAAATCTGCTCTTGGCTTCTTTGCACTTTGCAGTGGCCCATGCGTCTCCTACATGCTTCGCAGGCGTGCTCTCTACAACATGTCAACGTAAAGTTCCCTGAAACATTCCTCTTCTTCTTCTTCTTCAAAACATTTCTCCGATCTTCAGTTTCATCCATGTCTCCCTCTGTGTTTCAGATATGTGTGCTGCGCCGGGTACATGCCATGCAGCGGGAGGTGTGGTGAGAGCAGATGCCCGGAACTATGCCTTGCAACAGAGGTGCGTGTGTGATCTACATCTTTTCCTCTTAGTTTCCTCTTAAATTTCAGCTCTTCTCAACGGATACTCTACCGATTAATTTGCAGGTGTTCCTCTGTTTCGGCAGCTCAGTTGCTTCGACCAGGTTCCTGCTGCAGGACGAGTTCAACATCCAGACGACCCAGTGCGACAACTGCATCATCGTACTCACTACCTCCTTTCCGATCACCAAAATTTCCACAACTGTTATTTCAGAACCCTGAAACTGATCACACTAACCTCAAAACCGGATCTGGTTACTGTTTGCAGAGTTTCATGTTCCTCCTCAAGAAGCTGGCCTGCATCTGCTCCCTTGTCGCCTGCATCGTCGGCAACCAGGAGCTCTCCAAGGCATCGCAGGCGATATCCTGTTTATCTGACATGGTCTACTGGACGTAAGACACTCTTCCCCGGATCATCTTGCAAAATGTTGTCTCGGAACTGAAAGAGACACGTCTAATTGGCCTCTCTGAATTTGCGCACGGTCTGCTCCTGTATGCAGGTAATGGCACACTAGCTTACTTCACTGAACAATTGAAGTTTTCTTGTTTGTTGGCAATGATTCTAACGCATGGCGATTGGTGACCGATAAATCTGTGCTGGAACTTCAGACGCAGCACAAGGTGGAGATGGACAAGAGGGACGGCAAGCTAGGCGACATCGCAATGGCGGTTCCTCCAATGCAGCAGATGTGGCGCATCAACCACTAGGTGCCGCCTAAGGTCGGCCGGCATACTACATGTAGCTGGGTTGCTGTTGGAGGAACGGAAGTAACTTTTTCCACGCGCCACTAATAGCGTGCTAGTGAAACAATCTCTTATAATATTCGATGATATAAACTTTAAATTTTCCTCTCCGACTATGGTTCTTTCATCATGTTCCAACTGTTTTTATTTTTATTTTTGTGTTTCCCACTCGCAATAAGTGAAAGTACCTAATTTTGTTTTCACCCTCTTGGACATTCTTAACTTTGGTGTGACATCCTAACTCATGGCTTAATAGGATTGATAGAATACTCATATCAACAATGTGCATCTTCCTTTTCCGGAAGTTCATCTAGATAAAATACCGATGTTAAGCGTGCTTGGTTCAGGGCAATATTGGGATAGGTGGTCGACTGAGAGGTTCTTACTACGTATGCATGAGTGAGAACAAAGTGCGCGGAAAAGACTAGTATTGATCTTTGAAGCTACTCTAGAGATTCTAGAGAGCTGTTAGGGGTAACAGTCGCCAGCCCAGGAGTGCCCAGGGTGTTACACTTAGCCCGTTGGACCCACACTTACATTCCACATAAGTGTGGTAAGTTTGTCATTTGCAGTTCTCAATGTAGCCTGTCCGGTTGTATTAAGAGGGACACTTTCAACTTTTGAATTAAGCGCTGATCGCTATAAGCCCCTCTTTTTCTTTTTCATATTACCACTTTGATTTTTTGCCCAATTTTTAAGAAAGCGTCTAAGATGTCTAATCTTGTGTTGTTATCTTGCAATTGGGGTATCACGAGTGGATATAGCCTCCCATTCGCCTGCCACAATTTTAAAAATCCATCCCGTCAAAGTCAGGATAATTCAAAAGAGAAACATGGCGTATTTCCGAAATGATCTTGAATACCTGAATAAATTAGCAAAAGCATATGATCTGATTTTGATCTAGGGAAATTTTTGTTCCCATTCTACGTATGTAAGAACTTGATGTTAGCACAACCGGATTGATGTGTCCTTCCCTGCTTATCAGTGAATTGACCTGATGTCAGTCTTGCATCCTTCGTTGATCCACGTTGGCCGCCGCTTGGGAGCAGCTTTCATCTTCTACCACCAACTTTGTGGAGGACTCGCTGGGAGAGTGGATATTTGAGATAAGGAAATGGCGCCCATCAAGTTGTTGTCAGTGACGCCTGAGCGGGGCATGCCCAACTGTCTTCTCTCCATTACCACCTTAGATTCACCAGAATATAGTGCCATAGAATGGGTCTCCAGCTGGAGGTTATTTAAGGAATCGACATATCCAAAGCATCACCGCTATATCTCATCTCTTTTGGGTCCGTGGCTGGAATTGGAGCTGAAAATTGTTGATCAGAATCTGTCGACCAGCAATACACGAAAGCCGCACAGGAACCCGACCTTTATCGATACTTCTTATAAAACAATACCCACTCAATTAATGTTTCTATCTTAACATGCCAGGTAGCCACATCACTTACTCCTTTTACTAACAAATTTTCCACATCATCCATTTTTTGTCGTTCGATTGATAAGATCGCACCATCCCGCTATGTAATGATATAATTAAATCATGTGTAAGGACTAGGGAGCACCGTAATTAGTTTTGCCAACCAAGTGAACTTTCTTCGAAATTATGTGCGCTTCTATACGTAACCGTTCCAAAAGTTGTTTCTAAAAATATTATGTAGCAACATCCATGGCAATTCCATGCAAATCATCCACATCATCTTTTTTTCAGCCCGTTGATTTCACCTTATCTACATAAATCGGGTGTGCTCTGATAACGACCTTGCAATTTTAAAACACACATATATTTCATATCTATTAAATTTATCCTCTCGATTCCTTTGATCAACTAAATCTTGCATATTTATATAGACAACTTCAAGTTTCATGTATTTTATTAGATTTGTTAAGATATACCAAGTAATCTCTTTATTTAAAAAATTCAAAAAAAATATTTATAACTTTTGTAAAAAATCTAAAAACAATTATGCATGTTATCAATGATTATCCCACAATCGTGTAAAATCTCAATTGTAAATATTTTATATTCTAATCTACACAAAAATGATAAATGTGTAGATTTAAATGTACACACTTTCCATCTCCAAAATATACGAGACTTTGTCAATTTTGTAGCTCGGAATATAAACTATTTATAATTGAGATTTATCAGGGATACATCATTAATAACATGCAGGATTTTTCAGACATTTTTTAAACTTATAAATATGATTTTTGATTTTTTAATAGAGCATTGGAACTCGGAGCCAAAATGACTTTCTATAAAGAGAATATCGTTTCAATTAGATAATGTGTAAGTGAACCCCCACACACACGCACAAAAGTCTCGAAACAAAGCGGAAATAAAGCCATGATCGAAAGCTTCAATTTTTTAATTGTCGGGACGAGATTTGGACAAGACTTTTACTTGATCATTTTTATTTAAATCACAATTGCTGCACGATGGAGATCTTTCATTCGTACTCCCTCCCTCCCAAAATAGGATGCCTATAGGTTTTGGTTAAAGTCAAACTTTTAAAAGTTTGAACAATTAAATAGAAATATATATCAACATCTACTATACCACATCCACAACATATGAAACCATATTTCATGATGGTTCCCACTATATTGATTTGGAATTGTAAATTCCACACTTTTTTCTATATAGTTAGTCAAATTAAAAAAACTTTGATTTCAAGCAAAAATTATATATGCTTCCTATTTTGGGACGGAGGGAGTACGTGAATCAGGTTATTGGTCCTGGGGAGCGGCTGAGTTGTTTTTTTTCTTTTGGATTGAATGCCAAGTTTGTGCGTTGCCTTCCCTAGATGAAACCCCATCGGCCAACCTGGTCCGTTGGATCTTCTTAACCGGCAACGATTCACCCCGAGATCCTCGTAGTTTCCAGAGAGGTTTGCGCCCTGATCAGAAAAAAAAAGGAGGGCACACGAACTCGGACGACGGAGCTCCTGATAGACCGCCGCCGCCGTCGCCGTCGCCGCCGCCGCACGCCTCCACGCGAGGGAGCTTCTGATCGACCGCCGCCGCCGCCGCCACACGGGCGAGGGAGAGGCACGCCTCTTGCATTCCTTTCCCAGCCACCACCCGTCACCCCTGCAGCTCGGGCCTGTCTCCCTCACGGAATAGAAGGTACGGAAACCATAAATCCCCACTTCCCAAACCCTACAAGTTTGATCCATGCAGGATCCGTCATCTGATTTCACACTTAGAGGGATCGACTGTCTGAATAGTTTTTCCTCTTTCGATTTAAAGTTTTCTATAAGCCGTGGTGTTCTCGAACTGAGAGCTGAATGCTCAAGCCAATTTTGAATACTCGAACGTTTTTATCATTATTTTGGCTGTAAAGGGGAGGCCAAGAGAAGTAGGAAAATGCTAGTTGTAAATATTTCAACTGTAAACTGTGTTATTGCTAGACTGGAACTGGACAGAAAAACAGTGATAATCAAAGTATGATATTTGTTTGATTGTATTCTTGCACCCAATCTGAAGAGGATTCTTGTACTCTTGGAACTGAACAGAGTTACACAACCAACTTTCGCAGGCCTATCTGAGCGGTCGACATGTCTTCAACGATGGTTTACTGTGATCACTGTGGTGATGATTGCCGACTTGTAACTGATCCTGACAATGGGTCGATGTGAGTGACCTTCATTCCTGCTCTTGCATTGTTCTTCTAATTAACTGCATGAAGACGCCAAAACCGGCGGGCATCATCGCTTTCATAATATGGCCTTATAATCTACTCCTCTGAGTCCAAGATGTAATTAAGGTGTGCTTTGATTTGTTAAGAGAAAGCTGTAGATAGGGCTGGAATTAAAACTCGAAACTCGTGAGTTAAACGAGTAGCTCGTGACTCGGCTCGGCTCGGCTCGAACTCGGTGACTAACGAGCCAAGCCAAGTTTCATTTCTAAACTCGTTTGTTGATCAAGCTACTCGTGAGTAGCTCGCGAGTAGCTCGATAACTCGTTTAACACATTCTAAGCGTTCAAACATGCACGCATACAAAAAAATGAGCAATTTTCCTACTAATTCTGAACTACAACCATGATGATCTTTCTCCAATGTAGATCAATGTTGAAATATAAAACCTTTACACCATTATCGGTGCAAAAAATATTAACAGTTTTGCACTAATATATCATAAAAATTATATTTTTTATTTGAGCGAGTTAAATGAGCTACTCGCGAGCTACTCGTGAGTTTAGCGAGTCGAGCCAAGTTTCATTTCTGAACTCGTTTGTTGAACGAGTCGAGCTCGGCTCGACTCGTCAGGTTAGCGAGTTCAAGCGAGTCGAGCCGAGCTCGCTCGGCTCGGCTCGAATTCCAGGCCTAGCTGTAGACCAACCATGTGACTGAAATTAATAGCATTAGTTTCATATTAGAAACACACTTATGATTGCGATTTTTAGATGGAGGGAGTATCAGTTGTACTCAAAGATTTCTACGAAACAGCTTACAACACATCTGTGTCTTTATGTTATTTGCCATGTTGATTATCAGATCTTGTGGAATGTGCGGGAAGGTTATGTCTGAGCATGTCTATAGTGATGATCTTGGTTTTGCCAAGGGTCCCTCAGGAGAGGTTCGTTTTGCTACTGTTCTTTATTCATATTTGCTTTCTTTAAAAATGGTATATAGTATGATCCAATGCTGATATTTATTCTTATTTGAGTGTAGCTAGCTCTTGACAAGGGCTTTACTAAGGGCCGTCGAACAACTCATGTTGCAGCTGCTTGCCTTTACATGGCTTGCCGGTAAGCTATCGCCTAATTAGTCCCTTGATTCAGTGAAAGCCTTCCTATCCACTGGGAATATTTCTTGCTCGAACATAGCCTTCTCCTGTCACGCTTTGGGCGGGCCTTTGAGTATTTGCTATCAATTTGACCACTGCTGTGGCTCGTTTTGGGGCTGCGTGGATACACAAGTTTTTCTTGTCAATGATTGGGCAAGCCCAGGCTACTAGATTGCCCTGCCATACTGCCATTTCCACATATTGGCTTGCAAAGCAAGCATGCCCTTAACTAGATAGTGAAAACTTGTAGAAGTGTTACTTATTATATACTTCCTCTGTCCCAAAATAGCCTACCAAAACGTCTGATATTTTGGGACAGAGGTAGCAGGTTTCAAATTCAATAGAGTGTCATATTGCGCCTTGGACTTGAGAAGTTCATCAAAGAGCAAGAATTAAAACCAAGATGGCAAGATGTAAAGTGTGTAAACTATGCGACAACTAAGCTTCTCCAGAAATGTACACAAAGTTATGTTTTCTAAATTTTAGGATTCACCTATACTATTGTGTTGTTGTAAGTTCTGGTTTGTTATGTTACGTAGCAATTTCCAGAAGTCTCATCCATACTGGCTAAACATATTAACTTTCACCTTCAATTTTTGTATAGAGTAGGTGTCTACCCCGTCTATAAAGTAAGTTACAGTTTGTTACGTAACACACAGCAATTTCCAGATAAGATCCATAGTGGTTAAAGTTGGTACCAATAGATTCACCAGGAAATGTACTTTCATATAGTATATGCTTTAAATGATTATGTTTAGAAAATTATCACTCAACGTGTCACCTTATAAACTTCTGTCATGTCCAGCAGAAGACGCAATACACACTTTTCAGCATTTATTAGTTAGGGCTTTCCTTTAAAATCAAATTTCCTTTTTTTCGTGCTTTTTTTTGGTCCCTGAAAATCTGTTATCTGTCATCTTGTTTCGGTATTTGTTCCCTGTACAATGATTGTCATTTTGGTGTCGTCAAGCTTTAAGGGTAATACTAATATCCAAGTTTAACTGCTTGTGTTTGCCAGGCGAAGTGAAAAACCTTATCTTCTTATTGATTTCTCCGACTATTTGCGTATAAGTGTGTAAGTGTACTCCCATTCATGTCCTTCGTCTTGCAGTTCTCAGTGAAATGGCTCATCTTGATATATGTTTCAGTTATGTCCTAGGTGCTGTTTTCCTGCAGCTTTGTGAAATTTTGCTACTGAGAGAACACCCAATTGTTCAAAAACTTGTAGATCCTAGCCTTTTCATCCACCGTTTTACCGAACGTAAGTTGATAGCATAGTCTATTATATTTTTATTTGTCTTAGATTGCTTTATGACATACATGTGCATTCTTGCATATAAGATACACAAAACTTTTAGTTACATACCTATTAATTAAGGATTATCGAAGCATTTACAGTTCTTCACGTGTTTCTTTTGTTTGTGATAAGTTTGTTCTTTGTGGGGGTTTGCCAGGACGGTTGACCCTAACCTTTTTTTGTATGAGACTTAAGACATGTTTGGATCTCTTGATTGTGTTACCAAGCAAGAAAAATTGACACATACGATAATAACTTAAGGAAGCAATGTTATGAAGTCTAGATGTTTGCTTCTTTTGCATTGAATACATAAATTAATGTGCCTTTTTCAGAGATGTATAAACGAATGTTTATACTCATAAGCTATCGATTTCAAACTCTATGGTGGACAACAACATATTCAAAATAATTTGTACATAAATCCTTGGACCTCAATGGTCAAGATTTTCATTTGCCCGTCATGGATTTCGAGTTCTACCAAGCATATAGCCTTCATAGGAAACCTGGAAGGACAATTACATTGGTTAGCAAAGAGAATCAACGTGCTATTAATTATTTGCGGTTTTGCTTTGTTATTGGCAATTTGTAGGTTTACTGGGTAAAAGGGACAATGCTGTCTCAGACACAGCTCTACGCATCGTAGCTAGCATGAAGCGAGACTGGATGCAGGCTAGTATCTTTGCCATTCTAGTTTCTTATTAAGGTTCAGTTTGTGATAGCTTGTCCTCTGTTGCAGACTGGGAGGAAGCCAAGTGGTGTATGTGGTGCAGCATTGTATATCGCTGCACTTTCTCATGGATATGATTACAGCAAGGCAGATATTGTAAGCCCAAATGCTCGAACGGATCTACTTATTCGAGAATTATGTCCTGAATGTCATTGCTGTGTAGCAATTAGTGTTTATCACATCCTATCCTTCTCCTGCTCCCTGTGCAACCAGTTAACATGGCTCCACAAATATCACGGAAATTTCTGAAACATATTGACAACATTGGCACAAGGCAAGACTTCCAAGGAATAAAATTTTGATTAGCATTCGATCCACATATCTGGAAACAAAAAGATATTTTTCTGCTATGAATAGTAGCCGCTAATCTGCTAGGTAGGAAGCACCAGATATGTGTAATGTAAGGCTTGAATATGAACTGGCAATAACTATGTTTTATCTTTTTCAGGCTGTTGTTGTGCATGTCTGTGAGGCGACACTATTTAAGCGCTTGATAGAGTTTGAAAATACAGATTCTGGTAACTTAACGGTATGTATGTGATTTTCATGAAATTGACAATTGTGGGCAATCTATTATCAATTTCTATCTGGTGCTGTTCCCCATCACATAAGACAATTTTGTAGCACAAACCTAGTAGTTATTTGTCCTAATAATCTGGGTTGAACTGATGGCAATGATGCTCCAAGGCCATGCTGTTTACGATAGACTGTGCAAATGCAACTATCCATCAGGATTAGAGATAAGAAAGGTTTTCAACATTTAAGTCATCAAGTGCATTTATAGCACACACGTTAGTTCTAAAAATCTGCAACTTTATCTTGAGGAACTCATATATGATAGGTCTTCACTTGGTAATAATTTGTATCTTCGTGCCCCTATGTTAGATTGAAGATTTTTTCGCAAAGGCTGATGAGGAGCAGGTTACAAAATGTTCAGCCAAGTCTGGGGAAGTTGAAAGTGCATGTGTTGCCCCATGCGTGGTTTTGGTAATTAATGACAATCTCTATGGACTAATGTTTGCATTGAGATATCTTTATAGATATTGTCCATAAGAAAAGAGTGGAGTTCATGTGTTGGACTCTAGAAGATTACATGATGATCAATGCTCTATTCAAGGGTTTATATGAAGAATGGTCATATGAAGAATTGAGCTTATTGCAAGCATGGCTTGGAAAAGAAGATTGAGTGAACTTCATGTTTATCTCCAAGCCATCATCTATATCAAGAGAAGAATATGAAGCGCAAGTGGATACATGAAGACGGAGCTAAGCGAGGCTCTCCCATAATGGTGTATGGGGGAGCATTTGGAGATGTCTTCATCAAGCATGTGCTAGCAAGCGCAAATCAAGAAAAGTGGTCCACTTGAAGAGATCAAGATCGTCATCATCTAGCTCAAGTGGAATGCGCAAGGCAAATGTATGATCTTGATAGGGTTTCTATTTTTACCGGTCTCATGGTGTTAGTGGGAGACCGGGTTATAGGATAGATGCCGTACTATCAAGAGGGGCTCTCAAGTGAGTAACTTGATCGCATCTTGTGGAGAGCTCAAACCTTTGCATACTTGGCATCATCATCGTTCTTGGTTCTTATTTGGCTTTTATCCATGTGAGAATTTAGAGCTTGTGTTCATCTCCATACCAAGCTCTAGTTCACCGAAAACGGATTTCGTATTGACAACTTGTTGCGTTTTCGGTTTTGGAGGTTTTACCGGTTTGTCTTTTTAAGAGAGGTCAAACTCTCCTCTTATGGTTTCCTCATCACATGATGGACTATGATGTTTCTCTACATAATCTTGAAGGGCTCTTCGTTGCGATTCCAACGAGCCCAAGAACATCGAAAACGGAGTCCGGATGAAAACTTGTTTGCATTCTCGGCTTTGGAAATATTATCGGTCCACCTCGAGATAGGATCCACACCTCTCATGTGTGATATCTCCTCCATATTTGTGACCCTTAATGTAGCAAAGCATTCGTCGTTATCTTTCCAACAAAGTTGGTTTCATCGCATTTGGATTTTTATTGAAGAAGATATGGTTTTTAGAAGTTTTATTTCTGCGCGGGCAGCCCTGCCGGCCTCCCAGCCGGCCAGGCCACAGGCCGGGCGCCTCGGCTGCCCTGCCGGCCTCCCAGCCGGCCAGGCCGGGCCACAGGCCGGGCGCCTCGGCTGCCCTGCCGGCCTCCCAGCCGGTCAGGCCGGGCCCTAGGCCGGGCGCCTCGGCTGCCCTTCCGGCCCCCAGGCCAGCCAGGCCGGGCCCCTGGCCGGCTCCTCTGCCTGGGTCGCTGCTTTGTGCGTGGGGCCAGCCCCCAGGCCGGCCAGGCCGGCTCCCAGGCCGGCCTCCCTGCACAGCCCAACGGCCACTTTTTGAGGGACCTATTTAAATGGGTTTTCTTCCCCATTGCTTAACACAGCTCTTGAGCAAGTTTTTCCCTCTCTCTCTCCTCCATTGTTGACCTTCCGAAAAGCTTGCCTTGCTCTTAATCCCTCCCATGATTCTTGCATATCTTTGAGGGATTTGAGAGAGGAGATCAAGATCTACATTTTCACCAATCCATTCCTCCTCTAAGTGAGGGGAACCTAGTTGATCTTGATCTTGGAGTTCTTGGTGCATCTCCTCTTTGTTCTTCCTCTCTTCTCCCCCATAAGCATTAGTTGCTTTTGGTGGGATTTGGGAGTGAAGGACTTGAGCACTTCTTGTGTTCTTGCCTTTGCTTTTGTGCATAGGTTTGCCTTTGCTTTTGTGCATAGGTTTGCTCTCTCCACGAGGATTCGTGGAAGTGAAGTTTGTGAGCTTGTTACTCTTGGGTCGTTGGACCCTAGACGGTGTTCTTGTGACCTTTTGTGGTCAACGCCTTTTGTGGCGAGTGGCGCCTTTTGTGGCGGTGCAAGGCCTTTTGTGGCCGCTTGGGAGCTCCCAATCCTTTTGTGGGTTGTGCCTCAAGTTTGTTGTAAGGGACTCGATTTCCGCCCAAAAGGAAATCAATAGTGGAAGGTGAACCGAGCTTTTGTGCGAGGTTCATCGGAGAATAGGGTGAAGCCTTTTGTGGCATCTTGAGTTTGAAGCTCACACCCCTCCAACGAGACGTACTCCCCTAAAAAGGAGGAACTCGGGAATACATCGTCGTCTCCACGTGCCTCGGTTATTTCTATACCCGAGCTCTTTACTTATGCACTTTACATTGTGATAGCCTTCGAGCTTGAAGTATCATATCTTGCTATCACCTTGTTACTTGTCTTGCTTAGTATAAGTTGTTGGTGCACATAGGTGAACCTAGTTTATTTAGGTTGTGTGCTTGATAATTTAAACGCCTAGTTTTATTCCGCATTTATCAAGCCTAAACCGGAAAAGTTTTAAATGCCTATTCACCCCCCCTCTAGGCGACATCCTTGTCCTTTCAGAAGTCCTTTGTGAGCATAAGGATAAGGGCGCTGATCATTTTTCTCATGGACTTTGTGAGGAATGCTACGACAATGTAAGTAACATTTACTATGTTCATAGTGCATTGGTTTTGATACTTCATTGGGACTGGGATGACTTGATTGCTCAGTTCGTTGAGCTATCAGGTGGACTGGAGGGTGGTGCTGACCCTCCATCTTTCCAACGAGCTGAAAAACGAAGACTGGATGCTGCTAAAAGAGCTAAGGAATCTGATGTGGTCGAGGCAACACTATGTGAGTTACAGAGTTATGATGTTGAAGATAACATCATGGGCCCTCGGAAGGTAATATTCCTGAATCCTGGACCTACATTAACTCATGCTTCTTAGGCCATCTACAATGCAAAAACACTAATGTAGACCCTTAAAGAAAGAGAAAATTACAAGCACCTACGTAAGCGTCACAACCTCCAATGTAAACTACAGTTTAAGGGCAGTTAGGCAACTTTTTTTTTTAAAGAATTCACTTAAGCATCGGTCTCCAAGTTAAGCGTCGATGCCAACCTTTTGGTTGGGAGTAAATCTCTTACAAGCTATCCCTCAAAAAAAATCTCTTACAAGCTAAACGATTGGGATTTTTACCCCTAGCGCCCCTTTGTAGATGGCGTTACCCTATTAATCTGAGGTTCTTTCTTTTGTAACTGTAATTCTCAAGTAATTTGTTACACTCGTCTTGTTTAGTATTTTCATATTATTTTTCATCATTCTTGCAAAGATCTATAACTTTTGATGTATATCTATTATATTGATGATATGTCTCTTTTTGTTAAAATGAATATTCAACATCATCTCCATGTTGTTATTCATCTAGATTATGTTCCCAAGCTGTAGTTCAGAGCTTCAAATTGAGGTTTCTCATTAATCACAGTTTCATTGCTATCCCATAAATCTTCTGCTGACAAGTATCTCAAAGCATATAGTGCTGAACCTGCTTGTCGGAATTTCTATGTTTTTACACCATATTCTGATGTACTCGAAGGATGTTGCAGGACAGGAACAAAATATACTTGCTACATCCTGCAACAACATGGGCTTTAGCAGATTGCCGGTCTTGTTGCAATCTTCCAACAGAGCATTTGAACCATCATAACCTACTTCATTGCTTAACTTTGGATTTGTTTGCACTATATCATGTACTCCCTCCGTTCCAAATTAATTGACTTCCATTTGCCCACATGTGGATGTATCTAGACATGTTACAAGTTTAGATACATCCACATTTGGACAAATGGAAGTCAATTAATTTGGAACAGAGGGAGTATATGTTATCTCTTCACTACACTTATAGTTCATTCAGTGTTATTGATCTGCCTGTTTTTCTGGTGACTCAAATTGCAAATCTTAGACAATAATATGTATGTTTGCATCAGAACTGCGGAGGCAAATATTCGACAATTACTTCCAGCCAAATTGCAAATGATTGTGTTGCTTCCAAAGATCCTGAGGTGGAAGGTTTGTTAGTTCCTGTAATATGATGCTCTACAGCAATAAAATTCAGTGTCCATTCCCCTTTTGTGTTTGTATTGACAAGCCGATTGCTGATCAACTTGCTGGATGCTATATTGCATCCTTAGGTGAAAATGATCAAGCAGATCCTGATCCAGAAAATCTTTCTGATATTGATGATGTGGAGGTACATTTATCCATCTGATCACTGACCAATTCGTTGCAGCTCTTGTTAGGGCCTGAGATTCGATCGTTCATTCCGATTTCATGTAATTATGTTCGGTAATTTTGTAGGTTGACGGGTATCTTAACAATGAGGAAGAAACACAGAACAAAAGGATTATCTGGGAGGAAATGAACAAAGAATACCTAGAGGTAGTTATCAACATGAAGCGGTTTCTTGTTCTGACAACATGATGTAACTATCTGCTGATCTCCTTTACAGGAACAAGCTGGAAAAGAAGCTTTAGCAGCTGAACTGGCAGCTCATGGTGTGTCTGTTAGAGGGGGACAACATAAGGTGAGAAATGTTCTAGTGTAGTGCGTCCTGTTTGCATAGCTTCACCATCTTACGTACAAGTTCATGATTTTCTGGAGATGTTGTATATGTAGAAACGAAGACGGAATGAAGACGACAAATGCACACCTGATGAAACACCAGCAGAAGCAACATACAACATGTTGAAACGGAAGGTACCAAACCTTTTGTACAGCCGTAGACATCTAAAATATATGTGGTGTGACTAGTTTACAAGAATTTTTGTAATTTACATGTTGCACTTGTCATGCAAACACTGACATTTAGTATGTAACATTGCTCCTTGCAGGGACTTGGGTCCAAAATCAATGTTGAAGCTGTTAGTGGATTGTACAATGTATGTTTCCGTTGTTTATGTTCACTGGAGCTTGATAGGTTCTACTCCCTCCGTCCCATAATATAAGATGTTATTACAGCCATACTCCTATATGTGTTGTAATAACATTTTGTATTATGAGACACAGGGAGTATATATCTTATAATTCATGCATTGTTTTTTCTTCGTAAATACTCCCAGATCTAGCTTTTTTACATTTTTTATATTGCCTACCATTCAAATGCTTACTGAAATTATGTTGCAGATTGGAGAAGTTGATGGCAAAGCAAATGTGTCCGATGACATAAACATTGATGTGGATTATGGACAGGATATTGGTTATGGTGAAACATTCGATGCTTCTTATGACGAATATGGTCACTATGTTGACTACAACAACGATGGCTATGTCGACGACGGTGGTGGTGGAGCCTATAACAATTATGATGATGCTGATTAGTTGTCGCATTTTTTCGCATAGTAGCAAGCAGACAAAGATCTATTCAGAATACAAGATGAATGGAAAATTTCCATTTCATATTCGTTTGCACAAGATAAATTTTGATTTTATAGAAAATGGGGTTTCATCCTACTTCTTAACTTCTAATATTTTGCCTGTACTCAAGAATAGTCTAGTTGGCATACATTAAAAATTATACTACTTGAATACCCGTGCGTTGACACGACATGTTAAGTTTTTTTATGTCATGCCACATGTCTCACGTGTGAGCTCTCAGCTTGGATGATGGTTGCATCTGACGTGCATGGGAGTGATTTGAGTTGGAACAATTGTGTTTACTTGTGTTGGTAATACTTCATCATCGAGTGGTATGCTGTGTCGGCTGGCTCAGGGATGAATAAACAAGTTTCAAGTGCACGGTATATCTTTCGTGTGGGATACTTCTGATCTTCTGTTTTGGTCTGCGTGACGCACTTACGAAACAGCAGGAGCACATGCACACGCAAGACCATAGCCGATCGTCCGACAAGACCACACGTGCACACACAAGAACGTAGCCGATCGATCCGACGCTCAAGTGCAAAATGGCTTGTGAAGCCGTATGTTTTTAGCCAAATCTGGTCCGTCAAAAAACTTTCAGCTGGGTATGACCCTCGCCATAAAACGCCACATAGTTAGGCATTTTGAGAAAAGCCATTTGATGTCGCGTTTTCAGACTCAGAGGCATATTCGGAGATTCTGAAAGCAAAAATTCTCAGTCAGCGTGTTCACAACCTTAGCCGTTTCTACAATTTCTCATTTTGATATGTAATTCGCATGTTTCTTTCTTTTCTGAGACTTTTGAACTTGTGGTGGTTGTGTGCATCCTAACTATATAGAGGCCGGGTGTAATATTTAAAACTCTTTAAATAATAAAATTCTCTTTATCGAAAAAAAAAATTCTCAGTCAGCGTTCACAGCCATCCGATGGAGCTGTTTTCACTTTTCACTCATTGTGCTTGCTTAAACAAAAACATATCAAATAACATGCGAGAATATTTCGCACAAAATCATCGTCAATTCATGGAAAAGTAACGAGCTAGGAACCTTCTTCGTTGTACGCTACTGCTAAATAAATACTTTTCGTTGACAAAGATATATGGCCCCTTGAGAAGCTGAATATTCAATTCAGCATGCGACATCCATCAGTGAGTGGTACAAGCAGTCACTTGTGCGCACACAGAACAATCAACGATATCTCTAATAAGAACAAGATCGAAATGTCAGTGATCGTGAGTTTCATGGACCGCAGCCGATTTTTCCAAGCCCGGATTCGCCGCCTTCTTGGAGCTAGCCGCGCGTGCGCGGAGCATCCTAGCTAGTCTCCAGTCTCCACTCTCCCTGGCACTGAAAGAGACGAGGCGGCCATTGAAAACTTCATCCTGAACCTGAACGATGACAAGGAGCTGATAGAAGGAACAACTGACTAGTTTGTGGCATCCGCTGATTAGTAGTTTGAGATCGGTGATCAGTAGTTTGACTAGTTTGCATGCCACACCAATCGCCTCGCACCACGCTTCGACGACTATCACATGGCCGGCCAGCTCGATGGACGTCACCGCATAGCTATGCCTCACGCTGCCACTCTAGCTAGCTATATATCTATCGATCCAGGCCTGTAAGTATAAAGGACAGGTCTGCAGCCTCTGTGCCCCGCGCAGCACTTTCTTGAGTGGTGCAGTTGGGTTGGTCGTGTCTTCGTGGAGATCGATAGAGATGGGGTCCTTGGGGAAGGATGCGCCGGCGGTGGCGGCGTCAACGGTGGTGCTGGCGGTGAACGGCGTGCGGCGCGAGGCCGCCGGCGTCCACCCGTCGATGACCCTGCTGGAGTTCCTCCGCACCCGGACGCCCGTCAGGGGACCCAAGCTCGGCTGCGGCGAAGGTAATCAATTAAGCACCTCGCCCACGATCATCGACTCCGTAGCTAGCTAGCTTTTGTTTAATTCTTCAAGTTCGCCGGCCGGCCAGTGAGAATCCTATATTAGCGGATCGAGGCAGCTCGCTACGACGAGTCCATGCGGCCATGCATGTGAGGTGCTCTCGTTTAGACCGTTTTGATCCGATTTTCTCTAGCTAGTTGCATGCATGCAGAGGCAGGGGGTTCCCCATTTCGAAAAAAAAAGTAGTTGCATCCATGGTCGACGATCGAGCTACCGGTACATGTAAGTTTTTTTTTTTTTGCTAAACACAGTACAACGCAAGCGCTCATATACACACGCACACACTCACCCCTATGAACGCACGCACGCACACCCTACCCCTATGAGCACCTCCGAGAGACCGAGATTGACGAAGTCACCACGGGCGCCTAGCTGTCGATGGGAACGTCGCCTCCCACTGAAGAATATTCCGCCTTAAATGAGAAACACCAGCGTCAAACCCGGGGTTTGAACTCTGGTGGGCTGGGGGTAAGTTCTTTCATGTTGCATACATGTGTTCGAATTATAACAAACCTGTAAGTGTTTTGTTGCAAAATTACACACAAGATGCTGCAATTAATGTTTCCGGGCGTTTGCTACAAATATTGTGTTTTTCTCGGATTTTCCAATGTTTTGCTTTCAAAATGCCACAAGCACATGTTTGTTTTGCTGAATTAATTATTGTTTTTAGAATGTTCCTAATCGTGCTGGATTTTATTTTGTGTAACCTTTTTTTGTTGCATTATTTTATTCGAATGATGTGAAACATTTTAGAACAGTTGTAAAATATTCATGAGAAAAATATTACGAAAAAGTTGTTGCATAACCACCTTTGTTTGCACTCTTTTTTGAAATGCTGTAATTTTTTTTCGTATTTTCTATAAGGTTTTCTAAACATAAATATTAGGACAATTAGTTGCAATAGTATTATTTTTTTTCTGCATGGTACAGTATGGGGGTCTACGCATTGGAAAGCTTTGGCCCGTATCGAACTTGTTATCAGTAGAAAACTTGTTGCTGACAAAATTACTACTCCCTCCGATCCGTAAAATCGTTCGTGACTAAACAACGTACACAGTTCAAGTCTTGTGTACAGCCTCCGACTGTTTTTCCGGATCGGAGGAAGTAGGAAACTTTGGCCCATATCAATCCCTTTGAAGCTTATGCTTATCTTGAAGTCGGCTTAAGTTTAGTCTTCAAAATAAGATAAAGGGATAGGCCTCGAAGAGTTATATTTCCCCTTCTATTCGACATGGAAAATTAGGGCTTCTGATCTATGTTGAGTTCTGGGAAGTTTGTAATACTGATGGACTTCAACAATGTCTAGGTTAATTACGAATATCGTAGGTACTATTTTCTACTCCCTCTGTTCCACAATCTAAAACCTATTGACAAAGTGTTCAAAGTAGATGCTAAAATGATATTTATATAGATTCACATGGTTTTACTACAGAACAACTCAACAAGCTGTGGAATCACAATAATTGATGGGATCATTTAGCTAATGCCCTGATACATTAGGTAAGACATTGCATCTTCATCCAATTCTTGTTCTCTCACCGAATCGAAAAGAACAATGAAACAATCCAAAATAATATAATAATCAAAACTTAAAAGCAGTGTTATAACTAGTAGCTACTAAATACTGCTTACATATGGCACAAGTACATAGAACTGAGAGATGATTTTATCTAACTTAAATCGTGAGCCATTGATGAATATTTTAGCGGCTTAGATATTAAATATCCACTATTAGTAAAACTGAAAAGTGCAAAACACGCCAAGCTTGAATAATTAAAACATTAAAAGCTCATAGTCTTCCTGATAAGTTTCTTAACTTCAATATCATAGATACCTATTATTTTGCATGCCTTCTAATAAATCTAAGACAAAGATTTTTGCAAAAGAAACTTCTCACCAATTTTGTATTTAGGTACGAAAACAACAATTTATGACACAAAAGTAAATGATTAATTAATTATTATTTAGGTAAAATAAATATTTAAATACTAAGATAATACTCCCTCCAATCCTTATTATAAGGTGTATAGTTTTTTCCTGAAAAGTCAAACTTGACTATTTTTTACCAAGATTATAGAAAATATTATTAGCAATTACAATATCAAATCAGTATCATTAGATTCATCATGAAATCTATTTGCATCTTTTATTTTCTTAGTATTTCAAATATTGATATTTTTTCTAAAATTATGGTAGAAGATGGTCAAAACTATACATCTTATAACAAGGAACGAGGGAGTACCAATTACATCATGTCACTGCACCATGAGCTAATCGATACATTAAGTATGCACATAACGGATGTAAAGCAAAAAAAAAAGACAACAATATTGGACCCGCCAAAGCGATATGCGGCTAGCGGCGTCAGAACACAACCACCACCACTGGCGACACTCCGACTGTGAAAGAGATTCTCCAACAACGACAGCTCTAGAAAGAACACAATGCACAAGGCGACAAATGTCGACATCGCCTAGTCTAACGACCAAAATCAGGTCACGTGTTTCCACCATGGAGAAAGCCTAAACTATCTCGAGATAATGCCTTCAATAAATAGAAGGTTAGAAGACTGCTATTGCCAAGTACAACCAATAATGATCGAACATAGGATTTTCATCCTCGAGGTTGACTTGATAGTCGATAAGCACCAACTGAATGAAATTACCCTGTAAATTTTTTTTTGGGCGGGGAAATTACCCGGTGTTGCCACCCCGCTTTGCCGAGATTCAGTGCTGCAATGCAGCTACGACTAAGAGGCAAATAAATATGAAAATACCGATTAGGTGAAGCTGAACGTTTTTATTCGTTCACAACCGTTGGATGACTAACTATATAATTGGATATTTAATTCTGAAGGTTCAGACCAGAAGTAAATGGCGGGAGCATTTGAAATTCATCTTCAGTACAATTCTTTTTTTTGCGAAAAAGACCACCGATTTATTGGTTATTCAGAGCCATACAAAAGAGTCAAAAAGTAATAAAAATTACAAATAGGTCATTCGATATTTTTTGCTTTGTGTGATTCGTTTCACCCTTGCACTCCCTCGTGTATCCTGTAGGAAATTTTGTGAGATTCATTCGTGTGCCATCCTTGCCTTCGAATGGCGAGTTTTCATAGCCGGCGGTGTTTCTGATCTCGCTTTGCTCCTTGTGTATGCAGGTGGATGCGGTGCATGCGTGGTGCTGATCTCCAAGTACGACCCGGCCACCGACGAGGTGACGGAGTTCTCGGCGAGCTCCTGCCTGACGCTGCTCGGCAGCCTGAACCACTGCTCGGTGACCACCAGCGAGGGCATCGGCAACACCCGGGATGGCTACCACCCGGTGCAGCAGCGCCTCTCCGGCTTCCACGCCTCCCAGTGCGGCTTCTGCAGTTCTGCACCCCCGGCATGTGCATGTCCATCTTCTCCGCCCTCGTCAAGGCCGACAAGCCCGGGCATGCGACCGGCGATGCCGCCCCGGCGCCGCCGGGGTTCTCCAAGCTCACCTGCTCCGAGGCCGAGCACGCCGTCTCGGGCAACCTCTGCCGCTGCACCGGCTACCGGCCCATCATTGACGCCTGCAAGAGCTTCGCCGCCGACGTCGATCTCGAGGACCTCGGCCTCAACTCCTTCTGGAAGAAAGGTGCCGACCGCGCCGACGTCGGCAAGCTGCCGGAGTACTCGGCCGGCGCCGTCTGCACATTCCCTGAGTTCCTCAAGTCCGAGATCAAGTCCTCCGTAGAACAAACGAAGGATTTGCCCGCGTCGATCGCCGGTGACGACGGCTGGTACCATCCCAGGAGCATCCAACAGCTCCACGGCCTCTTCGACGCCAACTGGTTCGACGAAAGCTCAGTCAAGATCGTGGCGTCAAACACCGGTGCCGGAGTGTACAAGGAGCAAGACCTGTATGAAATCTATATCAACATCAAAGGGATCCCGGAGCTATCGGTCATCGACAGGACCAGCAAGGGGGTGGAGATCGGGGCGGCCGTGTCCATCTCCAAAGCCATCGAGGTCTTCTCTGACGGCACTCCGCTGTTCAGAAAGATTGCCGGTCACCTCAGTAAGGTGGCTTCGCCGTTCGTCCGGAACACGGCGACCGTTGGCGGCAACCTGATCATGGCGCAGCGGCTACGGTTCGCGTCGGACATCGCCACCGTTCTCCTCGCCGCCGGCTCGACGGTCACCATCCACACGGCTTCCAAGATGCTCTGCCTGACGCTGGAGGAGTTCCTAGAACAGCCTCCCTGTGATGCCAGGACCATTCTGCTCAGCATTTTTGTCCCGGACTGGGGTTCAGACAGTGTCATCTTCGAGACCTCCCGGGCAGCTCCGAGACCGTTCGGCAATGCTGTCTCCTATGTCAATTCTGCATTCCTGGCAAGGACTTCAGGGCATGCAGCGACGGGTGACCTCCTTGTCGAGGAAATCTGCCTTGCTTTCGGCGCCTATGGTGTCGACCACGCGATCCGGGCTAGGAAAGTTGAGGAGTTCCTGAAGGGGAAATCGGTGAGTGCAGCTGTGATACTTGAAGCAGTTCAGTTGCTGAAAAACGTGATCATGCCTTCAGAAGGAACCACACACCCTGAGTACAGAGTCAGCTTGGCTGTCAGTTTCTTGTTTAGTTTCATGTCTTCACTTGCGAAGAACTTGGATGAACTGGGAAAGACAATTGCTCCCAGCGATGACTTACCGATTCGCTCGAGGCAAGAGCTGGTTTTCACCGAGGAATACAACCCGGTCGGCAAGCCGATCACGAAATCCGGGGCAGAGCTGCAAGCTTCTGGTATGCTCCTATGCTCTTGTTCCAGTTTTTTACTTAGCTTACAAGTGTTCTCTTCGATTAATTTGACCTCTAGCTGGGTTATTACTTGAAACTTGAAAGTGTTAGTCAACCTTCTAACACACTAACCTGGCACTTGAACTTCTTAGATTTACATATCTTGAGGCTCTTGCAATGTTTATTGTTATATTTCTTTATGCGTAGTTCAATACTGAACCCATCTGATATGCTTCATCCCTGAATATATTTCTTCCACATTTTCTGCTGGCACCTTTAGCTTCTATCCTGAAAAATATTCACTCGACCATATTTTTGATTCTTGTGCAGGGGAGGCCGTGTATGTTGATGACATCCCTGCTCCCAAGGATTGCCTATATGGAGCATTTATCTACAACACACACCCTCATGCTCATATAAAAGGTGTGAACTTCAAATCATCTTTGGCTGCACAAAAGGTCATCACTTTTATCTCCGCAAAGGACATTCCTGCCGGTGGAAAGAATGTTGGATCCAGCTTCCCGATGCTCGGAGAAGAAGCGCTTTTTGGTGATCCAGTTTCTGAGTTTGCTGGTCAAAATATTGGCATTGTGGTAATTACTCATTTCTTATCAACTTGAATTCAGTTTCAGAAAAATGCACAATCAGTACTGGCAAGAATATACACCCAAATTTTTGAGAATCTTTCATGTTTATGGTACAATTGTATTGTTTTGCTATCACTCAGATTGCTGAAACACAAAAGTATGCATATATGGCGGCGAAGCAAGCCGAGATCGAGTATAGCACCGAGAATCTTGAGCCGCCAATTCTGACAATAGAGGATGCCATCCAACATAACAGTTACTTCCCATTTTTGGCTCCTCAGCCAGTTGGGGACTTCGACAAAGGGATGTCTGAAGCTGATCACAAGATCTTATCAGGAGAGGTTCATACTTCAGTTTAAGATGTTACATTCTGAATTTCCGACAAGGCCCCAATATACTCATGCCTAGTATGTTTCTTAATTTCCCACAGGTGAAACCTGAGCCCACTGATGCCGAAGGGCATCATCGGAGCCCTGAAGAAGTACAACTGGGGCGCGCTGGCCTTCGATGTGAAGTTGTGCAAGACGAACGTATCTTCCAAGTCCTTGATGCGTGCGCCCGGCGACGTGCAGGGCTCCTTCATCGCGGAGGCTATCATCGAGCATGTCGCGTCGGTGCTCGCCGCCGACACCAACGCCGTCAGGAGGAAGAACCTCCATGACATCGAGAGCCTCACAGCGTTCTACGGGGGCGCCGCGGGGGATTCCGCCACGTACAGCCTCGTCGACATGTTCGACAAGCTTGCGGCGTCGCCGGAGTACCGGAGCAGGGCTGCGGCGGTGGAGCGGTTCAATGGTACCAGCAGGTGGAAGAAGCGCGGGATCTCGTGCGTGCCCATCACCTACGAGGTGAGCCTGCGCCCGTGCCCCGGGAAGGTGTCGATCCTGAACGACGGGTCCATCGCTGTCGAGGTCGGCGGCGTGGAGATCGGGCAGGGGCTGCACACCAAGGTGAAGCAGATGACGGCGTTCGGGCTGGCGGAGCTCTGCCCCGGAGACGCGCTCTTGAACAGGGTGCGCGTGATCCAGGCCGATTCGCTGAGCCTGGTCCAGGGCGGCTTCACCGGCGGGAGCACCACCTCCGAAATCAGCTGCGAGGCGGTACGGCAGTCGTGCGCGATGCTCGTCGAGCGGCTCAAACCCATCAAGGAGAGCGTCGAGGCCAAGTCCGGCGCGGCGGCGCCATGGAGCGCCTTGATCACCCAGGCGACGATGGCGAGCGTGAACTTGTCGGCGCACGCCTACTGGACGCCCGACCCAGCCTTCATGAACTACATCAACTACGGCGCCGCCGTGAGCGAGGTGGAGATCGACGTTCTGACCGGATCGACGACGATCCTGAGGAGCGACCTGGTGTACGACTGCGGGCAGAGCCTGAACCCGGCGGTAGACCTCGGCCAGGTGGAGGGCGCGTTCGTGCAGGGGGTGGGTTTCTTCACGAACGAGGAGTACGCGACGAACGCGGACGGGCTGGTGATCAACGACGGCACGTGGACGTACAAGATCCCGACGGTGGACACGATCCCGAAGCAGCTGAACGTGGAGCTCCTCAACAGCGCGCGCGACCAGAAGCGGGTGCTCTCCTCCAAGGCGTCCGGCGAGCCGCCACTGCTGCTGGCGGCGTCGGTGCACTGCGCGATGCGGGAGGCCATCAGGGCGGCCAGGACAGAGTTCTCGGCCGAGTCGCCGCTGACGTTCCAGATGGACGTGCCGGCGACCATGGCCCACGTCAAGGAGCTCTGTGGCCTCGACGTCGTCGAGAGGCACCTCCAGAGCGTCGCCGCCAAGGCGTGATGGATGAGATGCTGTTTGTGACTTGTGTAGACGTGGTAGCACCTGAACACTCAGACACGGTATAGGATATGGTATGTAAAACAACATCTGAATATGGATTATCTAAAAATTAATTAAGATTATCCGATGGTTATAATTCGAATAATCCGATTTTCTACCGAAAGGTCTAAACAAACAGAGCACAATTTTCTACCGGATAATCATGACCCTTTGGGCCTTTGTTTGGTAGACATTTTGGACCCTTTTTTATTGTAATTTTCCAGCCCAACTCGAGACACCCGAAACATGACACAGGCGGTTGGCAGCCCGGGATCGAACGGGTAATCTCGTAAAATTCCCAAAAAAAACTCGTCGGGCAGGAGGGCAACGGAGACGCGTCTCCACCCTCGTGTTTTGCCATGACTCGCAGCTCTGGCAGCATAGCGACACGACGACTTTCGTCCCCGCCGCCGATGCCTTCTGGCCCCGATCGACATCGACACCTTCCTCCGCTCCTGGTGCCTCCCTCGCTCGCGCCACCGATGCCTTCTTTGATCCTGCCGCCGCCGACGCTTCTGACACCGCCTTCAGCACCACCGCTAACGCCAAGCTTCTCCCGCTCCTTTTCCGGTGGAATCCTAGACTTCTCTTAGGTATGTCTTCCGTCTTATCCCCTCCTCTCTTGATCTAGTCCTAGGCTTCCATGTGAGTGTTTAGTGTTTCCATGTGTGTGTCTAGGATGAACCATGAGTTCTTGATTCGGTTAAGGATGTAAAGGAGGAATCGAAGGCTGACTTGAGTGCAGCCAAGCCAGCATCTAAGTCTCTAACTACAACATTCGATTCCACTCTAATCTTCTGCCCTTGTGTGATGTGACATGTATCTGTGTTCATGGAAGGTTGGGAAACAACCATCAAAACACAATAGAGCCATTCGCTCTTGATACTTTCTTAGCAGCTCTTGATGGTACAAACAACCATCAGATCCCAATAGAGTCATTTAACTAGCAGTCAAATTATAGTAACACGGTTGAAAGATGTTCTAAATATGCATTCATTTGCATTTGTTGTAGAAGATTGTCTATTGCTTTATTTTTGTTTTCCCATCTTTGTTTTGTCTTTCATATAACTTTTTCATGCACTATTTATACATGATTATTTCATCCTTAGTTCTATGTGATTGGGTATGGCTGCACTATTTATACATGCTCATTATCATCCTTATTTTCGACTGAGTATGGCGGAGCTCCTATGGTCGAGAATTCCGTTTTTTAGATACACGGGAATTCTGTTGGAGGTAGATTGTGGTGTGAGTGGTGGCACAGCATCAAGGGGATACAAATAAGGAGCTCACACCCGGCCTCTGCACAACATGGTGCACACAGCCGCATGGAAAGTACAGATGTAGAAGGGGAAGTCAAAGCTAGACACAAAAAGCCACGTGCTATCAAGATGCCTAGAAAAGTGGTAGGGCGATCAGTAGACTATGCCGCCATCCACATGTGAAGAAAACATCCATCGCCACTAAGGTAGTGTATATGTCTGAAGATACAAATGGCCGATCTGTAGACCTTCTTGGACCTATTTGTTACTCTCGGACCTTTTTGAAGCTCAGTTTTGTTCTTTACTGATGCTTGTGAGATTATGTGGATTTCTAAAATGGTAGTGTCTTGTTTTGCTGGTAATATGGCTACATGAGTCTGATGTCCATACTTTCTATCGAATGAACAATTTTGTCCATACTTTTTTATAGTAGTCCCACTGCTTGGATTCTAGTGGGTGTGGACGAGTCGCCACCGTCGTGGGGTCGTGGGATCCAGTGAGCACACCTGAATTTGGTACCAGGAAAAGGATGTGGGACCGACAATTCCTTGAGCAATGTAATCCTACTGCTTAATCTGACTGCCGAGATTTACATACTGTATTCCATTTACATACTGTATTCCATTAATAGCCATGCAACAGCCTCTCCATCCACAGCCACCACCACTTCACCTCTTCAGCCACCAACTCCACCAACCACCAAGAACAGCAAGAACAAGAACAAGACCAAGAACAAGATGAACATGGAGACCAGGAGAAGAAGCCCAAGGCCTTGGTGATCTGAAGCTCATGATTTGCAACTCTGCTTCCACCCCTGTCTACTCCTCTGCTTCGACTAGGTTTCAGTGAGCCACAGCCAAGGAACTCTCTCCACTTTTCTGTGTAATCTTGTGTTGAACTGAGTAGATCATCCATCTGTGAGTAGGGCTTGTACTATTTGTTGACTGCAGTGAATTGAGTGACACAATTCTCTGAAGTTACTTAATATTTGCTTGATCTGCTTACTGTGTGCTTGATCTGTGTGTGTAAGGCAAGTCCCTGCATACTTTTGTGTTGCAAATCTTTCCCTAGCCTCCTGTTGCTTGTTAACTCATAGTGATCTGGCCTGACAACCCAGAAAGCTATGATCTTTGTGTTCTGAATTTTCTCCTGCCTAAAACCTGCTAAAAACCCCTACTTGCATGATTGGTCTCTGCAAGCTGTTGAAGTAAAATCTTGTTCCCTGTCTAAACCATGCTTGGATCCTTGCTAGACTCTTGATTGACAACCAGGAGGCTACACGTTAAATTCTGAATTAGTTCTACTTAAACCCTTTTCCAAAACCCTTCCTTTTCTGCTCTAAAACCTGAAACTTGTTGATTTGGTCTAGCTTCTGTTAACCCTTAGCAACATCATAACTGTGTTAATCCCTGTGGAGACAATAACAAACACCCCCTATATTCACAGTTGATCACTATCCTAAACATTTGCTTACATAGTGTAAATATCATTTGTTCCCTCCATTGATCCATCCAGAAGTCAAAATACTCCTCGTGAGTCGCGACCCCACGTCCCAGCGTCGTCCTCACCCAGCACCTGACCTCACCTCAGCTCACCAGCCGTCGGTCCCCACCATCAGAAGCACTTCTCCTCTGCCCTTCAGCATCACCAGTTCCATTGACCATTCCACTACAAAGAACACGGCTGCATGAAATTAATAAAATTCAATGCAAGGGACAAACCCGCAACATGAAGCGATCACAAAGACTATCTTGTGGAAACCTTTCATATAGTAAACTTCAGTTACTCAAAAAAGAAGAACACCATGTGGAGCAGCTAATTTTTCAGTAGTCAACTAGTGAAATATTTAGGAACTTGAATTTCCATTGAAATTGTAGGCGACATCAAAGTAAACGACAAAGGTAAAGCCGTGTGGAAACAAACTAATAAGAATTTGTAGAAGCGAAGATATGCAGAAAATGTGGAATGCCTGACTAGTGACTACAAGAATCTACATCGACTTCAGTGGAGACAAATGTAATATTATTTGTCCGTGTAAATGAACAATACCTCGTGGGTTGGCTAGTTTTTGACGGTCAACCAAAAAATTAATTCAGAACATGAATTTTGATTGAAACTGTAGATGGCATCAAGGTAAACAACAAATTCAAGCTAGACCGCAGCAGCTGAATGAGGTTAATAAGGATTTTAGAAGGTGAAGTTGAATTGTGTGTAGTGCAGATCATCTCATCGCCACTGTTAACTTGATACCACATGTTAAGATGATAATGTGCAAGTGAAGGAACAGTGCAGTACTTAACAAGCCGGAGGTGGTACGAGGAGCCACCTTGGGTATCAAGTAAACCAAGGTAAACCATAGTTTGATGGATTACCATGGGTGAAAGGAAATAATCTAGGACAAGAGAATTTTGTAGCTAATCAACTTCATAAACCAACTAAAGTTTAGCCACATAAAACTTGATCGGTGCAAATGTTAGCGTAGGCCACAATTCAAATGAAATGCGTGAATTAGATATGTGGAAGTAATGCTGACCACCAAATCAGAGAAATGTGGGTTTAAGCATATACCCGGCCTGTTTGAACATGGGTAATAAAGCGGGCAGTACCATACAAATACATAATAGAAAAGTGGTCGTTTAAGCATATAACCAGCCCTGTTACATAATATATACATATGAAGTCCCAAACTTCTACAAACATATACCTAGAAGTTTAAGCAAATTAATTACAAAGTTCGGGAGGCTGAGCTGAAATAAAGTTTCATGTCTTTTCTACAAACATGTTACTAACAACTATGCAGAATTCCCTAATACCTACTGATGCCCACAAGTATAGGGGATCGTTGAAATCTTCGTTGGGAAGTATTACCCAAATTTATAGTTCGACTCAAGGGGAACACAAGAATACCAATAAGACTTTAGCAATTGAGGCGTCACTCTCAACCACACCTGTATATCAATAAACTTGCAGCAGTGATAGTGATGGTAGCAGGATGATTCAAGCAAGCAAAATAAAACAGCAGTAGTAAACAAGGGTTTCCCAGTTTTCACCGGAAAAGTGAAAGTGTAACTCAGAGATTTAAAACGTAGGCATGAGGTGATAGCGGGGTGTTGCATGAATAAGATTGATCATATAATAAGAACAAATAGCAATGGGACTTATCTCTAACTCCGATATATGTAGGTATGTGTTCCGTAAATAGTTGTGCGTACTAACCAAGAGAATTTGCACAACATCTATTGTCCTACCTGCCCATTTCACCGGGGCCAACTTGGAACTACAGGTAATTAAGGTCTACCCTTTCGAATAGCCCGGAACAACGCATTAACACTTCATGAACACATAGAATCCTCAAACTAAAACATCTCCCCCTTGTTTTCCCTATATGTCACTTTTAGGGTTCGCAGGTTCAACATAATAGCAGGTGATACACTTTGCAGATAAATACCAAACTCAATATATGATGGGGCAAAATAAGTTCAGTACTGAAATCATGCCACTCGGGCCCTAGTAGCAAGCATTAAACATAGCATAAGTGCATCAACACAATACAAAAATATCCTCAAGATAAACCCCTAAGATCTCGGACAACGGGTATCATTACATGATCAATCTCATCCAATCCCCATCCACCTCATATGCCTACAGTGGACTACTCACACATGGTGATGGTGAAGGAGCTCATGGTCGATGGAGATGAAGGCGGTGAAGATGGCGGTGAAGACGGCCTCCGGATCCCTCCTCCGGGGAGAAATCCTGGATCAATCTGTCTCCGAAAACGAAGATCGTGGTGGCGGCGGCGCTCTGTTTCGCGAAAGCTCTCCCCCTAGGTCAGCCACTTTTTCGTATATATGAGGGGGTACGCGAAAGCCGAAGGAGAGGCGGTGCCCGAGGCCCCAGATGGGTGGGCCCACGCGGCCAAGGAATCTGGCCGCGTGGGGCCCACTCTTTTGGCCCTCGACGCTTCCTCGTGTCCATCTTTTGCACGATGCCCTTCTTTTCCATAAAAATTGACGTGGTATTTTTCTCCGATTTAATTTCCTGCAAAAACAACCAGAAAAAGACTTTGCTAAAAACAGCGTCAGATTCAGCAGTTTTATTCAAATATGGGAAGATTCCGGAGCAAATTATGAAGCAAAGTGCTTGGAAAAGTAGATGCATTTTAGGTGCATCAACTCCCCCAAGCTTAGCTCGTTGTTTGTCCTCGAACAACTCAAACATAGTGCAGAAGCGATAAAAAGACTTTGACAAGAACTTTGCATTGCATATGTAACACCGTTTAATACCAACAAGTATTCAAAACATAACTTCCATAACAAATAACAAAATGCTAGCAAAGGTGCATCTAATCAGTGTTAAAGCATTTATATTTGTTGCAAGAGAAATAACATGAAGTGTCAGCACTTGGATGAGTTTGCCCAACTGTAGAAATAGACAAAGGTTCTTGCATCGCTTTTGATTGAATCATGTCAAGATTTTTGAGATCTTTCGATTCTTTCTTTTATTGACTAGTGAACTCATTGTGCTTACAACCTTGCTCTCAGTTTTATCAATCCATTTGGTGTTCCCTATTATGACTCATATGCTTGACCAACTAATGGTTGAGAGCCTCATGCCCCGTGAATACGAGTACCTACACCACGGTGTTACTCAACTCGGGCCACAAAGCAAGTTTAAGTTTTAAGTCATTGCAAGTAATAATAGCGTCATCAAGAGCGTCAACTGGGGTACCTCTTGTCCCAGGACATGGAACAAGCCCATGTCAAAACGACAAGACAAACAGACAATGAACAATCTCAGCACTCTTTTATTTACTATTTGTGTAGCTTTTTATTATGAAGTGCATCACTGAATGTTCACTTTGGTACGCTGTAAATTTCCACCATGAATGATGCATGGCTTAGGTTGGCGGCCCAGGCGTCTCTCTAGCCATTTATACCCACTCCTCAAACTTACTAAGTTTCCGCATTTATTTGGCACCATGATAAGCATCCATAAACAAAAGTACATGATATCAACTAAATGTAATTTAGTGCAATGTTGAAAGCTTTCTATGTGTCAGCACATATAAGTTAACTCCCAACCCCTAAGCTTGTCAAGCATATGACTTCATGTTTAACATTTGAAAAACTCTTTTACTTTCTCTTTGGTTGGCAAGTTTAGCAAGCACAATGGGATGCGTAGACCTTTGTTTAGAGCCACAGTTACTCAATCCACAGCCAAGTGTTGTCACTAAATAATATCTCACTTGCATCATCATATAACATACTAGAACACGGAGAAGATAAACATTTGCTACCACTTCCCTAGATGTTAAAGAAACTATGATGTGCGCACTTGCTGTTATTAAAAAGTCCACATAAGCACGGCAAAGGTGTCATACCTTTCATCCACTTCATGCACATCAACTCATCATCGTTGTTCTCCTCTCCCAACTTGAACTGCGCAATAAAAACTCAAATCTGCCATAAAACGTTACTGCATACAGAACTGTTTTTGCCCTACCTAAACACCTCAGAATAATCTCATATTTTACGGGTGCATAGGTTATGAAAAGTTGCAGTAGTGGTTAAAATTTTAGCTCATTCGGAGTTACAGAAAAAAAATGAAAAATAAAACAGTGAGCAGATTTCAGCAATTCCTGCACCTCCGTTTTTACTTTGGATTCAAGAAAACGAAAATATTTTTGTTCTTTTTAGTTTTTAGATGCATAAAGTAAATGACCAGAAGTAAATAAGCAAAAGAAACAAATAAAATTTTTTGTGTTTTTGTGATTTTCAGAACAAGAAACTAAAACATAACAAGATAAAAGTGATATAAAACAACGAATGGAAAGGGAGAGAAGTACTCCCCCAAGCTTGCGATCAAGCTAGTATCCCGGATGGTAATCGTACCCACCACTTCCATCTCCAGGGAAGTAATATTGGTAGCCTTGCATTCCTGGATATTGGGGCTCCTCTTGAGGTTGCACCTCCTCCACGGTCCACTTCCCGGTAGTCCTGTCAAAAAGGTCAGCACGAGGGAGCCTAATGGACACATTTTGTCCATTAGAACTCTTATAGCTATACATATAATGATCCTCATGCCTCTCACTCATTTCCATGCGAGAAGTCAAAGTAAAATCAAGTAAATTAGACTCTCTCACTAGGCTACCCATGTTATTATCAAAACCTCTCTCTTCCTTAATGTGCTCATATACTAAAGTAGCAATGGCACCAGCATAAATAGGAGTGTAATCAGTATTATTCCTCCTCACAGCCAAGTGCAAGGACCTAGCAAGAATTACTCCCAAGTTATACTCACACGGTATGTTCTCTTTTGCACATTTAAGTAAATAAATCATGGGTCCAGTGCAAGCAGAAGTGTTATCTCTAGCAATAAATCCTCTTGCAAGGAACAAGGCAAAGTATCTCAAACCGGGGTGCTGTATGCAAGTGAATTTACCCCTATTAAGTCTATCAGGAATGTTCACAGAAATACTACGCCAAAAAGCAACAAGTTCTTGGTTAGAATCAGCACGGGTCTCCTCCCAACTACCCGTGTTCTCTACGCGAATAGCTTTGCAGAACTCATCTAATGACATAACCAAGCGCTGCCCCTCATAGTAAATTTAATGACAAAGGTGGGAGACGGTGGCTTACTTTTCTTACTGTGTTTGTAGTTTTCGGGGCCCTCGAACCGGAATGTGGAGAGGAATTCTCGCGAGAGTTCCTCGTATGTGTTCCGTGGATGAAGGGAGAACTCGAGTAAGCCAGCTGCAGCGGCGAAGGCGTTGAAGTCCTCCTTTATCCCCCAATGATCAAGAACCACGGGGTCTTGCCATTTTGTTGCATGAATCCGAAGCCTCTCCCCTGCATATACCGCACCATCCTCCCAAAGGTGGTTGTCATCATAATTCTCGGAAACTCTAGATGATCTTCTCCTTGGTCTCGAAGTCATCCCAAACAATCCTTTACCTTGTTCATGATGAAACCTTGCTGTCCAAAAATAATATCCAACAAAAATTAAGATGTAACACTCTAAAACAACATTGAGCCATCCATAACTAGTCTCCACATCAATATCAACTAGAAAACTTAAATCCATGGATTTCTCAAGCATATTAGGTGACACCTAGTGCAGCAAAATACTTCATACATAAAGCATAAGAACAAAAAGTAATTGGATGGGTGGAGGAGTCACATACCAAGGAGCAATCCCACCAAACAGATTTGAAAAATCTGCCCTAAACTTGGAGATCCAAGGATAGCAGGAAGAAGGAGCTCGGGAAAATTTGGGAAAAAATACCTGGAGCTGGTTTTCTGTCGAGGGGAAGGAGATGGGCACAGGGCACTCACCTAACTCCACCTGGGGCCAAAGTTAGTGGGTCCCACGCGGCCAAGGAATCTGGCCGCGTGGGACACCTCTTTTGGTCCCTGGTGGCCTCCTGGTGTCCCACTTTTGGCTGTTGGTCCCTCTGGTAAAATAACTTACCTCCAAATTTTTCTGGAATTTTTCGAGAAAATTTTCTGAAGAGAATTTTTCAAACTTCATATTCTGAACTCTGAAATAATTATGATTATGCATATACTCCAAAATCTAGGATAAATAAAATTAAAATGCAATACAAATTTTTATGGGAATCAAGTTTTCATCATTTCCACATTAGTAATGAGGTTGATCAAGTCTCATTAATAATATGTAAAAGATATAATACATGATTCTTATTTTATATATATAAAGAAGAAATTCAAGATACCTCATATTTGATTGGAATAGTTCCAATCATCACATTTTGGTGCAGGAGGTGGTAGTGCAAATTCAAAGCTTCCAATCATAATAGTATTTCTTTGAATAGAATTCACACTCTTGTTTATCATTGTAACAGGATTCTTCTTGGGAAAATAGATAGTATGCTCATTTCCTTTGACATTAAATGTCACTTTGCTCTCAGTGCAATTTATCACAGCTCCTGCAGTGTTTAAAAAGGGTCTTCCAAGAATAATAGATAGATTATCATCCTCAGGCATTTCTAATATAACAAAGTCTGTAGGAATTAACACATTAGCTATAGAGATAGGAACATCCTCACATATACCTATAGGCACAGCAGTTGATTTATCAGCCATTTGCAATGAAACTTCAGTTGGAACCAATTTATTCAGGTTAAGTTTCTTATATAAAGAAAAAGGCATAACACTAACACCAGCTCCTAAATCACATAATGCATATTTCACATAAGTTTCTTTAATATGACAAGGAATAGTTGGAATACCAGGATCTCCACGCTTTTCAGGCAATTTCCCTCAAATGAATAATTAGCAAGCATAGCAGTAATTGCATCAGTAGGTATCTTCCTTTTATTAGTGACAATATCTTTCATATATTTTGAATATGGAGGAATTTTAATAGCATCAACAAGAGGAATTTGCAAACATAAAGTTTTAATCAACTCAAGAAATTTCTCAAACCTAGCATCATCCAAAGATTTCATTACCTCTTGGGGATATGGTATGGGTCTTTGTACCCATGGATCCCTCTCTTTACCTTTTTGTTGATTTGGATGCTTCTTCTTTTTATTCTTCTCAATAGATGGTTGAGGGTCTTCTTTTTCAGGAGGTTCAGGTTCTTCAATATTTTCAGCTTCATGTTGTTCTTCTTCAGGTGGAGATGATTCCTCTTCTTCATTATTATCATCTTCAGTCTCAGCATCAGAAATAGAAATATCCTTATCTTGTTCTTGAGAATCATCAATATCTTCGTTTTCATTGGGAGATTTTCCTGCAGAAGATTTCTTCTTGAGAGCCTCTTGCTCTTTCCTCTTGGGATGGTCTTCAGGATAGTCAGGATCCTGAGTACTTGCACCACCTCTAGTATTAACTCCACAAACCTGTTTCTTCTCAATAAGATTTGCATACAATTGATTTTGAAGAGAAACCATTTGTTCAACTTGATTATTCATCATCTCACAATGTTTAATAATTCTTCTAACCTCTCCCACACTAGCATTTAAATTTTCACGAAGAAATTTAATTTTATGAGAGTTTTCCATAATACTCATTCTAATACATGCTCCTCAGGATTGTTATATAAGCAAAATCATTAACGTATGATACATCAATAGGAGGTGTTACCTTTTCATTACCTTCCATAGAGCTAATAGCATTGACTTGGATTGGAAAACATGGTTGATCAATAGGAAGTTTAACACCCATTTCAGATAATTCCTTGAGATGAGAGGTTTTAATTCCCTTCTCTTTAATAGCCTTGGAAGCTTCTTTCATTGTCTCTTTGTTTAACTTAAGAATGCCTCCTTTCTTCTCTGGAAATATCTCTTTTCCATCTATCTCTTCAATATTCCAATCTTCATAATTTCTAGAGATAGTCTCCAATAACTCAGTTGCTTCATCAACGGTCCTTTCCCTGAAAACATTACCTGCAATACTATCAAGATAGCCTCTAGTGTTTTCAGTTAGTCCATTGTAAAATATATCAAGTATTTCATTACTCTTGAAGCCATGGGTAGGACATTTCCTAACCATCTTACTGTACCTCCCCCAAGCTTGGGGTAGATCCTCCTTCTCTTTCTGTGAAAAGTTGCTAATCTCAATAGTTAAACCATGGATCTTATCTGAAGGGAAATATTTATTATAGAATAGCTGCAAGCATTCCTCTTTACTAGTAATAGATCCAGGTTCTAAATGATTATACCAAGTTTTAGCATTTCCTCCCAAGGTAAAAGGAAACAACTTTAAGAAATAATAGCGTTGGTGGATTTCATCTTTACCAAATAGCACAGATAAATCATGCAAAACAGCAATGTGTTCAAAAGGAAACTCATCATCTCTCCCATAAAACTTAAACTTCTCAGCTTTTTCAATTATTTCAGGATCAACACTAAACTCATAATCTTTATCTTTAATTTTAATAGCTGGAGCATTCATTTTCTTAGTAACAGGGAAATAATCATCAAGAGGAGAATTTTATAGCTATCAAGTTTATCCAATTTATCATAATTCGAATTACGGATGGCACCCGCCGGGTTCGCGGCCGGGTTTGGCACCCCCATACCCGCACCCGGCCCCTCCACCCGCACCCGCCACCCGCCCCATACCCGCCGGCGGGTCAAGATCTCTACCATACCCGCGAACCCGCCGGGTTCGGGTGACCCGACGGGTACCCGCGAAATCGAGTCGATCTGGGGCTCTGGCCATCTCCCCTGGCGCTGGTAGTCGATGGAGCCGAGGCGCGGACCTCGACGGAGTGGCGGCGTGGACCACGACACTGATGAGGACGCTGGTCGGCGGCGGCGCAAGAGGGCAGGTGGGGCGAGGGGATGAGGACGCTGGTCGGCGGCGGCGCGAGGGGACGAGGACGAGGGGATAAGTGAAGGGAGCGGCGGCGGCAGAGCTAGAGGAGCTCGTCGTGCAGGAGAGATGGGAAGGAGAGAGCTGAGAGCCTGAGAGCAGGCATGCGCCGGCATCAGATGGCATCGAGATGGGAAGGAGCAGAGCGCGTGGTGTGTGCTGTGGACCTGTGGCCTGTGGTGCGTGCGTGGACGCGTGGGTGGTGTGGTGTTTTCTGTGTGTGCTGCGTGCGTGGGTAGTAGATTAGGTGAGGGTGTGAGGATGACACGTGGGGTCCACAAATTCTTGTCGGGTTTGCGGGTATGGGTTTGGCACCCCCATACCTGCACCCGCTATAACCCGATGGGTATGGAATTTTCCTGCTAACTACCCCCGTGGGTTTTTTTCTATACCATACCCTCCCCATTTTAGGCGGGTACCCGTCGGGTATCGGGTTTGTGGGTACCCATTGCCATCCGGAATTCGAATCCATAAAAGCCATAGTAAATGCATCTTCTTCCTCAGAAGAAGCTTCATACTCATCATCATCACAATATTCATTATCTTCCAATTCAGACTCCACATTTTCAATAATAGAAGATTCAGGTAATTCAGGCAATTCAGGTGTTTTAGTTATTTCAGATGTTTTAGGTGTCTCAGGTGTCACTTCTTTGTCTATGCTACCACATGTTAAATTATTTTCAGTACTAGTAGACATCTTAGACAATGGTGAACTAGATAAAGTTTTTCCTTTCTTCTTAGTAACAATAGCAGAAGCAACATTAGGTGAAAAGTTTTGCCTACTGGGCAAATCAGTACCTCTACGAGTAGTTGAAGGCCTTACTTCCTTCGAGTATTCTTTTCCTTTCCCATAGTTGGGAACAAGCAAGTGCAGCAAATAAATGATAACAAGTTGTCTTACCAATAAAGCTAGGTTCCCCGGCAACGGCGCCAGAAAATGTCTTGATGCCCACAAGTATAGGGATCGCTGAAATCTTCGTTGCGAAGTATTACCCAAATTTATAGTTCGACTCAAGGGGAACACAAGAATACCAATAAGACTTTAGCAATTGAGGCGTCACTCTCAACCACACCTGTATATCAATAAACTTGCAGCGGTGATAGTGATGGTAGCAGGATGATTCAAGTAAGCAAAATAAAACAGCAGTGGTAAACAAGGGTTTCCCAGTTTTCACCGGAAAAGTAAAAGTGTAGCTCAGAGATTTAGAACGTAGGCATGAGGTGGAGCAGGTGTTGCATGAATAAGATTGATCACATAATAAGAAACAAATAGCAATGGGACTTATCTCTAACTCCGATATATGTAGGTATGTGTTCCGTAAATAATTGTGCGTACTAACCAAGAGAATTTGCACAACATCTATTGCCCTACCTGCCCATTTCACCGGGGCCAACTTGGAACTACAGGTAATTAAGGTCTACCCTTTCGAATAGCCCGGAGCAACGCATTAACACTTCACGAACACGTAGAATCCTCAAACTAAAACATCTCCCCCTTGTTTTCCCTATATGTCACTTTTAGGTTCGCAGGTTCAACATAATAGCAGGCAATACACTTTGCAGGTAAATACCAAACTCAATTATATGATGGGGCAAAATAAGTTTAGTACTGAAATCATGCCACTCGGGCCCTAGTAGCAAGCATTAAACATAGCATAAGTGCATCAACACAATACAAAAATATACTCAAGATAATCCCCTAAGATTTCGGACAACGGGTATCATTACATGATCAATCTCATCCAATCCCCATCCACCTCATATGCCTACAGCGGACTACTCACACATGGTGATGATGAAGGAGCTCATGGTCGATGGAGATGAAGGCGGTGAAGATGGCGGTGAAGACGGCCTCCGGATCCATTCTCCGGGGAGGAATCCTGGATCAATCTGTCTCCGAAAACGAAGATCGTGGTGGTGGCGGCGCTCTGTTTCGCGAAAGCTCTCCCCCCCTAGGTCAGCCACTTTTTCATATATATGAGGGGGGTACGCGAAAGCCGAAAGAGAGGCGGTGCTCGAGGCCCCAAATGGGTAGGCCCACGCGGCCAAGGAATCTGGCCGCGTGGGGCCCACTCTTTTGGCCCTCGAACGCTTCCTCGTGTCCATCTTTTGCACAATGCTCTTCTTTTCCATAAAAACTGACGTTGTATATTTCTCCGATTTAATTTCCTACAAAAACAACCAAAAAAGAGACTTTGCTAAAAACAGCGTCAGATTCAGCAGTTTTATTCAAATGTGGGAGGATTCCGGAGCAAATTATGAAGCAAAGTGCTTGGAAAAGTAGATGCATTTTAGGTGCATCACCTACTGGTAAGCAAACTAGCAAAGGAAGTGGACATGCCAATTTCATGTATAGCAGCGCATAAATGAAATTTAACAAGAATTATATCCATTGCAGGAAGCAATAACGTTTTTGTGTGAATTTAACAAGAACATAACATGGAAGCTTAAGTACCCAACAAGCACACCTGAGTAAGCATATCATGGAAGGAGACAAGCCACTGTAGCTAGGATGAGATTCGACGAGCGTGTGTAGCGAGCTCGTGTCTTTGGTCGGTGCCACATTCCATCGAGCAGATGGCACGTGTAGAGAAGGGGGAGTAGTAATCGGACATGGGTGGAGTGGAGTGGACGATCCCAATAGTAAGAATTTTATTCCGAAGACCCTAGCTAGAGCGGAGTTCAGCAAAAAACACAATTGTTGTATGAGTACGAGTTTCCTTCAAAGGTACTAAACTGTGTTCTTTGCTAATTGTTGGGGGGGGGGGGGGGGGCATAGGCCCCCTCCCACTAGACTCCCGAAGACGGCAAAGTTGTAACTACTTTTTTTGATCAATAAGATTAATGTGATATGTTGTTTATTGAGATGCCAGTTGTATCGCGATTAGTAATACTAAGCTTAATTACTTAGAGGTAGATGATCCCTGTGTACATGATTGTCGGTGTACCATCAGGCAGAATTGTCGCCAGCCTGACTAGCTGCTGTACCTGTCAGCCTTGATGCTAGGCCTGATAGTAGGCTCCAGAGCTACCCCAATCGACAAGATTACACGATGTCGAGTGAGCCCAAACAATGTGCCCCCATACAGAGCCCTCATGGCCATGCTGATAGAAGATATGATATCATCTTTACTATTAAATGGGAGTTACTAGTATGTTCATGTGTTCAACCCAGACCTTGCTAGCAAAAAGAAGTGCACTGACATCTAGGTCCCATTTTCTTTTCATCCCCCCCCCCCCACACACACACGATCCAATCTAGACTCCTCGCAGTTGTGGCGACACCCTCCACACCTCGACCTTTCTCCATGCGAACCGTCTTTGCTCTCGTCTCAAGCTATGCTACCCATGGCACAACCCGCCCTTGCTCCCCATCATCTCTACTGCAAGGAGCAAACTAATGTCTTTCTATGCTTCTAAGTCTGTGCGCTATATGCACTCTCTTTCCCTTTTCTCCGCTCAAGGATAGCAACAAGAACGCTGCTTCAACGAGAAGGACGACTACAACCGCAATGGCGCATCACTATTGGTCGAGGGAAGTTGGAAGTCGGATTACCTTGACACCATGATCCTCGGCTGGTACCCCCTCAACACCTACCACAAGCTGCCCTCCCCCTTCTTCTCTTGAATTGCATTTTTTTCTTTTTGACCCATATCCAATTTTCATTTGCATGTAATTGAGATTCATGCTACACAATTTTTGAAAGCTGTGCTTGCTGTTCCTTGTATGTCTTTCTCCCTTGCATGTAAGTATGCTTCAGTTCACGTAAAAAAAAAAGTATGCTTCAGTTTGACCTGGACCAGATTTATTTCCTCAATGAAAGTGTGCTAGACGTAGGCATGATGTTGTTGATTATGTGGTGTAACTCTTACTTTGAATGCAACCCATTTGCTAAATGTATAAATAGGGATTAAGACAACTTCTGTCTTTTTTCATGAAGTAGATTGGCTAAGTATTACTCCCTCTGTTCCTAAAATATAAGATGTTTTAGTTTTTTTTATTCAATGTATCTAGACACATTTTATTGTGTATTCACTCATTTCTGTCCGGATCTAGTCAACATGTGAAATACCTAAAACATCTTATATTTAAAAACAGAGGGAGTATATTTGTTTTTTTAAAGAAATTGCTTAATTGATTTCTATGATATAAAAAGGTATGCTATCCAAAAATGAGATGTAGTTATCGGACCCTAGATATCTAGTTTTATATCTAATACTGCTTAATGAAATCAATATGCTACCTTAATTAATATTGGAGTATTTTACAAAGAGAAATGTTGTTGCTGATTGTGGCCTTACTATCATCAAGAATGGTTTTCACGCCTCTCATTATATAAGATCATTTGTATTATAATATATATCATTGAATAACATAAGAAACACACCTCAAAAACAAAAGAATAACATAAAAATCATATGTGTTCTTATTCGCAAAGATACTATCGAACACAAAATGGTAACAAGTAACATTACATTTCATTTACATTCTATCTTCTTATTTATATCTCAATGCCTGCTCTTTTAGTGATTATGTTCTAGCTTCTATAATTTCAGGGTATATTTCATCCCATAATTTTAGTATAGCATGATTCTTCAATATTTTACAACATGTATAATTTATTCCGAGAGGGGTTGGAGATATGACAATTTCTAAGATACACAATGAGTCAGAATTAAAAAAACCGGGTAGTTATGTTGATCAAGATTCATAAGACAACAACATCGTTCTCAAAAGAGCAGTTGCTAGGGACAAAATTAACAGTAATGATCAGAACACCGCTAACTCGGGCTGTGTTTATAGATTGTATGACCTTTGACAAACAGAGCTGGTGGCGCTGAAACAATTCTTTGTAGGAGATATGCTCGCTCAAGTGTGGATACAATCACAAGGAGTCGGGTCTAGATCATTCGGTAGATCAGATGGACCAATGATGACATTAGCTAGGTACATGACTGAGCCGAAACTCAGCTGACCGACTCCTAGCCTAACATGTTCTACGCCTAACTTAGTGACGATCGCGTACTTCACATGTGTGATGTTGTATGAAATAATATTACTTGAAGCCGTCTCTGGATACGAGCAAAGTATTTGTTGACTATGAATACAATGTCGAATTATAGTTTTCTACCAAATTACATTTGAGAAAAGCAGAATATATATTATTGCTTTTCAGAAGCTGATCACAAGATTACGAACGAGGAGTAGGCAACGAACGTGGAGGGACTGATTATCACGACGGCACGTGGACGTGCAATACAAGATCCCGAAGCAGCTGAACGTGGAGCTCATCAAGAGCGCGCGCAACCAGAGGCGAGTGCTCTACTCCAAGGCGACCGGCGAGCCACCGCTGCTGCTGGCGGCGTTGGTGCACTGCACGATGCCGGAGGCCATCAGGGCGGCCAGGACGGAGTTCTCGGCCGAGTTGCCACTGACGTGCCGGCGACCATGGCCCACTGATCGTCGAAAAGCTAGCTAGTGCAGTAGTGCTACTCTAGGAGGGACGCGTGGTCCAGCACCAGCAGCGGCGTGGTGAGGCCGAGATCGTGCATCCGGTCGTAGACGGCAATGGTGGAGGATCAAGACCGGTCACCGGTGCAGCTTCATCCGGACGGATCATGGCCTCGATCGTGGTCGCTTGCCGGATGATGTCCATGCCGCGCTATTGGGATTCTGCTGTCTTAGTTCCATCTGTGCCCATTCGCAGTAAACCGCGGCGAGGTGGTCCGTAGCCGTAAAGATCGCCTGCGTGGTCCTCCCGAAGACTTCCTGGGCGCCTGACGTGAGTCTCGACACGTCCACGGCCCTCGCACATCTTGGCCAGCGCGCCAGAGCGTGTGCGCCGACTTCTTACCCGCGGTGTATCCCACTAAAAATATTCGAAAATCTTATTTATGAGATTCAAAAATTCTGAAAAAAAAATTCTGAGGGTAGCCAATGGTGTATCCCACTAATCTGTAAAATATCAATTTCACATACTGTGTATTTTGATCTACACAAAAATGAAAAAATGTGGATCTGACTATATATACTTTCAAATAACTAAATTTTAACAGATTTTGTCATTTTTGTCTAGCCCATAATATAAGGTATTTGAAGCTGAGTTTTTGCATGGTTGTGGGATAAACCATTGGTTACATTCATATTTATTTTCAGAATTTTTGAAACTCATAAATATGTTTTTCTGTTTTTTTTAACGGAGGGAGCACTGGAGCTCGGGAGTCGGGAGTCAAAGCACTTTCTGCCTAGCTTGATTGCAACAAGTAGTACATGTGAAAATTAATGTGATCAGATTCGGAATAAAATCCACATGTACACACGCGCAACATGGGAAAATTAGCGTAGTCAGGATTGAAAACATGCATATAGAATGCAATTCATTTTATAATAAAACCCGCATGCATCATTTCGATGCAGAGGATGGGGCTTTCCCCTTTTCTACAAAAAAAAAAGAATGCAATTCGTTTTCCTAGTCCATTTTGTTCAGCAGCTGGTGATTTCAGAATGCAATTCGATGACCGGCTGACGTGTACATGATTTGCCCACGGGAGATGACGTCACGCACGTCTTCCCCGGACGGCCCAAGTGCCTTTCTCTCCTTCCTCCCTGCATCGCACCCCTCTCCTTGCTAATTCTTGCATTCAATGCCAAATACTAAAGGATTTACCTAAAAATTGGCGGGTTTATGTGGTGGTGGGGGAGGGGGGGGGGGGGGGGGGGGGCAATGGCCCCCTAAGTGCATGTAGGTACTTAACTTAACTGAAATCCATACATATATGCATGTGATTTTTATTTGTTATATAACTATTACAAGGGCCTATTTATTTAGTTTGCCCATGGCCTCTAAAAAGTTAGGACCGGCCCTCATGTATTGCTCCCTCTATGTGGAAGGTCACATAATGAAATATTTGTCCGAATCCAATATATGGATTGCAGCTTCACAATATTTTTCAAAACCAAGGTCACATAATTAAATATTTGTCCAGTCCAATATATGGATTGTGCAGCTTCAGTCTTTGTTAAAACCATACATGTTATGGGGATATATTTTTGTTTGAAGCTTACAGTGAGCATAATCGTGCGCTAATTAGTATAATATGACTGGGCTTTTTTTTAAGCGCAATACGACTGGGCTTCAGCGCGGCAACAGGTAGAGCCCGTGTTTTAACGTGTTAACACGCTGAGCCCATATTTGGAAAGATATAGTGTAGAACAGAAATTAATGACCTCGTTTGAAAATATGAGGATACGGTATTTGTTTATTTACCACAATCAATAATGCATTTATTTTATATCGAAAACTATTGATATAAAAGATATTGTATTAACATTTGATAGCTAATGCATGTATCTCTGACATTGATTCCCCCAGCTTTTTTTGGAAGAAATTTAACTGCCCCATTAATTTTGATTTGATAACCAAAATATTGATACATAAGATATTATTAATTACAATTAATCAATTGAAAAAATGACCGCAATATGCATCTATATAACAGGGTGAGAGGGGAACACTACCGCAAGCAAAAGTTATACCAGAAAAGTAGTGATCATACAAAAAAATACTACATCGTTGGGCCAAAATAAAAATAAGAAGCACTGCGTAGCATCTCCAAATGGCTATATTCAAGAAGGAAGCAACAGGCGTTCTAGTTTTGGCAGCTCTCATGGTTTTGGTTACTCTTCTCTCTTCATGCCATGCAAACACCGAGGTAATGTTATTTTCACGCGTTTCTAACCTCCTGCAACATAACTTAATATGCATTTTGGAATGTTGAGCTCCCCATGAAAATTATTGTATATTTAGGAATTGTGAAATGATAAGGTGGAAAATTATCTTGCACATAATTGGCCTAACAAAATGTGTTGATCTCGTACAGATACAAATTGACGCTCCCTCCCTATCTGATCCAAAGTGCTGGCAGTTCGACCATAATTGCACGGATGACAGATGCAAGGGGTTTTGCGCCAGTGCAGATGGACATTGCACCTCTCTTGACGAGTGTTGTTGCCCAGTGCCTAGACTCCACTAGAATGGCTACGAAACAGAGATGAAATGTGCCAGAAACTCTATGCATAATATATATGTATGTGCCATCTCTAGCGTACCAAAATAAAAGTTTCTATATTACATATGTAACTGAATAAAGAAAACAAGTTTTTTCTATGGTCGTGGCTTTTGGATGAACTCTATGCATGTTTTCTTTGAATTGACTCTCGAAATAAATGCGTGTACAACCTCCCTCACGTCAGAAGGAGGAATCCTACCAAAACTCTCTTGTTTAGACACTTGTTGCACACGTAGATACCCACAGGGTCCCCACGAAAGCAGAAGCTGATACTTCGGCACTAGTCCGCACCCCATGCTCCGGCACTAGAAGTGCTACCGCTTAGAACTCCATGGAAGTGTATGCCTCTTTGTCCTACCATGTACGATCACTTGCGACTTGACCTAGACGGAGACTGCGGCAAAGAGATCGGACCAAACTAAATTGTCTCGGTCATCGTGTAGTTGACATTAACATCACGAACCGGCAGACGCAGACCCCCCTCCCCTAGGCCTTCATATCATCAATAAAGTTCCAAATGTTGTGGTAAAACGTTTCACTCATCTCGAGAGGCCCTGATATAGATAAAATACGTGTTTCTCATTTACCTATTGGCTAGACCACCATAAATTTAAAAAGTACTCTCGATTCTTCGAAATGCTTGCCATAGAACAAAAACTACTTTGCGGTTGGGTTTGTACTAGAGCCTCAAGATTTAAATCCTAAAATCTACTCTCGATTATTTGGAATTACGCTTGCCATAGAATAAAAATTACTTTGCACGTTTGCACTAGAGCCTCAAATTTTTGTAGAGTGCACTTCGAAAGTTTTGAGAAACTCCGAATATAGTGCATCTCATAGAGTTGCTGTATTACATAATCATACGTGGAAATATACCGGTGCTTAACAATTAATACATTTTTAAAGTAAAGCGGCGGGGCTAGCGAGTTTTTTTTCAAAAAAATAAGAACCCAAATTCTTGCCTGTGAGGACTTGAACCTGGGTGGTTGGGTTGTACATCCACTCCACTAGCCAAGTGATGTGGGCTCACTACTTTCAATTTATACATTCACTAAAGAGTCTAAGACGTAGTATTTTGAAATTCTATTTTTCTTGCCAACAAAGGATATACTTGGGAAAATCATTGTTAGCTATTTCGTGCTCATGTATATGGTTTGATTTGGTAGTTGAAGATCTACATTTTGAAAGATATAATGTACAACAAAAATTAATGCCCTCGTTTGAAAATATGACGATATGGTACTTTTTTCTTCGCCAGAATTAATAATGCATTCATTTATATGCTAAAAGATATTGTATTGATTTTGACAGCAAGTGTATCTCTGGCATTAATTCCCCCATTTGTTTTGGAGGAAATTTGATTCCCTAGTTAATTTTGATTCGATAACCAAAATATTGATATAGAAGATATTATTATTTAGCATTAAACAATTGAAAAACGGACCGCAATGTGCAGCTATATAACACTGCTTTATCTATATAAAAAAAAGCTATATATCACTGTGGGAGATGAACACTAGCACGGGCAAAAGGTACAAAATAAGAGTATTGATCATATAAAAATACTCTATTTGTTTCATAGTATAAGATGTTTAGGTGTTATATATATTGTCTAAATTAGGACTAAAAAGAACGGATATATACACTAAAACGTGTCTAGATACCTGTGTATACATATGAATGTGGAAAATGACTAAAACATCTTTATATTGTGAATTGGAGCGAGTACTAGACTATCTTCATTGTTAATATTCTCTCTTCACGCGACACAAACATCGAGGTTTAGTTACTTCCCTGACGAGTGGGTTAGCACTCGGGGCATGAATCTAAACTATCCTGCGGTACTTTGTATTATCAGTTTTTCATTGAGAAATGAAAATTGCGAGCCGTGTCTCCTTAAGTCAAAAAAAAAAAAAAAACCTATGGTGCTATGCCCACGGACTAGAAAGATCTTATTAGGAGGATTGTTGCGAATACATTTAGGACAAACCGACCATTTGTAACCTTGTCACAGTACAATAATCACTTGCACCTCAGGAGAAAAAAAAACTAGGCACGACCGCTAGCTAAGCTGAATAGCTGGCGGAAATTTGGTTTTTTTTTTTTTTTTTTTTTTTTGTTTGCTTCTAAGCGTATCGAGACCCTACTATGGGCATGTGTGATCGAGTTGTCCGTAGAACTTTCTTGCCACTTGCTCTAAGCTTCCACGCACGAGAGTCTTTTTTTTTTTTTTTTTGAGCGATACGCCAGCAGTGTTTGTTGTTCTTTTTTTTTTTTTTTTTTTTGAGCTAAACCATGTCTGTTGCTGGACTGCTGGCTCAGTGTCAGACATAATTGGGCCTGGCCACTGTAAGCACATACAAATCCAAGGGCCATTTTACTTGTTAACTTCCTAAAACCAAACTTGTTAACGAGTTGTTTTACCGTTTACTATTTTAAATTGAGTTCCTCACCAGCTCCGGCACGTCCGCCGGCTAGCAGAAGCTGTTCCCCAACGTCAAGGACGACGAGCTCGATCGCCGTCGACTTCTCAACAGTCTCATCATGCCCGTCATCAACTTGTAAGTTTCGTTAGCACGGACTCTTGATGATTTTGTCAAACGTCACAAATGGCTAACGACGCTGGTGCATCCGATGCAGATATTTCTCGGAGATGGGTGACGGCGGTAAGGGGCTCTTCTTCCTCTTCGTCATGTCCGAGACCAAGACGCCGGGCGGCCTACAAGAGCGAGCAGTTCAAGAACGGGTCGAACGGCCCCTACTATCACAAAACCAGCCCGCCGGCGGCCATTCTCGGTGAGGACGCGTTCCAGAGCATCTTCGCCCAGATGTTGCGCGGTCTGTGCCAGCGGCAGCGGGACGACGTCCTGCGCGTCGGTGGCTCCTTCGCCCCTGGCCTCCTCTGCGCCATCAGCTTCCGCTCCGACTCAACTTCGAGCTGCTCCACGACGATATCGAGGCCGGCGCGCTCACCCCACGCGCTACCGACATCCTCCGGCGAGGCCGAGCTACAGCGCGCGGCAGAGCTCGCGTCGGCGCTGCATCTCCGCCGGCACGGAGCGTCCGTGGCGGAGTACACCAGTCGCGCGTGCACGGACCGGATCCCCGGCCACTACGTCGTGTACTGGGAGCTGCTGCTGATCACCACCGAGCGTGCGGCCGGCCGCTCCATGGCGGAGGAGGATGAGACTGTGATAAGCAGGTGCTGCCTCGAGATGGAGGAGGCCCTGAACGCCATGTACAGGCAGAGCAGGGTCGCGTTCGGCTCCATCGGGCCCTGAACGGCCCCAGATGTAGAAAATGTTACCATGAAAGAACCGAGAGCACGTAAGATCCCCTTCACGATTAGGCGGTACTTACCTGATGGAAGGTGAGATTTGAAAAAGTTAATTGTCACTTCTCTTGCTCCCTAGCATGTACTACTATATAGCCTCATTGTTATTTTCTTGGCTTTGAAATAGTTACGAGGACTGGGGAGTTGATGAGCTCATTGTGGAGGACTCGTGGAAGCGTCAAGTTGGTGGGGGATAAAGTTTCTAGCCTGTTGGACACGAATTGTGTGCGGATTCGACGTCGATAGGACCTACATTTTCTTCAAAATATTGATTTGGATACCAGGAGCCGCGTTTGTCTAAAAAAAAAAGAACCAACACTTGGTCGTCCAGTGTATGCCGGTTGTGAGGCTGGCGAGCACGGGCCTACGAGCATCCACAATGGGGCGCTTGTCCGCAAGCGCTAGGGATTAAATCCCGGTAGTTTTGCGTCATTCCCGGTAGTTATTTAGGCATCAATGAATAAGTAGGAGCCTGGCGGATTTTAAGCGCCCGAGCATTGTGGATGCTCTACCAGACCCATCCGCGATGTCGGGGACGGGGCACTCTAGATCCACCGGTGGCGATGTTGCCATGTGTAAACCTGCGCATGTCATACCTAAATTGCCATTTTCTAGATAAACTAAATAAAGCTTCTGTTAGATTGATCTCAATTGACCGAGTCCAACGGCTCGATCAACTCCTTGATTAGCGCCCTGATCGGGGCGCCCGACCCTTAATGGTTGGTGGGCCCCTGTGACCTGCGGCTATATAAAGAGGTGGGGGACTGGCAGCACGGGTCATGAGGTTAGCCGCTGTGCCAGAACCTCCACCGACACCCCTACCGATCTAGGGAGCCCGCAGTGCTCACGGGAAGCACCACCGCCGCCACAGCTACCCACTGGCATCACCGCCTCCGTCCACCATGGCCGTGGCATTCGGGATCGTCTGCCGCAAGGAGAAGGTACAACTCCTCCTCCCGATCTCGTATCCTACCGTTTTGATCTAGACTAGTGATCCTACGGGATTTAACATTGGTATCAGAGCAATCTAGTTCTAGTTCTTCTCGGGTAGACAGAAAAGAAAGTCAATTCGAGATCTAAAATTTCTAGATCGAAAGTAACAGAAAAAGTGTCGGAGGCGGATTTGATCCGTGGCAAGTAGATGCGATCTGATATCCCGTACCGTTTTTTCCATGATGCTGTACGATTGGATCGTGCGTCTAATGGATCGGTTGATAGGGCCGAGTCAATGAGTTGATTGATCAGTTATGTATTGTACTATTCTGATCGGCCGGCCGGAAGCTATCGTTCATGCTGCTGTGTTGTTCGGCAGCGCCAGGCCGTGCGGCCAGGTTTTTCTACAGGATTATGTAGTACACGGATGATCTTATGATCCATTGGATGGATTATGAGCCTTCTGCGGAAAGAAAACTAGTGCGGATACGATCTGTGCTAATGACTGTTTCTCATACACATCTTACCGGGCGCCGTCGGGCTCGCCGGAAAAGAAAAAGGAAGGAGGGGACGAAACGTCGTCAGCCGCCCGCCGGTCGTCGCCGTCGTTGCCCGAAAAGGCCGCCGGCTTGCCGGCGTGCACCTCGAACTCGCAACACCGCCACGAATGGCGGCGCACACGCCACGCTCGACGGAGCAGCGCGCTGGACCTAGTCCGCAGCACGCTCCTCCGGCGAGCGGAGCGCAGCGCCACCGTGCGCGGGTCACCGGAGCAGTGCGGCCGCCTCGGCACCGTCTCTCTCGGGAACGAGCAAAGGAAAGAAGAGGGAGAGCTGCGGGCGAGAGCAGCTGCGTCTCTCCTCGGGCGCGTCACAAGGAGAAAGAGGAAGGGAGGTCTCCGTCGCCGGAGCGCACGGGCGCGCCGCCGTCGCCGGCTAGCCGGCGGCGGGCGGAACTCCTAACAGAGCTACAGAGGCGAGGACGGGGATGAATGACGCTAGGGTTTGACCCGGGCGGGCGCCGTGGTCGTTTTGCTCACGCTACTTGCGCGCTGGACCGTCGGATTTCATCCGACGGCCAGGATCAAGCGACGCGAGCTCTAGCAGGCCGTGGGCCGCGAGTGGGCTGGCTGCTGGGCTGGACCGTTTTCGGCCGGAAGAGGCGCACACGCCGGTGCGCATAGTAGGCCGTGGGCTGTCTGCAGAGCAGGCCGATGGGCCGCGTCGCGTGTCGCTCAGGCGGCAGATAGAAGTGGGCCGTTGGGCCGAAAGTCCGCGCTGCCAATGTTTTCCAGAGTATGTTTTAATTGTTTTTTGTCCAATTTTTGGACAAATCTAATCTAGTTTTTTCTATTCAAAATTATCCAACGAAATTTTGTTTAGAAAAACAGAAAAGTGACAGAAATGTTTCTGGAAAATATAAAGTTTGTGATAGAATTATTTCCGCTGCAAATAGTTAAAAGTAATTGCTTAAAAGCAATAAAGTGATAATTGAATTTTTTAAAGACATGATAAAGTGATATTAATGATGATTATGATTCTGTTGTTAATTGACCAACGTTGTTAATAACATTATCATGATTTAAAGTGAGAATTAAAAGCTTGATTAAAGTGATATTAATGATGATTATGATTCTGTTATTAAATGACCAACGTTGTTAATAACATGATCATGATTTGTTTATTATGTGTTAAAAGGTGCATTTATTTCTTTTATTGCCCAACGGTAATATAGTTTTAATTGCACAAACAGTGACAGAAATAGTTGTGAAAAGTATAAAGTTCATGAATTTTATTCATGTTTTTCCGCTGCAAATAAATAAAAGTGCTCTTAAAGTGTAAATAGAAATAAAGAAAGAATTAAATTACAAGAGCATGTTAAAGAAATTATTGAAACAATTATGATTCTGTTATTTTATGACCAACGTTGTTAATAACATAATCATGATTTGTTAAATGTTGAACAGTGCAATGTTTGTGAAATACAGAGAATACATTACAGTTTCTGCTGTAAAGTAAAAGGACTCTCCTCTAATTAAATTGGAACCAACGGGAAAATTTAATTAGAGAGGAGGAAAAAGAGAAATACTTGTTTAACAGATTAATTATGGTATTGTTATTTTCTGACCAACGTTGATGATAGCAGTACTATAATTATATGAGTTCTATAGTCAAAGGGCTAGATCTCTGATAATTTTGCATGAAAGTGATCAATTTTCAGAGAAAAGATAAAAGATCAAGAAATGCTCTTGAACTATAGAAATATGTATATTTCATGTTTCCGCTGAAATAGAGTTGATGATAATGTTATTTTCCAAACAGAGTTCTTTATTGCAATAGAAATATTATCATCATATTGTTTATGAGTTTTATGCATTGATTCTATTTCTGCCCAACGGTGATGTAGAATTAGTGTAGAAAGATGATGTTTCATTCTAATTCTGCCCAACGGTGATTTAGAATATAGAAGAAAGTTTTAAAGATTTAATGTGCATATCTTTAACCAGACCAACGTAGGGTTATTTTTATGCTCATTATTGTTTATTATTATTGAATATTTTCTCAGACAAAGATTCTCATGTTTTCATTCGTGAAAGCAAAAGAATGGGTACTTGTGACCCGAAAGATGACCAAGAAAGGTCATAAAGTGAGAGAGTATGTTCTCTCTAAAGAATGACTGCAAAAGAAAAAGAATTCTTGGATGTTAATCCAAGAATACAAATAGATCATCGAGAGTCTTGTTTGACAAATGTCTTTCATGTACTCTCCATGCAGAAAACAAATAAATCATTCAGAGTTTTGTTTAACGAATTTCTTTCATGTACTCTATGTGAAGAAATTTTTTAAACGAGCAACATGAATGCTTAATTTGACTAACGTTGGATTAAGCATGTGTATAAAAGAGTATTCAGATTTATTTCTGAATTTGATGATTGAATATGCAGTCTAAAGAGCCAATTGTGCATCTGTGTCTCTTAATTACCCGCATGACGGGAAAAGACGATAATAATACCCACGTGGTGGGAAAAGTCTGGGAAAATACCCGCATGGCGGGAGAAAATTTTGACAAAGGACTTATCCTGTATGACAGGAAGAAGATGTGATGACTCATGTGTTTTTATATCGACCGCACACTTTATGTGTCATAGTTACAAAGCACTTAATGAGTCAAAAGAGAATAAAGTTACAAAGAACCTAAAGATAAGAATGCATGCAAGTGTGACTTGCAAAAGTACCATTGAGAAAGAACTCTTGTGAGTTTTGAAAAGGAATGAGGAAAAAGTACTCCCATACATTAAAAGACAACTTCATTTTGAATGAAGCAGATAAAAGATAACTTCATTTTGAATAAAGCAGATAATCAAAGTTTCGAAATTGTGGCAAAAAGGTTCTTGCCACATTTCGAGGGGGAGATAGAGAATGTTACAGAATAAACTCCCCTATACTTCAGATAATGTGATGCATATTATGCATCTAAGTGATCTATGATGAATTGTGATCGTCTGGGGAGTACGACGGTCATAATAATGATACCCCTAAAGTAAAGAGATAGATTATTCTGGATCTTTTACAGCTCCGAAAGGAGACTAAGGACGGTACTCAAAGTGCCATAAAGAAGACAGATTGACAGGTTAACAGAATAAACCCAAATAAAAAGGATTAAGGATACACCATTTTGGAGAAAATGGAGTAATCTGGGGGAGCATGGTATGAACATACCTAAGGCTCGAATAGATTTTATCTGGGGGAGCTTGTTGCTTTATAATAGAGATGAACAAGCAAACATGGATCTTGTGATTTAGGTCCTTGTAAGAGCTATAGCGATAGAAGACTACAGAATTAATTGCCTCTAGGCAATGACAGAGCAACAACATCCCCATATGAGAAAAACAGATGACTATAAAGTCTATATCAGAGAAATTTAAATGAAGGTTGATCCCACCTCATTTACAGAATTATAAGCAGCGCTCAATCGATTTTGACAAGTGTCTACTTGTCTTAATGATTAGAGACTATGTGAATCCCGACGATGTTTGGGACTCATAAGTAATTTCCAATGGAGCGCCAATGTGACTCCAAAGGAAATATGTAAAAAGCGATTTTAAATCGAAAGATTTGCGCTAAGAGAATAAACAGATTATAATGAGTGATAATGGCACATAATGATCTGAGTTACATCAGATGAAAGTAAAGAACACAAGGGATCTTACGGACTAGAGCAAGTCTCTAGAATCAGAAGTTATTTTGGGTTAAAAGAATGAGAGGACAATCGCTTTTCTACAAACTTATAGAATGGGAAATTCATTCCCTAATCCTGTGTATGTGGATGATATCCTACTTGCTAGTGGTGATGTCAATCTACTACCGGCAGAGAAAAGAAGTTCTTGTCCTCAAAAGAGTATTCTCGGTAGAGTAAAAGTATCGAGATTTACTAAGAAAAGAAGAAAAGGGGTATTAGAAATATCGCATGGACATGCTGAGAAGAAGTCTCTAAAGCATGCATGTCGAGAAAACTACGCCTGTTCTTATTGTCAAGGGTAATGGAATTGGGAACTTTAGTGTTCCAAGAGATAACATAGAACGGATCAAATGGATATGGTACCATATGCTTCAGCTGTTGGAAACTCAATATTACCCTGACATTCACATATCCGGGTTGTTTTGGCAATGTCCAATCCAGATATAGATCACTGGAATGGAATCAAAGATATCGGCCTCATGCTAAAAGAAACAGAGTGCTCTCAAAAGGTTGTGAGTACAAAGATAGATCTATAAATGTGCTCTCAAAAGGTTGTGAGCACAAAGAAAGAATTTGTGAAATGTATAGCGAAATCCACAATTGTCGCTAAATTTCACATTTGGAGTTTTTGTGTGGAAAAGCTCCAGAGAATGAAAGATTGCATCAGTGTGATGTAAAGACATGTTATAGCATGATATAAGGCCGAGGGATAGGCAAAATGGTTAAGGAAACCTGTACCCGGAATTGATAATGGTTGACAACAGCAATAACCATTAAGTAATTCACTCCTAAGACAACGAGTCAAGTGTGGTGCCAAACACATTGACACAGAGTTATACGTTGTAAAGGAGAAAGTCCGGAATTATGTTGAAATGCTTGGAGCATAAGAGGAACATATAAAAGAAACACACAAGTGTTCGCAGATCTGCTAATTAAAGGCTTACCGCCCAGTGTGTTTTGGAGAACACATAGTCGACATGGGTTTTATGGTATAGTCTATATGATTTCCGGACAATAAAGAGGCCCAAAAGTTTAAAGAATCTATTTCAAAACAGAGACGTATATTGTAGCTGTCTGATTCTATCGGCAATGAGCTGTGACGATGAAACATGCTCTATGTACTGATCCGTGATGAAACAAGTAAAGTATAAAGTATAAAGTAAAAGTGAGATCAAGGGGGAGAATGTTAGATTGATCTCAATTGACCGAGTCCAACGGCTCGATCAACTCCTTGATTAGCGCCCTGATCGGGGGCGCCCGACCCTTAATGGTCGGTGGGCCCCTGTGACCTGCGGCTATATAAAGAGGTGGGGGACTGGCAGCACGGGTCATGAGGTTAGCCGCTGTGCCAGAACCTCCACCGACACCCCTACCGATCTAGGGGCCCGCAGTGCTCACGGGAAGCACCACCGCCGCCACAGCTACCCACTGGCATCACCGCCTCCGTCCACCATGGCCGTGGCATTCGGGATCGTCTGCCGCAAGGAGAAGGTACAACTCCTCCTCCCGATCTCGTATCCTACCGTTTTGATCTAGACTAGTGATCCTACGGGATTTAACAGCTTCTACATAACTGAGACTTTATGTGCACCTCAATTTTATTGGTAACTTTTTCCATTTTATTATTAGACAAATGATCCCACTCCATAAGATATAACCCGATGATCACAAGAGCTTCAAGATATTTACTTAGCTATTGGCCCAGCTGGCAACCAAACATGTCAGTATACCTCAGACGCTTCTCATCATCAAACATGATCATTATCAACTAGTAACTTTTAAGAAAGTAGATTTTTAAGCAAGACATAGCTTCAGTCGTATACTCGCATATATGTGATCAACTTCAAGCAAGTGTCGTGTGCAAAGTCATTCTGAACAAAAATAGTTGTGTTGTCTACATGCTATAAAATTGCCACACCATGGTTAACTAAATGAGGAACCATACCAGCTGTGATCATGCCAATATTTGGTGCTTGCTGAATGGAGTTTGCCGTCCATCGGCGGCCAAATTAAACTGGAAAGGAGAGACAGGCGGTCACCTGGTTTCACCTAACTTCATCTACACCACCTTGATGGCTGGGTGAAAAACTTTTCTGTACATATTTCAGAAAATATATACTCACTCTATACATAAAAGGATGTCTCAACTCTGTCTTTTTTTTTTTGACGACCTAGGGCGGGGAGTTCCCGCATTGCATTATAGAAGAAAGAAATGATCCAGTTAATTAGGGAAACGGATCCAAAAACCATACAAAACGCGGTTAGAAAACCGCACACTCTACCTCATGGAACATCATCCGTGCCTGAAACAAGGGCACCTAAACCCAAGCTAACAGGCCACACCTCATATCCAACTAAAAGGACCTCTCCAAACACACACAAACTCTCACCGCTAGAGATGCATCGGCGTGCACCCTCCACAAAGAAGAGATCAAACATTACTCACAACTAACTCTCGAAAAGCCTCCATCACCTGCGGTGTGCGCTGCTTCTTGTACATCTGCAAATAAAATTGCATCTTCTCCTCTATAACTTCATCGGTGACTTTGTCTTTGCTCTTGAGTTTTGGGATTTCCCCAAAAGCCTCCGCCCGCCTAAACTCGGCGCGCTTGGCTGCTGGAATGCCACAATCTTTGTTCTTCTTGTCCAACCGGATGCTTCGTCGCTCGGCCAAAGAGGGAACATCCACCCTAAGCTGCTTGTCCTTGGGCATGTCGGCAATCTCTCGGCATAGCTCCACCATCGAACAAGACAAGGTCTGCTCCTGTGGCTCAATCGCGTCAAACTGAGCCATCACCTTCGTGATCTTCTCCTCCGGGCTAGGGGCATCAGATCCCCTCAACTCCTCCAATGCCAAAAGCCTCTCCACTCGAAGATCCTGCATCGGGGGCCCCTGCACCACCGGGGAGACATGCTCCGAAGCAGCAGAAGGCGTGGAGGTGGACTCCAGGGCAAGCGCCGACGCTGAAGAGCTCACCCCTGGGAGAGTAGCAACCAAAGGGCACGATCTCGCTGTCAGCGCAATCAGCATTGCCCCCGGTACACAGAGGTGGAGTTTGGCTCCACCTGCACCATAGCCGACGGCAAGGAGAGCCTCCTCTGCCCGCTCCAAATGTGTATATATCTACACACTAAAGTATGTCTAGATACATACGAATTTAGATAAAAAGTTGTGACATCCTTTTATGTACGGAGGAAGTACATTCAATTTTATCATAAGCTCCACACACCCTGCTGTTTTTTCCTCCTAGATAATGCAAAATCGGAACTAGTTCTTCTTGGAAACTAATTGGCTAACTACTCTAGCATTCCCTTGCCTAATCAGTTAACCACCTAATACACGACTCGATCGGACGATCCATATGTTTGAATTATTATCCAACACGAGTTCGTGTCTAGGTCCTTTCCGAGTCGGATCAAGCGTACGTCGTTCCTGCGTCTTCCTTGGACAAGTTCTGTATATACCTCTACCTAAGGCTGGTAGCATAGTGGTTAGGCTGGACCAGAGTATCGGCGATGTCAGCATCCATTGCCGCGGATCACAAGAGCCTGCCGGCTCCCGCACCGGCAGCTGCGGACGTTGAGAAGCTCCGGTTCATCGAGGAGATAACCCGCGACGTGGACTCCGTGCAGGAGCGCGTCCTGGCCGAGATCCTCGGGCGCAACGCCGGCGCCGAGTACCTCAGCAGGTGCGGCCTCGACGGCGGCAGTGCCGCCGACCGCGCAGCCTTCCGCTGCAAGGTCCCCATCATGTCGTACGAGGATCTGCGGCCTTACGTCCAACGCATCGCTAACGGGGACCGCTTGCCCATCCTGTCGACGCGCCCCGTCTCCGAGTTCCTCACCAGCTCCGGCACGTCCGCCGGCGAGCGGAAGCTGTTCCCCAACGTCGAGGACGAGCTCGATCGCCGTCGACTTCTCAACAGCCTCATCATGCCCGTCATCAACTTGGATTTCCCGGAGATGGGTGAAGGCGGCAAGGGGCTCTTCTTCCTCTTCGTCATGAAGGAGACCAAGACGCCGTGCGGCCTGGGGGCGCAGCCAGTCCTGACCAGCTACTACAAGAGCGAGCAGTTCAAGAACGGGTCGGACGGCCCCTACTATCACAACACCAGCCCGCTGGCCGCCATTCTCTGCGAGGACGCGTTCCAGAGTATGTACGCGCAGATGCTGTGCGGTCTGTGCCAGCGGCGCGACGTCCGGCGCATCGGCGGCTCCTTCGCCTCCGGCCTCCTCCGCGCCATCAGCTTCCTACGTCTCAACTTCGAGCTGCTCGCCGAAGATATCGAGGCCGGCGCGCTCACACCACGCGTTACCGATCCGTCCGTGCGCTATGCAGTCGCCGGCATCCTGATCCGGCCAGACCCCGATCTCGCGCGGTTCGTCCGGACCGAGTGCGCCAAGGGTGACTGGGCCGGCGTCCTAACACGCATCTGGCCCAACGCGCGTTACCTGGACGTCATAATCACGGGCGCCATGGCGCAGTACATCCCGGCCCTCCGGCGCTACGGGGGAGGCCTGCCGCTGGTGTGCACCAGATACGGGTCCTCGGAGTGCTTCTTCGGCATCAACCTCCGCCCGGCGTGCGACCCGTCCGAGGTGTCCTACACAATCATGCCCAACATGGCCTACTTCGAGTTCCTCCCCGCGGACGACGACGAGGCCGCCGCAGACGAGGGGAGGAGCCGGCTCGTGGACCTCGCCCGCGTGGAGGCCGGGCGCGAGTACGAGCTGGTGGTCACCACGTACGCGGGGCTGAACCGGTTCAGCGTCGGCGACGTGCTCCGCGTGACCGGGTTCCACAACGCGGCGCCACAGTTCCGGTTCGTGCGGCGCAGGAACGTCGTTCTCTCCGTGGACTCCGACAAGACCGACGAGGCCGAGCTCCAGCGCGCGGTGGAGGTCGCGTCGGCGCTGCATCTCCGGCCGCACGGCGCGTCGGTGGCGGAGTACACCAGCCGCGCGTGCACGGACCGGATCCCCGGGCACTACGTCGTGTACTGGGAGCTGCTGCTGATTGCCACCGAGGCGCGGCCGGCGGCGCCATGGCGGAGGAGGATGCGACTCTGATGAGCAGGTGCTGCCTCGAGATGGAGGAAGCCCTGAACGCCATGTACAGGCAGAGCAGAGTCGCGTTCGGCTCGATTGGGCCGCTGGAGATCCGCGTCGTGCGGCGGGCACCTTCGAGGAGGTAATGGGCTACGCCGTCTCCCGCGGCACGTCGTGAACCAGTACAAGGTGCCGCGGTGCGTGACGCTCCCGCCGGTCATCCAGCTGCTGGACTCGCGCGTGCTGTCCAGTCACTTCAGCCTCGGCTTGCCGCACTGGACCCCACCCAGTTCAGGCGACTAAACGGTTACAGCATGTACCGGCAAATGGGATCGACACATGTATACCTTCAAAATGTACTACGGGTTGTCAACTCTGTTTCCATTTTAAGAGAGCCATTTCATTTGACTAAGGGCTTCGTGATAAATGAAGTATTGCCTAGTACAACGAAATACATGAAAAAATTATAGTACGACATAGTCCCCACAAAAAAAAAGAGTAAACTTGTTTTTAGAAGGATGGATTGGATAGATCGATGTTTTTGGGAAAGTCATTTTGACTCCCGAACTTTAGTGGTCTCGCTTTTTTCCCAAAATTAAAAAAAAATATTTAAAAAGTTTCAAATAAATCTGAAAAAATTATACATGTTCTCAATGATATATGCACTCGATGTTTTTTTGTTGATATAGGTGGATTGTCAATACCTTCTGTTAGTTCGGTGATCGGGGGGGGGGGGGGGGGGGGGGGAAATGGTATACCAAATTGCGCACACATTCGTCCCCTAGGTTCACTATGAAAAGACTTTCTAGTATCCAACAATCTAAGAGAATGTATCTGAACGTATACTCTGCCAACTCTGCCTACAAGGCGCAGTTCATTGGCGCCTATTCATGCCCCTTCATAAGCAATGTCTAGAAGGCCCTCCGAAGTGTGGATTCTTCGCTTGGCTTGCCGTGCAAAAAATAGCCTTTGGACCGCAAACCGCTTGGCTTATTAGGGCTGGCTACACCAGCCTACTTATAACTTTGCAGATGTCAGCCAGAGACGGCAAGGCACATCCTCTTTGAGTGTCGTTTCTTAAGGAGGGTTTGGATGGAAGCGGCAGTGTGGCTCAATGCCCATCCCTTATGCAAAACCTAGGGACGGGAAGGCCAACGGTTTTGCAACTATTGGAAGGCAGTGGTGACCCCGACATCCTCTTCAAAAAACGGGAATCAGATTGCAATTATCCTAATCATGTGGGAAATCTGGAAGGAGGAACGTGAGGGTCTTCGATAACAAGTTCACAATGTCATCTATGCTCTTCCAGCGCATTAGAGATGAAGGCAAAAATTGGATCCTAATACGAGCGACAAAGCTAGCGGAAATAATCGGCTAAGACGTTGTCTATGTGCTTTCTTGTCTTTTTTTACTTTGGCCTAGGCCGCTCATATTTGCTCCTCCTTCATCAATATAAAAGGTAAAACTTTTGCCTTTTTCTAAAAAAAAAGTATCTGAAGAATTAAGAGGTGGTCACCCAGTGCCAGAAAAGTAAGGCACATAATTTGCAGAGGCTATCAGTGAAGAATTCCAAACGTCATACAAGCAGCAGAGTTGCACATCTCCTGCGGCAAGGGACGCATCCAAACTTCAACGAAGAACAGTCACCATCACCTCGGGAAACTGCCTACGGGATATGCAAGAGGTGTCGGCATGGAGCCTCCCCTCCACAACCCATGAGGAAAACCGTTACAGAATCGCATCTTCGATGTGTTAACTAGATAGATAGGAGTAGAATTTTATATCATGTCAATGCGACGATCTGATGTGACGGTAATCTTCTTATATTATTATAGTCCATTTATATCATAAAATAATACTCCCTCGTTCCAAATTTAGTGACTTCCATTTGTCAAAAAATGGATGTATCTAGACATGTTACAAGTATAGATAAATCTACATTTTGACAAATGGAAGTCATTTAATTTAGAACGGAGTGAGTACTAGCCGAGCAAGGATCGTTGGAAAATTGGTCCTAGGTTCACTATATATACGAGTACTATGCTTTTTTTCTTTTGAGATTACGGGTACTATGCTACTCTGAGTGAGGATCAACTCGATTGGAACATTCCTTCATTGGATTTACTTACCACACCACCACAGTACCAAGGTCGAGTTGACAATTGACACTCCCTCGCGAATCACGTGCGTTCCCGTCCTAGCTATAGGTACATAATGTAGGTTTGGATCCGGCTGGTTGCACATCAGTATCGACTGGGATATTAGGTCCTGGCAAACACGTGCACTTAGAAGAAAAAAATGAGTGCACGTGTTGCCAGGACCTAATATCCCAGTCGATACTAACATGGCAACCAGCCGGATCCAAACCTACTACATGCAGCAGACGGAAACGGAACGAAACAAATAGTTCTTGGCCCAAGAAAAATAGAATGGAACAGCTCAAAAAATGAAAGGGGAAATTACCGTTGAGCTGATTGTCAAGAACCTAACCAAAAACTTTCTCTACCTCCAAACAATTCCACTTTTATCAAGTCGTCGCTGACAACTACTATTCCCCCGCCGTGAGAAGGGGGAGGTGGGTGAGATTTAACGGAAGAGCTCAACCGCCCGATTCAGCGTCCAGGAATCCCTACTACGATACCAATTTAATTTTGCATATCTCAATCACGGATCAGAAATTAACTAATAAATCACAAAAATATATCATGAACTAAGCCTAGAAGAGGAGACGTTAGAGTATATTACGGTTTGGCAATATTTGGTAGTTTAGGATTGTAATCCAAGCCTATCTCTACTAGGTTTCGTAGTCCCCAAGTATTGTATCCCTTTATATATAGCCCACCGTGGCTCATTATAATCAATCTAGAATCAAGCAATATAATCAATATTCTGCAATCTTACAGCATTGATACGAGATAAAAGCACTCCTAGTCTAAGTACTAGACCAAGATGAGTGGATTGGTCACTAGAACTCAAAATGTTGTGATGAAATGGTCACAAAACTTTACTTGAGCTCATGTTTGGTTGTCCTACTGGTGTTCGTTTGGTTGGAAAATGCTACAAAGCAACTTTTGTGCAATTTAAGTCCTTATACCATCAAAATACATCACGGTGATTTATTTTGTGTTTTTGTTATCAATCAGGCATACTTAGATGATACACTTGACAATTTTGATTGTTGTGAGAGGTAGAACTGGAGTTGCCATTTGTTTGATAATTTTCTCACGGAACTGGGTATTAATTGGCAGATCCTACACTTGATGTGCATCAGTCAAAGCCTGGTGAATCTATGGGTGGTCAACTAGTTCTTGCGAACTTCGAGACCACAACTAGTGCAATCGTAGAAGAATCTATTACTTCCAATACAATCATATGTGGATCACGTGGAGATACTAGTTAAGCAACATCGTGATGATGTTTCTCGAGATGATTCATCGTTTCCTAAAGTTTTTAGTACCAACAAAGGATGTCGGACTTACAATTCATGGAGAAATGTGATCCTCCTGCTAAATCCGATCCTCAGAGCTTTATAGTCTGAATACCAATCCAGTCGCACAACAACTGCTTGGAGGATTCCAACATTAAGCATTTTGTTCTGAAGATGGTAGCTAGACTAGATTTCAACAAAAAAATCATGAGTTGTCCCCCCCCCCCCCCCCCCCCCCCCCCCCCCCCCCCCCCCCCCCCCCCCCCCCCACTAGACCCACAAATATATCAAACCGGCAATAAAATAATCATTGTACCAATAAGATCAAGGTGATTTGTTGTTTATGAAGATGCTAGTTATATTGAAGAGTGTATTTAAACGGAAGCTAAGAGGCAAAAGCCATCAGTCTAAGTCGTTCACAGGCTCTTTTGTTGCTCACTCCAGCCTTCGGAGGGTATGATTCCCACTTCCAGCCGCTGCGCAATTGGATGAATGATCCAAACGGTAAGTTGCAACAGTTTGCTTCTTGTTCATTATATCGTACTAAGCCAAATCAAGCTGCATGATGCTTCTCCTTCATTTGTTTAGCTTCCGGCCAGCGAAATTGTCAATCTCGATGTTCGTCACTCATTCCCGACCATGATCTTCGGTTTCATGTAGGCCATGTAGGCAGGCTGGCTTCCGCCTAGAAGAGCATCTTGTGCCATTCACCATGATCCTCATAAACATTGAAAACCATGTGATATATATTTCTATTTTATAACCAAATTGATTAAAAAATAGGTTACAAATTTATTCCTATTTTTTTATGTTGTCACAGCTTTGCTTATTTTGGATGTCATATCGATAAATATTTTGATATAATACATAGAATATTATTTTGGGTATAACTAGCAATATCCACTCCGAGAGAATTCCTTATTTGACACTACATGAAATTTCAATTTCTTATCTGGCCCTGGAAAATTTCTTCCCTATTTGACGCTAGGTGTAATTTTTTTCCTTATACGACACTGTCGTTATATTTAACAAATAAGGATGCACTTGTAATTTCTTATATGTAACAAATAATTTCTTCCCTATTTGATGTTAGGTGTACTTTTCGTTAGGCCCTGGAAAATAAGGAATTCTCTCCACTAATAATGTAAGCATGCACGTGTAATTCTTGTACAAATTTATCGTCGAGTTGTAACATTTATCATTTTGTGCTTAAGTCTATTTGTCTTTTGTTTTATTTTCTCAAATAATTTCTTGTATTTAACAAAATAAATTAATTATTATTGATTTCATCATAGTCCTAAGAAAATCGACATTATTAATGTAGTATAGTGTTTGTCGTATGATTTTTCCCCATATTATTATAGAACTTGCTAGACTGCTTAGAGTGTAGAAATCTAGCAAGTAAGTTTGTCAAGGTTAATTGGTACAAGACTGACAAAACTATGCCTTGTATCCCCTTGCAATTTCTGTTTAGTTAACTTATCCTTTGATAGACCACATGGCATATGTGGTGAGCAACCCAAGCAAAACAAAAAACTTATCCTTTGCTAGAATTACATCGTGCCATAAGAACCAAAGAAATATCATAATATTACGTTGTAGCGGGACTTTTCTTTTTTAGTTTCTTTTTGGCTGTGTGCATCCGTAATAGCCTAGTTTATTACGTTGATGCAGAGACTGGGTGTAATTGGTATCTCCGCGATATTAATATCTACTCTTTATGTTAAAAAAATGATTTTACACTGTCAAACTTCTCACAAATCAGAACCGAATTTTGGCTCCCCTCCGATCCCGTCCTTCGGCGCCTACTCCTCGTTCCCCTCCACACTGGTGGAGCACTCCGGGCATAGCTAGGGGGATTTGACTATGCGGGCCGGACCAGGCTGTAGGGACGCGAAACTCCAAGGAGGTCATTCCACCGACAAGGCGACAACCAACGCCATATAGCGGCCATAACGATGCCCTCGGGCAGGCCCAAGGAGGCAACGCAGAATGGCGCATACATGTAGGCATAAACGACGCGCTATCCCCCAAGCAAGCACGACGTGCTGAGGATTGAAATACTCACGAGTATTTCTATCCAGCGATGCCCAAGAATGGTTAAAAACACTCGCTATATAAGAGCCCCATTAGGGGGCTTAGGTGCATCGTAATATACAAATAATGACCCGTTGAAACATGATAACGATCTCATCTAAAGCTAGCCGGACCTCATCATGGAGCCTCATCTGATTTAATCAGAAATAGTAGAACCAGAGGATAATAATTAGAAATAGTAGAGCCATCATATATAAGAAATCTCAACTGAATTCAGCAGTCCCTGAACTTGCATATTGTATCAACTGTTGACTCAACAAACTGGTCCTTGAGATCCCCATTCAAAGTTACAGGAACACCTACATCATTTTTAGTAAGGAATGTGCCAAAGTCATTTACAGATAGGTACATACTTGCACTGACGCAAGGGATCCAGAATTAAGTTAAAGGTTCGGTTAAAAGGCTTACAGTGATACATTTGTTGCACACAAGCCATTGAGGATTCAAATCCTGCTCCACCTTGTCTGACATAGTTATTAGTTTGCACCGTTACAAACAAAAAACATTAACATACTATCAGCTAAGTTGCATCACCTCTGCATACTGATGATGTTTGGTCCGTAGCATACACAGCACTTGCATATTGTAGTCATGGCGTTCAGCTTTGTCATCATTCCAACTCATTAAATTTGGTATGCTAACTCTTGATTGTCTGACATACTACATAGTGAGCAAACATAAGCTTTCCATTTCCAGTAGGTGCTTTTGTGCTCAGATGTCACCGCTGTCGGCTTTACTTTTGATGCTAGCCTGCATTGGAACGTTCACAGGAGCATAGTGTAGCTTCAAAAATATCCAAATTTGCTTGGTTCATATAGGATGTGCAGATCACATCTAAAGCTAACACACAGTACAGCAGAGGGGTATCTTGCATAGAGCGAAGGGGCCGAGCGAGACAGACCTGCGCCTTGTCGGCGGGAGGAGCGTGAGCCTGAAGACGGGGTGAGGCTCGTTATAAGCGATGGATATTGTGATGAACTCGGAGCAGAGGAAGCGAGAGAGGACACGTCCGTCGGCAGTGAGCCCGGCCAGCGGATCAGATGAAGACGAGGTCTGCCCTTCTGCCTCCGTTAGCGACTAGATTGGGTCACCTGGCCTAGCTTGGGAGGTCACTGAGGTGAACGGGAGAAAGGGGAATGGGCTTGAGAAGAGAGATGGAGTGAGGCAGAGAGTGGTGGGGAGAGCGAGCGCTTTTTATTTTAATCCAGCATTTTTTATTCGTATATGGTCAGCTTGTGGTGCCATTTAGGATAATTTGATCATTTAAATTTTGTGTTCTTAAAATTAAGTTTTGTTTTCTATTGAATATTAAAAAGTTATATCATCAAAAATTTAAAATCGACCAGTTCATTGTGTGGTTTGTGGATGTTAAACCTCATGGGTATTGGAGATGATATATTTTGTCAGATATTCCTCAGCAGGTATTTCGCTTGATATCACGTGTTATACATTGTATTATTTTTAAGTGATTTGAGCAAATGAAAATGAAAGGTAATGTACATATTGCCAGCATTTTTAAGTGATTTGAGCAAATGAAAATGCATGGTATACGTGACAATATTTACATACATCGATGATTGTCATGATCAAATCAATAAACCTAGTGTTCGTAACTGACAAGTGGGGCCGTATGTCGGACTTCTCATTTTTCTTCTGAATTATTCTCGAAGAAGGTGCAACTTGGTGCATGTTCATGGAGTGTTAATTTATCTTTTGTTTTAGTCGTCGTATCTAGGTGGGTTGTACATCCAACTCATGAGAATATCTTTTTAGATAAACACATGAGCATCTCAATCAAACAATATAGAAGAAATAGTAAGTAAATCGCAACACCAATGGAAAAACATGTTTGCTTTATTCATAGGTTACACCTATAATATAGAAAGTTCTATTTTGATCCGCTAGAGAGAGCACATACATTTATATTCTGCATGCAGTTTTATGGTGTATTCCATCTCTGTTTCATAACCATTCTAATGGTATCTAGGAAACGGGGCAGCAACACTCATCAGAGGAACTGCAATGTCCTCCATCATTATTGCAAAATTTCTTGCATGATTCATCCGTGCAGTTAGGTAGCTCTATCCCATAGCACTTTGAAGGTAGGGGGAGAGCATCAATTTGTATCTGCACCAGACCAACACATTTTGTTAGGTCATGTGCAAGATAGTTTGTCACCTTATATTTTCAAAATTCCTAAATATACACTAATTTTCATGGGGAGCTCAACATTCCAAAATGCACATTAATTTATGATTATAGGAGGTGAGAAAGGCATGGAAATATCATAACCTCATTGTTCGCATTACATGAAGAGAGAAGCGTAACCAGGACCATGAGAGCTGCCAAAAACATGACGCCTGCTTCCTTCTTGAAGATAGCCATTAGGTGAGGTTACCTGTGCCTGCTTCTTTATCTTAGTTTGGCAAAACAACCTAGTACTTTTTGTATGATCGGTGCTCTTTGGGTATACTTTTTGCTTCTGGTAGTCTTCACCTCTTCCACATTATATAGATGCATCTTGCGGTGTTTTCGTTTCCATGTGTTTAATGGTAATTAAGAATATCTCCTAAAAATCAATATTTTGATTATCAAATCCAATCAGAATCAAATTTGGTCAGCCCAAATCTTGGGTAATCAATACCAGGAATGCACTAGCTATATTAATAGTTTCTGGTGTAAAATGGTTGCATTAGTAATTGTGATACTCCTTATGTTTTCAAACGAGAGCATTAATTGGTGTACATCTTTTATACAATAAATCCTTCTAAATATAGTACCTTCTGCTATCAAATGAAAGCATTACCATTGGTAAATCAGTTCTCTTAGTTAGCAAGAAAATAGAAAAAATCCTAAATCATATATGCAAGTACATGTATACTGGTGGAGCACTCCGGGTCGAGGGCATAGCTAGGGGGATTTGACTATGCGAGGAGTCGGCCGGAGGCGAGCAGGCAGCTATGAAGGACGCAAGGAGCAGGCGGCGAGACGTAGCTTCGGCCATGGTGACACACACCTGCCTAGCGCGAGGTGGTTGCCGGAACCTTGATCGGAGAGGCATTCAAAAGAGAGCGTAGTGCTATTTCTAGAGAGCCCTAGACGATTGCAATACTATTGTGGCATCATATCATAATAATCATGTCGTTCATGCAATTGTTAGAGAGGGAGTATGTACTTCCTCTCTAATTCTGGGTTTAATCAAAATTAAACTCTCTTTGAGACATAATCAAAATTAAACTTAATAAAGTTTGGCACACACGCTGTTGGATTAGAGAGGAGTATTTTTGTTTCTCTATATATTAATTGAGTTGAAAATAAATCGCGGTTGGAGCTGTGTGTGCTTATAGTTGGCCAGGCCAAACTGAATTCAACAGAGCCAGAAATCGAGCACACACGCTGTTGGAGTGTGTGAAAACTTCAGAGCAAGAGAGAAGATAGTTCTACACAGCAACTAGATCGCACATTCACAGCGGGTCTTCATTCGTTTTCTCTTCGGAGTTAGTCTCGAAGAAAGTGCAGAACTTTGTGCATATTCATGGGTTATCTTTTGTTTTAGACGCCGTATCTAGTTAAGGTTGTACATCCAACTCATCAACATATATTTTCCTTAGATCAACTCACGAATATCTCTATCCAACACAATGCCGAAGAATGGTTAAATCACTCTCAATGACAAAGAAAGAACATGATTCGTTTATTTGTAGGTAACATATATATTATAGAAAAATTATTTTGACCGCTAGAGCTAGCCAATACATCCATATTATGCGCCAGAGATTTTTTTATAGAGCATGCCATCTCTGTTTTGTAACCATTTTAATGGTGTTTAGGCAATGGGGCAACAACACATATCCTTTAAAGTGCAATATCCTACATCGTTCTCGCAAAATTTCTTGCATGATTCAGCCGTGCAATTTGGTAAGTCGTACCCATAGCATTTGTAAGGTAGTGGGAGAGCATCTATCTGTATCTGCACAAAATCAACACACTTCGTTAGGCCAATTGTGTCCAAGATACTTTGCCAACTTAGATTGCTGCATTGCTAAACATACACTGGGGAGCTAAACATTACAAAATATATATGCCGTTATGAACACGAGAAGTGAAAAAGAAAAGAAATAACATAACCTCGTTGTTCGCGTCGCATGAAGAGTGAAGAGTAACCATGACCATGAGAGCTAGCAAAAACAGGGCACCTGCTTTCTTCTTGAAGATGGCCATTTGGAGAGGCTACCTATTGCTTTTTTTTAAAACAACAATCTAGTCCCTTTTTAGGATTGAGGCTCTAATGGTATACTTTTTGTTTGTGGTTGTTGTTCACCTCTCACATTGTTATATAGACTCATATTGGGGTCTTTTTTTTCAAGTGTTCAATGCTAATTAATAATATCTTCTATATCAATATTTTGGTTATCAAATGAATCATTAATTGGGGAATCAAATTTCTTCCAAATGTAAGCTGGGGGAATCAATGTCAGAGATAATTAGCTGTCAAAAGATAATACAATATATTTTATATCAATAGTTTCTGATATAAATCATTATTAATTCTGATAAAAAAAATACCATATCCTCATTTTCGTGTTTTGATGCAGCAACTCATTTGTTTTGGTCCGGTAAGAAATTTATAGGTAGGTAGCATGATCCGATGGGTTAGAACACGTCAGACACAAAATATTATGTAGGTTTGGGTCCCGGATGAACTCAAGTAACAACCCTGCTCCCACTGTGTAAACTATATTAGATTGGAGAGGCGAGAGAGGGGTTCTACACGGCAAACTGAATTCAACAGAGCCAGAAATCGCGGTTGGAGCTGTGTGTGCTTATAGTGGGCCAGGCCAAACTGAATTCAACAGAGCCAGAAATCGAGCACACACGCTGTTGGAGTGTGTGAAGCAAGGGAGAAGATAGTTCTACACGGCAACTAGATCGCACATTCACAGCGGGTCTTGATTGGTTTTCTCTTCGGAGTTAGTCTCGAAGAAAGTGCAGAACTTTGTGCATGTTCATGGGTGATCTTTTGTTTTAGACGACGTATCTAGTTGTCGTACATCCAACTCATCAACATATATTTTACTTAGATCAACTCACGAATATTTCTATCCAACGCAATGCCGAAGAATGGTTAAATCACTCGCAATGACAATGAAAGAACATGATGCGTTTATTTGTAGGTTACATACATATTATAGAAAATTTATTCTGACCCGCTAGAGCTAGCACTTACATCCATATTATGCGCCAGAGATTTTTTTATGGAGCATGCCATCTCTGTTTTGTAACCATTTTAGTGGTGTTTAGGCAACAGGGCAACAACACATATCTTTTACAATACAATATCCTACATCGTTCTCGCAAAATTTCTTGCATGATTCAGCCGTGCAATTAGGTAAGTCGTACCCATAGCATTTGTAAGGTAGAGGGAGAGCGTCTATGTGTATCTGCACAAAATCAACACACTTCGTTAGGTCAATTGTGTGCAAGATAGTTTGCCAAACATACACTAGGGAGCTCAACATTACAAAATGCATATGCCATTATGATCACAGGAAGTGAAAAGGAATAGAAATAACACAACCTCGTTGTTCGCATCGCATGAAGAGTGAAGAGTAACCATGACCATGAGAGCTACCAAAAACAGGGCACCTGCTTTGTTCTTGAAGATGGCCATTTGGAGAGGACAGCTATTGCTTTTTTACACAGCAATCTAGTCCCTTTTTAGGATTCAGGATCTAATGGTATACTTTTTGCTTGTGGTTGTTTTCACCTCTCACACTGTTATATAGACGCATATTGCGGTCTTTTTTTTAAGTGTTTAATGGTAATTAATAATATCTTCTATATCAATATTTTGGTTATCAAGTGCATCATTAATTGGGGAATCAAATTTCATCCAAATAATCTTGGGGAATCAATGTCAGAGATAAATTAGCCCTCAAAAGATAATAAATATATTTTCTATCAATAGTTTCTGATATAAAATAATTATTAATTGTGATAAAAATACCATATCCTCATTTGTTCGTGTTTTGGTGCGACAGTTAATTTGTTTTGGTCCGGTGAGAAATTTATAGGTACGTAGCATGATCCAATTGGTTAGAACACACGAGACCCAAAATATTGTGTAAGTTTCGTCCCGGATGGACTCAATTAACAACCCTGATCCTAGGGTGTAAAGTATATTAGATTGGAGAGAGGCGAGAGAGGGGTTACAGTGAGGCGATGGCCAATAGGTCAATGTCGGTCTCATATATATAGAAGCCTTGGCTAGGGTTTACATGTATAACTGAACCCTAACCAACTATACGGAACACTAACCATCTAGTTAGCTATCCTACCTAACTAAATATACAATCCTAGCTGCAGCCTCCCTCAATCTCTTCGTGGTACTACCAAGTTGAGATTGTTTCCAAATTTTACAAAGGATTGTACATTCAGAGGTTTAGTCAGTATATATGCAAGTTGATCATGTGTAGATAAAAACCACACATCAAGAGCCTTGCGAGCCACCCTCTCTCAAATGAAGTGATAGAGGTCTCGATGTGCTTGGTTCGGGCATGAAAAACTGGTTTGACTGTCAAGTAGGAGGCACCAAGGTTGTTACACCAAAGACTTGGACCACGTGTCAAGAAAATCCCAAGTTCTTTCAACAGCCCATGAATCCACATGATTTCTGAAGTTGCATCAGCTACTAACTTGTATTTGGTTTCCGTACTTTATCGTGAGACGGTGGGCTTTTTCTGGAACTCCATCCAACAAGGTTGGATCCTAGAAACACAGCATGGCCACATGTCAATCGTCGTTCATCGACATCATGCCCAGTCCACGTCAGCAAATCCATGCTACAATGTTAATATAGGTAATGTCGACCTAGCTAGTTTCTTTAACAATTATGACGGCCATAAAAGTGTAATCTAACGTCTCATATATCATCGTCCATGCTACTGTTGTACTTTTGTATGCTAAGTTACAGGCGGGGTGTCTGCCGCAGTCGTCGTTGCAGAAGTAGTCCTACACCGGGCCACCACCGCCATTCTGGCTAAGCTTGCCTCAACGGCACCATCGGGGTCCATGGCGATGTGATAGAAGAAGCGTGGGAGAAAGGAGGGAGATAGTGACTAGACCGGCATGTGGTCCAAACAAGTAGGGTGGCGCTAACGGTCATCTGCTTCTAACTGTTACCCCATGCCATGTAGCTTGACACCAGGTCCACCGGTCAGAAACTCACTTAGCACGCCAAGTGGCCGATCAGTGCTATTTGTTACACTGTTATCAAATAGTGGTAGATTTTTGAGGAAAAAAAATCATTGTGCTGGTCTTTTGGTACCCTGACCCGACCGCTTCGCTTTTTGCAATACTCTCTAGAATTGCGGCAATTGGTGGGATGTGGCAATCTTTTTCCTTTTTCCTCGTTGTTCGCATGGCATGAAGAGAAAAGAGTAACCAGACCATGAGAGCTGCCAAAAACAGGACGCCTCCTTCCTTCTTGAATATAGCCATTTGGAGATGCTATGTAGTATTTTTTTTTTGTGAACAATACTTTTCTGGTATAATTTTTGCTTGCAGTAGTGTTCCCCTCTCGCCCTGTTATATAGATGCATATTGCGGCCCTTTAAAAAAAATTGTAATTAATAATACTCCCTCCGATCAAAAATAAGTGTCTCAAGTTTGCACAAAAGTGGATGTATCTATACCTGAAACATGTCTAGTTAGATCCATTTTTTGGCAAAGTTGAGACACTTATTTTGGGACGGAGGGAGTATCTTCTATATCAATCTTTTGGTTATCAAATCAACGTTAATTGGGCAATCAAATTTCTTCCAGAAAAAAGCATGGGGAATCAATGTCGGAGATACATGCATTAGCTATCAAAACTTAATACAATATCTTTTATCAATAGTTTCCGATATAAATAAATGTATTATTGATTGTGAGAAATAAAACAAATACCATATCCTCATATTTTCAAACGAGGGCATTAATCTGTGTTGTACACTATATATTTCCAAATATGGTATCCTTTAGTATCATGAAAGCATAAACGATGGTAAATGGCACAAAATTACTGACAATGATTGGGACCAAGTATATGCTTACGTAGCAACAAAATATAATATTTTAAATCGTATGTCTTATGATGTTAGTAAATGTATTGTTATGTGACGATATATATACTCGTCTAGTGAATACACTATATTTTGAGTCTCTCCAATCGTTTTACACTGCACTCTAAAAAAATTTGATGTTGTAGAGGAAATACGCAAAATTAGTTTTTGTACTATGGCAAGCGTAATTCTGATGAATCGAGAGGATCTCAGGGTCGGGCCAACAAGTAAATGCTAAATTGACGTCGTAGTTATCCAGATTTGGTCCGCTCCATACGAGAGAGAAACATAAAAATCCCTAGCAAAAGGACGACATTTAAGAAGATCGAGAAACCTGTCTCCACTAGCACGCCAAGTGTCGCGTTTTCCCTTCTAGTGCGCTCTCTGCTTGCCAAGTGCCGGCTTCTTCTCCGTGGGGACCTTTTGTACTGTCTGCATGTGCGACAAGTGTAAGCGCATTTATTTCAAGAGGGTTTGAGTGGGATTTCTCCTTCCGACGCAAGTTAGGTCCTAGACTCACCGTTAGCCCCTAAAGACCTGCCACGCCCTCGCCGCATTTTCTTGGCCTCCAGTGACCTCTGTGGCCGAAATCGAGCTTGGTGCCTGGTGACCGCCAGATGTGCCTCCCTTCCTCACCGTCGTTTGATCAATTTTAGGGCACTAGATTTATGATGCCCTATTTTACATCTTCTTCTGGGGGAGAAGTAATTTTGGTGCCCTATAACTCATTTTTGGTGCTCTATCCCAGTTTTATAATGCCCTATTTTACATCTTCTTCTAGGGGAGAAGTAATTTTGGTGCCCTATAACTCATTTTTGGTGCTCTATCCCAGTTTTATAATGCCCTAAAGTACATCATCTATCATATATGCTCTTATTGAACTAACTTGTGTTCCTGATATGGCTGTAGTGGTTTAGAGAGCTAAATGATTAAAATTTTAGCGCTATAGCGTAATTGAGCAGACCATTCGTGTCATTTTTTATTTAGTTATTAAAATTTAGTGTTCTATTTTTTTTATAATTCTCCTTTTGACCACTGATTTGTTTTGTTTTGACAGAGCATCACAAATATTATATCATCACGAAACTTGAAACGTATGTACAAGTATATGTTCATCAAAAATATTTTGAAGAAGTTAAAAAAATATTTTACTATTTTTTATTTGACAGTACCATATTAACTCGGGAGCCACTGCGAATTTAGTAGGTCATGGCTATTAGTTCGGCCAGTTGCATTTGGGATGTTTCTCATTGGATTTCGGTTCCCTATATATCACTTTCCGCAAGATGTACCATTCGACTCGCCGGCAGGAGTCCCTCCCCTGATGAAAGCCCAGTATGAAGCAACCTCCCCATTCTCCTTCGGTGTTCCCTTTTCGTTCACGTATTTCTCTTTTCTGTCGTATGTGTACGCAGTAAAAAATAAAATATAGTATATGCCATAAATTTGAAAAATATTCAATTTTGAAAATGGTACAAATTTGAAAAATATCATATTTGGAAATGATTCAGATTTTTAAAATGGTTCAGTTTTTGGAAAAAAAATATTTTTGATAATAGTTCGGATTTTAAAATATTGTTCAGATTTGAAAAATGTTCATTTTTAGAAAATGGCGCAGTTTTTTAAAAATTCCATGTTTGAAAGTGGTTCAGATTTTGAATAGTGTTCATATTTTTAAAAAAATATTTTTGAAAATGGTTCAAATTTGAAATTGTTTATATTTTAGAAACATTCATTTTATTGAAAATGGTTCAGATTTCGAAAATGTTCAGATGTAAATGTTTTCATATTTAAAAAAGTTTAGATTAATAAAAAGGAAACGGAAACGGGAAAAAGATACTGAAAGGAAAGAAACAAGAAAACAGAAAATAAACAGAATCGAAAAAAGAAAAACTAATGGGCTGGCCCAGTTGGGGCGCCCTCTACGGCGAGTCGGTGCTCGCGCTCGTGGTCGGGTCAGGATTTTGGGTTTGTCCGGCTGGACCAGCCACCAGAGCTCTGGTGCTTTTCTTTCGACTCGTTGAAATAATCAGGGCATGGCCAATGCGTGGCTCTAGGGGTGCTGCCCCGCAGCCTTTGCTAGGTTCGGATGGTCCAATTCCGGCTCGGGTGTCGCTCTATAGCTGTCAGGGGATCCTCTGCAGGAGGCTGCCTCTTCGTCAGATAATGTGGAGAGAGAGGTAGAAAGGTGAGAGAAACGGATGACGGCAATGGGGCCATAGCTTGATACACAGCAGCTTTTGGCGATAGGAGAGAAAAAAATGAGCTGTTGACGTCTCCTTCCCATACCGAGCTGGATGGATCGGGAGCAGCATGTACCGCTGCCTCCATTGCTCGTGCCCTCATGTCGCTGCGCAGCGTAGGTGATCTGCGAGAGGCCCAAGTGTCAGCGTGTCCTTGGTGTCGTGCATGCTATTTGTAGCTACTTGGTCGTATAGTATCGTACTACTACCTTTTTTTCCATCCTTTTCCTTTTAGATAAGTCAATTGAGCAGTAAAAACCATGATGTATCTGGGGAGAGTTGAGTTAGCACAAGCATTCCTAACTTACTACTACAGTATATGGTTAAGGAAGTTTAACATGTAAATGGCCCTTGGATTTGTATGTGCTTACAGTGGGCCAGGCCGAATCATGTCTGACATTGAGCCCGCAGTCCAGCACACAGCCACACTGGTGGCGTATCGCTCAAATAAACAGGGGTGTCGTGCGTGAAAGCTTCAGAGGGTCTCGATTCGCTTACAAGCAAAAGAAAAATCAGAGATGTCTAGTCATCGGCTCGGTGATGCATAAAAATGGCCAACCAATTTTCCACCAGCTATTCAGCTCAGCTAGCGGTCGTGCCTAGATTTGTTTTTTATTCTCCTGAGGTGCAAGTGCAAGTAATTATTACCCTTACTTCCTCCGTCCGCGAATAAGTGTATTTCTACCTTTTGTGTAAGTCAAACTTATTAAATTTTGACCAACTTTATTGGAAAAGGTACCCGCATTTATGATAGTAAATTAGTATCACTCGATTCATTTTAAAATGAAGTTTCAAAATGTATCAATGTTATGTCATATATGTTACTACTTTTTTCTATTAATTTAGTCAAGGTTTAAAAAGTTTGACTAAGTACTAAACCTAGAAGACACTTATTCAAGAACAGAGGGAGTAGATGACTTTCCAGTCCGTAGGACTAGCACCGAGGGCTTTGTTTTAGAGGGAATTGTTTAAAACTAGAGAATTATTGCGTAAGGGAATTATTTTCTTAAGCAGCGCAACTATAAAAAAATAATTAAATGGTAATGTACACTTCTAGAACTTAGTGTAATTTTAGCTGAAGGAGGGCATGATAGATCTGAGTATATTCCTTGAAAAGACCTGTCGTTGATCGACATGTATGCGGTGGAAAGAGATTACTCACAAGGACAGAGACATCTCACTATTAGAGCTGATAGAATTATTAATAGTTATTTTAAATTTATTTAAATCATTCCCTGTCCGTTATGATTAACTTAAAAAGTCACCGACAAAGTCAACACACAAATATGACAACCAAATATATTTTTTTAATTCTGAAACCAGATTTGTGCATTGAAAATCTGTGTTGTACTAAAAAAACAAGCTAAAACGGTTATATACGGTTTGTATCGCCGTCTAGCAAATCCTTGTCGTGATCAAATTAATAAACCTAGTCTTCAGTGATTGACAAGTGGGGCCATCATGCCAGAATTCTTTTTTCTTTTTGGAATTGATCTCGAAGAAGGTGCACAAATTGGTGCATGTTCACGCGGCGTTCATTTATCATTTGTTTCAGATGTTGTATCTAGGTAGGTTGTACATCCAACTAACGAGCATCTCGTTTTTTAGATGAACTCATGAGCATATCTAGCCAATCGAGCAACCGCACAAAACTTACAATATCAAAGAAATACCATGCTTGCTTTATTTGTTGGTTACATATATAATATTGGAAATTATACTTGGTCCGCCAGAGATAGCACATACATCTGTTGTATGCATGCAGTTTCATGGCGCATGCCATCTCTGTTTCATAACCATTATAGTGGTGTCTACACAACGGGGCAGCAACACTCATTGTAGTTAGTGCAATATCCTACATCATTTTCACAAAATTTCTTGCATGATTCAGCCGTGCAGTTAGGTAAGTCAAACCCATAGCATTTTGAAGGTAGTGGGAGAGCATCTATCAGTATCTGCGCCAGATCAATACACTTTGTTAGGCTAATATGTGCTATATAGTTTGCCACCTTATATTTCTGCATTGCTGAACATAAAGGGAGCTCAATTACAAAATGCACATGACATTATAATCACAACAAGTGAAAAAGAATGAAAATTTAATAACCTTGTTGTTCGCGTCCCATGAAGACGGGAGAGTAACCATGACCATGAGAGCTGCCAAAAACAGGGCGCATGCTTTCTTCTTGAACATAGCCATTTGGAGAAGCTACCTAGTGCTTTTTTTGGCGCAACAATCTAGTATTTTCTTTATGATCGATGCTCTTATTTATATTTTTTTCTTGTGTTAGTGTTCACCTCTCACATTGTTATATAGATGCATATCGTGGTCCTTTTGTTTCAAGTGCTTAATGGTAATTAATGATATATCTTCTTTATCAATATTTTGGCTATCAAATCAATCCTTCATTGCAGAATCAAAATTCTTCCAAAAGATATTGGGCGAATCAATGCCAGGGTCAGGGATACATTAGCTGTCAAAAAATAACAATATATTTTCTATCAATAAGTTCTGCCTTTTTTTTTTTGAATAGGAGATCGGTCCCGAAGGAACGAGAGCTTCATTGATATCCATCAGTGGAGTTACATCTTACAAAAAGAGCCTCACCAGAACTGTAATTACAAACCAGCCCTTGCAATTTGCACTAAGGACCTTAGAAATAAAATTGGGAACGCAATCAGGTCCTGCTCCTTCCCCACTGCAATGGAACTGCTGCTCAGCGCAGTCAACCTCACCGTCGCCAGGGACTGAACCACTTGGGACAGGGAGGCGGGAGCGTACTACGCTGGAGCAAAAGGGCCTCCGACATGGCATAGCAGCTTGGAGGTTGGATGTGTCCGCCTGACATCGGCCAGGAGAAGCGACCGTCGCCGACGCCTGGGGTGGGAGTGGCCGCCCATCGACCATGTAGAACGACGGCGAAGCGGCCGCCGTGATGAAACTCCCAAGAGAAGCAGCGCTGCTCCCCCGCTGTAGATGCCGCCACCGGCAGCCAAAACTCGTGTGTTCCCTTCCATCCTCGCCACCTTGGCGAACAGACAGAGAGGAACCCACATCTTGTCCACCAGCTTCAGATCTACAGAGAAAGCCGGCCTTATTAATGGAGTGGCCCGCAGCACCTTCGCCCGCCGCATCTGGCTCCGTCCATCGGAGCACCACAGCGAGACGAAGCACAACAAGCCGGCGCCGGATCCGGCCGGAAGGACCCCGCAACTTTCTCCTGGCATAGCGCCAACATACGGCATAAAGCCAACATACGACACAAAGTCAAAGCAAACTAGTCCTAGCTTTATTGGATCTACTATTTACAGCCCTAAGTGCGGCGCCTCTCCTAGTCCATTCCTGGCCAGCTACTCCGGCGAGGAGGACGGCAGATTGGCCCGGTCCTCGGAAGTCGACTCTCAAGAGGTGGGATACAGGAGAGGCTTCGAGAAAGGAGGAGACGTCCTATCATAAGTTCTGATATATAATGAATGCATAACCAATTGTGATAAAAAATATCATATCCTCATGTTTTCAAGTGAGACAATTAATTGGTGGTGTACAATATATCTTTCTAAATATAGTATTGGTAAATTTGCACAAAAGCACTAACAATGGTACGGTTTGGCCAAAATATATCTTAGTTGGCAGAAAAGAGAATATTCTACATCGTATGTGTTAAACTGTTAGTAAATGTATTGTTAAGTGATGATATCTACTCTTCTAGTATTCTTACAAGCTAATTACCTGTATGTTACCACATAAGATTATACATTAGTGACTTTATGAGATACAGTAAGTTTTGACTCTCTAAAAACTTTTAATAATGTCTTCTAAAAAAATTAAAGGCTACAAAACGTAAGTGTGCAAAGTTAACTTTCATGCCATATTGCAGCCGGTTAGCCACCCATTCCGAAAGGATCGAAGATCTCGACGACTAGAGGAGATGAATAGACGACTACAACGTTTATTATTTTCTTTAAAAATTTAGGGATTAGCAAGTATATATGTTATCTGGATTGTGCAATTAGGTGAGCAATCTATATGACGACAAGATACAATCTGACATACAAGGTAAGCAACCATAGCAAGCTAGATATGAGTAAGTAGAATGGTTGAAAAATAATCACACAATGACTGCAAGAATTTATCCCAAGTACACTTGAGAGGTGTAGAGGCACAATGCTCCCAGCAACCAATGATCACCTTATTCTTCTTGAGCCTCCACACACTCCAGAGTGCCTCTATCCATTACACAGTTCCTGTAAAGGCAACCAGATCTTTACTAACAAGGTTGGGGCAATATCCAGAACTTAATTGGAGGTTCCCAAAAATTACTTTAAGGTTTACAACAATAAGATTGAGCTTCAAAATAACCTCTTCCCTCTATGGCGCCCAAGCACCTGACAGTAACAAGTTACACAAATAGTTGGAGGGGAAATCAAATTCCTTTGACGAAATGGTAGATCTGAATATCCTCTACCAAACCCTAAAATATCATCAAGGTTGTAGCACTACGGTGGCAGATCTCGGCAATTTAAACTTTGCAAAAATCGAGGAGAGAGGATAAAAGTCATACCCACCTCTTGGGGAAGAAGGGGGACATTTATATGGGGCTCCTAGATCTAAGTGTCGAAGGCAGATTTTTGCTTGGGCGGAAGTTCCGGTCCTAGCGGGAAATTCAGGCATCCTTGGGGCCAACTTCAGGGCCAACCGGCATGTGGCAACGAGTGGTGACCCACAGCCCTCTAAAATGGCCAGATGTTGGTCCGGAGGTGACGGAACATTCGAGCGCTGGAAACTTTTGGGCCAACTTCCAGGACTGCTATAGGGTCCACCCGAGAGTTGGCACCGAGCTTCGTCTCTATGGACTGCACCAGACTAGATCATGTTAATATCGGACACTTGAAGATCTGGGTTGGAACCCTGGATTTTCGGGCCTAAAATGTCCAAACTTCAACATCAAGATCAAGGGTGGGTTCTCTAACACCATATGAAGGTTTAGTGGGTGCACAATAAGATTTCATGCACATGTTGATTCCACCCATAGCTTTCTGATGCAGACGCCCGACCTATTGATAGTACATATTTCATATGCCTCAAATAAATGAAAATTTTCGTGCACCATGTCTTTTATATTTCCATCTTGAGGGGAACACAAACCATTTTTGCCCACTTCGAATAAGCCTATGATGCTAATTAAAGGATCAAGATATACGAAGAGAGGCGAATATGAGTTTATAAAGGTTTTCTATAAAGCTAACAACTTATAAAACTTGAAGCAAGTTTACAAGATAAGAGTAAAACTTGAAGCAACATATAATTGAGCCAATAGACAAATTCTAAGTTGAGACATGTGCTTCACAAAGTAGGAGAGAAAATTAACAGGGCGAAAACCGAGGCTTCTGGTACAGATACGATGATGCACGGTAAGCACAATATTTGAAGCAACAGAGAAGAGCAATATGATTAATCAGTACGTAAGTACAAAATTAAAATAAAGGGAACATAGATTCATGATTTGTTTCCTAAAGTTCTACCTGTTGGCCCAGATCTGTGTCTTCATTTGGAGAGACTATGTGAGCTTTACCTGATCTCTTCGGTCGATTTTCACAGGAAATCAATGAAAACATTTCCTGATTTGCCGCCGTAAGTTCACAGGCTAGATTCTCAAACAGCTCACTGTGATGTATGCTCAGCTACGCTCACTCTATTGTTTCTGTCAAAAAAAAATTGCTCCATAACGGAGAGGGAAAACTATTTCATTTGCAAGGGATCCATGATCGATCCCAAATATCAGCTCATGTCTCCAACCTATCCATTGGGTCACGGGTCCTATTTACAAGTTCGGCCCATCAGCTAGCCGTTAAGTTAATATAGCATGTACTAACACGTCACACCTATCATACTCCCTCCGGACCACAAAAACGGTCGGACAAAACGTACTAGCACAGTACAAAAAGTGTACACACCGGCGACTCATATTTCGGATCGGAGGTAGTATTTGTTGTGGATTCACAAAGTGCTCTATATTGTGGTATTTTCGACATAGTAGATTTTAGGGGTAGCTAACGATCAAGAGAGAAGGGCGAGGTGTGGGCGGAGGCTAATCGGAGATGATTGGATCCACGTACCCAGGTTTGGGTCCCCGTTGGTGGCCTTCTAAAAATCACTGATATCAAATATGGATGTGTCTAGCTTGAGACTCGTGATATCAAGGGTGCCCTAGTCCAGCTTTATACATTCATACGCCCTAGGGTTACAGGGTACCCCAAGTCGGTTCGGTGGCAGAGTCCCAAACTAATCCGACGTAATTTACATGTCTTGTACTCTAAGGCATTTGTTAGGTCGCATTACAGGGTATCTCGTTTTTCAGATGAACTCGTGAGCATATCTAGCCAATCGAGGAATGACACAAAACTCAGAATATTGAAGAATCATACTTGCTTTATTTGTTGGTTACATATATAATATCAGAAGTTATATTTTGGTCCGCTAGAGATAGAACATCCATCTATATTATGCATGCAGTCTCATGGTGCATGCCATCTCTGTTTCACAACCACTATAGTGGTGTCTACACAACGGGGCAGCAACACTCATCGGGATAAGTGCAATATCCTACATCGTTTTCACAAAATTTCTTGCATGATTCAGCCGTGCACTTAGGTAAGTCATACCCATAGCATTTTGAAGCATTTTGAAGGTAGTGGGAGAGCATCTATCTGTATCTGCGCCAAATCAACACACTTTGTTAGGCTAATATGTGCTATATAGTTTGCCTCCTTATATTTCTGCCTCGCTGAACACAAAGGGAGTTCAACATTACAAAATGCACATGACATTATGATAACAAGTGAAGAAGAATGAAAATTTAATAACCTTGTTGTTCGCGTCGCATGAAGAGGGGAGAGTAACCATGACCATGAGAGCTGCCAAAAACAGGGCGCATGTTTTCTTCTTGAACATAGCCATCTGGAGAAGCTACCTAGTGTTTTTTTTGGCGCAACAATCTAGTACTTTCTTTATGATCGAGGCTCTTATGTCTACCTTTTCTTTTGGTAGTGTTCACCTCTCACATTGTTATATATATGCATATGGTGGTCATTTTGTTTCAAGTGTTTAATGGTAATTAATGATTTCTTTTGTCAATATTTTGGCTATTAAATCAATCCTTCATTGGAGAATCAAATTTCTTCCAAAAGATATTGGGCCAATCAATGCCAGGGATACATTAGCCGTGAAAAAATAACAATATACTCCATATTTTCTATCAATAAATTCCGATATATAATGAATGCATAGCCAATTGTTATAAATAAATAAATAAATAAATACCATATCCTCCCGTTATCAAGTGAGACAATTAATTGGTCTTGTACAATATATCTTTCTAAACATAGTATATTCTGCTATCGAATAAAAGTGTAAACATTGGTAAATTTGCAAAAAAAGTCACTAATATTAGGATCCCAATTCTGAGTGTCGAAGACAGTTTTCTGCTTGGGCCGTAAGTTTCGGTCCTGGCGGGGCGGGCATCTCTGGGGCCAACTTCCGGGCCAACCGGACGAGAGATGGCAACAAGTGGGGACCCACGACCTCTAGAATGGACAGATGTTGGTCCGGAGGTGTGGGAATATCTGGTCGCCCGAAGTTTTGGGCCAACTACCAGGCCTACTGGAGGGTCAAGCCGAGATTTGGCACCGAGCTTCCTTTCTATGACTGCACCAGAACTAAATCCTGTTAGTTTCAGACTCCTGAAGATCTGGGTTGGAACGTCGGATTTTTTGGGCCTAAAATGCTCAAACTTTAAGCTTTTTTTTTTTACACAAACAACCTTTATTGATTAGATAACATCAATACATAATGATCCCCGGATACAATCCGGAACTGAATGGAAAACCTCACTAGAGGTAACAGAAATACATGATTTTTGTGCTAAATGGAAACATAATGGTAACAGATAACAGAAATTAAACAAAAGACTAACCTACTCCACAGTTATTGTAACAAATAACAGAGTAATTAACATAGGGATTTCTAGAGTCTAAAATAGATGGATAGATACATTATAAAGTTCCACAGCCATTTCCGATCTTGATAGTTCATGTAGTACAACACGTTTGCACACGCAACAGATTGGAACCTAACTAGGCTCCGTTCATCAGTGGTTTCTTCATCTGCCACATGTTTGCACATGCAACAGATTAGAAATTATCTAGACACCGTTCATCAGTGGCTTTTCATCTCCACGCTGTGAGTTTTGACACCTTGATATCCACCCTCCCATTGTTAAAGACGTGCAGATGAGCTTCCTTGCCTATGGCGAGAGATGGGTATACTCTAGATAGTATGCATGTTTTCCCTCTTTCTCCAAAGCTCTCCACAACAGATCTATCAATCTGAAAAGCGTAAAAGACCGCATAATATTAATATAAAATAATTTGTGAACTTCGTTAAACCAAGTTGCAATAAAAGAAGGAAAACACATAATAAAGACTGCACCGCCAAAATGATTAATCGAAATTAGAATAGCAGGGATGAAATATTTATCTGATGATTATGTTAGTCTTATAGATGTTTAAACACATTACTTTGTCTAAATTTTCAAAGACAGGTGTTAACTAATAGCCTTTAACAAAAAAGAGCTGGTTGAGTAGTGTTACCAGGCTTCGCAATGATATCTTGCCATTTGCTATCTCAGTATCGACAAAACCTGCGAATGTCGGCAGGTACAGGTTTGGGTTCAGAGATGACCTGCAGAAAGTCAAATAAACAATGCAATCAAGTCATTGTACTAAAACCTCATGGCTGGCCACATGTCCTAATAACATTCTTATTACAAAATATAAAATGAGTGAGATAAGTGAGAGGCTAGAGTACATACTTGGTGGGATCGGTGCACATGAGCACCACGGGCTTTGTGCCGTTCCAGCCCACCGCCCTGAAAACCCTGAAGAACACCGCGGTTTTCTCCTCCAGTTTGGCTGAGGCGAGAACCCACAGCCCGAAAGGGCCAACGCCGCCCTTCTTGTCCGCGCCCCATAGGCTACACAGCTTCTGGGTGTCGTAGGCAAGTGCCGGGTCCAGCGCCTCCATTCCTTCCATGTTCGGCACCTCAAAGGTAACCTCGACATCAGCCTAATGAACAAGTGCAGAGACCATTAGACCCAGCCCAGTAGTGGATAACGCTTTTCTGTAATTTTAGGAAGCGATTTATTGTTCTTGAAAGCTAAAAGCAGTACTATTATACTTCTCCTGTCCGTAGTACATATTGCCTATGAAGAGTTTGTAGCATCCTTTATAGGCACACGAGCATGTGTGTTCTCTATATCTGGACCATGCGTTTCTCCATCGTGATGTGTACCAAAATGACTTCAGAGTGACTAGTAGTTTGGAAAACTTGAATACCTATGTGGGAGTATGGACGAACAGTGTTTTGCAGGGTATGCTGTACGTGATGAAAATGATTTTGAACTGCTGCTGTGCCAGATAATTAATGGCTACGCCCAGTCGCCCACTTGTACCTGCAAACACCGTTCCTCTATGACCAGATAGCTATACCGCTTTGGATATGGAGGAGATGGGAATGCCTGCGGCATGAACAGCTAATTCCTAGAACTCATACCCACCGAGCTAGAAAGTTGCATCCATGGGAGCTCTCGGCATTGACTCCATGGATTTTACAGGATCCCGAGCTTGCTACCAGGTTAGTGCTCATCTATATGATCATATTTCCCAGATTTGTGATCTACATACAGTGAGGGTCAACAAGAAATTCCCCTCCTTGTGGACTGTAGGAACAGGGATTGCAAAATCAAGGACGATTTCTCCTACTTGAATGGGACTCCATCCGTGGTTACCCAACAAAAATTCACTACCGAGACCCGAAAGGCTCGGAGATAGAGAGCTTCGTTGGTGAAGATCTCGGGGAGACCAGTTCAGAACCAATGGAAGAAGGACCCATTCGCACCATAGAGAGCGGTGAGCTGTGAGCATGACGTTTGACGGTGTTCTGATACCGAAATTGTTAAGAGTGAAACTACAATGTCTCCTTCGTGTCCAAATGGTACTGCCCTTATTACAATAGTAACTATCTCGCCCACATATGTTAGTTTGTCGATAGGCTGGGTTATCTGAGAACTGGCATGCGGTTTATCTGTCATATGAACATATATGGAATCCTATACAATATGAATGAATAGCTTTCTACCCCCACAAAACTGTTAATGCTACTGCAATTGTGTTACGTGCATATAGCAGTATATCATTCGTTACATAGAAGTACAGGTTTAGAAGGATGAGCTTAGGGAGTGCAAGTGGTAGTGTGGGACATGTGGCAGTGCGGGCTACAAGTGATACACAGCTCATACTAATGATTTGCTGATTTGCATGTAAAATGGGTCTAGAAATATATGTGCTGGAAAAATATTGTGGGTAGCTTTGATATAATGAGATGTCATGCTATCCTGTAATTCTGCACATGCCATTTCACCCTTTTAATACGGGTCTAAGAATACCACACATGCAAATGGCAGTTCTGGTAACAAACACATACATAAACATGCCAAGGGTCTGCTAGTGTAAATTTTGCATGAGGGTGAAATGTCCTGCTCGTTCCCTAAACCTGATTTCAACATAAAATCAATACCAGCCCCTAGGTGTTGGTTGGTGAAATATATTCACAGATTACTTAGAATTGTAGTATTCTGATTCATCTATACTTTTCGGTTTTCAGCAAAGATTATATTAAATGAATTAGCAGCCACGTTGTCGCCAATACGGTAATAAATTAAACAATGCTAATTACATTTGATCCGGGTGTGTATTGGGAGAGAGGCACCTCCAAGGGTAAATGGTCCAGGACATAAATGTACCTTCGAGTTACCAGCATATCCAAACAAGGAAAACAGTCAGTAATGAACCCAAGAATTGGAACATCGTTTGATTCTCTTGAAGAAGCGTAGAATTTATACAACATATATTCTTGGGACATGGGGTTTGGTTCAGGTATGCCAAGAGCAGACTGAATGTGTACGGGTCAACTGCATGCAAGAACTAGTGTGGTTGTGCGGTACATAATACTCTGTGCTATATCATCGTAAATTAGACTAAACTATTGTTCATCAACCATGCATTCCTAAAGCTGTGCTAGAAAAATGGGTAAAGCCATATCTTCATGGTGTATTTTGCGCCAAGATGACTATTAACCAGACTAATGAAAGTGCTAACCACATGCTGAAGCTGTACGTGCCGCCTGCGTGTACAATGCATCTGTTTGTGAGGCAGTGTGAAAAACTTCAATACGACAGGGCATCCAAAGAGAGCTATCAAGAACAAAGAACATCACTGGTAATCAAATTATGAATAGTAAATTTATGATATTTGACTTGGCAAATGCCTAACTTTTTTGTGTGCAAAAAGTGTGGAGTGGTCGTGAAGGTGAACTACCAATTGAGAGGCATGCGGGTAACATATACACTAGAGCTATGTCTGAGCAGTTTGGTATCCATCTGTTTGAATCTGCTTCTTACAATGAGGAAGAGGTTGAGGTTGGGAAAAAAACCTTAAAAGGCATGTAAACAGTGAAACCATAGAGAAGTGCTGCAAGTAGTTTTTGAAGTGACAGTTGATGCTGATAGAGAGAAAAATTCATGCGTATGTGGAAACTTTGAACATACAGGGATGCTCAAATTTTACCATACTGAAGCACACTAACCGCTAAAAAAAGACTGATTAGAAGGTGGCCATCCATATTTTTTGGTAAGCACACTAACCTGTGCAGTTTGTAGACCAGTGACCTCGACGTAGTCTCCTGCTTTGATCACCTGGTCACTGAGACTGACCAGCTTACCTCTCAGTGCCTCCACCTCCTCGACCGGCCACTGCAGCAACTGTTTGCCACCTTGATCGAGCCAGACCTTCCTTGGTATCGCCTGACAGCATCACCGATTTAATTAACTGATATCAACTTACAAAATTACTCGCAAAACTATGCGCATAAAATATTTTGGTTTGACCTAAGTGAGCATTTATCTAATGAGATGGAAAACTAGTAGCAACCCACACTTGACACCAGCACGCCCATGGCTCAGTGCTTGTAAAGCTTCACTTCACCAAAATCTTGCACATCACAGGAGCATAACAGGAGCGTTGCAGTGGATTCAATAAATAAAGAATTGGACCGGTTTCTTAAAATCAATATGCAAGTCATCTTTTACAGGAATTACAAGAACTATGGCCTAGATGTCACAATCTTCAACAGACACCAAAGTGCACATCACAGGGTATAATGCAGATGTATGTTATGACCATAATTATTCACACTGAAGTGTGGATGATTAAGTCACATCAGGCAATGCAAAACTTCCAAGTAGAACTTGCTAAAGATAATAAGCATACATTCATTTTGATCATCGATGATATTAAGTTTCAAAATCTTATTTAGTACTCCCTCGTACCATAATTCTTCTCGTGGTTTTAGTTCGGCGGTAGTACTGAGGAGTGTTTGATCTGATAGCGTTGTAATTGCTATTATCTACCGTGGTGATTAAGCATATTTGAATACCACAAGAATATAAACAAGGCAAAATACTACTGCATTTTTTTTGCTATTCCATTCAAAAGAACAAATGATACATCAGAAGTTAACTAAACAGCTCAGAAATTCCTTGTGATTGATTGGCTTGCTGCTAACCAGGTTCAGCCATCACCCAATTGGTAATGCTACAGGAAGAAAATAATTAAACCTAAAGAGTCAACTCTATTGGTCAACTTATGATTAGATATGTGAAACTGTATTCTACTGGACATTTTACGGTGGAGCTAGTGGCATACCTAAATCTGAACCACTTGGTTAAAGTTGAGACAATGAGTATGCCAATCTTATGGCATAATGTTAAATTTAAATCTCAGATTGAATCACAAAATCACTTGGTGCCATATGCATGCCGGCTCCCACTTCTTTGCTTAATGTTGTGGCTCAGTTCAGATGGCACTGTAGCTGATCTATGTCAATTGGAAGTTTCTCGTTATTTGACCCTTAAAGAAAATCAAGTGTGAACACAGAATTCTATGGCTTCAGGCTGGCTTCTTGATGGAAATACTCCTATATAAAGTTTGACTCCCCTCTGACATTTTTTAAAATAACAATATTTACAGAGCGTATTTCCAAATTGATACTGATTGTGTTCCACTTTAGGTTCTCCTTTGCCTCGCAATTAATCTTCCGATCATGGCAGAACCATATAGGTGGATGGTTCTACAATAACATGCTTGCTTACCTGAATCCCAGTCCAACCCTTGGCCTTGTCGTCGTCGACGGTGTCAGACTCATTGGCCCAGCCCCAGAGTATCCTGCGCCGCTTTGACGGGTCATAGAATGTCTTGGACGCGTAGAAGTTGCCGTAGTCGTACCGCAGGTGGTGCTTGTCGCCAGCAGGGTTGTCCGGCACATACTGCTCAGTGTGCCGGTCATAAATGCCCACGGTGTAGTAGTCGTACCGGCGCGTGTCGAGGCTATTCTTCAGAACATGCTTGACCTGCGCACTAGAGGTCACAGATGTATCGAGCCCGTTTTGCCAGCCACCTACCATGACCGGATAGAAGTCAGGGCACTCCCACATCTCCGTGGGTGCCGAGTGCAGCGGCCGCCTCACTCGTGTCCACCGCTTGAAGTCGTGGCTCCTGTACAGGTAGGCTACGCCACGGGTCCTCCCCTCGCGGCTGCCGACGAGCAGACGCCACAGGCCGTCGGCGCGCCACGCTGTGGTAGGATCCCGGAACAGTGTCTTGTTCATGCCCCGCTCGGGCACAATGACCGGGTTACCCGCAGGCTTGATCCACTCACGGAGGAGCGGATCAGACCTGTTACTAGGGTAGGCCAGGTTCTGTACCTGGTAGTTGCTGCCGTTGACCTTTTTGATGATCCCTGTGTACATGATTGCCGGCGAACCGTCAGGCATCATTGTCGCCGAGCCCGACCAGCAGCCATACTTGTCGGCCTTGATACTAGGTCTGATAGCTGGCTCCAGAGCCACCCAGTCGATAAGGTTGCGTGATACGGAGTGGGCCCAGACAATTTTCCCCCAGTCAACGCCCTTCGGGTTGTACTGATAGAAGAGATGGTACCATCCCTTGTAGTACATGGGTGCTGCAAACAAAAAATTATTGTCAGAAAATTGTTGGAATTTTCAAACCAACCCTCCTCAGCGACACACGCCGAGCAGCCTCCCGGCGCCACAAACGCCGGTCGGAGACGGATTTTAGCTCTACTACCTTAGCTACTAAGCAACATTGGCTAGATATTTTGGGGAGCACAAGATTATGCCAACAAAAATCAGCTCCTAAAAACATATGCAGCACTAATTTCAGCATAAAAAATACAGACTACGACTGTACTAACATAGTAGCACGCAGTTCTTATTGCAACCAATAAAGATGAGCTCTTATTTCAGCATACAAAATACAGACTACGACTGTACTAAGACGCTAGCACGCAGTTGTTATTGCAAGGTACGACCAGCAAAGAAGATAAGCTCTTATTTCAGCATACAAATTAACCCAGCGACCAAAATAGAGCACACACATCAAGCAAGGTCCATTACATTTGAATATAGTCAGATCATATGGTTGCGCGTATGTACTGTCGTTGTAAAAATGCATGTAATATCTTTGTCTATACTTGCAAGTAGGCAAATGTCAATTGCTGTAAGTAAGAGCATTAGGCAAATACCAATTGCTGCCAGGTAGTTGTTAAACAAATAAGCGTACTATATCCTTGTATATGCACAAAATTCTAGCATCTACTCCTCTGGATGTGTGTAGATAACCAAATGAAAAACAATTAAGTAAATGGAAGGAACTTTAATTTCCTTTCATGTGTGTCGTGGCCCATGCATCATGCAACCGGAAGGAAGGTGAACCAAAATGGCCTTACGAAAATAATAATAATGTCTAGCGTTCGAATTGTAACTCACCGCTAGCACGCATAGTAAAATCATACTATGGCAATGTGGCATTCTAGGAAGAAACGGATGCTCTGTTTCTGCAGGCGAGGCGACGCAATGTCGACAAGCCGGCACCCTACGCGAGAAGGGGAACCGGCGGACGGCGGGCGAGGCAGCAAGGTGGGCTTGCGTTTCAGACGGTGATTGGAGGAGGGGGCGTGGGCGGCGGCGGCGGGGGTCGCAACGCAATGGGCGGTGGCGAGGTAGGAGGAGAGGGAGGCGGTGGGACGAGGCATCAGGAGGATGAGCTCCGGGTCAAGGACGAACGGCGGCGGGGCTGGTCGGGGCGAGCTGCGGCGGGGACCGCGGAAACCCTAGGATGATTTTTTCCTTATTTTTTCTTGCGGGGATGGATGCGGGAGGAAGGAGAGACAGTGGCACAGTGCTGCCACCTCGTTACGTTAGCATTCCAAAAATTTAGAAAAAAAGTACTATGAATGTTCACAAGAAAGTGTCCACAACGTCTAAAAATTTATGTCCAAAATCGAAAATCAAATTGAGAAACAAAAAAGACAAGTTCATATGTGAATAGAGTCAATTTTGCTTTGTCTTTATCTGACACTATTCATGTCAGATTTGTCTTTTTTGTTTCTTATTATGTATTTCGATTTTAGACCTGAATTTTTTCGAGGCTGTAGACACGTTTCTTGTGAACATTCACACTTTTTGGTTTTTTTTGAAACTTTTTAAATTGATTTGTGTAAACGATAGCATGGTAGCACCTAATTAAAAGATGGTAACACTACCGGACACACGGCGGCACACGGCCGTTCGTCGAAGAGGAGACACACCTGAGACGTCATCTCCGGCCCATGAGCATCCCAAACATGTACTCTGCAATCAGCTGCTAAACGAAATGAACTAGGGATTGAAACGCAGTGCATTCTATCTGGATGCTCCTAGTTCTCCATCTTCCCGACAAGAAATTGTGAATTTCATTCGAAATCTCAGCACGTTTTCCCATGCAGCTTTTTTTTTGCGGGGGTTTTCCCATGGCTAGCTGCAATCCGGTTACGCCAATTGATACTCCAGCCAGTTTCTTCTTTTTGCATCAGCAGCTAGCGGCGGCAGCAAAGACATGGGCCAGGAAATGAAGGTTTGAGCATGGCGCTAGCGGTAGTACTAGGGTTCGTCCTGGACGCAATGCACGGCGGTGGTGATCGACCAAGGTCACCGGCCGGCGGGGGTCTCAAACTCAGAGGATCTCGCCGACGTACCTAGTGGATGCCGCTGTGGTGCAGTGTGGTCAGTGTAAATAACAGATCCAGCACCGGTGAAGAACTACGCTGTAACTGAGTTTCTCACGGTTGACATCTACGTGTGCTAACCCGCTGCCATTAGGCGCCGCAGTAGCTGAACCGAACCAAATTAACAAGCCCAAAGAAACAAAATTAAGCAACGCTGCCGTTGGGGTCATTTTGCCAGTTCTTCCGCGGCTGGAAATGATATCCAGTCCGCGAAGAGTCTCCGCGCCGAGCTCCTCCGGCGGCGGCTGCCGGAGTCACCGCCAGCAGCAGCAGCACGATCACCGCGCACAGCAGCCTCAGAGATGCAGCCATTGACGGGTGCTCTGTGCGGGAGAGGGTGAGGGACGGGCTGAGGGAGAGGGAGGGAGGGGTTTCCGTTGCTGCCATTTTCGCTGCCCTGCCACGAGCTAGGGAATTGGCACAAGAAGAGAAGTGTGGCATTGATTCTGCGCGGCACCTTAACTTGAATACGTTTCGATGGTAGATGTGTGCGGTGGTTGCCTCTCACAGTGTTCGCCGTCTTGGCATACCATTGCCTGTTCCGGCGATGAAGCCGGTCAGGGCAGGACCAAAGGCGTCACTATCTTCTTCCCTCTCCCTCCATTTCTTTTCTCTCTCCTCACTTCTCCCATGTTTGCCATCTCGTGCTGAATTCAGCATCAATCCGTAGATAGCTAGGCAACGAACGACCTCCATGGCCCTCAGCTCACAAGCCACCATAGAAAGCAACGTCTTGTGTGCGTAGAGGCAATGCTGGGAATGGGCGTAATGCTGAAAATGGACGTACTGCATGACCCCACCGTAGTTGCACTGCTTGCCTTGACGATGATGGCCACCTTGTTCATCACATGGGGTGCTAGCTGGGGGAGGCCATGCATGCGCTCCCGTCTGGGAAGGGTGAATAAATTTTGGTCTCTGGGTCATCTGGATCCATCCCTATGAGACCTGCATGATTCTTGCTTTGATACGGTTCAGTTCATATAGTTCCACGGGATTTTTTTATTTTCCTTTTGCAAGGAGTATATTATTTGATCAATGTTATTTGGTATGCTTGATGAGCGTATGCGAGTGCGCTATATTACCCTTAGCCCATGCAACGTAGAATCATCCTACTGTACTTAGTAATTTAGGAAACTGGATGCATCATGCATATGGCATTAGCAACCCAAGCCAAGGTTAATTTTCAAAACCAACTGCGTGAATCTTTTATTTGTTTTCGGTTCACATGTGGGTGTTGTATGCTAGTATCCGTTACTAGTTAACAATGCAGGGCCACAGTTATTAGAGCATATCCCCCGGCACCCCAAAGACCTATTGGAGTGTTGGACATGAAAATCTGTTACAGCGGCATCCCCCATTTGTCCGACTCGACCCAGTTTCGAGCGGGCTTCTAAACTTGGGGGTAGCTTGTGGGTGTCGTACAACGCCTTGACAAGCCATCTGACCGGCTGGGCCCGCATGTCATACTCACGCGCTCGGTCAGCCGCGATTATAGGCGTTGTGCAGGAGGCATTCATGTTGCTTAATGGCAGGCACTTCATCGGGCGGTTCCCGGGCGACGTGATGGAACGTGAAGGGACGCGACAGTGGTGCGTCTGCGGCACACGCATCGCATTAACGTCTCCTGCCTCGGTCTTGGCCTTTGCCGAGGAAAAAATCCCCTTCTATTGTTTGTCTCCTCCTTCCCCTAGTTGATCGTCACCTACTGCCACCCCCCTCCTCCCCTCCTCTCCAGGGTCCTCGCCAGCAGGAGATGTTGGGGTAGGGGGGTTGGCCCCCTACTGTATATACGGGTAGTTATAGGGTTTGTACACAGGTCGTGTACTTCTCGGTGTGTCGGCAGTTTGCCGATAGGGATTTGCTGGCCCGAGCATTCAGGCTGCTTCAGGTGATTGGCGCTGGATGTGAGGCTACTGGTGGAGCTCCGGAGGTTATATACGTAGGCAAGAAATCCATCTCTCCCCTTCGCCCTCAAAAAGCTTGTGATTGGACCTGGAGATCTGTGAGGCTTCAACTTCTTCCTCTCTTTTTGTATTTTTGATCTTGTTGTGCCTCTCCTGACCGGTTGTGGCGGCGAGGGGCTTGAGATAAGCAGATCTAGTGCTGGAGGTGGTCTTTCGAGCTTGCTCCATCTGGTGCTTTCGCTTGGCATAGGCTTCTTGTCTTCCTCTCGCTCTGGCGAACTCCCAAGGTGGGAGATTGATGGGAGAGGTGCAGAGGATGGAAGCCACTTGGATAAGAGCGGTTTAGGATGCTACCTTGTGTTTTGCAGGTTTTTGGAAAAAAAAACAAAAATGGCTACCGAGAGCTTGTTTTTGAAAATTCGAAATTAAATGGCATTCACAAGTTCCAAAAAATCCAGGACAAAAATCTTAGGTGTAGATAACATTGAACACTACCATCGTGCAAAATCTCAATTCAAAAATCGTTATTTTAGTGCTACACAAAAATGACAAATCTGACAAAGTTCAAGTTTTGAAAGTGTGCACTGTTCATCATACCCAGATTTACCCATCTGTTATTTTTGCTCAGCCTAAATATATAAAAAATTATCTATCATTTTTTTCCACAGTAGTAGACCTCATCATTATCTACATCCAGAATTGTTTTCCCAAGTTGTCTGAATCTTTAAATATTATTTTCATTTTTTCAAAAAAGAGCTTCCTAAATATCGGGAGCCATTTGTTTGTTCTCACTAGAGCGTCCCTCTAGCTTTGAAGAGACCTCTAGCTAAAACTAGTACAATTTTAACGTAAATTAATAGTGACGTTAATAGCCTACTAAATTCCGCTATTGTGCTCGTCCGAAAGTTGGTAGACTCATGCAAAACGGATCAATCATTTAATTGACACATTGTTTGGTAATCTACAAGTCTTGAAATGTTGCATGGCACAAATATTAAAGCAGCACTGGGCCTGGCCCGAAGAAACGTCTGAATCGGTCGTTTACTCAGATGCAACTTTGCATGAAGACACGAAACATGCAAGTGTCAAGGAATCTTGCATGCCTATCTCACACCACATGCAGCGTGCCGTCACAGCCAAACTTCGTGCATACAAATCTACCAACATCTACTACTTTTCTACGAGCTCTTAAATTACCCAGTGTTTGGTTTCAACTTAACGAGCAAGGATCTGGGTGGCCTAGGTGCCAAAAAGTTGCATGGATGACTGCAGGTAACCAAACAGCCCTTGGATGTTGGCAAGCGTGGAGCATCAGGTTCAGTAACTACACGCGGAGGCATCCCGAGCTCGGCGATGTGGTCATACATTAGCAGCGACTGGACGTCCCAAGCATGAAGCTGCTCCTGTTGATGGTGCGCTACGCAGAAATAGCATACTTTGCATGCAGTTGCATAACCTTTTATCCCTGGAACCAAGCAAAACCCAAAGTCCAAAACACAAAAACCCGAAATACAAAAGAACCGAGCTGAAGTACAAAACAAGCTAGTACAACATAAAAAACGAAGTACAAAAACAATGAAAGACGAAGTGCAAAAATATTGAAAGCCAAAGTACATAAAAAACCTAGGTACGCTTACACTATAACCTCAAAGTACACCCGTACTAATTCAGAAAGTATAAGAAAAAAATATCAAAACTTATCAACATGGATCTAGTTTTAAATACCTCGATGTGAGGATCTCAAATATAAAAATGGCTCGTATTTCGGATGAACTGTTCAAAATATATTACGTTTTGAAAAATCGAGTCTTGACATAAATAAATGCTCGTACAAAACCCCCTCACGTCAGAAGGAGAAATCCCATCAAAATTATCTCGTTCTAACACTCGTCGCACATGCAGACACCCCAGAGGGTCTCCACAGAGGAGAATCTGAAACATGGCGAGCAGAGAGCGCACGAGAAGGTAAAACGCTAGGCTTGGCATGTTAGGAGACGCGCTCTGGAACCACGTTTCTCTCGTCTAGAGAGGTCCAAGCCTGAATAAAATACGTTTTAAAATTAGCATTCATTTGTTGGGCCGACCCTGAGATCCTAACTAATAGATGTACTCTCAATTCTTTGAAATTACGCCTGTCGTAGTACAAAAAACTACTTTTGCACATTTCCGCTAGAGCATCAAAGTTTTGTAGAGTACACTATAAAACGATTGGACAGACTCAAAAGAATAGTTCATCTATAGATTTGCTCTAATACATAATCTTATGTGGCAATATACGGGTTCTTAGCTAGTATTCACTAGACGAGTATATATCCTTAGCAACACATTAACTAACAGACTTAGACATACGATTTAAAATATTCTATTTTCCTGCCAAGTAAGCATATACTTGGTCCCAATCATTGTTAGTGATTTTTTTTACCGTAAAACCGTGAGGGAATCCCCCACGGTATAAATTTTATTAAAAGAAACACAAGTTACATTGTTAGTGATTTTGTGCTCATTTACCATCGTTTATGCCTTCATTTGATAGTTTACTATATTTGGAAAGATATAGTGTACAACAAAAATTAATGCTCTTTAAAAATATGAGGATATGGTATTTGTTTATTTACTGCAATAAATATTGCATTCTTATATATTAGACGTTATTGATATAAAAATATATTGTATTAATTTTTGTTAGCTAATATATCTTTGGCATTGATTCAACCAAAAAAATTTGGAAGGAATTTGATTCCCCAATTAATTCTGATTTGATAACCAATATACTGATATAGAAGATGTTATTAATTATCATTAAACAATCGAAAAAGGACCGCAATATGCATCTATATAACAGGGTGAGAGGGGAACACTATCACAAGCAAAAAGTATACCAGAAGAGTATCGATCATATAAAAGAATACTACATTGTTGGGCAAAAAAACAGCACTACGTAGGATCTCCAAATGGCTAGATTCAAGAAGGAAGCAGTCGTCCTGTTTTTGGCAGCTCTCATGGTCCTGGTTACTCTTCTCTCTTCATGCCATGCGAACAACGAGGTTATGTTATTTCCATGCCTTTCTCACCTGCTGCAATCGTAACTTAATGTGCATTTTGGAATTGTGAGCTCCCCATGAAAATTAGTGTATATGAATGGTTAAAATATAAGGTGGAAAACTATCCTGCACATATTGGCCTAACAAAATGTGTTGATCCGGTACAGATACAAATTGGCGCTGGTCCCCTCGATGTGAAGTGCTATGGGTTGAGTTACCTAATTGCACGGATGAATATTGCAAGAAGTTTTGCAATACCGATGGACATTGCACCTCCGATCATGAGTGTTGCTGCCCCTATGCCTAGACACCACTAGAATGGCTACGAAACAGAGATGAAATGCACCAAAAAAAATGCATGCATAATATCTATATATGTATGTATGTGCTATCTCTAGCGTGCCAAAATAAAACTTTCTATATTATATATGTAAACTATGAATAAAGAAAACATTTTTTCTATTGTGATGGCTTTTGGAAGAACTCTATGCATAATTTTTAATTTAATCCAAAATAAATGCACATACAACTTCCCTCGCATAGAAGGAGAAATTCCACCAATACTCTCTCATTATGACAGTTGTCGAACACACAGGGACCCCATAGGTTCCCGGCAGAAAGAGAAGCTGATACTTTGCGCTTGCATGTCCCTGGCAGAGCATGCCTCTTCGTCCTACTATGTCGGACCACTTGTAACTTTACTAGACCAAGACTCCGACAAAAGACATCGTACCAAACTAGATCATCTCGGTCATCGTCTTGTGTTGAGATTACCATCACGAACCGGCAAGGGTGCTAACACATAAACCAACTTGAGGCCTTCATATCATCAATAAAGTCCAAATGTGGTAGTAACTATTCTCTCGTCTCGAGATGCCCAAATCTGGATAAAATACGTGTTTGTCATTTACCTGTTGGCCAGGCCCGTAAATCCTAAAAAATACTCTCGATTCTTCGGAATTACGTTCCCGTAGACCAAAAACTAATTTCTGCGTTTGCACTAGAGCCTCAAAATTTAAATCCTAAATAATAGTCTAGATTCTTCTGAATTATGCTTCCATAGAACAAAAACTACTTTGCACGTTCACACTAGCCTCAAAAGTCTGTAGAGTGCACTCTAAAACAATTTGAGAGACTCAAAATATAGTGCATCTCCTAGAGTTGTTGTAATACATAATCTTATGTGGAAATATACGTGATTGACAATTAATACATTACTAAAATAAAAAATAAGACGCACAATTTAAAAAATTCTATTTTTCTTGCCAACTAAGCATATACTTGGGAAAATCATTGTCAGTGATTTTGTGCTCTTTTACCATCGTCTATGCTTTCATTTGGTAGCAGAGATAATGTATTTTGATAATGTACAACACAAATTAATGCCCTTGTTTGAAATATGACGATGTGGTATTTGTTTTCTTTACCAGATTTAATAATGATATAAAAGATATTGTAATTTTAGACAGCTAGTGTATCTCTGGCACTGATTCCCCCAGTTTTTTTGGAATAAATTTTATTCCCAATTAATTTTATTTGATAACCAAAATATTTATATAGAAGATATTATTAGTTGCCATCAAACGAATGAAAAACGGACTACAATATTTTTTTTTAAACAAGACAAAAGACTTGCCATTTTAATTAATTAAGCAAGAGAGGTGGCTGGTTAATTAGCGGAAAACGGCAAAAACCAATACAAATGCACCAATGTCGTCATGGAACACGACCACAATGGACACCACCACCGCCCGACCTGGCCACCACACGGAGCACATGCGGCGTCAGAAGAAAAGCCACCGTTGGGGTGTCACCGAGCGTCATCGTCATCACTCCTACTCGAGCAAGCGACGACGACCACCGGCAGGGCCCTCGTCGTGAACGACGCCAACACACATGTCGACCCACGCCAACTATCGACCACACGTGCCAACAACAGCAGCTCCGACTTTGACGAAGAGCTTCGCGAGAGAAATATGTTGGACTTGCGCCAAAAACGGACCACAATATGGATCTATAAAACAGTGTGAGAGGTGAACACTACCACAGGCAAAAAGGCATCAGAAGAGCATCGATCATAGAAAGATACTAGATTAATTGTTGCCTCTTCAAATGGGTATCTTCAAGAAGAAAACTAGCGCCCTGTTTTTGGCAGCTCTCATGGTCATGGTTACTATTCTCTCTTCATGCGACGCGAACAACGAAGGTTTTGTTATTTCCGTTACGTTCTCACTCCCCAGCCTCATAGCATGATGTGCATTTTCTAATGTTGAGCTCCCCATAAAACTAAGTTAATATATTTATAAATGCAGAACTATAAGGCGGCAAATTATTCTGCACGTTATTGGCCTAATAAAGTGTGTTGATATTGTGCAGATACATATAGAGCACTACTTACCTAACTGCACGGCTGAATGACTAAATCAGGCAAGAAATTTTGCAACAATGATGTAGGACATTTTTTAAAAAACAAGGCAAAAGTTTTGACTTTATATAGATAAAGGAGGAGCAAAGACAACCAAGGTCGAAGCCAAAATAAAATAGCCTATCACCGAATGATTTTTACCAGCTTCTTAGCCCCGGCTAGGATTTTTACCAGCTTTGGCTTTATATTCTTCCTTTCGCTCTTGATGTGTTGGAAAAGGATACAGGGCATCGATCCTCGCGTTCCGCTCCTTCCAAATTTTCCACGTGATTAGGATGATCGCTGTCTTGAGACCCTTACGAGAGGGTGATGCCATGGCGGCCAACTCTTTCCAGTACTCAAATATTGTGGGCTTAGTGGATCCAAGGCTTTGCATGAGCGTCGGGCAGTTGAGCCAAGGGAACGCCTCCGTCCAAATCCTATTTGAGTAGCGACGTTCGAACAAAATGTGTCTTCCCGTCTCTGGTTGACATCTGCACAGTTGACAAAGGGGCTGGTGTGGCCATCCCCAGATGGCATGACGGTCAGAGGTCCGAAGGATATTGCTCTTTAAAAGATGAGCGTTTCTGCCCCGTTGTATAAGCACCACTAGAATGGTTACAAAACATAGATGGTAGGGCCGGGCCGGCGAGTGCCATGTGCAAAACTCTAAATTAGGGCCCCCTGTCTCCCTATAAAACTATAAGTAAATAGGCCAAAGATGAACATACCACCGTAGCAATTTTAATGCATTTGTTATGATATCTTACGGTACTGATCTGACCTACTCCCTCGGATCCGAAAATAATGTCGCGACTTATACTTGCGTGCTAGTATTACTGATCAATCCTAAAGGGTGTTTGAATCGGAATTCCCCGTTTCAAGACTCCGCTGTTTCAACTTTCACGTACCTTTTTTTTTTTTTTGCGAAAAACTTTCACGTACCTGCAAAAGGATGAAAGGGTACACGTCAGCGATGGAGAGGCCTGGGGGCAATTTTGTTATTTCCAGCTGTTCTGCTCGTTTTTTTGTTTTTGTTTTACTTGGGTGAAGAAAAGGTAGCGGTCATCCTATATATCTTCTTCTTTCTTTCTTTTTTAACCTGGGCATCCTATCATTTATGAAACGTACTTAGGAGTATTATTTATTCTATCTTCGAATTGATTTTCTGCTTGAATCCCATTCCATTCCGAGCCGCATGATCGTCGTCCGCGTGCGAGCAGCCGAGCCATGCACGATGCGCGAGCGCGAGCTGCTGGCTTGCTGCTCCGCGCGAAATGATGTTGCGCGGCGCTAACATCATCCGCGCCACGCTCGCCGTGTTGCGACCCGGCCGGGCTGCAAACCATGCCGCCGCCGGCCGTCATGACACGCGCGCCTCGTCCCGCACATTGGCCTCGCCTTGCCGCCCGTGTGCGCCGCTGCCAGTCATGGCCGCGAACCGCGCCCACTACCCCGACTGTGCCACCGGCCCCACTGACAGGAGGAGGCCGCCCTGGATGCGCGTCGAGCTCACAGATGGACACAAGACAAGGGCTTCCATTTTCGTTACATACTTTTAAGGTTGCTGACATAAGCATCAAGCCAATGAGTGTTAGTCGCCCTCCCACCGTCATTCTGTTATGACCTGCCGATCTCCGAGGGTCATTCTCTATGTTGAACCTCTTTCCCTATCTTTTGTTTTTTTAGACGGAAGGCTCGAAATGAGCCCGGTTTTGAATTAACGAAGCCTTTGGTGCACAACGTGTACCTCTACAATCTCCAGTATGGTTCGAAACAAAAGACATAATCGTTCCTTTCAGGGATAATATGGTATTTGGATATATGAACTGCCCAATGGAGTGAATCTAAACCGACGCGTCCAGAATTGTACAGCTTAACTGGATTCATCAAATTACGAACTTACATAAGTAATCCAACTCAACACGACAGGATGAGCAGGTCACGCAACAGCATCACAAACTTATTTGGCATTAACAATCCCCTTATTTGGCATTAACAATCACAAGCACAATAATAGTCGACACGATCAGTATGAAAGACTAGATGACAGAGTACAACACAGTCTGCTCAAGCGGCCGGCAGTTCACATACACACTCTGACGAACAAACTCCAACAGTAGAAATGTAGAATATATTTCGATCAGCAAGGAAGCAATCATGAAGTCTGCATCCTACGTTCCTGGGGTAAGAGAAAGAATCCTTTCTTCAAGGTTTCGTGCGCTAACATTTACAAGGAACGTAGAGGCCAGATGGAGATCCTTACACGTCAGACAATGGCGCCGTCCATGGGGAAGTCGTGGAAGCTCCAGAGGCTGACGCCGGCCATGCCATTGTTCAAACAGGTGACATCCTCGTGGATGTTAGCATCGCCCGCGAAAAAAACTGTCGATGGATTCGTACGTGTCCGACCAGGGGAGCTGGAACACCATGAACGGATCGAACCCCAGCTCGTCCGTCAAGGCGTCAACCGCAGCGCGCTGCTCCCCTCCGACCAGACCTCGGCGAAGGAGCTATCCACGAGCCGGCGGCAGCGGGCGTCCGGTCGAAAAAGGCGTCCATGTCGAAAGACGCCAGAAGCTCAGGCTTGACGGGCACCGCGCTCTGCTTCGGCCATGCGTGTGCTACTGCAGTACCAGGGTACGCCGTCACCTGCGCGGGGGAGTATTGCGATTTCGGCGCGGTTCTGCGGTTGGCCCAGCGTGGGCGTGCACCGCGGGGAAGTTGACCTTGGCACCCTTGCTGCCGCAGAGGCGCTTCCACGTCCAGCGCTTCCCTTCTTCCTCGCCCAGCTGCTTACTCGCCGCCCCACCCAGCAGTAGATCGCCGGCCCTCACCTAGCAGAAGCAGAGCACCGTCCTGCTCGCCCAACACCCGCAGCTGCAGGTCCCCATGTGCTGCCCGTCACCTCGCTAACCCAGTCCATCCTCGTCGTCGCTGAGTACCAGTCGTGTGATCTGCAACCATTGCTATCAGGAAGTTACTGCAAGAAAATTCAGAGACTGTATTTTGAGTAAGCATACAGTCATCATGAGTAGTTGAATGGTAAACTGGTAAGAATGGAGTAATACACTAAGTATTGTTACTTGAAACTGGAATACAAACTGGCCATGCAAGTCTACTGATTGTACTGAACATATCATGCAAGTTGATGATTTCCTGAACATGCAAGACGCTGATGTTGGATGTTTATCTACTGAATAGATAAAATTTTCTGAATATGCAAGTTGATGATTTCCTGAACATGCAAGATACCTGATGATTTTAGGACCAAAGAGATTTGATAATAACCAAGCAGCAGTACTAATGAGAATATACAGGACAACATCCAAACAAATGTCTACTTCACAGCATTCATGAAAAATGTGCATTACATAGGAACCAGACATTATATATTCCTAATGGGAAATAGTATCCACTACTCCTTGTCAACGAGTTTCAAAATATTAAAGCCACAACCAAGATGGCAATTATAGCGTTGTATGGTACTACCAGAATAAAGATGGCAATATGTGGAGTAAGTACCTGTATCGCGCTTAGGGAAGGGCTGGAGACTTGTACCATTGCTTTCAGCAGAGGCTCCCAACATTGTAAAGCCATGTATGTATTCACAAAACCTGTCAATGCAAGATAATTGCAAAAGGTTGTAAGGTCATAATTCAGTACTGTTGCAAATTTAAATGAGTGAAAGAAATTTACAGTAGGAAGTGAAGTTTGCACGCAAATTCGGTACAAAGATTTTTTTAGCAAAAAGATCGTGTACATAGTATGCATTTCCTGGCTAAACTGCTCTTCGCACTAAACTAGCTAGATACCACAGAAAATTTGTGCTCACCTTGAAATCGCTGAGATCGACATTGTTCTCTTTGAGAAGGCCTGGAAATCCTGAAAGTTCTCCTCTATCGGGCGGTAGTGCCGGCTGGGAGTCCAGATAGGCTGTTATGACGACAAATATATGATTGCAAGAATCTTTTTCTTCTGCAGAAAGTAAAGAATTGTGTGGATACTGTTAGATGATGATCTAGTTCACATAGGGCCAACGTAGTGTTAATGTGTGTGGATAGTATGTGGCAGATGAAGTCTGAACATCACACATACAGATTCCTGGATGTGCTCAGAATAAAGACCACTTTGCGGCCCTCGGTCCGCCCGAGTGTCGAGGATTTGCCTGCAGTTCTTGTATATGAGCTCACCATCCTCGATCACAACCTCATAGTCATCTCTTCTTTCCGCAGGCATAACATAAATAGAGTTTGGTTCATTACCGCTCCTGAACTCTATCTTTCTTTTGCACAAGTAGCAAGAAAGAGGCATTGCTTTAGGATAAAATTAAGACACAAGCGCTTTTTTGTCCTGGCAAACCATGCAAGACAATTATAAATAGAGGTCTGAATAATAGGAGTAACAGAGGAATGGGACAATCCTACTTACTGTGGGTAGTATAGACTTATGCAAAAAATTGAACAGTGACAGTCTTATTGTTTGCTGTGTGCTGACTTGCATTATTGTCCAGATACTTACGGGGTCAAATATTGTTTGCTGTGTGATGACTTGCATGACAGTAGTACTGTTTGCTGTGACCCTAACAGTAATATTGCTGCTTTTTATTTACACCTTGCCCCCTTACTGTATGCTCACTTCCATATCAAATACTCACTTCCATATCAAATTGAATATTAGAAATACTACCTTGATTTCTTGTTAAAACAAACAAAGGAATGACTTAGAGAACAATAGTACTGATTAATTTAAATAATATGATGGCAAACTCTCAATTATCAAGCTCATAGTTTTTCCTTTCAGCTGAAAGATGTGTGCTAGCAAATGCATGTTAACCCAATGAATTTTATGTTTAAAACACATAAAATTGTGTATTACAAGCATCCTAAACCTGCCAAAGGATGATACAATACAAGCAAGATGAGTATTGGAAAAAAAATCTTGCACCAATACAAGGAGTGTACTGTCGGTACAAGTTCATTGTCTTCCAGTAATCTACTCCTTGAACAACATTTGGAGTACACTTGAACAACATTTGGAGTAACCGAAATTTTACAGTCAAACAAGTTTTAGTAAGCAACACTACTGGTCACATTTTTAAGCTTAGTTCCATGTTACAGGAGCTACAGCGACTCCATCTTGCAAACAGGTCAGCGGTGATGTTAAGCAAAATTATGGTGTCAAGTTGCAGTATGACCAGAGAGTACACTAAACAGAATAAGATCTTGATGGCTCCTAGTCAGCGACAGTATCAACGCCTGCACCCTACATGTCAAGTTCAGCCTTTTAGAATTTGGAACAAGTGCTCTGTCAGCACTCCTTCAGTGCCAAGCAGGAGTACAAGCACAATCAAGTTCAGTACTCCTTCAAATTTGCACTCGAGGCGCGGGCGCGGTGGTTTTTTGCGAGAGAGAGGTGCGAATGGGACGGCACGGTGAGATTTGGGGATTTTATCTCCCCTACGCCGAGATTCGCGCAAGAAATAAGGCAAGAGAGATATTTCCGCCACGTGTCCACGATTTGCACGTCGTGGCAACGGTGTCCGCGAGATTGTCTCCTCGATTCCCGTGCATAGTGGAACAACCATCATGAGGTTCAGACTGTCGTGGACCCCATGACGTCATCCGTCAACATTTGACGGAAATTGTCAGTTTGACAAGACCACACGAGGAAGATTTCTGACAACTTGTCAGGTCGTCTTTCCCATGTTGGCGGCTTTGTTCCGGCAACATTTGTCGGACCGTCGCCTATATTTCAACTGTGGAATGCTTCAAGCTCTTCAGACGCTCACAAGACAAGATGGATGTTATCGGCAAAAGAAGACGGCGCCTGAAGAACTTAAACCCTTCCAGGGGCTAATGTTGGGGTTATACCAACTAGGGGTATCACCAACATGGCAAATCCGGCTAGTCCCGGGTGGCCCGCAGTGGTGGTTAAGGCTTTGCCTGCCGGGCGGCCCAGATGGCCGGCAACTCAAGGTTGGCGGATGCCGGCAAGATGGAGGCCCAAGACCGAAGCCCAAGAAGTCAACAAGACGTAGGCGGTAGGCGGCATACTTGCCGGATAGGTTTAGCACTCTGTATACTTGCCGGATACGTTATCACCTTGTACCCCTGCGTCTGGCCGCCTATATAAGCCGGACCAGGGACGCCTTTAGGGCATATTCTGTACTCATTGTAACCTGACCAAGGCGATTGCCATTATAGTGAGTTATAGCAGCACGTAGGGTTTCGCCACCGTTGCGAGATCCGAAGCTGGGTAAACTGCCTTGTTCAATCCCGACCTCGACGACGTCCACCTTCTTGCCCTACGCTAACCCTTGGCTAGAGGACCCCCGTCTCCTACCTACGATGCCGATGCGACGACACAACCCACACTTGACACCAGCACGCCCATGGCTCGGTGCTTGTAAAGCTTCACTTTACCAAAATCTTGCACATCACAGGAGCATAACAGGAGCGTTGCAGTGGATTCAATAAATAAAGAATTGAACTGGTTTCTTAAAATCAATATGCAAGTCATCTTTTACAGGAATTACAAGAACTATGGCCTAGATGTCACAATGTTCAACAGACACCAAAGTGCACATCACAGGGTATAATGCAGATGTATGTTATGACCATAATTATTCACACTGAAGTGTGGATGATTAAGTCACATCAGGCAATGCAAAACTTCCAAGTAGAACTTGCTAAAGATAATAAGCATACATTCATTTTGATCATCGATGATATTAAGTTTCAAAATCTTATTTAGTACTCCCTCGTGGTTTTAGTTCGGCGGTAGTACTGAGGAGTGTTTGATCTGATAGCGTTGTAATTGTTATTATCTACCGTGGTGATTAAGCATATTTGAATACCACAAGAATATAAACAAAGTAAAATACTACTGCATTTCTTTTGCTATTCCATTCAAAAGAACAAATGATATATCAGAAGTTAACTAAACAGCTCAGAAATTCCTTGTGATTGATTGGCTTGCTGCTAACCAGGTTCAGCCATCACCCAATTGGTAATGCTACAGGAAGAAAATAATTAAACCTAAAGAGTCAACTCTATTGGTCAACTTATGATTAGATATGTGAAAATGTATTCTACTGGACATTTTATGGTGGAGCTAGTGGCATACCTAAATCTGAACCACTTGGTTAAAGTTGAGACAATGAGTATGCCAATCTTATGGCATAATGTTAAATTTAAATCTCAGATTGAATCACAAAATCACTTGGTGCCATATGCATGCCGGCCCCCATTTCTTTGCTTAATGTTGTGGCTCAGTTCAGATGGCACTGTAGCTGATCTATATCAATTGGAATTTTCTCGTTATTTGACCCTTAAAGAAAATCAAGTGTGAACACAGAATTCTATGGCTTCAGGCTGGCTTCTTGATGGAAATACTCTTATATAAAGTTTGACTCCCCTCTGACATTTTTTAAAATACCAATATTTACAGAGCGTATTTCGGAATTGATGCTGATTGTGTTCCACTTTAGGTTCTCCTTTGCCTCACAATTAATCTTCCAATCATGGCAGAACCATATAGGTGGATGGTTCTACAATAACATGCTTGCTTACCTGAATCCCAGCCCAACCCTTGGCCTTGTCGTCGTCGACGGTGTCAGACTCATTGGCCCAGCCCCAGAGTATCCTGCGCTGCTTTGACGGGTCATAGAATGTCTTGGACGCGTAGAAGTTGCCGTAGTCATACCGCAGGTGGTGCTTGTCGCCGGCAGGGTTGTCCGGCACATACTGCTCAGTGTGCCGGTCATAACTGCCCACGGTGTAGTAGTCGTATCGGCGCGTGTCGAGGCTATTCTTCAGAACATGCTTAACCTGCGCACTAGAGGTCACAGATGTATCGAGCCCGTTTTTCCAGCCACCTACCATGACCGGATAGAAGTCAGGGCACTCCCACATCCCCGTGGGTGCCGAGTGCAGAGGCCGCCTCACTACGCCACGGGTCCTCCCCTCGCGGCTGCCGACGAGCAGACGCCACAGGCCGTCGGCGTGCCACGCTGTGGTAGGATCCCGGAACAGTGTCTTGTTCATGCCCCGCTCGGGCACAATGACCGGGTTACCCGCAGGCTTGATCCACTCACGGAGGAGCGGATCAGACCTGTTACTAGGGTAGGCCAGGTTCTGTACCTGGTAGTTGCTGTCGTTGACCTTCTCGATGATGCCTGTGTACATGATTGCCGGCGAACCGTCAGGCATCATTGTCGCTGAGCCGGACCAGCAGCCGTACTTATCGGCCTTGATGCTGGGTCTGATAGCTGGCTCCAGAGCCACCCAGTCGATAAGGTTGCGTGATACGGAGTGGGCCCAGACAATTTTCCCCCAATCAGCGCCCTTGGGGTTGTACTGATAGAAGAGATGGTACCATCCCTTGTAGTACATGGGTGCTGCAAACAAAAAATTATTGTCAGAAAATCAGCTCCTAAAAACATATGCAGCTCTAATTTCAGCATACAAAATACAGACTACGGCTGTACTAACATAGTAGCACGCAGTTCTTATTGCAACCAATAAAGATGAACTCTTATTTCAGCATACAAAATACAGACTACGACTATACTAAGACGCTAGCACGCAGTTGTTATTGCAAGGTAGGACCAGCAAAGAAGATAAGCTCTTATTTCAGCATACAAATTAGCCCAGCGACCAAAACAGGGCACACACATCAAGCAAGGTCCATTACATTTGAATATACTAGTCAGATCAGATGGTTGCGCGCATGTACTGTCGTTGTAAAAATGCATGTAATATCTTTGTCTATACTTGCAAGTAGGCAAATGTCAATTGCTGCAAGTATGAGCATTAGGCAAATACCAATTGATGCCAGGTAGTTGTTAAACAAACAAGCGTACTACATCCTTGTATATGCACAAAATTCTAGCATCTACTCCTCTGCATGTGTGTAGATAACCAAATGAACAACAATTAAGTAAATGGAAGGAACTTTAATTTCCTTTCATGTGTGTCGTGGCCCATGCACCGTGCAACCGGAAGGAAGGTGAACCAAAATGGCCTTACGAAAATAATAATAATAATAATAATGTCTAGCGTTCGAATTGTAACTCACCGCTAGCACGCATAGTAAAATCATACTATGGCAATGTGGCATTCTAGGGAAGAAACGGATGCTCTGTTTCTGCAGGCGAGGCGACGCAATGTCGACAAGCAGGCACCCTACGCGAGAAGGGTAAACGGCGGACGGCGGGCGAGGCAGCAAGGTGGGCTTGCGTTTCAGACGGTGATTGGAGGAGGGGGCGTGGGCGGCGGCGGCGGGGTCGCAACGCAATGGGCGGTGGCGAGGTAGGAAGAGAGGGAGGCGGTGGGACGAGACATCAGGAGGATGAGCTCCGGGTCAAGGACGAACGGCGGCGGGGCTGGTCGGGGCGAGCTGCGGCAGTGAGCGCGGAAACCCTAGGATGAATTTTTCCTTGTTTTTTTCTTGCGGGGATGGATGCGGGAGGAAGGAGAGACAGTGGCACAGTGCTGCCACCTCGTTACGTTAGCATTCCAAAAATTTAGAAAAAAAGTATGAATGTTCACGAGAAAGTGTCCACAGCGTCTAAAAATTTATGTCCAAAATCGAAAATCAAATTGAGAAACATTTTCGTATTATGTATTTCGATTATAGACCTGAATTTTTTCGAGGCTGTGACACGTTTCTTGTGAACATTCACACTTTTTGGGTTTTTTTTTTTGAAACTTTTTAAATTGATTGTGTAAACGATAGCATGGTAGCACCTAAAAGATGGTAACACTACCGGACACACGGCGGCACACGGCCGTTCGTCGAAGAGGAGACACACCTGAGACGTCATCTCCCATGAGCATCCCAAACATGTACTCTGCAATCAGCTGCTAAACGAAATGAACTAGGGATTGAAACGCAGTGCATTCTATCTGGATGCTCCTAGTTCTCCATCTTCCCGACAAGAAATTGTGAATTTCATTCGAAATCTCAGCACGTTTTCCCATGTAGCTTTTTTTTTGCGGGGGGTTTTCCCATGTCGTAGCTAGCTGCAATCAGGTTACGCTAATTGATACTCCAGCGAGTTTCTTCTTTTTGCATCAGCAGCTAGTGGCGGCAGCAGAGAAATGGGCCAGGAAATGAAGGTTTGAGCATGGCGCTAGCGGCTGGGGTTCGTCCTGGATGCACTGCACGGCGGTGGTGCTCGGGAGACGGGGACCAAAGGTCACCGGCCGGCCGGCTGGGTCTCAAACTCAGAGGATCCCGCCGACGTACCTAGTGGATGCCGCTGTGGTGCAGTGTGGTCGGTGTAAATAACAGATCCAGTACCGGTGAAGAACTACGCGCGCGACCTGCAACTGAGTTTCTCACGGTTGACATCTACGTGCGCTAAGCCGCTGCCATTAGGCGCCGCAGTAGCTGAACCGAACCAAATTTACAAGCCCGAAGAAACAAAATTAAGCAACGACTTACCGTTGGGGTCATTTTGCCAGTTCTTCCGCGGCTGGAAATGATATCCAGTCCGCGAAGAGTCTCCGCGCCGAGCTGATCCGGCGGCGGCTGCCGGAGTCACCGCCAGCAGCAGCAGCACGATCACCGCGCACAGCAGCCTCAGAGATGCAGCCATTGACGGGTGCTCTGTGCGGGAGAGGGTGAGGGACGGGCTGAGGGAGAGGGAGCTAGGGAGGGGTTTCCGTTGCTGCCATTTTCGCTGCCCTGCCACGAGCTAGGGAATTGGCACAAGAAGAGAAGTGTGGCATTGATTCTGCGCGGCACCTTAACTTGAATACGTTTCGATGGTAGATGTGTGCGGTGGTTGCCTCTCACAGTGTTCGCCGTCTTGGCATACCATTGCCTGTTCCGGCGATGAAGCCGGTCAGGGCAGGACCAAAGGCGTCACTATCTTCTTCCCTCTCCCTCCATTTCTTTTCTCTCTCCTCACTTCTCCCATGTTTGCCATCTCGTGCTGAATTCAGCATCAATCCGTAGATAGCTAGGCAACGAACGACCTCCATGGCCCTCAGCTCACAAGCCACCATGGAAAGCAACGTCTTGTGTGCGTAGACGCAATGCTGGGAATGGGCGTAATGCTGAAAATGGACGTACTGCATGACCCCACCGTAGCTGCACTGCTTGCCTTGACGATGATGGCCACCTTGTTCATCACATGGGGTGCTAGCTGGGGGAGGCCATGCATGCGCTTCCGTCTGGGAAGGGGTGAATAAATTTTGGTCTCTGAGTCATCTGGATCCATCCCCGTGAGACCTGCATGATTCTTGCCTTGATACGGTTCAGTTCATATAGTTCCATGGGATTTTTTTTATTTTCCTTTTACAAGGAGTTTTTTAGATATTTAGGGCTCCTTTTTAGGGGAGCCCCAGTTCCATTTTTATTAAAATGAAACCAGAGTCATTACATACCGCAGCTAGAGTTTTTGCTTCTCACAAGCAGGCTAAAAGTACCACTCCACAAGGGGAGAGAAACTGAAAGTAAAAGACTACAGGTCCAGCTATTACAGCAGCGAACAGAGAGCTAAAATTTTAAAGCCACTACAAGGTAAGCTTTTTAGAGGCTTGCCTAAGAGGACTCCGGCCCCAGCAGGGTCTTGTGAAACTCGACAGCGTTGCGCAGCTTGATCTTCAAGTCCTGGGGCGGTATGATCTCCGAGGGCAGCAGAGGCTTTCCCCAAGAACTTGGCCAGGATGGAGTCAGCGGCTGCGGCGGTGCCCTGGCGTAGCTTGGCGGAGTCACAGGGGCGGGGGTCTTGTTCATGATGGGCGCTGAGAACAGAGATAGCTCCGAGATGCTTGGGATCACCCCCACGTAAGAGCAGGTGTTTCCTTCAGAATTCCCAGAACCATAGCCACGAAAGCGTCCATCCTTTCCAGCATCGGTTGCTTGAAGAGCAATCTCCACTTCTTGATGTTCCTGAGTATTAGCCACCAAACCTGTTTCATGCATATCCAAGTAGAGCCGTCAAAAATCAAGGCGTTTCTGCTTTTCCAAATCCCCCAAAGTACCGCAGCACAAACAGAATTCAGAATAGTATGCCTTTTATTTGCAACCCAAAACTTGGCTATTGACATGTAATCAGACCCGAGGCAGCTACCAAAGAACTCCGAAACTTTTTGCCAAATCATTTTCGAGACAATGCAATCAAAGAACAGATGATTGATAGTCTCCAGCTCATTGCAAAAAACACAATGCACAGGTTTCCTGAGCTTCCTCTTAAGGAGGTTATCCCTAGTCATTAGCTTATTATTAGAGAGAAGCCAGAGAAAGATTTGTACACGTGGGGGAATAACTAGAGACCACACAGCAGGGATGAACACTTGCGTGACTCCTCTAAAACTAATAATGTTGTAGAAAGAGCTAGTGGAATACACCCCTTTCGAGGTATACATCCAGATTAGCGCATCACAATCATTGTTAAGGTTTGCACTCGTGCCAATTTCTTTTAGTTCTAACCATTGCTGCATTAAACGAGGTGAGAAATTTCTCCTAAAGGTAAGTTTAAGATCATTTCCAACACAGACTTGTTTAATAGTAGCCAACTTTTCATTGCAAATAGTGTACAGGTCCCAAAACTGAACCGACAGAGGGGAGGTGCCAAACCAAGTGTCTTCCCAGAACTTGATTTTATTGCCATCTCCCACAACCCATCTATAACCAAACTTCACCGACTTGGCTGCCCACATGAAACCCTTCCAAAAATTGGAAGCGTTCTGATCCTCGCTGGCGAAGATGTTTGGCTTGTCAGTTTTGTACTTGGCATCTACTATCGTTTTCCAAAGTTTGTCCCCACCTTCTATGTATCTTTTTACCCAAGAGGCTAAAAGACAGAGGTTTACCTCTCGCAACGAAGGAATGCCTAAACCTCCAAACTTTTTCGGCATACAAACTAGTTTCCAGTTTGCAAGGTGTAGTCTTCTCTTTGGTATCATTCCAAAGACAGTGCGACATATGTGTGTTAATGAGCTCCAAGGCCCACTTGGGAAATTTAAAAAAAGAAAGCAAGTATACCGGTATACTCGCAAGACAAGACCTAATAAGAGTGAGTCTGGCGGCATAGGACAGGAGCTTCCCTCGCCATCCAGCTATTCTTTTCAGGATTTTGTCTATAATGGGTTGCAAGTCCTCACGCCTAAGTTTCTCATGGTGTAAAGGAACACCTAGATATTTGATAGGAAAGGAGCCAACTACACATTCGAAAATGTTTTGTAGGGCTGACTTATCCTCGTCATTCAGGTTAATGGGAACCAACTCACTCTTGTTATAGTTGATTCTCATCCCAGAAACCTGTTCAAAACAGGTGAGCACACTTTTCAGGTTGCTCGCTGTTTCGATGTTATTTTCTAAAAAGAGGATGGTGTCGTCAGCATACTGCAAGCTGACGACCCCTCCTGGGCAAAGGCTAGAGCAAAGCCCTTTGATAAGGTTGTTATTAGTAGCTTTAATCAACATTTTCGTGAAGACATCCACCACTAAATTAAAAAGAATGGGGGACATGGGATCTCCTTGTCTCAGCCCCCTGGTTGTGGTAAAGAAATTCCCAAAGGTGTTGTTGATTTTAACTGCAACAGAACCACCTCTAGTAGCTAGTTTGATCCATTTCCTCAGATTTGGACCGAAGCCACGCTTTAAAAGCAAATCATCTAAGAAGTCTAAATTTACTTTGTCAAAAGCCTTTTCGTAGTCAAGTTTTAGTACTGCGCCCTCTTCATTTCCATGAAAGACCGAGTGTAAAACCTCGTGTGCGGTGACCACACTCTCGAGTATGTATCTACCTTTAATAAAAGCAGTTTGGTTAGGGGCAATTATATCATCCATAATCAGCCCCAGCCTACTGGTAATAACTTTGGTAAAATTTTGAAGCTGCAGTTAAGCAAGCTGATAGGCCTGAACTTTTTCATCGAAGAAGCATCTTGTTCTTTTGGAACAAGGGTTAGTACAGCAAAATTTAATCTATAGAGATCAAGTTTTCCGAGGTAGAAATCTTGAAAGAGAGCTATGATGTCTTCTTTAATCATCTCCCAACACTTTTGGTAGAAAATAAAAGAAAGACCATCTGGGCCAGGGGCCCCGTCAGCGTAAGAACTAAAAATTGCCTTTTTAATTTCCTCCTCAGAGAAAGGTTTTTCCAGAATCTCATTCTGCTCAGAGGTAATTTTATCCTCAGGAGTGAAAAAATTATCTCCTAAAGAAAAGCCTGAATTGTTTTCAGCACAGAAGAGATCTTTGTAAAAATCTGATGCAATGCCTAACATTGAATTTAAATCAGAGGTAGGTCCCTCAGGGCCATCTAAAGACAGAATCATAGTTTTTCTCCTTCTTTGGTTAGCAACCGCGTGGAAATAAGCTGTGTTTCTGTCCCCCTCTAAAATATCTCTATCTCTAGAACGCTGCTTCGCTTTGACTTCTTCCTTAAGCCAAAGCTTTTGCATTTCCAAACTAATTTCTTTCATGCGTTTATGTTCAGCTTCAGAAAGGTCATCAACCTCTGATTTGAAGTCGAGGGTGTCGTATTCTGACATGAGATCGCTTTTCAGACGTCTCAGTTCAGCTTCGATATTGCGACTCCACCCTTTCGAATCTTTCCTAAAACGCCTAACTTTTTCTTGCCAAATATCTATAGCTGTGGTGCTTTTAGTGGGAGCATTCCAAGACCTGGACGCCATCCCCATAAAATCCTCTCTCAACAACCACCATTTTTCGAACCTGTACGGTGGAGGTTGGTGTACATATTCCACTCCTGAGTCCCACAGGATCGGTGTGTGGTCACTGCCTATTCTAGACAAAGCTTGAGCGCCTGATAGAGGAAACATGGCATCTAAATCCGTGGTACAGAAAACACGATCAATGACTGACATGATCCTAATTTCCTGATTGTTCGACCAGGTGTACTTTCTATTAGACAGCCTTACTTCTATCAGACCCCAAAGATTGATCCAAGCATTGAATTTGTCACACCACTTATGGTTGACTTTTCCATTGCTTTTATCCTTCTGATGCCTAACTAAATTAAAATCACCACTAATAAGAGTGGGATAAGTATTATCTAGGAACAAGGTGTGTAGCTCAGAGATAAAATCATCTTTGCCTTCCTCGCAAGGGGACCCACTAGTACAGAACGACACATCCGATACCCCTCTATGGAAACGGCACGAGTTAGGCGACGGAGAATCGCGCTTTCCGCGTGAGAAAACCCGCCCCGCCAGGCAAGCTGGCCCGCGTCCCGCCTTCATAGGCAACGGTCGCGAATTATTAACCGTTGCCGATATGTTGGTAACGGAGTTTCTTTCGGCTCCGTGTGCGATATGTTCTTCAATGGCATCGGACATTTGTATACAACCGTTGGCGAGGTTGCGTATATAAAATTCCTTTTTTAGCACTATCTTGGATATTATAAAAGACTGTCGATTCGCCCTTGTACCTCCGCTCCAGCTTGTTTTTACTCCGCACTCGTGTCCTCCATGGCCAAGAGCATGAGCTCGTCGGGGAGATCGAATGCGTCCTCCTCCTGCGCCGCCGGGGCCGGGTCAGATCTGCCGCTTGTGAAGTGCGTTTGCTGCCGCTGTCGGAACGCGATTCGTCGAGTGTCGCGTTCGGATCTGAACCCAGGCCGGATCTACTTCAAGTGTCCAAATCACAGGGTTAGTTCGACGCTTCGACCAGTTTTGATTGATTCTATTCTATGTGTGATGCTGATTTGCCTCTGGATTCGATTTCCCATTTGGCAGGGGAGGGGCGAAGAGTATTCTGGGAGCTGTGATTATTTTTTTGGATTGAAAATTATGTTGAGATGCTGCTTGCTAATGGCGTCGAAGTGGAAGCTGTAGAGCTGGAAAATGTAGCCTTGATAGTCAAGAAGGCGAACATGGAGATGAAGCCGCACACTGCAGCAGCTCTAGCTGGTTTGGCATGGAGTCCAACAAACACTTCGACTAAATCTGACCATGTTGTTGCTGTGCGCAAGGAGCGGCATAAAGGAACAGAAATAGCTCAGTTAAATGTTCTTGTGAGCATTGCTAGAATGATTTTGTGTGTTTGTGTGCTGCTGTTAGGTGTGAACTTGTATGCAGCAATGAAAATCAGTAGAATGTATTAGGTTCGTATGCAGCTATGCAAATCAGTACAATGTATTAGGTTCGTATGCAGCTATGCAAATCAGTAGAATGTATTAGGTTCGTATGCAGCTATGCAAATCAGTACAATGTATTAGGTTCGTATGCACTTTGAAAATCAGTAGAATGTATTATGTTCGTATGCAGCTACGGAAATCAGTAGGACGTAGTAGTTGTGAACTTGTATCCAATGGAAATGGTTATATAAAATGTCCGTTGCCAATTGGGTGCTTATAAATGTACTGGCGAAGCAAGCCCCATCAGTCTCATTCTCAATCCCTCACTGTCCATCTTTCAACCCTAGCCGCCGCACATTGTAGCTTTTTAATTACTCTCCTCACTCTCTCATGGCTTCCTCTGCCGGCGCTTCTAGATCTCGCCATCGCAGCCGCGGCTCTAGCGGCCGCACCGATCTAGCTGCATCTGTTCGTGATAGGGCAGATCTGCAGGCGGCTGTGATGCGGCAGGTGCGGGAGCGCGTCAGGCTGATCACCTCCGGTGATGCCCCACGTCCTCTGGGCCACGCGGAGCTGGATCAGATCATTCATCGGGCGGTGCAGCAGCAGTTGTGGCGGATCCGCCGTCGACGGAGGCCGATCTGGAGGTCGCCGTCGACGGAGGAGGAGGTGACCGATCTGGAGGCGACGTCCCCGGTGGAGGAGGTGGCGTCCACGGTGGAGGAGGTGGCCGATGTGGAGGCGCCGTCCACGGAGGAGGAGGTGGCCGATCTGGAAGCGCCGTCCACGGTGGAGGAGGTGGCCGATCTGGAGGCGACGTCCCCGGTGGAGGAGGTGGCGTCCACGGTGGAGGAGGTGGCCGATATGGAGGCGCCGTCCACGGTGGAGGAGGTGGCCGATCTGGAGGCGCCGTCCACGGAGGTCCGATCTCGAGGCGCCGTCCACGGAGAAGAAAATACGAGGTCTAAATCGCTCAACTCATGAACTAGTTCATCAATTGGTTTTATATAGAACTTGTCTAGTATATAGAACTTGTCTAGTATATAGAAAACTCGTCTAGTATCTTGCACTTTATTGTTTCTGTCTAGTTTTCTAGTCTAGCATAGAAAACTTGTCTAGTATATAGAAAACTTGTCTAGTATATAGAAAACTTGTCTAGTATCTTGCACTATTTTAAAATCTAGTAGGGTGAATTAATTTCAACTCTTTGTAGTACTACCGATGATGAATAGATCCAGTCACAACTTTTTGTCAATGTGCTAATCCTCGTTATTGTTTTGTGTAGCTACTGTATAAAGTAATAGTATTTCGGCGACACTGTATAAAAAATGGTGAGGCTCTTGAAGGAAACATCACCTTCAAGTTATGCCTCCAAATCGTTTGATCGGACTGCAAGCACACGGATATAGGCGCTTAAAGGTGTGAACTGTTTACACATTAAATTATATCTATGTCATGTAGCATCATATTTTGGCTCTTCTCTAACTATCAATCCATGTATTTTTATCCAGAAGCACAAAGCTGATCCGAACAAACTTTAAATGTGCTACTTATAAAGTGGGATTATATTTCGGCGACACCGTCCAAGATGGAGCAAGCCTCAGTACGAAGAATTTGGCAATTTGGCTTGGTGTAGTTTCTGTTTTTTCAGTTTCTCCGGCTATTTTGTGGATGTGTGTTTAGGGAGCAAGCCTTAGCTACAGTTTAGGGAGGCATGAGAATGATAGGATTAGCGAAGCATGTGTAACTCATCTTTTGATGCTATGTAATGGTGACAATTGTTATATAAGTTATGAACGGTTTTGCTAGCAACTTTGTGCTTCTGCTCTGATATTTTGAATGTCAATTGGCAACTGTATTGCTGCTGTAGGCTTATGAAAAACCTCAATGCAAACGAGCAAAACAGAATTTCCGTTTCTGATGTCCAGATACATCGGCAACGGAGACTGGATGGCAACCGTAGCCAAAATCAAGCCTCATCGGTGACGGTTTTTCTTGTCCGTTGCCGATGAGAGCCTTCACATCAGTGACAGAGTCGTGGACACGGGCCCTTTCTCCATTGCCGAAGGGGTTTTTGGCCCGTTTCCGATGTGTCGTTCTGTACTAGTGACCCATATACAGAAATATGTCTCCAAACTTTGCGATCAGTTTTATTTCTAATGACACAGGAAACTGAAAAAGCTTTGATATCCCACGCAAGGGCCTCAAAGTAATTAGCATCTACTCCTACCAAAATGCCACCAGCTGTACCTTTTGCTGGCAAAAAATTCCAGACAAATGGTTTATTCAAACTGATGGAATCAAGATAAGACTGAGAGAAAGTCTCTCTTTTTTTCTTGAAAAGAAACAATTACAGCATGAGTTTTTGCCAAGAGGTCAGTGATGCTGTTTTTCCTTCCGGGAGCATCAATCCCTCTAATGTTTAGGCTTAAACTATTCATAAAAAACACTTTTTCCTAGGGTGCTTGCCCCATCTATGATTGCAAACTTTTATCCATCTAGCTTCACTATCATCTAACCTTTCTTCCTCCGCAGAGTAGATAGGTGTTTTAGGGGAATTAAAAGGGAATCTGGCAGCTGCCCCTCAGGGTAACTATCAGTTGCTTCAGCCAAAACAGTAGTAATTACTTTATCAATATTAACAGATTTCTCTAAGTGTCTAACATCTACATCTACAACTCGTTTAAGGAAAGGTGTTTCAACAGCAGACTCATCTACTGTATCAGCATAAACTGAATCATCTACTACTATATCAACTGAAATAGCTACAATTTTAATGGCAGGGAGTTGTTGCCGCAAGTGTTTTTTATACCTTTCAGCTTTGATGTCGCAGGAATGTGAGAGTCCTTCCTCTTCTTGACTTCCTGAGCCATCTCCATAATTGGCTTCCCTCCATACTTCTGTAGCCTATCACACTCGGGTGCCTTGGACAGGCCCCCAAGTCTTGCTTCGTTTGTTTGCTTGGTCATCAACATCGGCCACAAAACTCTCTGGTGTGTCAGCGTGTGCCTCAGGCTCACTAGCATCATTGACTGCATCTTCAGGGATTTGATCATAGCAGTAATACCCTTCTTCATTCACCATTTCCATCTCACGAAGCATGTCAAAACACTTGTCTTCATCAGGTGAGTCACTTGTCAGCCAAGCTTGAATATTCCTCCTAGCATCTTCCAGATGTTCCGGAAGATTATGCGACAGCTGACTTGCACATTCACCACTGTAGTTTCCTGCTCCCATCTCAACTTGTTTATGTGTAGAGTTAGAGCCATTTCCTCCTCCCATGTTCCTGTTCAGACCTGTTCTACCAGTAGGTCTCTGGGCATTGGATTGCTCTTTCTCTGTGTCCATTTCACTCCCTTCTTTCTCTTTTTCAGTGTTCCCATCCACATCAGGGTCGGTGGGATCATCTGGGTTGTCCACCTCAACTGTTGATGGAGGTTCTACAGTTAGGTACAGCTTGTGAAATTTTTTATCAACTTCAAACACCCTATTGTGCGGAATGTGATCAGGGTTCCTGCAGAAAACTTTGATTCTCACAATATGATAGAAGGACTCGAAAGCACCTATCCAATCCATGTCTTCAAGGATACCAAACGCAGAGGCAAATCTCGCCATCGTGTTCCAGTTTACAAGGAGTATATTATTTGATCAATGTTATTTGGTATGCTTGATGATGGCGTATGCGAGTGCGCTATATTACCCTTAGCCCATGCAACGTAGAGTCATCCTACTGTACTTAGTAATTTAGGAAACTGGATGCATATGGCATTAGCAAGCCAAGCCAAAGTTAATTTTCAAAACCAACTGCGTGAATCTTTTATTTGTTTTCGGTTCACATGTGGGTGTTGTATGCTAGTATCCGTTACTAGTTAACAATGCAGGGCCACAGTTATTAGAGCATCTCCCCCGGCACCCCAAAGACCTATTGGAGTGTTGGACAAGAAAATCTGTTACAGCGGCATCCCCCATTTGTCCGACTCGACCCAGTTTCGAGCGGGCTTCTAAACTTGGGGGTAGCTTGTGGGTGTCGTACAATGCCTTGACAAGCCATCCGACCGGCTTGGCCCGCATGTCATACTCACGCTCTCGGTCAGCCGCGATTATAGGTGTTGTGCAGGAGGCATTCATGTCGCTTAATGGCACGCACTTCATCGGGCGGTTCCCGGGCGACGTGATGGAACATGAGGGACGCGACAGTGGTGCGTCTGCGGCACACGCATCGCATTAACGTCTCCTGCCTCGGTCTTGGCCTTTGCCGAGGAAAAAATCCCCTTCTATTGTTTGTCTCCTCCTTCCCCTAGTTGATCGTCGCCTACTGCCTTCCACCCCCTCCGCCCCTCCTCTCCAGGGTCCTCGCCAGCAGGAGATGTTGGGGTAGGGGGGTTGGCCCCCTACTGTATATACGGGTAGTTATAGGGTTTGTACACAGGTCGTGTACTTCCCGGTGTGTCGGCAGTTTGCCGATGGGATTTGCCGGCCCGAGCATTCAGGCTGCTTCAGGTGGTTGGCGATGGATGTGAGGCTACTGGTGGAGCTCCTGAGTTATATACGTAGGCAAGAAATCCATCTCTCCCCTTCGCCCTCAAAAAGCATGTGATTGGACCTGGAGATATGTGAGGCCTCAACTTCTTCCTCTCTTTTTTGTATTTTTGATCTTGTTGTGCCTCTCCCGACCGGTTGTGGCGGCGAGGGACTTGAGATAAGCAGATCTAGTGTGGAGGTGGTCTTTCGAGCTTGCTCCATCTGGTACTTCCTTGGCATAGGCTTCTTGTCTTCCTCTCGCTCTGGCGAACTCCCAAGGTGGGAGATTGATGGGAGAGGTGCAGAGGATGGAAGCCACTTGGATAAGAGCGGTTTAGGATGCTACCTTGTGTTTTGCAGGTTTTTCGGAAAAAAAAACAAAAATGGCTACCGAGAGCTCGTTTTTGAAAAAATCGAAATTAAATGGCATTCACAAGTTCCAAAAAATCCAGGACAAAAATCTTAGGTGTAGATAACATTGAACACTTCCATCGTGCAAAATCTCAATTCAAAACTCGTTATTTTAGGGCTACATAAATGACAAATTTCAAGTTTTGAAAGTGTGCACTGTTCATCATACCCAGATTTACCCATCTGTTATTTTTGCTCAGCCTAAATATATAAAAAATTATCTATCTTTTTTTTCCACGTTAGTAGACCTCATCATTATCTACATCCAGAATTGTTTTCCCAAGTTGTGTGAATCTTTAAATATTATTTTCATTTTTTTCAAAAAACGAGCTTCCTAAATATCGGGAGCCATTTGTTTGTTCTCACTAGAGCGTCCCTCTAGCTTTGAAGAGACCTCTAGCTAAAACTAGTACAATTTTAACGCAAATTAATAGTGACGTTAATAGCCTACTAAATTCCGCTATTGTGCTCGTCCGAAAGTTGGTAGACTCATGCAAAACGGAATCTTTTAATTGACACATTTTTGGTAATCTACAAGTCTTGAAATGTTGCATGGCACAATATTAAAGCAGCACTGGGCCTGGCCCGAAGAAACGTCTGAATCGGTCGTTTACTCATATGCAACTTTGCATGAATGCAGCGCACAACACGAGACATGCAAGTGTCAAGTAATCTTGCATGCCTAGCTCACACACATGCAGCGCGCCGTCACAACCAAACTTCGTGCATACAAATCTACCAACCTCTACTACTTTTCTACGAGCTCTTAAATTACCCAGTGTTTGGTTTCAACTTAACGAGTCAGGCTCTGGGTGGCCTAGGTGCAAAAAGTTGCATGGATGACTGCAGGTAACCAAACAGCCCTTGGATGTTGGCAAGCGTGGAGCAGCAGGTTCAGTAACTACACGCGGAGGCATCCCGAGCTCGGCGATGTGGTCACATTAGCAGCGACTGGACGTCCCAAGCATGAGCTGCTCCTGTTGATGGTGCGCTACGCAGAAATAGCATACTTTGCATGCAGTTGCATAACCTTTTATCCCTGGAACCAAGCAAAAACCCAAAGTCCAAAACACAAAAATCCGAAATACAAAAGAACCGAGCTGAAGTACAAAAGAAGCTAGTACAACATAAAAAACGAAGTACAAAAACAATGAAAGACGAAGTGCAAAAATATTGAAAGCCAAAGTACATAAAAAACCTAGGTACGCTTACACTATAACCTCAAAGTACACCCGTACTAATTCAGAAAGTATAAGAAAAAAATCTCGAAACTTATCAACATGGATCTAGTTTTAAATACCTCGATGTGAGGATCTCAAATATAAAAAGGCTCGTATTTCGGACGAACTGTTCAAAATATATTACGTTTTGAAAAATCGAGTCTTGACATAAATAAATGCTCGTACAAAACCTCCCTCACGTCAGAAGGAGAAATCCCATCAAAATTATCTCGTTCTAACACTCGTCGCACATATAGACACCCCAGAGGGTCTCCACAGAGGAGAATCTGAAACATGGCGAGCAGAGAGCGCACGAGAAGGTAAAACGCTAGGCTTGGCATGTTAGGAGACGCACTCTGGAACCACGTTTCTCTCGTCTGAGAGGTCCAAGCCTGAATAAAATACGTTTTAAAATTAGCATTCATTTGTTGGGCCGACCCTGAGATCCTAACTAATAGATGTACTCTCAATTCTTTGAAATTACGCCTGTCGTAGCACAAAAAACTACTTTTGCACATTTCCGCTAGAGCATCAAAGTTTTGTAGAGTACACTATAAAACGATTGGACGACTCAAAAGAATAGTTCATCTAGTAGATTTGCTCTAATACATAATCTTATGTGGCAATATACGGGTTCTTAGCTAGTATTCACTAGACGAGTATATATCCTTAGCAACACATTAACTAACAGACTTAGACATACGATTTAAAATATTCTATTTTCCTGCCAAGTAAGCATATACTTGGTCCCAATCATTGTTAGTGATTTTTTTTTACCGTAAAACCGTGAGGGAATCCCCCACGGTATAAATTTTATATTAAAAGAAACACAAGTTACATTGTTAGTGATTTTGTGCTCATTTACCATCGTTTATGCCTTCATTTGATAGTTTACTATATTTGGAAAGATATAGTGTACAACAAAAATTAATGCTCTCGTTTAAAAATATGAGGATATGGTATTTGTTTATTTACTGCAATAAATATTGCATTCTTATATATTAGACGTTATTGATATAAAAATATATTGTATTAATTTTGTTAGCTAATATATCTTTGGCATTGATTCAACCAAATTTGGAAGGAATTTGATTCCCCAATTAATTCTGATTTGATAACCAATATACTGATATAGAAGATGTTATTAATTACATTAACAATCGAAAAAGGACCGCAATATGCATCTATATAACAGGGTGAGAGGGGAACACTATCACAAGCAAAAAGTATACCAGAAGAGTATCGATCATATAAAAGAATACTACATTGTTGGGCAAAAAAACAGCACTACGTAGGATCTCCAAATGGCTAGATTCAAGAAGGAAGCAGTCGTCCTGTTTTTGGCAGCTCTCATGGTCCTGGTTACTCTTCTCTCTTCATGCCATGCGAACAACGAGGTTATGTTATTTCCATGCCTTTCTCACCTGCTGCAATCATAACTTAACGTGCATTTTGGAATTGTGAGCTCCCCATGAAAATTAGTGTATATGAATGGTTAAAAATAAGGTGGAAAACTATCCTGCTATTGGCCTAACAAAATGTGTTGATCTGGTACAGATACAAATTGGCGCTGCCCCCTCGATGTGAAGTGCTATGGGTTCGAGTTACCTAATTGCACGGATGAATATTGCAAGAAGTTTTGCAATACCGATGGACATTGCACCTCCGATCATGAGTGTTGCTGCCCCTATGCCTAGACACCACTAGAATGGCTACCAAACAGAGATGAAATGCACCAAAAAAATGCATGCATAATATCTATATATGTATGTATGTGCTATCTCTAGCGTGCCAAAATAAAACTTTCTATACTATATATGTAAACTATGAATAAAGAAAACATTTTTTCTATTGTGATGGCTTTTGGAAGAACTCTATGCATAATTTTTAATTTAATCTCAAAATAAATGCACATACAACTTCCCTCGCACAGAAGGAGAAATCCCACTAATACTCTCTCATTATGACAGTTGTCGAACACACAGGGACCCCATAGGTTCCCGGCGGAAGGAGAAGCTGATACTTTGCCGCTTGCGTGTCCCTGGCAGAGCATGTCTCTTCGTCCTACTATGTCGGACCACTTGCAACTTGACCTAGACCAAGACTCCGACAAAAGAGATCGTACCAAACTAGATCATCTCGGTCATCGTCTTGTGTTGAGATAGCCATCACGAACCGGCAAGGGTGCTAACACATAAACAACTTGAGGCCTTCATATCATCGGCAAACAATAGGTGAGAAATTCCAGGAGCTCTTCTACACACTCGAACTGGGTCAACGTGCTGCACGTCCACCCCCTGCTTCAACAGTGCTGATAAACCGTCAGCTACAAAAAGGAATAAAAACGGGGACAGGGGATCACCTTGCCGAAACCCACGCGACGGTGCAAATGATTCAAGCAAAGCTCCATTAAGTTTAACAGAGTATCTCACCGAGGTAACGCATGCCATAATCCATGTCACCCATTGATGAGAGAAGCCAAGCTTATACATCATTTGCTTCAAGAATCCCCAGTCCACACCCTAAACCCTAAACCCTAAACCCTAAACCTCTATGTGTGTGGACAGGAAGGATTGCGACAGCATATGTCGTTGGCAAAAGCCGATTGAAGGAAGGCTGAAAATTAATGTTGATGCGTCCTTCGTACCGGCTACTGGTAAGTCTACGGTCGGTATTGTTGGGAGAGACCACCGTGGGCTGATCGTCTTGGCTGCAAGCCTTGCCATCGACAACTGCAATGATGCAGAAGAAGCTGAAGCACGTGCGATCAGGGAGGGGATGAAACTGTGCCTGGAACACAACCTGATGCTAGCCTCCATCGAGTCTGATTGTGCAAACACGGTGGCTGCTTCCAAAAATCCTTCTGCTGCCGCTTGCAGGAGCTGGGGCATTTACAAGGACATCGAGCTCCTCAAAGCTGCTTTACCTGGCTGTGATATTATTAAAACTATTAGATTGTGCAACTCTGTTGCCCATCACCTAGCTAAGATAGCCAGAACTGACGGGGCAAGCAAAATTTGGCTGCCTCCCTTTCCAGATTTTATTTTAGGTCTTTGTGTAAAGGATGCTGGTGCGAACTTGGTTAATGAATGAGGTTTGTACCGTCTCAAAAAAAAAAAAAAAATTGGACTAACTGAAAGTTTACACTCAAACAAGTTTCAGTAAGCAACACTACTGATTTGGAGTACAAGTAGTAATCACATTTATAACCTCCGGTCCGGAGCATGCCCTACCACCTGCGGTTCACGTTGGCATTGTTTTTGTCGCGCTCGTCCACTCTGAGATTGAGAGCAGCGCGCACTGATCGATCGGAATTCCGCGCGCGAGGAATTCAGGTTTTAGAGCGTCGTCGTTAGATGGCCCGTAAACGGCCACCAGGGCTCGCTGTCGCCGATGGTGAGCTGGATCGACGCCGAGAAACGGTAAGTCATACTCCCTCCGTTCCAAATTACAGTAGATGTCATCTATTTACCCAAAAGTGGATGTATCTATACTTGTAACATGTCTAGATACATCCACTTTTTGTTAAATGGATGACATCTAATTTGGAACGGAGGGAGTACTAGCTAGCGGTTCCATGCGCGGGCACGTAAACGAACCCGTCGTAACGAGGGCCAGCCAAATGTTTCAGCAATGACGAACTGGTTTACGGACTGGAGCTTGGACTCCGACACACACACACGATCGACGCCATGGCATCGTCCACCGCTGCCCTAACCGACAGCAGGCGCCGCACTCGTGAGTTCAACCCACACCAAATTGTTATGGCTGCATGTGAGCATCCATTACGAAGAACCGTACCGACCACCGTCTGATGGAGAATCGGACAGCCACATCATCCACAGGCTGGGCCTCGCCAGTGTCAAGCCCGAACAGAGCGGTGACGGCGACTTGAAGATCCTCCAACTGCATGCGTCGCCGAAACTAAGGCGCTCTTCCTCGCGCCACAGGCCAAGCTTCTCCATCAGGATGCGATGCGCCCGCTTGACAGTCGAAGCAGAGATCCCTTTGCCCATGGCAACAATCAGGGAGAGGCAGGCAGCAGCGGATCCTCAAAGCGCTTCTTCAACTGTTGTAACAGTTGCAGTAGCTCCGTTGCCTCTGAAGGAGCACCGGCCATGGTGGCCTCCACACGTTAGCAGGCCGGAGCCAGCCCGCTACTCCGTGACCGTGAGCTGACGCCACGGCCGCGGTGTCCGCATCCGTATTGTCGGGATCCGACCAAGCTAGCCGCGCTGGCTGAAGAACCAGGCAGGAGATAGGGCAATCGCCCGGTCCACAGGATCAGGCAAGCACACAGCAAGGCGACGCCCTTCGCCGGGGAGGACCCCTTTGGAGATGCCGCTGGTCCAACAATGGCGGTCCCGACCAAAGCGGTGCGCGGCGGCAGGTCCGTGCGAAGCCTTTGCATGCATTGTCGCGTACCAAACATTCCTCCACAAACGGCCGTCGCCCATCCAGTCCACAGAGCCCGACAGCCCGTGCTGCAGGAGCCGAGCCTGACCGCAGCAGGCGCGGTCCTACCACGGACGGCGTCCCACAGGCCATCTTGAACCAGAGCTTGCCCATGTCTTTTCCTCGCGAGTGGGGAGCCACCACCATCCTGGTCCTCTCTCCTCTGGGTCGGACTCGGAGCTGGGCGGCGGTGTCGGCCCCTCGCGGCAGACCCAATGATATGCAGGCGGTCACCGGAGTCCGGCTCGGGAACCGATAAGCCAGCGCGTCGCCGAAATTGCCACCACGTCGTGCGTCCTGAGCGGCAGCCAGAAACAGGACATGTCGTCTCTGGTCACCGTGGGTGTGTCCACACCCCTCGAGCAAGAATTCCGCCGTGCGTTCCTCCCTCGCGTGCTCGGGCATGCCATGAATTGTTCTAAATTTCAAAGGTCTGAAGATTGTCAAATGTTATACATATGGAGTATAAATGAATTAAGCATTTGTGCAAATGTGCTTTTCTAGCCGAGACTCACACGTGCGTCTGCGCCTTAAACACGTGACTAGCAAATTTTGGCTTTGGCAACCTGCACGTACAAACTACTCCCTCCTCCGTTTATAAATATAACATGTTTTAATTTTTGTCCACATTTATATGTATCTAGATGTATGTGGACATGTTTTAATATGTATATACACTCATTTGAGTTTACACCTAGCCAACATTGAGCTAGCTAAAACATCTTATATTAAAAAATGGAGGGAGTAGTACTTACAAGCTACGGAGTCGTAGCCATGAGTTTCAGAGTGCATAAAAAAGGGTAAAAACACATATTTCATCTTCTGACAGAAAACTCAGAGCGCAAGGTTTCAGTTCATATATATGCAACTAGCTGGGAAAAAACTCATCTACCCCGAACTAAAACTAACACATGCTTCAATAGTTAGTTCTATTCATATAATCACGAAAGTCAGAAAAAAAAACTATTGATGTTCTTCAAGACATCTATTTTGAAATGTTGGATTTTTTTTTAGATAAAAAGGACATTTATTTTGAAAAGGAGGGTGTACTTCAAGACAAAATTGTTGGTACAATTAAACATGCAAAGTCGAGAATGTATGCCTAGATTTGAGTCAATTAAGATTTTAGTTATTGGGTAAAGAGTGCTAAAAAGTTGAAAGATCAATCGAATACTTAGGCAAAGCATGATAATTGAAAAAAAGATCCATAAAGGCATCAATAACAAGGTTATGCTTGCGGGTGGTGCTTCTGCACCCGGGTGCATCTTCACCAATTGTGAACAGTAAAATGGGAAAAATGTAAAAGGTGACATATTTGCAAAGTTCAGTGAATAAATTATGCATATGGTGCTTTGCAATAAGTAATTTTCGAAGCACCAATCTTATCCTACCCAGATCACATATTGTCCCTTTCCATGTTTTTTTTTTGCGTATGCACACGGACATGCAATTGCCACGACTTTTAGTACAGTTCGAAAGCAATAAACGCAAAACTACTACTTCCCCTGTCTGGAAATAACTGACGTGGCGGAGACAATTTTTGAACTGCAGCCAAATTTACAGCATGGCCCTCTATATTTCTCATTCTTACAATCCTATCCCCAGGCCAACCGATCCATGCGATCCACACACTGCTACCACACGCGATCTCTTCATATCTCTCCCCCAGGCGAGCAGCCGGACAGCATATCGCCGGCCAAGCCCGACCAGCCGGACAGCAGATTGCTCCACCGCGCCTCCCCCAGGCCGAGCTAGCTGCTCCACCGCCGGAAAGCAGATCACGCCCCAAGGCCTCCACCGTGCCTCCGCTGCCGGAGACAGCAGATCGCCGGCGGTTCCTGCGCAGGACGAGCAGAGCCGAAGCTGAGCTGAGCACCTCGCCGGCTCTTCATCTTGCCGGCAGCGTTGGCCGCTTGTCCCAGCTCTTCTCAGCTTCTCGCCGGCACTGCCAGCTCTCTCAGCTTCTCGTGGCAGCCGTCGCCAACATCTCGGCTACACAGGTCGACGAGGAGAGCTCCAGCTTCTTACCGGCAGCTTGTCGCCAGCCTGCGCAGATCTCTGGCCGGATCCTGCAGCAGAATTACATTCAGTTTAAGAATTTTATGCATTCGTTTGCAACAATCATACAGAACATGATTTGGGCGCACAGTGCAATATACAACTAGAATATGAAAAGGAAATGTGACTATTGCAAACAACTGCATATAATTTTTAAACAGATGATATGGAAAAAATTCATCTGAACTAATCTGTAAATGAAGACATACATGGCCTTCATTGTACTCGTAGAATCCCCATTTACATGGATGCAAAGTAATATAGCCAGGTGTTGGATTCTAGTGTATCAACTAAATTGAGAAGGTTATGCATTTTCCAGACTAAGCCGAGTCCAGGAGTTCTGGAGATCGGCCTATATGCATGCTACAGTTTGCCTACTGGCCAAGAGTTACTATGATATCATAGGAAACAAAACAGTCATCTAAAAAAAGCATTCGGTCTAAAGTTGAGCCAACGCCAAACGCTTGAGGCAGGTCATGGTGAAGGAAGTAAGGCAAGTAGCATCCCTTTAGCATAGTCAAGTTGAGCGCAAATCCATGAATACTTTTGCAGGTTGCACGATTCCAGCAGGATTCAGGGTCACTGTACAATAATTATGTCATGAATTATGAATAATTATGAATCAATTGACTGGTACAATAATTATGTCATGAATTAAGCTGTTTTGGTAGTATCTATACATGGATGTGCAGTTGGTAGATAGGAAAGATTTGGGAGAGGTTAAACAAAATTTATACTGAACATTTATACCTCTTTGATAACATTTTTTAATTAGAACAATCTTAACAAGTATTTATATTTTGTTAGCTACATAAATATATTTTTTAATATTAATTGTGATGTTATTGGTTACATAGTATGCTACTTCAACTTAGTTTCCAACAAAAAAAATATGGGGTTTATCTTTTTAACAATGCCCCTGAAGATATATTGAAATTGAAGCGTGCTTGATTTTTTTCTAAGTTGCACTAACCATATGGTGCAAGTGTATGTTTGCTTATGGGCGTTCTTGTATATTTTAATATTGTAAATATTTGGTCAAATCTTTAGAGTGTATGATCTGACTAATATCTTAATAGGAGTTTAGTATATGACCAGGTAAAGAAACTTATAGAAACTTCTAGGGTGTATATCGAACCATTGACAAGATTTTTTACCCTTCCATCTGGTATCTCGACTGGGTAAATATTTGTCAAGTGGTGAGCATCATAAATCATGAACTCCATGGCAGTGTTCATTGTCTCAAGCGAAGATGAAGTCCCCGTCGCAATAGGTGACGTGGCAGTATCAAAGCATTCACATTAGGCACAAACAACTAGTTCTTCAGCTAACCACATACTTTAAATTTGCTCCTATCACTTTGCAATGAGGTGTTTTGTTTGGGCGTTGACATGGACGTTGATTCGGGAGGCGGAGGCTGTGACCCAAGGGGTGAGTGGATGCACTGCCTTCATCATGACTAGGATCCCTCCAACTTAACGAGGTGGTGGTGGAGCTGCTTAACGTCGTTGGGCCTTTGCATGTCTGACCAAGGACATCGATCCAAAACTACGTACATGATTCCATTTCCAGCCGGTATTCTTCTGTGTTTGGATGTAGGTATTGCCGTAGTGGGGCATGAAATTACCCATATGGAATTTCCTGGGCCGAATTCAGCTGTTTGGGTGGTGCCTAGAAACTGAGTGCAATTACAGTTTACATGGCCAGCCCCTCTGCTCGGAATCCTCCTATGTACCCCTTCGCTCACGAGGATAACAGACTACACCCCGCTTGATTGAGCTCCATCTGCAGCCCCGACCTGAAGAAATTCGGCGGCGACGGACGGACCCAATAAGTTGTTGCCGCCCTCCTCTGCCTGTCCGGCCCCTTCCCCGCCATAACGGTCCCCTCACTGTAAAAATGATATGGACAATGGAGTAGAGATTTGGTACTCCCGAGCTCCAGCGCTCTCACCATTTTCAAACAATTCGAAAATCATATTTAAAAGTTAAAAAAAATATGAGAAAAATCACGCAAGTTCTTACTGAAATATACTATAAGGGTGCAAAATCTCAGTGCAAAATATTTTGTAGTATGGGCTACACAAAAATAACAAACGTGCAGATCTGAGTATGGCGTATAATGTATAGTTTCAAATTTCCAACGTTTGTCATTTTTGTGTAGCCCATACTATCATAGATTTTGCATTGAGATTTTGCACTATTATAGTATATTTCATTAAGAGCATGTGTGATTTTTTTCAGAATTTTTTTTGAACTCATAAATATGATTTTCAATTTTTTTTAAACCGACAGAGCACTGGTGCTCGGGAGCCAAAAACGTTTTCCTCAAATGGCAAGACAAGTTAATATACTCTGGGATGCTCTCCAAAGGCTGGAGTGCCAATGTACGGGTGTTTCGAGGCACGTGGAATTTTTTTGGCGCACACGCCAGCGAAAAGAGGTGTCGGAAGCACCGCATTTCCGCGGGAAATTTTTCAATATATGTGATCAAATATTTGTATTTTCTTGTGAAACCTAATGCGTAGGAACCCAACCCTGCAAAATTCATTTTCCTGTTCCTACGTTCCAAAGGGCAGAAAGGAAAATTTTCCTGTGAAAATGTTATCCTTGAAATTCCTACAAATATCCTGTGTTCCAAATGATCCACGTAGTGTTGTCTGTTCTTCCTAGCCAGCACACCCGATCCCCTTTTTCAGAAGGTCGACACCGTCATCATCACGAGGGGTCACGCTCCACTAGGTAAAAAACACCCGCAAATGGAGTCACCAACGGATCTATTTCCCAATCCCGACTTATCTAACAAGGCAATGCAAGCATCTATTTGTGGTGCAGAAGATATTGAAGCGACAATTTGCTTTTGAACTCGTTCCTAATGCATGCACATACGGCGGCACTTGGGCAAGGGCAGCAACCAAGGAAAATAGTGTGCTGTCTAGGGGGATAGCTGCCCCCTTCTAATCTATCGTAGGATCAATAATTTTGAGATTTGTGTCCACCTACTTAGTGGTTTTGTCGATAGGAGGTGTAACGTGATTATGTTTTTCAATAAGATTCTCTTGCATTTTTAATTTCTGGTAGCACACAACAAATCATACACATGCATTGATTTCCTATTTTCGTTCAGAGTGTATTTTTGTCTTCATATTAGTAGGTTGGATATACCATGTACTCCATATATGCATGTTGGGAATCGAGCTTTGTACTTATCCTTGCTGCCATGCACGTGTCCTATCACATGCAGCTAGTTGTGAATGATATATCAGTATATACGATACAGTGTGGTATAGCTTATATATTATTGTGATAGCTAGTTCTTGTATGCATCTGATTTTATTATTATCATACATTGTTTATCGTGTATGTCTTATAGTCATGTCATGCGGCTCATCTAACGAAGCAGACACTGAATATGACAAGTCACTGACAGTTAAACACGCTCTCTAATAAATCTTAGTTTCATACAATCTACTACTTGTTGGTTGTTGGCACACATCCCTACATATAATGTGTGGGAGATCCCGTGGCAGCAAATCCACACTCCAGCAACCAAACAAACATGGATTTACGCGCTAGGAAATTGAAGACAGAGGACAAACGCGCGAGGGAGTAACCTGGGCCTTCTATTAGAACACAGACGACATACGCGTTGGTACATGGAATTGATGCTTGAAGCGTCAAATAGGAGCACCCGCTGTTTATTATCCACGGGGCATGGTCTAGGTAAAAATAAAATGGAACGAATGCCTCAGCCCACCCATTTGCCGTCTGTGTCCAGTTACTATACCTTTGTAGTCTAAAAAAAAAGTTACTATACCTTGTAGTAGCCCATTTCGTGAGACAAATAAATGTGTCTGCAGCCCATATGAGCGCACGTGCGCTGCGATTCGCAACAGGAGGACCTGTGCTGCGAGGAAAGCTTGTGGTCTGCAAGTCTACCAAAAAGTTTGCACTCACGAAGCCATGTTTGGTTTGATTCTTTGTCACGCGCTCGTGCTACAATTGCTATGGACACGCTATTTACATGACTTTTTCGTTAGAAGTGCCTTTTTTTTTTCCTTTGCTGTGTTTTTCTTTTGCGATGAAGAATTGCTATCTTATACATGGGTTTATTTTACATTCTTTTTGTTTGTGGCTCGTTAATTTTTGTATACAATACTTCACTCGACTCAATAGTCTTTTCAACACGCTTATCTTTTCCGCATGCGCCTGTTTCTAAAGAATTTATACTTAACACCACCATCGTACAACAATTAGGTATACTTACCAAGAGATAACTAGTGCCACGTGTTTTTTGAAACATTGCCGCGTTGGCACCAGTGAAGATCTTGTTTCGGGCTACCTGCCACTTGGTATGGTTGCCACAAGGAGTTGGTGCCCTATGGATTAGTAGCATGGCCACCGCTGCATGCTACAATATCTTACGCAGACTATCATGACGACACTATTACTGTGGTGAAGTCACCGGCCATGAACTGCGAGGTAATGAAAATGTGGATCCGCTTTTTGACAGGTGTTGTAGATAAATGAGATAGACTTTTCATGAAGTTGATTTTTGAATTATTATTGCTTCTCTTTTTGGATCAGCATGTTTTTATGTAGTTATTCATCCATACAAAGTTCACTCATACCATAGTAAAATATTACATATAATTTAATATGTGTATTCATGTACGTATGATCATATGTCCTACTATTTTCTTTCTAGATTTACTATAACATGTTATATAATGATTAAACCCAAGACTAAAAGTTTGACTTGCTTATATCCATCTCCCTTCAATATTATTTGTTTTAAGATGGCATGTGCAACATAGAGCATCTTGCATGGCGTTACCTGTAAGATCGAATCCATCATATCACATAATGACTACTTATCACATTATGTGCTCAACTGAATGTTTCTGCACCTCTTACACATAACCCGATTTGGACTGGCTTCAGCTCAACTTTGGAATGACACAAGATTGACTATTCACAAGATCCATCTTTAATGGGTTGCAAACTTTGGCATGTGTTGTGTGATGCACATTTGGTTGATTCTTTATCCGTCACTTCACTTATCATTTAATATTATAGCCATTGGTGAAGAAAATGTACTCAAGCTTTCACCAACCGAGAAACTAAGGTAAGAAATATTCAACAACAACCCACAAGTCTTTTGTGGAATCACCTTTGATAGTTTGTGGAAATAATAGGTCACTTGAGAAAATAAGGTACAAAATATTAACAACCCAGAAGTCTTTTATGGAGCCACATCTTGTTGTTTGTCCGGGAAATAATAAGTTAGTTGTTGCCATATTATATGGGGTTCATTAGGAGTCAATCCTTTATTTGTAGCTCGGTATCTTTGGTACAAAACTATGCATAGCTAGTTAATTATATTATTCTCAGCGTATTATCTTTCCTACGTGATAGTCTTTGGTACAAATCCACTTTTCCCTTCTATTACCTCTATCTTGATCACTCTTCTAGGTCTTGGGTACCCGACAAGTCCTAGGAGGGAGGCATCGAAAAGAGATATACACATGCATCATATCGTACTCTTTGCACTAATATCCCATTGGTTAGTTTGCACATAGATACAAGGCTAGGCCTCAGCCCCTAGCCCAAGTGAACTACTCACACATCACTATCATATCAGCAATAGAAAACATTGTAGAAAACAAAAGATAAATGATTGATAATAGGTCTTACAATATTGCCAATCACGATGAGATTTAAATTACAGGTAGTATGGCTACGGGGGATGACTATGGAGTGGAGCTGGAGGCAGCACTTCATGGAGATGGTGGAGACGGCGGTGGCATGGAGGAACAGGGTGAAGACAACGCGCACGTAGGGGGAGGGGGGGGGGTCTTGTGGTGATCTTCTCTCCTTTTTATAGTGTTCTGTAGGGTTTCGAGGCGGTTCTGAGTCGAATTCATCAGCGGGTACTTCACGGAAGGTGCTTGCATTGATGGTACGTCCAAAACGGATCTGTAATTTTTGATTGTTTCATGCCACTTTTATGCTTTTAACACTTGTTTTTATATTAAGTTTATGATTTATTTGGACTAACCTATTATTAATAGTTGCAAAAGTTTACAATGTTCTTGTTTTACATTTTGATGTGTAGGAATTATAAAAATACGAAAGGAAACCTTGTTGGAGTCAAATTGGGACTTTCCTGAAATCTATCGGCAAACTTTTTTGGAGATTATCATGTACCGGACAGAAGACGACGTCAAATGGAAAAAGTCTAATCGCGAAAGTTGCGGGTAATTTTTCGCCAATTGACCTGGACACAAAAAGCGTCCAAATCCGAATTCGAACGCTCCAGATATCTCCGATCTACTGAAACCCTAGATTTGATGACGGGAATCTGAGAGGGAGGAAATCTAGATCGCCAAGAGCCACCCATACCCACGAATTACAACCACCAAAGCCACGTTTTTGCCTCCCCCATGGACCTCATCTCCATGGGGGAGGGCTCCCTATAGCACTAAAAGGCCATGGAGAAAGAGGGCTAAGGGGCGGCGCACCCCTTTGATGGCCGGCGGTGCAGGAGGAGTGCCTGTGCCACCGCCGGCCGCCGGCACCACCCTGCGTTCCTTGTTGCCCATTTCCTTGTCTTCACCGCCATCTTCATCGTCATCTCCATCAAGATACAACGGTCCACTCTCTCACAAACCTCTGTAATCCCCTATGTAAACATGGTGTTTTGATGTTACTATTGTTTCTAGATGAACTATACTATGTTTGCGTAGATTTTTTTATCCTACGGTTGAATGGTTGAATATCTTTGGTTAATTTGAGTTGTATGTTGATATGGTACAGTCCTATGGTGACCATTTATATTTATGTGCGCATGGATCATCATCATAGGGTTTGCAGTACGTGTAGAGTAAGGGGCAAGTTCTGTCGGAGCGACAGAAAGCTGAGAACTCGAAACGGAATCTTACACGTACGGGATAACGAGGACCATTAACTTAAGGCTATGGTTGAGGAAAACTTAATGTATCTCTAGTAGTCACGGATGTTTGCTAGTGGTCCAATCATATAGTATGTGTAATGACAAGTAGCTGAGTACAAGTATATTTAGTCTCTCCCAAATAGAAAACTGCATCAAAGACAAGGAATTAAGTATCTTCAGTAATTAATCTTGGTCAATTCCGTCACACTTTTCACCAATTTTCCAAACTCATGGTTCTGTTAGTTTATGGTTCTTTTGTGTTCTTTATTGCTGCAGCATATAACTTTTACTTTGTTGTTCTTTATTATCTTGCAAAGCTATTCTGTCATACCGTATTGTTAGTCTAGTTTTATTTCCTAGTTAGAGCAAACGTTTAGTGTGCGTAGAGTTGTATCTGTGGTTGATAGAACTCGAGAGAATATTTATCCTACCTTTAACTCCTCATTGGGTTCGACACTCTTACTTATGGAAAAGGCTACAAACAATCCCCTACACTTGTGGGTTATCAATTGACGTTCCTGATCTGTTGGCCCTCGGTGCGGGTTGGACCTGACCGTACGTGACTCGTTATCTTTGTTCTCGCCAGATCTTTGGAATTCTGATTTTTGGCAACTCCTCATCTAAGATATTTCTTCATAAATAAATGTGTGATTTACACCAGAATAACTTCCCAAACTGCTAGAAATAAAATCACAAGGTGATTTGCAAAGTATCTGCACATTAGTGGTGAGCGGTAGGTACAGAGTGATATATTGCCTCTTTCATCACAAATATACGTTTAAACATAGATAAAGATGCACGTGTTTAGGATGCATCATCTAATCTTTCTTTCAAATTGCAGATCAACACGGAAACCAAGCTTTACAAGTTTTCGAGGACTTGGATATGAGCACTACACGTCCTGAATATTTGGAGAAGATGTGAATGCAAAGTGTATTTCTTGGTGCCATCCCAACCGACATAACAGACAACGCACGAATATCACAGATTCAAGTTCAACGCTTTTTGATTACCTCAGTGGTAAAGTCGTCGGCTCACTATTGGATGATTAATCCCGGGGTGGAGCACTACATTGCCATTACATTCTGGTTGTGAAAGGCCGGTGTGTGATTATGGTGGCAGCTGACTAGCCATGCAACAAGAATAACACACAGAAATAGTTGAAAGTAGTTAACGATATGCTCCTACATCTGTTTACAACATAGCTGTATCCACCTCATCTTGCTCACCTCTTAAAACTGCTACCTGAGGTTCCAAGTGATTATGACACAAACATCAAGGTGACCTTCTAGCCATCAAGTAACATTGCAGCATGGTTTTGCTTTTGTGGATAATCACTATTCTGCTGAACTTTGCACAGTGCAAAAATTGTTTTAGGAAAGTTTTGACGAAAACGCGGAAAGGTGATGGGCGATGAAGTTAGCCTGTATGATTGTCGTAAAAAACTGAAGCGGCACAAACTAATGCAGGACGTACACAAACCTTCAAAAAAGTAGTGCAAGATTGCTCTGAAAGGCGATGAGAATGACCTACGTGTACATGGATGCAAAGTTTGGTAGATAACAATGTTTTGGAAGATTTATACTAGACATTTGTACCTCTTAGATAACATTTTTGTATCATAGTACAATATTGACATGTATTTTTAGTCATCTAACATACTTAACTACATAAACATATTTTTAACTATTAATTATGTTGTTCTTGTTACATAGTAATAACGGTATATTAAGAAGTACACACATTGTGCTAAATTTCAACTTAGTGTTAACAAAATTATGTTAGGTTTATCTTTTCAAAACATTGCCCCTTAACGATATACTGAAATTGAGGCCACAAAAGGAGAGAAACAGGAAATGATGAAAATTAGCAAGCCTCTTATATTTTGTTTAACGTTGCATGAATTAATTAATGCAAATTTATTTGCGTTTATGGTTGTTCTTGTATATTTCAATACTATAAATATCTTGCCAAATTTCAAGGGCATACGAGAATCTGACAAATATTTTAATAGCAGTGTTTTAGTATATGACCAAGTAAACAAATTTATATAAACTTTTAGGGTGTATATCGAACCATTGAAAATGTTTTTTACCCGTCTAGGTGACATTCTTTTTGTCCAGACCCCATTCTCCCTCATTTTTCCGGGCTGGCTAGGATTGTTTAGACATGTTCGGACATGCTCGCCACATCGGTATCTGACAAGATGGTCCCGCTAACCAGCGACTTGGTCATTCTCTTTTTTTAGTGAACTAATGTAGCCGAATTAAGGCCCACCTACCATTCTCTCCCATAGAAACTATCGCCCATGAGCCTGTCTTTTCGTCAGCCAAATCGCATTAGCCACTCCATTTCCTCGACTCCTCCTCCACTACACTCTACACGAGTTGTTGGTCGACTGTCCATCTCTCCCGCCATGGTTTACAACGCCTTTTGGCCACGAGAGAAATCGTGTGACGAATGGATCGGGAAGGCACATACCGCACCGCCGCTGCCATGGAAACCGCGATTTGAGGTCGCCCCTTTCTCCGGACACGGCTAGTCTTCCTCACCTATGATATCTCCTTCTCGTCGACGGTAGCTCACCACCAACACTTTTTCTACCTCAGCGTTGCCCGCACGCAAGGCGCTCGATCATTTGACTGAACAAGTACATAGGTAATTTTGCGTCTAAAATATCTTACTATGACACTCAAAGTCTTAATTCATTGTTTGGTTGATGTGTAGAATATGGATAACAGTTATGAGTATGATTTCATGAATATATAGATACATTGTCTGATGATGATGACAATGGTGTCGTGCAACTAATCTTATCACGACTCTCCAATGTTGAATAAGGAGCCGAATGCAGTGCCTCACTGCCGAGGTTCCATCAGATGCCTAGTGATGTTCAATCGCAATAGGGTTGTCGGTCATGTAGTTATGCTATAATATAAAATGATTATTTCGAACTCAACAATCCAACTTTTGACCCGAAGAAGTCTCGGAGATGCTTCCGAATCAAGGGATTTGTTCATGTCACTTGTGCAAGGTGTGAGGCAGTATGATGACTATTTCCCATCTGCTATCCGATGTCTTGCATATATAGTTCTCGCAAATTTGGCCGATAAGTATCTTTGAATGCCTGAATCCACATGGCCTGAATCCATGTATTGTTTTTATGCGGCAGGGGTGAAGTTGTTTGAACCGGAATATTTCGAAGGACAATTTTTTTTTTCTGTTTTTAGGGTCATTTCAAAGGACCAAATGCTAGGAAGTATCGATTCCATGCACCTACCCGGACAAGCCCAACACTCTGACCGACTGGTACCTGGCAGACAGGGCACTCAGGTCCAACGAGAAACATCCCAGACGCAGCGGGCCGAACTAACACTCTAACAACCATGGCCTAGGGAAAAATAAAACGGAACGAATGCATCAGGCCCACCCATTTGCCATCTGTGCTATTCTAAAAAAAAAAAAAACCATCTGTGTCTATCTGGTAACCAATAATGCTACACCTACGGACGGAGGAGGTTACGGAATAGCTTACGGGCTGACGAGTCTCCGGATGTATGGAGCCGACGTGGAACATAAACTTCCCTCCCTCGAAAATTAAGGGGAACAAATCTCACGCAAGATCCCCAATCCTTCCGCAGGAGCGTATCGTTCTCGTCGGCAGTGGTAGGGCGGGCGAGCTCTTTGTCGTACGTGGCGTCACAGCGAGTTCTTGTACGTACACGGCGGCACGGTGACCTCTTCGTTGCAGGTAGGCGCGGCGGCGAGCTCTTGGTGGCAGCGGTGCGGCCGCGAGCTGCTGGACTCCGGCGGCGGTGCGTTGAGCTCTTTGCTGAGGCGACGGCGCGACCAGATTGTACCATCAACGCGGTGAAAAGGAGGTCGAACTGCCGTTTTGTTTCGTAATCAGCTGTAGGACTGGGTGCGCCCCGGACGAGACGGAGCACAGCAAAGGCCAGAGGCGTCGGGATCGTCGTCTTCCACGACACACCAGCATCCACAGTCCTGCTGGAAGAGCGCCGCGTCCGTGTTAGGTGAGCGTGAGCCACAGCGGTGGCGGCGCGGCCGGCGCGGCGGTGGCGCAGATGGCGTGGTCGACTGAGACGAGTAAGCTAGCCGGCGGCGGCGCCCCGGCAACGTTCTCTATGCTGTACACCGGGCTGCTCGACGACGGCGTGGACCAGCGTGACTGCGTGAGTTTCGGCGCGAGAGTATACGTCTGTGTCCCGTCCGCACAGGACAGGTGTACACGCTGGCTTTCCATGTCAGTCCGTAAACGTTTTCCTTTTTTTTTTGAACAGGATCCGCCACATATATTAAGGAGCTCAGAGCAAATTACACCCAGGTCCAGAGAGAACCAAGAATTACAACCAGACCCAGAAAACTTGCACAAAACACCTCAGAAAACAGAAAAGATCACAAGCGGATCCACCCCACACCCCAAACATCTAGCCACCGCCGGAGCCGCCGTACCGCCATTCCCAGGGAAGCAAGCACCTCCACCGTTGTAGAAGACTGCAGAACCGGCCGCCGCCACGTGACGAACACCCAGAGCGCTGAACGAGCACAGCCGTAGCACCTGCATCCACAAACCACCAGTCTTCCCGCCGACTCCGCCGCAGCCAGACCAACCACCCAGCACACCCGTCCTCCAGGCGACCACTCCCCTCGCCGCCACGGCCGGCCGGAGCAAAGACGCCACAGAGAACCACCGCCACCACCACGCCATCCAAAAACAGATCGAGCACCTCCACCTCTTCTCCCTTTGCCACCTCGGCCAGCCAGAGACAGAAGCAGAGACTCACCTGGACGAACCACCTCCCCCTCCCAGAGACGCCGCAGATGGAGACGACGGCCCGACGACGACGGAGAGGAGGGAAAAGAACCCACGAAGAGCAAACACCGCCGCCGCCACGCCATCAGCTCTGGGGGAGCAAGAACTCCGTCGATCCGCGGATCTAGGAGTACCAAAAGCCACGAGCGCCACACCAAAGCCCCGAGGGACGCCGGCGTAGGGGAGAGGATGCTCGAGCACCATTATTCTCTCCGGCGCCGCCTCCACCCCCACAACGCCGCCGGAAGAAGACCTACTCCTACTATTCACACGCCAGACCAGGAGATCCGCGGTTCCCCCACCCTCCCGCCGCCGGAGCGACGAGCGGAGGGGAGGGGAACCACCGACTCCGGCGGCGGAGAACGAGGACGCGAGAGTCGCCTCCCTTTTCGCCTGTCTCTACTGTAGAGATAAGGGAGACAGAAATCCTGTCCCTCTTTACTGATCTGGTAAACGTTTTCCGTAAGCATATTCCCGTAGGTGTAGCATTACTGATCTGGTAACAATCCATTTCGTGCGACAAATGAAAGTGGCTACTCCCATATGAGCACACGTGCGCTGCGAGGCAAAGCTTGTGGTCTGCAGCTCAGTAATAACCATAATTACCAAAAAGTTTGCACGCACACGAAGCCATGTTTGGTTTGATTCTTTGACACGCGCTCGTGCTACAATTGCTATGGTCTATATATGGACACGCTATTTGCATGACTTTTTCTTTAGAGGTGCCATTTTTTCCTTTGCTTAGTTTTTTTTTTCGATGAAGAATTGTTATTTTATACATGGGTTTATTTTACATTCTTTTTATTTGTGGCTCGTTAATTTTAAATTTTGTATACAAGAATTCACTTGACTCACTAATCTTTTCAACGCGATCATCTCTCCCGCATGACACTTGTTGCTAAAGAATTTATACGTACTACCACCAGTATACTTACCAAGAGATAACTAGTGCCGTGTGATTTTTTGAAACACTCGTGAGGATCTTGTTTCGGGCTCCCTGTCACTTGGTATGGTTGCCAGAAGGAGTCAGTGTCCCGTGGACTAGCAGCATGGCCACCGCTGCAGGCTACAACGATCTTGCTCGGGCTGTTATGACGACACTATGGCTGTGGTGAAGTCACCAGCCATGAGCTTCGAGGTTATGAAAATGTGGATCCGCTAGATAAATGAGATGACTTTCCATCAAGTTGATTTTTTCCTTCTCTTTTTGGGAGCATATGTTTGCTCGCGTTATAATCAGATATAACTGACACTTATGTTTTTCTATAGTTATTCATCCATAAAAGTAAACTCATAACACAGTAAAATATTTCTCATCCATGAACCTATCATATATCTTACTTTTTTTCTAGAATTACTATAATATGTTATATACCAACTAAACACAAGACTAAAAGTTTGACTTGCTTATGTCCATTGCCCTTGAATACTATATGTTTTAACATGGCATGTGCAATTACCGAGCATCATGCATGGTGTTACCTGCCAGATCGAAGCCATCATATCGACATAATGACTACTTATCACATTATATGCTCAGTTGAATGTTTTTGCACCTCTACCATTACCCGATTTGGACCAGCTTCTGTTCAACTTTGGAATGACGCAAGTTTGACTATTCAGAAGATCCATGTTTCATGGTCTGCAAACCTTGGCATGGGTAGCGTCACGTACATTTGGTTGCTTCTTTATCTGTGACGTCACTTATCATTTAATATTATAGCCCTTGGTGAAAAAAGTGTCCTCAAGTTTTCACCACTTGAGAAAATAACGTAAGAAATAATCAACAACCCACGAGTCTTTTATGGATCCACCTTTGTTAGTTTGTGGAAATAATAGGCCACTTGAGAAAATAAGGTACAAAATATTCAAAAACCGAGTCTTTTATGGAATCACGTCTTGTTGTTTGTGCGAATAATATTAGGTTAGTTGTTGCCATCTTTTATGGGGGTCATTTGGAGCCAATCCTTTATTTGTAGCTCGGTACCTTTGGTACAAAACTATGTGTAGCTAGTTAATATTTTTCAGCGTATTCTCTTCCTTATGTGGCACTCTTGTTTCTAAAACTTATACGACAACAACAACACACCTTGTACCTGGCATGTTTTCACAAGATGTTAGCAACCCACGTAGGCAGCAACATAACGGTATTTTACGAGATAATGATATTATTCCCATTGTTGTGACAATATTATAGCTGTGGTGACGTAATAGTTACGATTTCGAAGTAGCAAAAATACAGCTCCAGTATGTGACGAGTAGTTGTTGATAAAGATTACACAAATTCTTGGGCGGTGATCGTATAGGTTTATTTTCTTGAATGACTTGACATTTACTCTTCCGTCCTTCTGGAAGTGCACATTTGGTAGTGGTGTATCCAACTATAACACATATAACCAACTACGCTGAAAACCAGCTACACAAGTAACCGTGTTAAGTTTTGGTGGGATGTGAAAATGATCTATAGTGCGTATCCAACAGATGGATGTGTGTACGTAGCTACCACCGTAGGTAGCCCACTATTTTGCTAACCAACTATTCAGCTTACTATATCTATAGTTAACCCATGCTGATATACACAAACTATCAAATGAAAAACTATGCAATACTTGCCACATACTTATCAAATATATTCATAAAAACGTACTTATCATATATTCAATATATCCATAAAATACATAATTATCAAAAATAAAATGTCATATGCTACAATGTATGTACTTGTGATATATCTTACGTTTGCCTAGATTTTCTATATTACATTACATACCTAATATTATGCAGAAACTCAAGACTTAAATATAGGTTGGCTTACGTCCATCGTCCTTTTAATAGCGTAAATTTCAAGATGATACTACAACAAAGCCTTGTGACGAGTCGTGCATGTTTATCTACCAAACAATCATATATGGCACACTGGATGCTTATCACGTTACGTGCACGATTGAATGTTTCCGCCAAAATAACGTAATATTGGCCGTTCACAAGATCCATCATTCATGGGCTGCATACTTTGGCATAGGTATGAGTGTCATTTACACCTGGATGCTTCTTTAATATGAGTACTCGCTTATAATATTTCATATTTATTCTTCTAGTTTTATTATGATATCGTTGTAATTACGAATTGGTTATAAATCCAAGACTCAAATTTTGACTTGCATACGTCCATCGTCCCTTTAATAGCGTAGTTTCCAAGATGATATATGCAATGTAAAGCGTCGTGGCTAGTGTTACTTATGACATATCTATCGAACCATATATGCAATAAAGATTACTTATCACATTAGGTGGCTTGTTGAATGTTTCTGCCCTATGACATAAACCACTATCGGGGTGATCACTGAGGGATGAGGACGACGGCGTGGCTTCGGTTCACTCTAGCTACTTCTTACTGTAAACAATGTTGATTACTCTAACATATTAGAATCCGCACTATTTTTCATTGTGATTACTCTACACAATTTTGTTTCAATACAAGTATAAAGCATGCACACTTTGTTAAATTTTGACATGTTAGACAATTTTTACCATGAAAAGGTAGTGTCATTGGTTCAATTTATACTCTATACATTTCAATAAAGATGCTTACTTAATCATACACTAGAGACTGCTATTGAGACATTTATTAGATCATACTCTTTACGAATCTTTCTCATAAATATTTACAAATAATATAAATCATGCGTTGTAGAAAACATAGTTCTCGGACAGACATTGTTACATAAATACAATTTAGTATCTTTCAATGTATTCATTGCTAATAAAGAACACATTAACTAATATTTACTAATATTGCTAGTTGTGTTGTTAAAATATGCGAACAAAGAGAAAAGTATACATGTAATAATATGAAATGCTAATAATAATACCCAAATAAGTATAAATTTTCAGTATAAATTGTATCCATTAGATTCACGCCGGGTCCAAAGTTTTATTGGGCTGGCCCTGCTAGTGGATGATCTTCTCTTTGCTGAAGATTGTTTTAGGAATCCTTCAACGAACACTTGCAAATCCGATTAGCAAAGAGGTTAGCTTGCTTGATTGGCATGGAGAAGTGAAGCAGCACAAATCAATGCAAGACGTGCGCAAACCCCCAAAGAAGAAGAAGCCATATTGCTCCAGAAGAAGATGAGAACAACCTTTTCGAGGTCTCCTACTTCTTCCGAACTTTCACCGACCACGCTCCTGATTACATGTTGGTCCGAAACGATCAAGTGTAACTAGAGAATTACATGGAGTTGTATCATATATTGGTCCATTATCGTATCATCAAAATAAGATGAAATTTCTACTCTTTTTTATACATGATGCATTTAAGCCAAATTTTATCTTAGAAGCCAATTCAAGCGTCTATTTAGTATAGACAGGAATTGAAGTGACAATTTGCTTTTGACTTTGTTCCCGATGCATGCACATACGGTGGCACTTGGGCAGGGCAGCAATCAAACAGGGAATTGGAGACAGGGGGCAAACGCGCGAGAGAGCGCACGAAGCAACTTGGGCCTTCCATTTGAAGACAAAGGACATACGCGTTGGATGGAAACGGAAAATGCCTCAGCGCAACCATTTGCCATCTATGTCAGCCCATTTCGTGAGACAAATAAAAGTGGCTGCGGCCCGTATGAGCACACGTGTGCTGCGGTACGCAGCAGGAGGACCGGGAGGTCCTGTAGATCGCCCTGAGGCGACGCAACGCAGGTCCGTCGCCTGCACGGCTCCCTCTCCTTTCTTCTTCCTCGCCCACATGGGCCGGCCCACGCGCACGTCCGCCTCCGCCCGGCTCCCCCACGTCGCCTTCTTCCTCCCGACTACCTCGCCGTCGTTGCTGCTCCCCCGCCACCACGTGCCGCCGGCCATGCATGCCGCCTACCACCGCCACCCGCGCCCGGCGCCACTCCTGCGCCGCCTCGGCGCCCCGCCCTCCTCCAACCGCCGCCCACCGCCGGTCCGCCGCCGCCCCAACCTTCCCTCTAAACCCCCCCCACTCCGGCGAGCTCTCCATCGCGCCGGCACCCCCACCCCCGAAGATAAGTTCTCTTGCTCGCCTCCACCACCTCCGCCGTGGCCAGCCGCGTCTCCGGCGTTCCGGCTCGCTCCAGGCTCGTCGTCGCCGTCGGCCGCCGCGGCCAGCCGCGTCCCCCGCCCGCCGCCGACTCGTCTCCGGCGCCGTCTCCCTCCCCTCCCCTCCCCTCCCCTCGCCGCGCCGTCTCCTTCAGCTCTAGTGGCCGTCTCCGTCGCGGTCGATGCGATTGGGCCCGGCCCAATCGGACGCTGCTGCGGGCATCCCTTACGGCGACGCACGCGTCTAGCGTCGCCGTAGGGCGATGTATAGGTTTTGCCGGAGGACCTGTGATGCGAGGGAAGCTTGTGGTCTGCAGGATTATAACTACCAAAAGGTTTGCACTCACGAAGCCATGTTTGCTTTGACTCTTTGACACGCGCTCCTGCTACAATTGCTATGGACACGCCATTTACATGACTTTTCCTTTGCTGTGCTGTGATTTTTTGTTTTGCGATTAAGAGTTTTTATCTCATACATGGGGTTTATTTTACATTCTATTTATTTGTGGCTCGTTAATTTTATATTTTGTATACAAGACTTCACTCGACTCACTATCTTTCAAACACAGTCATCTTTCCCGCATGACACTTGATTCTAAAGAATTTACACGTACTGCCATCACATTATGTGCTAAGTTGAATGTTTATGCCCCTCTTACATAACCCAATTGGATCGGCTTCAGTTCAACTTTGGAACGGATCAAGTTTGACTAGTCACAAGATCCATCTTTCATGGGCTGCAAACTTTGGAACGGATCAAGTTTGACTAGTCACATGTCACGTACATTTGCAGGTTGCTTCTTTATCCGTGACCTCACTTATCAATTATCATTTAATATTATATCCCTTGGTGAAGAAAACGTCCTCAATTTTTCACTACTTGAGAACATAAGGTAAAACATATTCAACAACCCATGAGTCTTTAATGGAACCGCCTTTGGTAGTTCGTGGGAATAATAGGTCACTTAAGAAAATAAGGTAGTACAAAATATTCAACAACCCAAGAGTCTTTTATAGAACCAATTCTTGTTATTTGTCCGGGAAATAATAGGTTAGTTGTTGCCAACTTATATGGGGGTCATTTGGAGTCAATCCTTTATTTGTAGCTCGGCACTCTTGTTTCTGAATATCTTATGAAGAACTTATACAACAAACAACAACATACCGCTGTACATGACATGTTTTCCACGATATGTTAGTGACCCATGTAGGCAATAATATAGCCGCATTTTACGAGATAATGATATTATTCTTATTTGTGAAAGTATTATAGTTCAGTTACGATTTTGAAGTAGCAAAAATATAGCTCCACTATGTGACGAGTAGTTGTTGATAAACATGACACAAATTCTTGGGCGGTTATCATATAGGTTCATTTCTTGAATGACTTGACATTTACTCCATCCTTATGGAAGCACACATTTATATAATACATATAACCAACTAATCAGTTTTCTATATCTATAGTTAACATATTACTGATATATATCAAGTATCAAATGAATAACTACGCATTTCTTGCCACATACTTATCAAACATATTCATAAAAACGTACTTATCAAATATTCAAATATATGCATAAAATACATAATTGTCAATAGTAAAATGTCACATATAGTCATATACTACAATGTATGTACTTGTGATAAATCTTACTTTTGCCTAGTTTTTCTATATTATAGTGCATACCTAATATTATATAGAAACTTAAGATTTAAAATTTGTCTGGCTTACGTCCATTGTCCCTTTAATAGCGTAAATTTCTAGATGATATGTGCAACACAAAGCCTTGTGTCGAGCGTTGCATGTTACATATCTACCAAACATCATATATGGCACGATGGATGCTTATCACATTATGTGTGTGGTTGGATGTTTCCGCAAAATGACGTAATATTGGCTGCTCACAAGATCCACCATTCATGGGCTGCATATTTGGCATAGATATGAGTGTCATTTACACCTGGATGCTTCTTTAATATGTGTACTCACTTATAATATTTCATCTATTGTTCTAGTTTTACTATGAGATTGTTGTAATTACGATAGGTCATAAATCCAAGATTCAAAGTTTGACGTGCATACGTCCATCGTCCCTTTAATAGCGTAGGTTCCAAGATGATATCTACAACGTAAAGCGTTATGAATGGTGTTACTTATTACATATCTATCAAACCATATATGCAATAACGACAACTTATCACATTACGTGGGTTGTTGAATGTTTCCGCCCCTCTGACATAACCCACTTTGGACGGGCTCCGGTTCAAGAGTCAGAAATGACGTAAGTGTGACTGTTCACAAGATTCAATCTCCATGGGATGCGTACTTTGGCAGTGGGCATGCCCATGTGTCATGAACATTTGGATGATTCTCTAATCGGTGGCGCCACGTCCCACGTACCATTTGACATGGCAGCCATCCTATGTGGTAGGACAAATGTCCTTCAACAAATACACCGCTGAGAAATAAAAGAAGCGAGGAATCCTGGAGAGCCCTTGAGCCTATATATAAAAAATAGGCAAAATACAACAATGTAATGCCCCATATCTACATAGCCGTTTAAATCGGACCATTTGTTCCAAGATTTTGATCAAAACCAAAATGAGATAGATAGGCTCGGGCGCGAAACGTCGTGTAGCCTGCTGCGTGGCCATACCATTTTGGCGGGCCTATTTGTACGGTCCCGTCGCGCTACGCGTCCCCATCGCCTCCACCATCTCTTCCCTTGCGTCGCTCTTTCCCCTCCCTCCCCCCAGTCCTCCTCTGTTCTCCCTCGACTCCGCTGTTCCCCAGTGCATTCCCACCAGAATCCCGCCCCACCAAATTCGCCGGCGCGCCGGCGGAATTCGCCCGGCCCGACCCTCCCAGAGCCCGATTCCTCCCCCGAACCCGCCGCCTCCACCGTCAATTCGATCGCTCCGTCAGCTCCGCTGATCCGCGCCCTCTCCGACCCGCCCACGGCGGTCCGAGCTGCATGAGCTCGGGTTCCCGGTGACTCCCGCCGCGGGCATGTGGGTTTCGCTGGTCTGGATCCGCGGCTGCGTCGGCGTCACCTTCGTCGACTGCTTGGGCCGGAGGGGAGGCGACTAGATCTCTCGGCCCCTGCGGTTGCCGCGCATTTCGGCGGTTTCAGTAAGGTTGGTTTCGATAGGAGCTTTCGCTAGGGTTTCCTAAGGGGACACGGGCCATGGAGGCGGCCAGGGTCGGGTCGCAGAGTCGCCACATGTACGGCGGCGAGCTTGACCAGGCCAGGCGGGAGAAGAGGGTGTTTGGCTGGGACCTCAACGACTGGAGCTGGGACAGCGACCGCTTCGTCGCCACGCCCGTGCCTGCCGCGGCCGTGGCAATCGGCCTGTCGCTTAATACCTCGCCTTCTTCCTCGGAGGAACCGGAGGTCGAGGTGGTCAGGAATGGTGCCCTCCGAGCCGACTCCGATAAGAGGAAGCGAGTGGTGGTCATTGATGATGACGATGACGAGGACCCGGTGGAGAACGGTCGCAGGGCGCTCAGCTTGAGAATCGGGGGCGCTGGTGCCGGGGAGGCGCTGGAGGATGGTGGTGTTAATGAGGAGGAAAGAAATGGTAAGAAGATCAGGGTGCAGGGGGGGAGCTCGAATGGTCCGGCTTGCCAGGTGGAGGGCTGCTGGGCGGACCTTAGTGCGGCCAAGGATTACCATCGGCGGCACAAGGTCTGTGAGATGCATGCGAAGGCCAACACCGCGGTTGTTGGAAATACTGTCCAACGCTTCTGCCAGCAATGTAGCAGGTCAGTTTTACGATTCAGCTGCTATTACCTTTTGTTTACATGTAATTATTTGTTCAAGTGGGAATGTATAGGTAGTATCTGTGCAAGTTTTATTTTGTGTCGCCCAATAGACTTGTAGAGCATCGCAAACTTCTGCCATGATGATATTTTAAGCAATACCATTTGATATCTTAGATTCACCATAATCTATGTCAGCTGTTTTATAGCATGCTCTTATTTGGAGACCGAAACATCAAAGGATGTAAAGATTGTTTCAACCAAAAATTAGTAGCAACAAGAAAAAAGCTGGAACATACAACTTCCATAGAGGCGTATACAAGAGTTAGTTATGGTGTCGTCGTTGTGAGTCAGTTGTCTTGTAATGTCATGCTAAGAAGTTATAGCGAATTGCTAAACTACATGTATGCGCTGTTGTACTCATCACATCAGTTTTCCCTTTCCAGTTCAACAGAATTAATATAGTTTCAGTACTCCTATATGTATGAGGATTAGCTGATGTTGATAAACTTGGAAACTCTGTGATACTAAGATTTTTTTTTAAGCTAAATACCCGTGTGTTGCAACGGGATAAAGATTAAACTATTCTAATTAGAGGGATAATTGCAAATATGTCAGTTATTTTTCTATTGACTGTGACATAAGATAGCATGTAACATTTCGTGAAATAATTAACAGGTATAGAGTTAATTCCTTGCTATATGTAACCAAAAGCTGCAGCATATTAACAAGGATAACAAGAAGTAAATAATATGTGAAGGATAGACACGCTAGCAGTGCAGAGCCAGAGATTATTTCCATAAGACGACACCAGAATGCTGAAAAAACGACAATGTAACCTATACATATACCATCCATGAGTTTTTGTGAACAGAAGAATTTCTAAACATATTGGCAGGTGGATCATGATTTGTTTTTTATAACATGTATTTTTGGCAGGCTTTCATTAGTGGTATCATGTAATGGAAAATTCAAACCAAATACATGTTATAAAAAACATAAACGCACGTCTCATATTTTATTATAATATAAACATGTTTTTGAGTCTATATTTATTTCATTGAGTTATTTTACCAAGCCATTTTTACATGATAATTTCATTTCAATCTGAATATAACGTCTAGTTTCAGTGTAGTTTAAATATCTTTGTACATGCTTACATAAAATTCAATAGCCTTCTGAACCAAATGGATAATACAAATCTGCAGAAAGACAACTCAATATGATACCACCATACCGAGACAAAAGTATTTAGCAGTGTCATGCCTGTCTCTGCTCTCCCATAGTGACTACAGCATCCTGTGACGCAGCGGGGTGTCGAGTGGCAAGTCTGCAGAATCTGGCCGCTGACCGTCGTGTCATGCCTGAGCAGCTGCATCACCAGGTTACTCAGTGTGGTCGAGACCGTTCTTGCACGGAACGTGGCTCGTCACCATGCACCGTGGTGACCTGGTATTGGACTGGGAGAAAACGGGAGAAGATTGGGAACAGTGGCATGCGACAGATTTCGTCGCGGGGCAACAGTGGAGCGGCGCAATGGCCACTGCAGCGCGATGACAGAGGACAGGCGTGTCTCGGCGGAAGACAGCGAGGGGCCGTCGATGTCGCTCCAAGCGATGGAAGTCCTCTTCGTTGGGGATTATGCAGTGCTGCGGGCGCGCTGCCGTTCGAGTCCACGACGACGGCCATGGGGAAGCGACGTATGTGCTAAAGAGCGATATAGGGCGGCGATGGCGTGGTGCATGCATTTAGGTGACGTAGTGTGGTGTGGAGGCACCGGCGTGGGCGACGCTGCGAATTGCGCGTGCTGAGCACGACTTCACACCAAGGTCTCCACCACGCGATCCAACCCTGTGCCGGAGAACGTCAACGCCTGCTGTTTGAGTTCGGAATGGACTCTGCTCCAAGCACATAAGCAACGGACAAAATCGGGATTTCCAAGATCGATCGGGGTAAACGTAGAGATAAATCTAGAGAAAAATCTAATGTAGGAAACCAAACGGAGGGCGTGATCGAACATAAGGATGGAAAAAACTGGTGGACCGGTCAAAGTCGTTTGGTGCTCGACATTGGGACAATCTAGATTGTTGATTAAGAATTGAACGAACAAGATTTAAAGTGTTTGGTGCTCGACATCGGGACAATCTAGATCGTTGATTAAAAATTAAACGACAAGATTTAAAGTATCCCAACATGTTTGCTCTTTTAATAGTAGTATAGATAGATGTATTTTTGGCAGGCTTTCATTAGTGGTATCATGTAATGGAAAATTCAAACCAAATACACATTAAAACAACACTGCAAATACTATAGAGAGGAAGTGAGGAATGTTGCCTGGAGTTTTTATCCTTCTTTAGTATTCTGTTAGCACTTGTTGAGCCGATTGGTTACTTGCACATTGGTTGGTCATCGCAAAGAAGACGTTGAGCCGAATGAATACGTACAGGACTACAGGTTACAAGTCTATTGAATCGATTGGTTCCATATGGTAGATGCAGCTTACCATGGCACGCACGGGTCGGGTATCTGGCAAAACGCTGTGACGCCCATATCCCTCGACCAGCGGATGGTCGACCTTGATGGCAGGTTGCGGGCTTCCGGCCGACCCTCCATGGTAGGCGCTTGAGGCCGCGGAGCTGGTGCGGCAGTGTCTGGATGAGCTCTACTCGTATGCCGCCTTCGCCGCGGCTGTCGGCGCTCTAGCCTGTGAGGCGGCGGGCCATGTGATGGCGTAAGGCAGAGCTCAGGGCAGACAAGCAGGTTGGATGCATCCAGCGGTGTGAGCTCCGGGCGTGCGGGCAGCAGATGCAGAGATCAAGGCGGGCGGGTCTCGCTGACCTTCCATGACCGACGGTGCTTCTGAGTTCTGCCACATCGTCCCCGCCCGTGTCGCCTCCAGCTTCCCAATCACAAGAGGGGTGGGGGGATCAACGAAGCTATGAAGGTGCTCTGCGATTTGCTTTCTCTCTCGATGGATACCGGTCGGCTTAGGGGTGAAAACGAAAACTTCTCTACAATGGGCCAATGCATAAGTGTGGACTGTGGGTTGCTTTACAAATAGCTGAGGGGCTAAATTATAAAATGTACGACGACATATGACGGACACCACAAGCCGTATTATATAGTAGAGATTAAGAAATTTCTGAATAATTTTTGTAAGCTGTTCTAGCAATCAAGCCCAACTGCCCGCAGGATACCACACAATATATTCCACACAGTCCAAATTTTCATTTATATTAAGGATTAAATTACATTTGTCACATCGGAACCGAAATATTTTTAACAGCACATGCCCAACACGAATACCCTTCTCTAGTTCCGTCTTTCTTGTTCCTGTACAACTTATACCTTTGAAGACACTGTCCACCTTTTGGAAATAATGAATTCATCCTGGCCTGGTCATCCAAGGACTGCTTTTGACAGCATTTGATTTACGCAATGTATTTTTCTGGTATGATTATACACATTGTGTGCACCTTCTGAAATATTAACAAATTCTCTTGAATATGATGTGCAGATTTCACCTTCTTCAAGAATTTGATGAAGGAAAGCGAAGCTGTCGTCGGCGTTTAGCAGGCCATAATAAACGGAGGAGGAAAACCCGCCCTGAAATTGCTGTTGGAGGGAGTCCTATTGAAGAGAAAGTTAGCAGTTATTTGTTGTTGAGTCTTCTTGGTATATGTGCCAATTTGAACTGTAAGTAATGTTTTGAAGGGTTCATACTTGCTAGAGTAACATATAGAGTTAACTATTCTGCATATAATTGTACTGGAACTTGTATAGTTTATCTATCCTTAAATCACTGGAATTTATTTTAACTCGTAGCTTTGACTGAATTTTACTTTGCATTGACCTAAAAAAGACTTTATGATGGAGTTCTTAATTGTTTTCTTGTAGATCTAGTTGTAATGTCAAAGTCAATGTTCTTGCTGTTTTTTCGGATATTTTGATTGAATACTAGTCTCCAGGGCCATAAAGGTTATATAAAGGGGTGTTGGGTGTGCTTGAAGTTTACTATTGCTTGATGTCCAACTTCTGAATTGCTTACTGGAGCCTCTGCTACAAGCTGCGTAGTATACTAGTATGACTATGATGTCCATCAGATTTCTTGAATTTGCAGTGGTATAGTGCTACAGTTCTAGCTGTCTGACCTTAGAATCATTGTAATTTACTGGCTATGATTGGTTGTATATGATAACTTGTCTCTTAAATATAGTTTAGGAACAATGTCTATGCCTGAACTGGATTATTACCAGCATAGTAACGCCCTTCAGAATCACTCTTATGATAATACTCCCGGTGGTGACATGACCCTTAACATGGTTCTTGCAGCTGAGAACGCTGAGAATTTACAAGGTCAGGAGCTGTTATCCAATCTTTGGAGAAACCTGGGTACTGTTGCCAAATCATTGGATCCAAAAGAACTTTGTAAACTTCTGGAGGCATGTCAGAGCATGCAAAATGGATCAAATACTGGGACCTCTGGAGCAGCTAATGCTTTGGCGAATACTGCTACGGCAGAGGCTGCAGGACCATCTAACTCCAAGGTGCCTTTTGCGAATGGTGGTCAATGTGGGCAGAGTCTATCTGCTGTTGTACCAGTACAATCAAAGGCTACCATGGTGGCAAGTCCCGGTAAGGCATATAAGCATTTTTAACCCTCAGGAAATGTTTGCTCCTGAAAAAATTAGCTTACATATGTATGTTGTATGTGTTTACAGAGACTTCAGCTTGCAAGTTGAAGAATTTTGATTTGAATGACACATGCAATGATGTGGAAGGCTTTGAGGATGGTTTGAATTGTCCATCATGGATTCGGCAAGATTCTACCCAAAGCCCACCACAGATAGTGGTAATTCAGATTCAACGTCAGCTCAGTCATTGTCAAGCTCCAATGGAGACGCTCAGGTTTGCCATTATTCTCCTTTCAACTTGCTCATAAACGAAAGCGAAAGGGTTAATTTCCAATTATTGTATGACATAGTCTATATAGCAGCAACTTATCTGTTTATAACAGTTACATGATAGTTTTCAAAGGGATATTACCACTCAGTACCTGCCAATTTGCTATTAGTTTTTTTTATAATATGCCCCAATACATGAAAGTATTTTTCAATTAGAATAAAACGCGATAGAAGATGCGTCTGTACAACGCCACTCATGGTGGCCACAACCCAGCAAACAAATAATACGAAATACAAAGACACTGGCTGTAAGAAATACTAGGTTGCCCAGATATAGCAATTTACAAAAAACACAAATGGTGCGTTTGTTTGTATATATTATAGATATTAAAAAATATATAAATTAAAGAATTTTTATGGTAAGAAGAAAAAGGTCCATTCATGAGTACATTATGATTGATAATTGATATGTTGTCAAATGCTGAGCATGCAACTCCAATTTGATGACTGAGCACAGGTTCATAAACAGTCAGCAACCCAGCATCCAATAAATTACATGATAAATTAATGAGGTACGAGGTAGATAGTTATCTTAGGTTATCTTGAATTCAGATGGAATGTTTGATGCTGAAGGGTGAAGACTAGGGTGATATGTCGAAATATGCTTTATGCAGGACTAGACTGTGCTTTGAGGGTATAACAACTCCTAGCTGTAGTGTAGGAAGTTGGAACCTATGTACTTCTACATGTGCACATCGTTTCAATTACTCTACTATAATTAGTGATAGATATCAAGAACCAAGCTCAACCAGTCTCCAAGTAAATTTGAATTAAGTTCTTTGAGCCAACGAAATAGGCATCAAAGATACTAACTTCCACCGAGGTCGTTTGGTACCCATCATTTCGAGCTGGAATCATGGAATTCATTTGTGATTCCATGTTCAACCTGTTTGGCTGGCATGGAATTGACATGTCATTTCATTTGGAATACCAGTAAATGCCTATTGTGTGTTATGCCAATTCATATTCCTAACCTTTCATTTCACTTTCCAAATGAAATGAAATGAAATGATGATGATGGGTGCCAAACGAGCTCAAATAATTGATTAAAATTCATCCCATCTCGTTGGTGCATTATGCCACATGAATACTCCAAATCATCAAAGCTAACTGGGCAGCTGTTAAACCTGTATATAAGAGCATCATGAAAGAGGAGAACCTATGTGGACAACAATGTCTTTTGGTGTATGCTTGCAGACATCCGAAATGTCAGCGTTATCTTAATATTGAGTGTGGATTTAAACCTAAAATATGCTCACTCGTTGTATTATTTTTCTCCCAGAACGTGTCTACCTCTGACATACATTGTTATTGTTTTGCTTGCAGTGTCGAACTGATAAAATTGTATTCAAGCTTTTTGAGAAAGTTCCTAGCGATTTACCTCCAATTTTGCGATCACAGGTAAATATGCATTCTCTCATCAAATCACAAGGGACTATATCTTGAATCTAACACTTAAACATGAATTTCAGATTCTTGGTTGGTTGTCCACTAGCCCTACTGATATAGAGAGCTATATTAGACCTGGCTGTATTATCCTAACAGTATATCTTCGGTTAGTTGAGTCTACATGGAGAGAGGTACCTTTCTTTCATATAATCATTTCGTATCATTATAGTGATCTTTTTTGTTGGCTGGTGGATCATATTTCTTTTCTAACAGCTCTCTGAGAATATGAGCTTATACCTGGACAAGCTTTCGAGTAGTTCCACTGATAACTTTTGGACATCTGGTTTGGTATTTGTGATGGTACGGCATCAACTTGCTTTTATGCACAATGGTGAGTCCAAGCTCTTGTATATTTTTGGCAATTTTTTGTATAGCCGTTCAGGTTTTTTTAGGCTTTCGTTGGGATTTTGCTAACCTTATGGTCATATTACGGCAGGTCAAGTTATGTTGGACAGACCACTGGCACCTAATTCTCATCATTACTGCAAGGTTTTATGTGTTAGTCCAGTTGCTGCTCCTTATTCAGCGACAGTTAATTTCAGGGTAGAAGGCTTTAACTTAATCAGTAATTCCTCAAGGTACTTTTTATCATATTCAATTTACATTTGCTCATTCAGCAGAAGATGGGTACAGCTTGATGTTTAATTCAGCTGTTATGCTGTTATCTGAATACACCATGTTATGTTCGCAGGTTAATTTGCTCAATTGAAGGTCGTTGTATATTTGAGGAAGACACAGCTGATTTGGCTGATGACACTGAGCAAGAAGATGTCGAATATCTCAGCTTCTGTTGTTCTCTCCCTGGTTCAAGAGGAAGAGGATTCATAGAGGTACAACAATGTCTTGTCAGCTTTTGTTTTGATGTAGTTTTTTTTTTTTCACTCGTAACTCATTAACTAATTTTAAATTCATTGAATATCATTGCCAAGTTCAGGTTGAAGATAGTGGATTCAGTAATGGTTTCTTCCCCTTCATAATTGCTGAGCAGGATGTATGCTCTGAGGTTTGTGAGCTGGAGAGCATATTTAAGTCATCTAGTCATGAACCGGCTGATGATGACAATGCAAGGAATCAAGCTTTTGAGTTTCTAAATGAGCTGGGCTGGCTTCTTCAGAGAGTAAACATAATTTCAAAGCATGATAAAGTGGAGCTGCCTGCAGCGACCTTTAATCTGCTGAGATTCAGGAATCTTGGTATATTCGCCATGGAGCAGGAGTGGTGTGCTGTGACCAAAATGCTGTTAGATTTATTATTTGGTGGATTTGTCGATACTGGGTTGCAGTCTCCAAAAGAGGTGGTATTGTCTGAAAATTTGCTGCACACTGCTGTGCGAGGGAAATCTGTCCGAATGGTTAGATTTTTGCTGAGATACAAACCAAATAAAAACCTGAAGGAAACTGTAGAGACATACCTATTCACGCCTGATGCTCGGGGCCCTTCTACGTTTACACCCCTCCATATAGCAGCTGCTACCAGTGATGCAGAGGATGTATTGGATGCATTGACTGATGACCCTGGACTGGTATCCCCTCATCTACTTTCTGGAATACAATTCAAATACTTGCTCGTGTTCTATTTTGCCTGTTTACTCGACCTCAAAATTTCATTGACTAGACGTTGAAGCTATAGACATGCCGGCATACACCAATGGCAACTTATTATTTAAGACTTCCTTTTTGATCAATTGAACACTAGCACAGAGTGACACCAATTGAATGATGAACAGAAAATTAATAATGATGTACCACACGCATTACTTATCTAAGTCTTAGGTTGTTTAGTTAATTTTGAAGATCCTGTCTAACCTCCCTACCGTTGCTTCTTTAAGGTTGGACTCAACGCCTGGAGAAATGCGCGAGATGAGACAGGCTTCACCCCTGAAGACTATGCTCGCCAGAGAGGCAACGATGCTTACATGAATCTAGTCCAGAAGAAGATTGATAAGCATCTTGTCAAAGGTCATCTTGTACTTGGTGTTCCCAGCAGCATGTGTCCCGTAATAACTGACGGGGTGAAGCCCGGCGATATTAGCCTCGAGATCTGCAAGAGCATGCCATCACCATCATCCGTGGCAAGGTGCAACATCTGCAGCCGTCAGGCTCGGATGTACCCCAGTTCGTTCGCAAGGACCTTCCTGTACAGGCCGGCGATGTTCACGCTGATGGGTGTCGCCGTGATCTGTGTTTGCGTCGGCATACTCCTCCATACCCTCCCCAAGGTATACGCAGCACCGAATTTCAGATGGGAGCTGCTAGAGCGTGGGGCAATGTGAGGAGTCTGTCTCAGAATAAGTATAGATGTGTTGTTGTTGTTAAGTTAAAGAGTCTTAGTGTGGTGGTGGCTAGATCAAACAAATGTAACTGTGCGGGGAGGAAAATCTTTTGTATTTAAAGGCATACTTTTCTCAGCTGCTATAAGCTTAAATACCGTTAATAAATAACAATTGATTGTACTTACACAACATCGTAACACATGTGAAGAAACATATGCGGCATTTGATTTTTCTTTTTGGTTGAAACTAGGCTGTAAAATTCACTTTTTGTGAACAGTGTTTAGAAGTGAATTGGAATAAAGCCTATTCTTTGATCGTTGTTAGTAATTTGTGTATATGTTGAATTCTTATTGTCCATTTTCTTCCCAAGTCTTGGTCTACGCAGGACTTTATGCCAGCTAAGAAATTTACATAAAAATATAAAGATTCTAATAAAACATGTGAGACATGTATGTATGGAATTTTGTGAAAATACTGGCATGCGAGAGATCACCGTCCATACCCACATCGACGCAAGTTTTTCTGTCAGTTTTCCTTAGCGCAGTCTTGTAGCATGATTATTGACTTGGAGAGGCAATTCGCCCTTTTTTTAGCTAAGAGCCGATATGTAAAGTGAAAAACAAGACCATTCTTTCTGTTGTACCAGATACCGTATTTCATAACATTTTTTTTAGGGATCATAATATATTTTCTTAGTTGGTCTGAATCATCACATACTTGTATATGCAAACATTCAGTTTCTTGCCATGTATGGACAGTGGTGATGGCCGAGACTGCCACTGCTGAAGTTCAGTATACGAGTTTAACATTAAGGATATGGCATAATTTTAATTTGTGCTGAGAATTCGCCCAAGAGCACGCATTCATAATTTTTGTCGAGAAACCAATTACTCCATATAGATCCTGGTATGGTCTTTCCTACTTGTAAATCGCCCCTCTAATCGTGAAGACATGCGTTGCACGTACATGCCATGCCAACTAGTAATAATGTATAAAGCTCATGTAACTATTTTTCTTTTGAACTTGCAATCAATCAGAGCTGTTTTGGAGATAATCACGTTTGGCTGTCTCCAGCATACCCCACGCACTCACTACGGCCTAGGACGGCACATGAGATCGATGAACCTTGGAGCAAACAAAGTCAGCAAATGTTTCAGTTATGAGTTTGATCTCCTTCAACGTTCCGTCTGTAATAGCAGATTTGGAGAGCCCCTTGCGGTTAGTTTATCTCTCCGGATGAATTGGACTGTCAGCAGGGTAAGTACAATGTCACTTTAAACCATCATCTACACCAGATATACGACTTGCATCATCTACACCAGACATACTGTGCAGAGCTAAGTGGCATCATCACCGCAGCTGCAAAAGTTAAAAGGAAAACTATCAGCCTGAAAAACAAGGAAATATCACAAGACTGAATTTTCCATGCGCGCCTTAGAGTGCAGGGAGCATTCTATCAAGTATCATGTCTAAGAGAACCAGATGTTTGAATTACTAATTCAATAACTTGGTGAATGCTACTCCACACTAGTACCCAGCTTGCTAAAACGTCTTATTGTGGAACAGAGGGGTATCTATAGCCTAATGAGTCCTACAGGAGTTGCGCTCCTCCTCGTTGGTGCTCATCTAGTTGTTCAAGTTTCTTGAAGGTGGGACATGAGAAGCATTTCGCTTGCCTGCATGGGCTCCATCTAATGTGCATAGATCATAAATCCATTAGACTCATGACCACTCAACAGAAATAACAACAATAATGTATTACCAAATACTGGTCTGAACATTCGTAGAGCTATCTAACAGCTGATTGAAATCATACCAATTTAAAACGAGAGGCATCATACCCAACCAGATGTTGTTTACCTATCTTGATTTAAGTCCGTCAGACATCAGAAGTGAAGAAAATCGGCACAGATTATTCATGCCACGGAAACACATTGTATGCTTCGGGAAACAACGTCCCGAGTTGTGACCAATTTCTTTAAAAAAGAGTATGCTTTAGCACTCAATGGCCCCGGTTGGAACCAATTTAACACGGGTATGCTACTATGCTCTAACCAACAACGTCCCTAGATTTAAGACCACTACGGTGTAGATAATGGAAAGAGAAGCCTGAAGCCCAGAACCGCATGTACGGATGTACTGACACAAACATCCGTATTATTATTAAAAAACAGAAATCGTGGGAGTGCTAATTTATAAACAAGTGACGGTATGATTACCTGACTTAGCGTCCAGATATTTGCTCAGCACACATGGAATGAAGCTTGGACGGTAAATTGAGGAAGCATCTACAGAAGTGGGCCAAGCCTCTCCCACAGACTTGCTCTTAGTGTCAACAGGCACAATCCATGCAGCTTGGTCGTCCTCTTGCAGCATGGACATGAGATAAACAACATCATCATCGCCACGCAGAGTGGGAGAAGCTGTTCTCAGGTTCTTGAATGGCACATTTAGATGAGCACCTCCTCCTAGCTGAGGCAAGGACACAGTACAAAGTTCATCGGAGTGAACCATGTTCCCCCTGCGCCAACCTTTCCAATCCAGTGCCCTATACCACGTGATGAGCCTCCAACCAACGGGGTCATATACTTCCTCTGGGGGTGGACTGATGTCTAGTTCAGAGTCATGGAGTTCAGGCCTGTCCCAGGGATCAGGAACAGCTGTGGGTCTGCGTTTTAGCAGTTCCTCAATCTCGACACACTTGATGTAACCACGACTGAATGTGACGTCGCGAACCGGCCGCGCGCAATAGTGGTCGCAGTAGAGTTCGTTGTTGTTGGGCAGCAGCTTGGGCATAGGGACGAAAGACGCCGTCGTCGCATCAGGGTTGAGCACGTCGCAGATCACAACGCCCTTCCGGACATCAACCCAGCCTAGCAGTCCATCTCCAAGGGCAATAATCTTGTTGGGAGCAATCATTGCCAATTTCACTTTAAGGCCATCAGGAATCTCCACCTTGAGCAGCTTCTTGGACCATGTAGAATCTGGCTCGGAACCGATGGTATGGAGATTGTAATACTGCCCATCACGTCGTGGCCCGAAGCTAAGAGCCGCAATGACAAATTGCTCGCGGTTGCCATGAGAGACGAAACCGAGGTGGGGTTCCAAGAGATCCTCTGTCCGAGAGTACTGACGGATGTCCGGGAGCAGGTGGAGCGACGGCCCGCCGCTGGCCCGGTAGAGGAAGTACTGAGGCGATTCGCCGGCGGTGAAGACGACCCGGATGAGGGCCGTGTCCTCCACAGAGCAGACGATCTCGGGCGCGCGCTTTAACGGGGTCTCGTCGCCGTTGGGGCAGTAGACGCAGCAGGAGGAGCGGCGCGGCGGGTCGGCGACCGCGAAGGATACCTGGACGGTGAGGCCCGCTCTCGACAAGGCTGCCGCGGTGGTCTCGTTCCGGAGGTCGCTGATGGAGGCCTTCTTGTCGAGGAGGACGAATTCGGGAAAGCGGGGCTGCCGGCGGCCGGTGGAGGGGGTCCGTGGAGGGCGGACATCGTCGGCGGCGGCCGGAGGTTGCTTGGGGATTTTGGTGCCAGGGTTCGTCCGCTCTTTTCTCTTCTTTTGACCTTGTTCGTTTCTTTTTCGGTCGGTGTTGGGTTTGGCATGGGGATTCGGGTTCGGTTTGGACTTTGGAGCGTGCGTGTGGGCTCTTGTCCTGTATAGTTTTTTTTAGAAAACACCTGTATAACTTTATTCGTACTCGAAACAATTACAGGTCCACTGTTTTGGGTATCCAAAAGTTTATAAAGTAACTCCTGTAACTAAGACCATCAAAAAACTCCTGTAACTAAGAATTAAAATGAAATCTGCGCATTGCCGGCCAGAACTATACTTGCTCACTTGGGCATTGCCGGACTTAGCAAAAAATGTGTGTATTCATTTATAGATAACTCAAATAGTGTACTGCAGAAATATGAAATGAGTATCTGTATCTTTAAAATAAGTACATAGTTCGATACTGGATTGAGATCTCTACATAGTAGAAATTCAAACACTAAATTCGAGAACTTATTCTGACATCAAAACCAATATGTCCACCATAGCTAGTCCAGAAGTCCAATGCCTCTGTTTTACATTTAAATTTCATCCATGCATCCAGCTAGGGATCATATTTTCCCTGTTCAAAAAATGTGTAGCTCAATTTAAATGTGCAAGGGGGCGCAACTAAGATTTACTTAAAAATACTTCAGTTACAAGTGCATATCAGATTACAGCTACCAATCAACTCTTACGTACAGATTATATGTTTCTTTCCAAATCGCTAGAATACAAAGTAGAGAAGATTGCTAATACCTTGGGCAAAAGGAGGGAGAGGAAGGTGAAGGCATGGAACGATGGGGGCAACACAGAGTCGAGAAAGGGCGACGTGTTGCTGCCGGCGGCGAGGCGACCCAATCACGGCTGCCTGGCAGCGCGGCGCCGCGCTGGTACTGTTGTATCCTCAGTCTCAATCTGCACTCTGTCCTTGGAGATGATCGTGCTTTCTGTTTTGGCGGCAGTTTAGAGTGCTGCAGCAAATATTTTGGCGCCAATATAGAAGATATGCGAGATTATTTGCCATCAAGACAGGCCTCCTACAAGTGTAGGCCGTCGAATCACAAAATCTTCAATGTAACACTGCAGAACAACTCTAACTCCACAAAGAATCAAACCAACGGAAGCAACAAGATACAATGACATAAACTCATCATATCTGAAGAAATAGATCCGTGAGGACACAAGTTTTTCTAGCCCCATGACACCGTCAAGAAACTAGAGCAACTTTGTTCGGAAAACACTGTAACCAGCACTAAACGCTGTGACCGTGAACACAAAATGAAAGATCTTGAGGTCCTCCCAGTGCCAAGATGGCAGCCGGAGGTGACGGGACTAGAAATCTCCAGCGTTGGCTGTCTCCAAAACTCTACACGACATGCAACGATCCGGTCACAAAATTGTACTCACTCGGACCCAGAATAATTGACGTGAAAGTTGTGCTACGAGCCTACGACAGTGCAAATTTGTATAGGGCTGGAGACAGAAAATTTGAATCGGACGGAGTAGTTACTTTTTTCTATATCACTTCAAAAACTTTGATCGGACAAGAAAAAATAAAGTCCCCGTTGCACAAAAGACATGTTGCGACTGTTGAAGATTTTGCATTTTATGAATTAAGAATCTCAAATAAATTGCTAGATTTGTCAGTAGGACAATATAGTGTGAAGTTCTACATGCATGCTAGAACTGGTCGTGCAATGAACGATATTATCCATGCAATGACTGTTTAATTGTTTATACATCCCTTGTCTACTGTGTTTTTAGTCCTGCTGGTCTTCGTTGTCACAATTTCTCTCATTACTATTACTTTTTATTACTAGGTTTATCAATTTTCCATTGATGCATGTCATATCGCTATTGGTACTGATAAATTACGACTAGCAAAATCACTTTAGGGCGTGGTTGAATTGACAACTTAACTGCTAAGGCTTATAACTATTATTTGCCTCTCAGTGCGCCGAATCAATAAATTTGTTTTGAAATACTTTCCTTGAAGATTGATGTGATTCCCTACACTTCTGGGTCATCAATAGGCTATAGACTGGAAAAGAAATAATGTGCCAACGCTATGACGTTTTAGCACGATATAACATACTATTGTCACGAATAGCACCATAGCGAGCAAAACTTGTTAAATTTAGCTTGAACTCTCCAAATATGCTATGGTGTGCTATTGTTTCTATGATACCAAGTGCAACTTATGCACACTTTGTTTAAATTTGACTCCGTAGACAATTTTGGCCACGAAAAATGAGTAAAGAATAATGTACTCGGTACATTTTTATACTCAAGAAGTTTCTAAAAAAATCCTTACGTAATCGTAACCTATCAACCGCTATGGAGATATCTGTTAGATCATATTGTTTCGAGACCATATATATGTGTAAAAATTATATATTTTTTTTGTCGTGTAGAAAAATAGTTCTCGGGTAGATTTGCTACAAAATAAATTTTAATATCTTACAATGATATTCAGTCAAATAAAAACAAACCAACTAATGTTTAGTAAAATTGCTAGATATATGGCTAAACTATGTAAACAAATAGAAAAACATATGTAATAATGTAACATGTTAAAAGTAACATCTCAATAGGTATAAAAGTTTAGTACAATTTTTCTTTGTTTTGATTTGCCCCGGCCCACATTTTGTTCGACCGGCTCTGGGTAGTAAGCCTGATCAAACAATCATTTAATTGTTGATTTGAATCTTTCAGTTCATCGTCGGTCTTTAGGGCACATTGTGTATCGGCTTGTTATTGTCTACTCTTGCACGCCAATCTTCCTTGGCAGCCCCTCCGAGATTTTATTTCATCCTTATCTTGTTCTCAATGTTGTCTTGTTTACCAACTGAGGAAACACAAGCATATATTTTCTCTAGAACAGTCATGGGCCAAGAATTATTGGATTGCACAAAGTTCAATAGCAGGGTAAAAATCCTCCCCACAGAGGCAAACATATTGTGGTGATTGTCATCCGATTTTTTTTCTTTACCTGCTATTTTGTGTCATAGTCAATTAGAGTTCTCAACAATACCTCACATAGGCGAGACAACAAAGGAGGATTCGACTCTTTAAATAATTATTGGAGTAATTCGGCATTATCTCTGTTTCCTGCCAAGCTAGCAACAAACTTGAACTGAAAGTGGACTTCTCTGACGAGAGCATATGGAAACTTCATGTCTCTCCCCAAAATTTGTTACCCTCTAATGCATGTATCACTTTGATAACTAGTGAGTCAACGAGTGGTGGAGGCAGAATACCGGAGGGGAGCGCCGGCGTCAGGGATTCGGCGCAGCTAGGACACCGGTGGAGGTCGAGGAAATGGAGCGAGCGACATCGGGGTGCGGAGGTTTCAGATCGACAGTTGGAGCGTTGATGGCCCTTGAAGAGGTTGATCTACGGCTCCAGAAAACAGTTGATGTCTTGGTGCGTAGTTACCTGCGTCAAAAGTGAATGGGTTAGGTTGAGACTCCAAGTGCAGAGTGTGTAGTAAGTGGAAGACGTGTTTTCCCCACGAGGGTGACTCGAGGGTTTAATATCGAACTCTCGGGGAATCAGTAGTGAAAGATTTATCTTCCTATCCTTCTTTTTGGTTACCTACAAAACAAGGTTAAATGTTTTGGTCCTCAACCTCACATGTGGTTGTCAAGCACAAGGTGTATGAATGATATCAAGATAATTATGCAATGCAAACAAGAAATAAATATGCAATGGTGGTGAATAAATGTGCAAGGATGATGATAACAATGATGATGATATTTTTGGGTTTTTTAAAGATGAATGCAAGATGTAAAAGTGTTTTTGTATTTTCGGATTTAATAATGGCAGAAAATGAAAAAGTGGTAAAAGTTGTTGGAAAGGTGTTTCTTATGATTAAAAATGGACCGGGGTTCATGGTTTCACAAATGCACTCTCTCTTTAATAAAGTGGCAGACAATGGAACACATAGAGTTGACATATGAGATTGCAACACAAAGTTTGATAACAAGTTACTAATTATATGGGCATCACGTCCTAACATAGAGATCTTTTGGTTATTAATCTCACTTATACTCCACCAAGATGCGAACTAAATCATAACACCTTAGTAATTAAGATAACTCAGAGTATAGCTTTAAGTATCATGACATGAAGTTAAAATAAGAACATGCTAGATCTAGTCACGGAGAAGTGGCAAGTCACCCACAACCCTTGTAGCATGGTATTTTTGTTTATCCCTAGTGAGGCAACAAAGTAAGGTAAACACCCAAGTGGATCGCGATATTACAGTTGTCAACTTACCGCACTCACCACCCCCCGTTACTCCAACTAATGCACACATCACCCCCACACACGCTCTCATAAACATGCTTGATCATAACAAGTGAATAAGAACGGGTACATAATATGCATCTATATTCATAACTGAAACAAACATTGCAATCTCAAACATATATTAACTCATAAAAAGATCCACCACATAAGAATTACAACGATGACCGTAATCATGTTCAGCAGCTCATACGGTACTAATTAGTGAAGCTCAAAGAGAGGAGAGATACATAAGTTACTTCCACAAACCCATAGTCCAGAGGTGGACTACTCCCTCTTCATCATGGAGACGGTGGAGATGTCGATGGAGAAGATGGAGACCACGCCGGCAGCGCCCCGCCGGAGTTTTCCCCCTCCAATCTGCAGCTCCAGATCTCTCTTTCGGTGTTTCTGTGTTTCGGCGGCGCTCTTTCCAGAGAACGACGGGACTTTTTTATAGGCGTTTTTAGGTCAAGACGATGTCGGTGGAGAAAAGATCGACGGCAGCGGAGCCACGAGGGCCAAAAGTGGGCCCCACGCGGCCAGGTACAGAGGCCGCGTGGGCCACCCTCTTTTGGGCCTCCGGCCTCCGTTTGCTTGCTTCCTTCGCCCCCAAGTCTTCTTCCTTCCAAAATATTGACGCTCGTAATTTTCCAGGTCATTTGGACGTCGTTTGGGTCCCTGAAACTTAAAAGGAAAAAATAGGGTTTTCTGCCTGCGCAGGGTTAATTCCATAAAAATAGGAAATAAATATAATATTCCCAAAATCATTATAAACAGTGATATAACCCTTATATGATGCAAATATGATTGGAATATAAGTAATATAGTGCAAAGTTCATGTATGCATTTTACATGCATCAACATCCCCAAGCTTAACCAATACTCGTCCTCGAGTATGAAGGTGATAAAACTAACATGGACTTTGCAATATAACACTAACAATGGATATCAAAGATGATTGCTACTGCTACATATAGTCAAATGATTCATTCTTCAAAGGAGTAGCAATATGCAAGATAGTTTATGAAGTGATATCAAGTATTCAATGCAAGGATGTTCAATGATAGTTCACAAAGTGTAACATAGAAGATAGTAATATGGACCACATGTATGCATAATGATAAGTAAGAACATCCTACATTGGTCATAGAGTGTAGATGAAAATCTGAATATAAAAGGTGGACACTTTGGAAAGATGTATATGTGAGTAGAGGTAAAGCATGCATAAGTTTCATCTAACTTCCAAACTCTTCTACTTAAGTTAATGATTGCAATGTGGAATTCTTGGTGTCAAGCTCTCATTACCCCTATCATAGCATCTTGAATGATTAAGTTTAATGTGAAAGCAAATATGAGTAGTGTGCTTGACAAAGTAAAGGTTGGTGTCTCATGCCCCTTGAATACAAGTACCTACACCATGAGTTACTCAACTTGGAAACAAAGCAAGTTCAAGTTATATATCATTGTAAGTAATAATAGTATCATCAAGAGCGTCAACTGGGGTACCTCTTGTCCCAGGATATGGAACAAGCCCATATCAAAATGACAAGACAAACAAACAAGATGAACAACCTCAACACCCTTTTTATTTACCATTGGAATAGCTTTTTATTATAAGGTGTATCACAGACGGTTCACCATAGCATGTAAGTAAATTTCCACCATGAATGATGCATGGCTTAGATTAGCGGCCCAGGCGTCTCTCTAACCATTTATACAAACTCATTTAAACTACTTCATTTCCACCTCATTTCACCATGATAGGCATCCATAACAAAAGTACATGATATCAACTAAATGATGAAGGAGCATGTTGAAAGCTTTGCATGTGACAGCACATATGGGCTAACTCCATAATCTTAATCACAATGGGTCATGTTTTATTTATGCAATAAAAGTAATGCATCAAGTTCGTGAGAGCTATATAACCAACTTTTCCCATGACAATCAATAACATAAACATTTTCATTCAGAGGTATAGATAACACAAATAACATGATATACATACTCGGAATAGCATAAAGCTAATAGGTAGATATGGTGGACTCACTGGAATAACTTTGGTTGAAGGTGTTGGAAACAAGTTTTTACTTGTTGGAATTTTGGGCTAGCAAGAGGGAGAAAGTTGACCATCTAATGCATGCATGAGTGTCCATAGAACTAACTAATCCATGTTAAACAAAGTAAAATAACATTCAGCATCAAAACATGAATAAGTGATAGCTCTAATAAAGCATTTGCAAATTATTACTCATAAACAAGCTCATGAATCATGCAACTATATGTATCATTAAAAATCAACTCAAACATCCCTTTTCCCAATATAAAAGCATCCAACATATTTCAACCCATATTTCCAGTAGCTCTTTCATATATAAATGATAGTGTGGTGGTCTCACAAAAAAAAAATCAAACCAAAACAAACAAAAAGACGCTCCAAGTTTATGCGATAAAGTGTTTCGATCGAAAAACAGAAGTTAGACGTGTGCAAACCGAGAGTGTGTAGGTCCAGTGGGGTTGTCTTCACATCCCCAAGCTTATGGTCTTCACCATCCTTGGATAGCTCTTGGTGCATCTCCTCCAATCCCTGTGAAAAAACTTCAAAACACCGTTTCTCCCATTTCTTTTCTGTGGGGTGCATTAGTAGTGATAAACAAATAGGTTTCTTGCTGCATATAATCCTTAAAAAACATCATATGAATGTCCAGAAAGTATATAATGTTGTATGCCTACTCATAAACTCAATTGAATCAAAAAGATTCAAGTTAAAAGTTCAAAACATGCATAAAACAAAATGGGACAGAATCTGTCCAGAAAAACAGCAGCAGCAAAACGTATTTTTACCCTACCAAACTTTCCGAAAAATTCCGCAAAAATTCATGCATACAGAGGATGAAAGTTGCAACTACAGTTAAATATGAGCTCATTCGGAGTTACAGAATAAGAATTAAAAATCATACCATGCACAGATTCGTGCAGGAATAAAATCTCCGAACGCTATAAGCAAGTTTTACAAACCAATATGGGTAAAACTTGGTGAAAGGACATTTATTATCCCCTCTATGTTTTGTGTGTTAGATAACAACACCGTGAAAGTTTAATATGTTGCTAAGTGATTTCACAAATCGTCCGGTATCTCTCCATATACAAAAAGAAGAAAGAAAGTTCGGGAAATTGGATAGATGCGCGGTGCCCTGGGTGGCCGGTTCCCAGGACGGCCAGACCGGGCTCCAGGCCAGCTGGCTCGGCTGGGTAGCCGGTTCCTAGGCCGGCCAGACCGGGCTCCAGGCCGGCTGCCTCGGCTGGGTAGCCGGTTCCCAGGCCGGTCAGTCCGGGCCCCAGGCCGGCTGGCTCGGCTGGCTGGCCGGTTTCCTGGCCGGCCAAACGGGCCCCCATGCCGGCTCCTCTGCAGGAAGGCCACAGCATGCCAGGCCGGCCCCCAGGCCGGCCAAACCGGCTCCTAGACCGGCCAGTCTGGTTTTTCAATGGCCACTTTTCTGGAGGAGCTTTAAATAGTCCTGCACCTTCCTTGAGACAAGTAGCTCGCCCAAAAAGAAGAACACCATTGTTGCAAGCTCAAGAATCACTAGATCTCCCAATCACTCCACCCAAACTCGTTGATCTTTGGAGGATTGAAGGAGAAGCCCCGGATCTATATCTTCACCAAGCCGTTCTTCATTTCCCCCTCATTCACTTGAGGGACCCTTTGCTAGGATTTCCTTTGGGAAAACCTAGCCTCCTATTGTACTCACTTGTTGTCTTTGTGACAGATTTGTAGCTGTTCGGGAGCCCCCAATCCTCTTGTGGGTTGTGCCCCGGATCGTTGTTGTAAGGGCTCCGGATTCCGCCTTGAAGGATTCCGATAGTGGAAGGTGAACCAAACCTTTGTGGTGCGATTCATCGGAGAAGAAGGTGCGTCCGCCTTTGTGGCGGTTGTCGTGGGGTAATCACGGCAGATGCCATACGGGGTGGCTTAACTCGGGTGTGAGCCAGGCGACGTAGGATTCACAGAGAGGTAGCACACGCAGAGTTTACCCAGGTTCGGCCCCTCTGTATGAGGTAAAGACCTACTCCTGCTTGTATGTATTTGGATCTGAATGGGGTGTGTACAATGGTGTGCACACCAGAGCTTGCGGGTGCTCCGGAGGCTACGGAATGAGATGAGTCTGCCTCTAGGGTTGCTCCTTGTCAGCTTTATATAGGGAGCCGGCTAGGGTTTACAGGGAATGGCGGGTTCCGCTGGCGGCGCTAGCTATCCTGCCTACAAGTGCGGCTTCGTGGAGCGCACTCTTCGGGATACACAATCGCATACTGATTCGAAGATATCTGCTGCCGCCTCCCCGAGCCGTCATACGGTGTCGTGGGGTCACTCTTCGAGTGTCCCACGGTGGGGATACCTGGGTCACGCCAACAGCCTTATGACGAAGGCCCAAAGAAAGCCCAAGGAGGACGACGTGCGGCCCAAGATAGTCGACTGATAGGTCAAGTTATTCTGATCGTCTTGTAAGCGCCATCGGCACCGTTCACCCGAGACCTAGCCTATGATATAAAGGCTAGGAGGGTCCTTCGTCTAGGGTAAGCAACCTCGTAGCCGCCACCACCTTAGCGAGATCACCATCTCGCCATTGTAGCCACAACTCGCCATCAATACCAGACAAGCAGGAAGTAGGGTGTTATCCTCCGGGAGCCTGAACCTGGGTAAAACGCCTTGCTTGTCAGCCGTCGTGATCACCAGCGCTCATCTCTCTCCCCTTCAATCAACCCGGGGTACTCGACCCAGGGATTTGCCGAGCCCTAAACTCGTCAATTGGCGCCGTCTGTGGGAAAGAACGAGCGCTGGAATCATGGTCGCACCGGCCCCATCTGCTGTGAAGACCGACGCCTGCATCACCAGGGAGTCCATCCGCTTCGGCTCCTTCGAGTTCAACTCCCACCCGCCGGCCCACCGTTCGGTGTACGCCGATCTGCATAAAGGTATGTGCATAACCTTCGGTTCCATGCACTTCTTCGTGGACAGCTGTGGAGTACTCGGATCCCCGGTGATCGCACCACCCGCGGTGGTCGCACTCGCATCTGCCGCGACTGCACCAACCACGCCTTCACCCGCGGCGGAGATCGCATCTGCTGCGACTGCGGCAGCCACGTCTTCGACTGCCAAGACGATCACGTCTACATCGACTACGCCAACCGCCTCCGCCGCGGCAGAGGTCCCGCCTGCCACGCCCGCGCCACCCGCGCCTCCCGCTGTCAAGGAGATCGCATCGGCAACAACTGCATCGACCACCTCATCGACCACCACGCGGATCGAGTCTACTTCGACTCTCTCGATCGCGCCGCTGGTAATTCCAAGATCCAAGCGAACTTCGACTACGTCAACTGCGCCTTCGCGCCACAAGATCGTCCGCAAGCCAGTTGCGCCCGCGGCGACGTCAACGACATCACTTCTCGCATCCGCGGCGGAGACCGCGAAACTCCAGAGAAAGAGCTTCAGCCGCGACTGTGGTCCTCACCACGTTGCGGTCATTTTCAGCTCTGAGCACGGCTCGGACGAAGGGAGCAGCAACGGCAGCAGCCGACCCGCTCCCCAGACATGGCCCCAGCAAGTCTTCATGATCGGGCCGAGTACGCGGGACAACGGAGAAGAACCCGTATACCCACTGGAGGTGGTTATGTCAGACGGGGTGACTCGACTCACCATCACCCGCGACATGGCAATCAGGGCCCTGAAGCACGTTGAAGAAGGCACCTATCCTCCACCAGACGCACCCCGTGAGGACCTCATGGCGGTCCAGTATCTGCTGCGGAAGGAAGGCGAACGACTCCGCGCAGAGAAGGCCGAGCTGCTCCGGCGCAAGGAGGAAGCCGACGCATCAAGCGCCAGGAGGGCTGCTTACTCGTTCACGGCCTCAACAGAGGTCGTACAAGGAAGGCGCCACAGGGCCCGCGTGCCTCTGATGACGGAGGCCGCCCGCAACAGGGTCACCCGCAACCTCGAGTCATCGTACATGACCGAAGACTCCGACGGGATACCCGTCCCAAAAACACCCGGGGCTGCACTCATGGCAGTCGAAACTTATCTGCGACTGACGCAGCCACCTGAGGGCGACTCGCGCGCCCTCCTTCACAAGCAACAAATCATGTCTATCAAGGCAGTCGAGGAGGCTCTGATGGACAAGGCACCGGCAGAAAGGGCGCGAGAAGATCGGGGCCGCCGCGACCGCGAAACTGCAGCACCCGCGGGCCCGGCGGCAAGACAACTGCGACAACCGCAGCCAGGCGAAGACCTCCGCAACGTCATCACGCAGAGGACGGTGGACCGCAGCCGCACCCAGCGGACGACCAGCACACCGCACACTGACGACCGCGATGACGACGACTTCGAGCCATGCGGTGCCGCGTGCTTCAGCTTCAACATCCGCGACACCAAAATGCCAAAGGGCTTCAAGCTCACGGCAGAAACACCCAAGTACGACGGGAAGCAAGACCCGAGGCTGTGGCTCGAAGATTACCTCATAGCCTGCAGCTGCCAGGGAGGTTCTTCGACTACAGCCATGCAGTACATCCAGCTGATGCTCACTGGATCTGCACGCGGATGGCTCAACACTCAACCCAAGAACGCCTTCAGGACGTGGGGCGAGTTCTCGGACGCCTTCATTAAGAGCTTCCTGGGGACGTACTCGAGACCAACAACTTACGTTGAGCTCCAGGCATGCAAGCAAGGAAGAGACGAGCCAGTTCGGTCGTACATCCAGCGCTGGACCCTGCTCCGCAACACTATGGAACCCGTCTCAGAAGACCGGGTGATGGATGCCTTCATGCACGGCGTCTCTCGCCGCGACCTCCGCGAGGAATTTGGTAGGCTCCAGCCGAAAAACATGATTGAAGTCATGAAGATCGCCAATCAGTGGGCAGACGGAGAGGACTCGGTCCGCGACAGCTCACGCTACTCCCCGAGGGATGAGGCTGGACCAAGCACCTGGCGTGAAGAACGTCGCAAGAAGAAGCCGAGGTACACCGGCAATGACACAATCGAGCTAGTAGCGGCGGGATTCGAAACCCCCCGTGATGATGAACCACGCGACAACAGTCGCCAGTACAGCCAGAGGCAGTACAGTCGCAGCGGCGACGACCAGAGTCGCCAATACAGCCAAGGCCAATACAACCGAAGCGGCGGCAGCAACTACCGCAGCGACGGAGGTCGCAAACGCGAGTGACAGAAGCGCACGTTGAGCCCAGCGGAAGAGCTGGAACAACCCTGCAGGCACCACATGTTCAAGAACCCGGAAACGGGCAAGTGGGGATCCAACCACCTGTTGAAGGACTGCCGAAAGGCACGCAAGATATATGAGGCCATGCAGAAGATAGTCACACCAGCACCCGCAGCGCAGCCAGCCGCGCAACTACTTATCCAGGCACCACCCGCAAACGCACCTGCAGCCGCTAACCCAGCACACGCGGCGGGAGCCTTTCCTCAGCAGCAGCCGCCGCAAGGCGCCCCTGACGCATATCCAGCGGCACGCGGACAGCTCAACATGATTCAGAAGGGGCGACCCTCAAACAGAGCCCAGAAGATCATCACCCGCCAAGTCTTTCAGGCTGTAACCAGTCCACCTGCAGTACCCGACTACCTGAGAGGGTCAGAGACACCCATCACATTCTCCAGAGCAGATCACCCACCTGCAGTACCACGACCAGGGCACGCCGCCCTGGTAGTCGAAGCTCTGATCGGGGATTACACCTTGAAAAAGGTGTTCATGGACGGAGGCAGCGGCATCAACATCATCTTTGCCGAGACCCTCAGGAAGATAAACAGAGCAACAACGAACCTGACGCCATCAGAGAACACCTTCCATGGCATAGTACCAGGGCAAGCAGTCACGCCCATGGGAACGATCACACTCGACGTCATCTTCGGTACACCCGAACACTTCAAGAGGGAGGCGATCGACTTCGAGGTAGTCGACTGGCCGTCGCAGTACCACGCGATCCTCGGGCGCCCAACCTTCGCCAGGTTCATGGCGGTACCTCATTACGCCTACCTCATGCTCAAGATGCCTGGACCCAAGGGCGTCATCACGGTGCACGGCGACTTCGACCGCTCCAACAGCTGCGACCGCGAGTTCAGCAAGATCTCCGAGTTCTTCAGAATGGACGAGCACTTCGAGGCGATGGCAGTCGACAACGACAAAACCCTCTTCCCGCCACGCAAGAAGCCTGCCAAGGACGCCGCCTTCAACACGGCTGACGACACGACAGCTCATCAGGTCCACCCGACGGACGCCAGCAAGACAGTCAAAGTGTCGTCGAGCCTGCCTATCGCATAGGAAAGCGCGCTCGTCGAGTTTCTACGTGAGAACTGGGAGATCTTCGCCTGGCAACCTTCTGACATGCCAGGCATACCCAGGAACCTCGCCGAGCACTCTTTAAAAGTCCACAAGGACGCCAGACCCGTCAAGCAGACCATGCGACGCTTCTCAGGACCCAAGAAGGATGCAATAAGCAAGGAGATCGACCGACTGCTCCATGCCAAGTTCATCCGAGAGATCAAGGACTCGGACTGGGTAGCGAACCCGGTCCTGGTGGAGAAGAAGAAGACGAAGAAACTCCGCATGTGTGTCGACTTCACCGCCCTCAACAAGTGCTGCCCCAAGGACCATTTCCCGCTCCCGCGGATAGATCAGATCATCGATTCGACTGCAGGCTGCGCACGCCTATCCTTCCTGGACGCCTACTCAGGGTACCAGCAGATCAGGATGAACGTCGACGATGAAGAGAAGACTGCATTCATCACACCCCATGGTGTGTTCTGCTACCAGATGATGCCCTTCGGGTTGAAGAACGCTGGAGCCACATACCAGCGCACCATGCAAGCCTGCTTGAAGGAGCTCATTGGAAAGATCGTCCAAGTATACGTCGACGACATCGTCGTCACCACTCGCACGGAGGATACTCTCATCGCCGACCTCCGCAAGGTCTTCGCCGCACTCAACGAGTACCAGATCAAGCTGAACCCGGACAAGTGTGTCTTTGGCGTGCCAGCCGGAGAACTGCTCGGGTACCTCGTCTCTGCAAGAGGAATCGAAGCCAACCCTGAGAAGGTACAGAACATACTCGCAATGCCAGCACCAACCAAGCTTCATGAGGTGCAACGCCTAGCCGGCCGAGTCGCAGCTCTCAGTCGCCACTGGAGAACGAGCCGCTATACCTTTACGTGTCAGCCACGAACATGGTGGTCAGCACGGTACTCGTAGTCGAACGAGAAGAAGAAGGACACGCTCACCCTGTCCAGCGGCCCGTCTATTATCTCAGCGAGGTACTCACCTCGTCCAAGCAGCGGTACCCGCACTACCAGAAGCTAGCATACGGAGTCTTCATGACATCAAGGAAAGTTGTCCACTACTTCTCCGAGCACCCCATCACAGTAGTAAGCTCCTCCGGGCTCTCTGACATCCTCACCAACCAATCCGCGACGGGACGAGTCGCCAAGTGGGTTGTGGAGCTAGGACCCTGGGGGCTGAAGTACGCGCACCCGAAGGCAATCAAGGCCCAAGTACTCCCAGAATTCACCACAGAGTGGATAGAGGCCCATCTGCCAGACGTACCCGACTTGTCCAACGCATGGACAATGTACTTTGACGGCTCCAAGAAATTCAGATCAGCAGGGCAGGAGTCGTCCTCATCTCACCCAAAGGAGACAAGTTGAAGTACGTGCTGCAGATGAACTTTCCAACACCCTCTAATAACGAGGCAGAGTACGAAGCACTAATCCACGGCATGCGGATGGCCAAGAACTGCGGCGCCACTCACCTCATGATCTACGGCGACTCTTACCTCGTCGTGCAGCAAACCATGAAGCAATGTGACGCCATCGCCGACAACATGATCGCCTACAGGGACCTGTACAACCAGCTGGAAGGCACCTTCGACGGCTGCGAGTTGCGGCATATCGGCCGCGAGAGCAACGAGGAAGCCGACGCCCTCGCCAACCTGGGCTCAGACAAAGCGCCGGTGCCACCCGGAGTCTTCCTCGAGTGCATCACGCAACGCTCCATCAAGCTCCGGCCCACGCCAGGACCCTCTACATCGACAACAAACACCGCCGACCCGCCCAGCACGGAGAAGGAGCCTATGGAAGTACTGCTAATCGAGCCCACATGGACTAACCCATACCTGGCTTACTTACTGCATCAGCGGCTACCAACAAACTCAGTCGAATCCAAGCGCATCATCCGCCGCTCCAAAGGCTTCACCGTCATCAACGGAGAACTTTACAAGCGAAGCATCTCAGGCGTCCTCCAAAGGTGCATCGACCCAGTCGACGGTCAAGCCATCTTACTCGACATACACGCAGGCATCTGCGGGCACCACGCCAGCAGTCGAGCCTTAGTGGCCAAGGCCCTACGAGCAGGGTTCTACTGGCCCACAGCAATGCAAGACGCCGAAGATCTCGTGAGGAAATGCATCGGCTGCCAGGAGTTCGCCTACAAGCCGCACGCGCCGGCATCTGCACTGAAGACCATACCACTCGCCTGGCCCTTCGCCCAATGGGGGCTAGACATGGTGGGTCCACTCAAGAAGTCCTCTCCGGGAGGACACACTCACCTCTTGGTGGCAGTCGACAAGTTCACAAAGTGGGTCGAAGCCGTGCCTATCACAAGTTCGACTGCCTCCTCGCAGTTAACTTCATCAGGTTAATCATCTTCAGGTTCGGCGTGCCGCACAGCATCATCACCGACAATGGCACGAATTTCACAGCCGAAGAATTCAATGACTTCTGCTCCGACCAAGGCATCAAGCTCAACTACGCGTCTGTCTCGCACCCGCAGTCCAACGGACAAGTCGAAAAGGCCATGGCCTAGTCTGCAAAGGCATCAAGAAGCGCCTGCGAGTGCCATTGAGGCGCGCTGCAGGCGCCTGGGTCGAAGAGCTGCCGTCTGTGCTATGGAGTCTGCGCACTACGCCAAACAGGTCCACCAAGTACACACCATTCTTCATGGTGTACGGCGCAGAAGCGGTCATGCCAAGCGACATCAAGTTCGATGCACCCCGAGTGGTGGCCTACGACGAATCCGATGCAGAAGAGGCACTTGAGGATGACATGGACACCCTGGACGAAGCACGCGACATCGCCCTCACCCGTACAGCCGTGTATCAACAAGACCTCCGCAACTACCACGGGCGGCGACTGCGGCCCAGAGCGTTCGTCCCTGGCGACCTCGTCCTCCGCCTCAAACAGAAGAAGGTGCACAAACTTGCCTCTCCATGGGAGGGTCCATACATTGTGACAGAAGCAATCGGCGGCGGAGCTTACCGCCTGAAGGACTCGAAGACAGGAACAGTCTGCAGCAACCCGTGGAACGTCGCGCAACTGCGCCGCTTCTACGCCTAGTCGACCCCCCCCATTGTAACAAGGCATACATGTCAAAAGGCAGCAGGTTCCAGACGCACTCTTTCCCTTACCAGGGTACCTGAGGGGACTGGAAGGGTTTTAATGAGGCGGCCTGCTCGCAAAAATCAATAAAGCGATTTGTGGAACAAGCTCTCCATCGTTTTTTACTTTTTTAGTCAAAAAAGCAACATAAGCCTAGGCCGCACCCGAATCACTCGGGGGCTGCGCCATACAGGTTCAACTCGAAAGCCTAGGCCGCCACTCGACGCACTCGGGGGCTGCGCCGCACAGGTCTAAGTCAAAACCTAGGCCGCACCCGACGCACTCGGGGGCTGCGCCGCACAGGTCTAAGTCAAAACCTAGGCCGCACCCGACGCACTCGGGGGCTGCGCCATACAGGTCTAACTCGAAAGCCTTGGCCGTCACCCGACGCACTCGGGGGCTGCGCCGTACAGGTTCAACTCGAAAAAATCCTCGGCCGCCACCCGACGCACTCGGGGGCTGCGCCGCACAGGTCTAAGTCAAAACCTTGGCCGCCACCCGACACACTCGGGAGCTGCGTCATACAGGTCCAACTCGAACCACCTTGGTCGCCACCCGACGCACTCGGGGGCTGCGCCGCACAGGTCTAAGTCAAAACCTTGGCCGCCACCCGACACACCCGGGGCTGCGCCATACAGGTCCAACTCGAAGCACCTTGGTCGCCACCCGACGCACTCGGTGGCTGCGCCGCACAGGTCTAAGTCAAAGCCTTGGCCGCCACCCGACGCACTCGGGGGCTGCGATATACAGGTCTGACTCGAAACGCCTAGGTTGCACTCGAATCACTCGGGGCTGCGCCACACAGGCTTAACTCGAAACACCTCGGCCGCACTCGATCCGCTCGGGGGTTGCGCCTTAAGGGTTGACAAGTCTAGAAAATACAATTTACTCACTCGGGGGCTACCCCCACCTCGGCATACATACACTCATATTTCCACTTGGAAAATTGCCTTTACAAGCTAACGCTATACAGCAGCAGTCTACTATTCTTATTCTACAGGCTCGCCCTTGGGCGCATCGAGTGGTCCTACAAGGTGCTCACTAGAGCTCAGGACCTGTTGAATCATCTGACGCGCAGCTGGAAGGGTATCGGCATAGTCCTTCTCTTCAGGCAAGCCATCAAGTACCTTGCGCAATGGAAGATGAGGCCGGTGCATTCGAACGTACACCAACGCTGCGTTCGCCCCGGCAACAAGCTGCGCGTACACGACCTCCTTCAACGCACTGCCTTCGCGGAACCTCTCCAGCAGCGCAGCCAGTCCGTTAGGCTGCTCGTTGTGTGGAAAGTACACCCTGTTGATTTGCCAGAGGGTCTTCCTGCAACCTTCAAGGAGCATGGCAGCCCGCCAAGTGCGATCCAGCATTCGCGCCAGAACGCTGCCTTTGGATTTGTTCGACCAGAACAGACGAGCCTCGGGTGAGTCACCGGCGGCCTCTTTTTCCACCCGCTCGTCCACTCGACTCTGCTCGGCTTTCCAGTCAGGATTCACATCTGCATCAAGACCCAGCATTTAGGACATCACTCAGGAAAGCATAAAGAAGCCGAAACAACGTGCTAGAAGGCTAACCTTGCAGCTGCCGACTGATCAACTCTATCTCGCCAAGAAGGAATGCCTCGCGCTGGGCGAACGGCAAAACAGGCCGCGATTTCAAGCGCGCCAACTCTAACTCGGCAACCTTCAGCTTCAACTCGAGCTCACCAACCTTGTTCCTCATGAAGGTGATCACTCGTTGGTCATTTGCACTTCGCACAGGAGCGGGAGGAGCTTGACGGCGACGACGAGTGGGCGCAGCCGAAGCGGTGTCCTCCTCGTCACCCGCACCGGTGGTTCCAGCAACCTCAGGAGCCTCGCCCATCTCAGACTGCCAAGATCGACAGTGTCAAGCAAGGAAAAGACCACACGTTCCAGCACAAGATATGAAAGAAGACTCGACAGTGCAAATTCACATTTCAACATTAGCATATTCGCGGCCAGAGGACCCGCAAACTACATTGTTCATTACAAGACCAAGACCAAAAGCAGAAGAATCTTAAAAGAAAGTCTACATCGCAGACTCCGACTGAGAGCGGCTCTTCCTAGCGGCCAACTCTGCAGCCTTGGCGATTTTCCTCTCGAAGGTGGCGATCAACTTCGCAGCCAGCAGACTCGCCCGCGCCTTCACACCGCTAAGGGACGCGGTCTTGCCATCAGGCCTCCGAGGGAAGTCGCTGACCACCTTCTCAAAATCACCTACGACTTGGTGACCAAGTAGTAGCTGGAAAGTGAGCTCTGAGCCGCGTACCGTCTGTGCACGCGTGTAGTCCGCCATGGTGGTCGCGTTGCCTTCAAATGGAGCAGCAAGCGCGTCAACAGCAGTCGGCGGTGCCTGGCTGGGGAAGATGCTCTGGTGCACAGTCGCCAACGCGCCTGTCGACTTCTGCAGTGCCGCCGAGGCATATGCGCAGACGCGGTCGATGAAGCCAACAGCCTCCGTCAAGCCGACATTAGCACTGGAAGTTCCCTCTGGAGGAGCACCTCCGCAAGTATCTGCTCCAAAAGAAACCCACACCCGTAAGATTTCAGCAGTCGACAGACAGCAAAGTAGGCAATGAGCCGAACACTTACTCCCAATGACATCGGCGAGTGCGAGCAAGCGGTCGACCTGGGTCTTCTCCAGCTCACCCCGGGTTCGCTCACGCTCCTGAGCCTCACCCAGTGTCTTCTCCAGCTCCGCGACCCGTTTCTCCATGCTCTCCTTCTCGCCTGTGGTTCACCGGAGCCAAGTTAGCAATGCAGTCAGTCGAAGCACCCCTTGAACTCCAAGGTTAACACTTACTCTTCGCCTGCTCCAGAGCAGTGTGGAGTCGATTCCTCTCCTGCTCCATGCGAACGAAGGCCGCGGCTCCCTCCATCTGCTGGCGATAATACGGCTGCAGGAAGCACAAGACATCAATCTGCGCCCGACTATTCTAGTCACGCACATCTTCGGGGGCTACTCCCATCGGGAGCGCTGTTCGCGCACCCGATACAGATTTCACAGACTAAGTTAAGGGACACTTACATGCTTAAGCAGCTCAGCATCAACTGGAGTCGCATCAGCAGTTCCCTCTGGCACGGAGGAGGTCGAAGCCTTCAAGGTCAAAGCGTCACCCGCCTGCGGCTCATCTTCAGTCGTCTTCGCAGTCTGCTCGTGCACGGGAGCAGACGTGTGCTCCGTCTCTGGAGGCGAAGAACCAGCAGCGGCAGTACGGTCGCTGTGACAAGATTACTCAATTCAAGGACTCGCAAAGTCAAATAACACGCTCGACACAACAAAAGCAATGATTCCGAGACTAACCTGGTGACATCCACATCATCTTCACTGCCCAGGGAGACGGAGGGCATCCTCGCGAATTTTGTTGGCGGTGCAGAGTTGAGGGGAGGCACGACCAAAAGCTCAGCCTGGCCACTCGCGTGCCTCGCACCCGAGGACGACCCGCTTGTCTCCTCCTTGTCCTCAACAGCTGCATCCTTCAGGGGTGACGACGCCGACGTGGACTCGCCACTCTTTCGCCTCTGTCGCTTCAGCAGCGGCTCTTCATCCTCATCGTCCTCCCCTGCCTCTTCACTCGGAGAGTTGGCGGAGGGTAGTTCTTCGTCATCATCCTCGTCCTCCTCCAGGAACTCCGCCTCGATGTGAGGTCCGTCCTCCATCAGCGGAGGAAGGCTCACATAGCTCGAGTGGCCCTGTCAACAAATGAAGCATTCGAGTCAGGCCAAAGCAATTCGACTGCAGAAAATGAAGAGCAAAGTATGCAAAGCCTACCTCAGGTACAGGATTATTAGGGCCATACGGCTCGACTGGGCACTTGACGTTGCACGCGTCAGCAGCTCGGAGTCGGGTGATGCTCCTCACCTTCGACTCAACTTCGTCATCTTCGAGTTCATCGCCGCCTTCACGCGCCCACATTGGTTGGACGCGAGCGCGGAGCGGCTGCACCCGCAGCCTGTAGAAGGTGGCGATAAGGTGCACCCCACCTGTCTCGCGCCCAAGGGTCTTCAGAAGGCCACGAAGGAGCGTCAGCAAGGGCTTGGTCGCTTCCCTGTCTTCCTTCGACAGCGGGTGCGTCCACGCATTCGTCTTCCGCAACTCGCGATCAGCAACGAAGTCAGGAAGCCCTTCCTGGTCGCACCGGACATAGAACCATTTCTTCCTCCAGCCCTGGACGGAGTCGGATTTCTTCATCTGAAAATAGGTGGTGTCGCCACGCACCTGGATGCCGAAGCCGCCGACAGGATACACCTGCTTGCTCTTCCCGACATTCTTCCTCACGAGGAACAATGACTTCCACAGCCGCCAGTTGGGTGCGATCCCCAGGAAACACTCGCAGAGCACGATAAAGCTCGCGATGCTCAAGACGCTATTGGGAGTCAGATCATGGATCTGAATCCCATAAGCATACAGGAGACCACGAACGAAATCGTGGAGGGGGAACCCGAAACCCCGCGGAAGGAAATCCACGAAGCACACGCGTTCCCCCTCGCGAGGGGAGGGGAATACTTCTTTCCCAGGCGCGCGCGCCGTCGCCTGGTCCGCCGGCGGCAGCAGCCCCTGCGCGCGGAGGGCCTCGAGCTCGGCCTTCTTCACCGACGATTTTGCCCAATCGCCATCGACCTTCTTCACGCTCGCCTCGGCGGCGGTGGCGGCGGCGGCGCCCTCAGTGGCCTTCGTCCTCTTCATCGCGCACGCTCGTGGAGGGGGCGGAAACAAGAACTTCGCAGAAGCGCAACAATGGCGGAGAAAGCTGCGGAGACGATGGTGGAAAGGGGATGGAATGGACTGTTCACTGCCGCGGTAAAAAATATATACCGCGCGGTCAGTTCATCCAGGCCGTCCTTCCCGAAACCGCAATTCCCAACAAGATCTGGCCGTCCACGTGTCGCGCGAAGAGAGCAACCGTCGCAGCCCACTACGCACGGGAAACAAGGCATCATCATCACGCCGCGAAATTTTCGCGCCCAACGGTCATAAATGGGCGGCAACCGCTGTTTCCAGCCCATCCTGACAGTGGGACCGCACTGTCATGTCCCATCGGACGCAGAGTGCGCCCCAGACGTCAGCACTGACGTCAACTGCGAAGGCGTACCAAGTAAGCCAACAGGCTCATGTCTCACTCGAACAATTCATTCGAGTGCAAGAAGATCCAGTAAGCTCCTAGAGCCGAACACACTCGCACAGTAAGCCAAACTGGCTGAATACACAGTAAGTCAAGCAAAGCCAGTTGCGACTCCATAAATTCGAGTCCCTTTTTCACTCCCATCGGGAGCGGGCTTTTCGACTGAAGAAAAATTGAGTTTAACCTCAATTGCAAGCAATTCAGCTTAATCTCGGGGGCTACTCCCATCGGGAGCGCTGTTCGCGCTCCCGAGTGACTCAGAACAATAGCAGTCGAAAAATCACCGACTAAAGCTGCACTCGCAGTATTTCGCCCCGCAGTCGAAAGTTCGACTGAGGAATCCTCCGTAAGCCCTGGACGGCCGGAGTCGACTGATTTTGTTCGTTCCTCTCAGGAACCCGACGGCGTGCCCAGGAGGAAGGAGTCCTCTACCCGACTCTACGATTCGACTGAGCACTCGGGGGCTACTGTCGTGGGGTCACTCTTCGAGTGTCCCACGGTGGGGATACCTGGGTCACGCCAACAGCCTTATGACGAAGGCCCAAAGAAAGCCCAAGGAGGACGACGTGCGGCCCAAGATAGTCGACTGATAGGTCAAGTTATTCTGATCGTCTTGTAAGCGCCATCGGCACCGTTCACCCGAGACCTAGCCTATGATATAAAGGCTAGGAGGGTCCTTCGTCTAGGGTAAGCAACCTCGTAGCCGCCACCACCTTAGCGAGATCACCATCTCGCCATTGTAGCCACAACTCGCCATCAATACCAGACAAGCAGGAAGTAGGGTGTTATCCTCCGGGAGCCTGAACCTGGGTAAAACGCCTTGCTTGTCAGCCGTCGTGATCACCAGCGCTCATCTCTCTCCCCTTCAATCAACCCGGGGTACTCGACCCAGGGATTTGCCGAGCCCTAAACTCGTCATACGGGATCCTCTGGGACCCGGTATCCTGGAAGATGTACATCGGGAGGGCTTTGGGCCACCCGGCCTTGAAGGCCGACTCGGGGTCCTGGGCCTACCCGGTTGGGCATCCCCCATCATTAGCCCCCGAGTTCGTCAGGGACTCGTCTCCGGCTTGGTCTTCGTCTTGCGAACTGCCGGGTCGTGTCGTTGAACGAACTCCTGAAACAGAGAAAAAGAAACAACGGCTCGGAGTGGTAGATTTTGGCTTTTAACGTCCAGTCTAACTCAAGTTTTTGTTTGATGCCGGCTTGTGCCCGTTGGGACGTTTGCCATTCCAACTCGCCTCTGTGCGGGTTGTCTCCTCGTCTTCTCCGCCTGACGTCACGGCATCTTTGACCACTTGTCCTGTACTGTCTGTCTGTCTGACGCCGAGCCGACTGATGGGACTTGACGGCGCATCGACTGCCTCCACCTCGGGATGGTGCAATGATAATGATGACGTTCTTTGACCCGCACGTGCCCGATCCATCGGTCCGAAACGTCGTGACAGGGCGACGTGGCCAAATCCGAGCCGCATTTTTCGGCACGCTCCCGTGGAAATCGAGGCGTCGTGCGACGTGGCGATAGTGGGCGACGTGGGCGGCGCCATTTACTGCGGTAACGGCTCCACTCACAGTGCCTATTAAAGCGGCAAGGGAGCGCGGCTGGTGAGTCCATGCTCCATTTCTTCCTCGCGCTCGCCGTTTCTCCTCAAAACAGTTCGCGCCCGAGCTCTTTGCCGCACCGCCGCCGCAGCCATTGGACATTCCTGCTCCTCCCACTCTCTTCCGGCCAAGATGGTGGCGCCCAAGAACAAGTGGGAGAGGTCGTCGGTGACAACGCAGGCGTTGGAGCAAGCCGCCAACGAGGGTTTGTTGCCGCCGGCATCGGAGCGTCGGTGGCGCATCGCCACCGCGGATCCACGCCCGCGACCGTCGCCGGACGAGTTCGTCGCCTTCCTCGCGTTCCTCGAGCGCGGGCTGGGCTTCCCCACGTCAGAGTTCTTCCGGCGCTTCCTTGACTTCTATGGGCTACAGGTACATGACCTGACGCCCAACTCGATCCTCCACCTCGCCTGCTTCGTTACCCTGTGCGAGGGTTACTTCGGGTGCGCCCCGTTCTTCTCGCTGTGGCTGTGGATCTTCCACGGCAAGCTGGGGAAGAGCGGAGACATGTCGCCTTGCGGCGGCCTCAACTTCCAAGTCCGCGGCGACGTCGACTACCTGGACCTTGGCTTCCCCTCCAAAGTGTATTGGAGGAAATCGGGCTTCTACATGCGGGAGCCGGCGCCTGACGGAGAGATCGGGATTCCTCCCTTTTCGCCATCGCCGAGCCGGCCACGCAATCTTCAAGAGCTGCCGCGCGATGCCGACTTGCCCATGGTGCGTCGGCTGATGGCGCGGCTCCAGGAGTTGAAGAAGGAGGGGCTGACGGGTCTGAACCTCATCGCCACCTGGGTGAAGAGGAAGATCGCGCCTCTGCAGCACCGGCCCTCACTGATCTGCGAGTACACGGGGATGAAGGACCCGCAGCGCCATGACCCGACATTGTTCGATTCAGTAGAGCAGTTCATGTTGCGGATGAAGCGGATCATGGTCCACCCGGCTCCCGAGTGGATCGTGGGCGGCTTGGAGGCCTTCTCCGCCAAGCATCCGGCTCCTGAGGTGAGTCCTTTTGCTCGACGATTCGCATTACTTTCCTTTTCTTGGTCTTTTTATACCAATCCTTCCTGCTCGTCGAATTCAGGAGTTCCGATCTCTTGTTGGGCTGCCTCCGATCCCACGGTGCTTGCCGGTCCCAACGACGTTGTCTAGCGCGACTCCGACAATGAGGCCGATAGCACCCCCATGGCCAACGAGGCCGCCTTCTCCTCCCGCCAACCGATCCCCATCCTGTCTGAGGATGAGGAGGAAGGAGAAGAAGGAAGAGAAGAACGCGCCGGGTCCAAAAACCCGGCGCCTGTTGAAGATGATGATGACGATGATCAGCCACTCCGCATTCGGCGGAGGCGTAGGCCTACGGCTGAGGACGCCGGGCCCAACTCCAAGCGCTCCAAGTCGGCGAACTCGACGCCGCCACCACCAGAACGATCGGCTGGGGCTGCCGTGCAGCGCACTGTCGTTGCCGAGCGGAGGCAGAAGGCCTTGCGGGACATCCCTACGAGGGCCCGTGCCGACTCGCCTCCTGCGCCTCGCTTCCGAGGGGTGCGGACCTCGACTTTCCCACCTGGGGGTGACAGGTCAGCCGCTGATCCTCATCCGAAGTTCCGTTGGAGACGCTATCTTGAGTTTGACCCGTGCGAGTGTCGCAGGGCTGAGGACGCATCCCTCAGCGACATGGAGGACGCGCTGGAGAACGACTCCCAGCGGGCGGGACCCGCTGCGCACGTCACGGAGCCGACTGCGAGAGCGCCAACTCCTCCGCCTTCCGCCGGCAGAGGCGATGAAGTTATTGTGCCCCCTCGACCCGAGGGGGCCACTATTGGTGGCACCGTGCCGACTGGCACAAGGGACGCCGCGCCTGTGCCGGAGACGGCGCTGATGGTGACGGCGACTCGCGCCGCCGCGACGGCTTCCTCACTTGGTGGGCCGATTGCCCAGCCCCCGAGCTCCGTCCCGGGTGCCTCCGCTCCCAGGCCAGACTTCCGAGCGGCCATCCAGATAGCGATGGATACGCACCAGGTACGTAGAATCTTTCTTGCACCTGTTGCGTCCGTAGCGTATATGTAGCCCCCAAGGCCCGAGTCGTGTTCATAGAAAGCGGCTTGGGTCTTCATAGTCTTCTGGATGCGATGTTTGGCGAATAGCGTGGTTCCTTGTTTGCCAATGTCGAAGTAGAGGCAGGCCGGGGCGGAGCCCCCGAGCTCGTAACTCGGCAGTTATTTTCTGGTTTCAAGGCTAGCACCAGTGGCGGGTGTAGATGCAGATGCCACTCGAGGCGTAGCCCCCAAGTTCCTGACTCGGCGTATTTTTGTTTTTGTTGGGGCTAGCCCCCGGGTTAGCAAATGTTGGTGTGGAGGTAACCCGTGGCGTAGCCCCCATGCTTTTCCATGATTAATCATTGTCTCGTGTACTGCAGGAGCTGTCCTGGTTGCTTGAAGCCGAACAGCAGGAGACCCGCTGCCTGCAGGATGAGCTGAAGAAGGCGCGCGACGGCTTCATCTCCGTCGCTGAGCACCAGCGGCTGCTGGCCGCGCAGGAGAGCCGGCACACCGAGGCGTTTGCCGCGGTGCAGGAATCCTGCGAACGGCTTAGCAAGCAGAAGGAGGAGGCGGATGCAGCCCTCACCCAGGCGACCAAGGGGTACGGCGAGGACCTCGAGAAGCTCGAGCGCAAGTCCGCGAGGCCGAGCGCGAGATGAAGGAGCTGACCGAGCGGCTCGCCGGCCTCGCCGTTGGCATCTGGGGTAAAGTTTCCATGCGGCTTTTTACGTTTTGTGCCTGCTTGACTTGTGGCATTGTTGCTGAAGTTTGTTCTGTTGGCAGGCGAGGAGACGGTTGGCCTGACGTCTGCGGAGCACGTCCACCGGATCGGTGTCTTCGCCCGTGACATTCACGGTTTGGCCAGCAATGTCGTCCGGATGCTGTCGCCCAAGGAAGGTGTCCCCGCCCGTCTGCAAGGTCTTGCGGGTTCTGGAGCTGATGCCCCAGGTGATCACCTGGGTGCGGGAGTCGTCTGCCCGAGCCGGCGCGTGCGTTGCACTCGGGCTTGTGCGGGGCCGGTACAAGCAGACGAACGTCGACAAGATCACGGCCAGCATCCCGACCGATAGCAGCGGCCAGGAAATAGATCTGCAGCCGGTGTTCGAGTACTGCGCCCCGTACGCCTGCCGAGCTGCCAAGATGGTCGACCACGACGACTTCGTCTTCGACGTGGTGCCAGAGGGCAACGACCTTGGCGAAGTGGCGGACAGGGAGCCGGCGTCGGAGTACCTTTTTGCAAGGGCTTCGGCTCTGCCACCGCCGGCTGCGACGAACGAGGCGTCGACGTCTTCTGCTCGGGCGGCCCCACCGTCTTGAAGTTTGCTCCCCTGCTTTCAAAAGAGGGGTTATTTTGAAGTAGTTAGGGTTTGTCGCCTGCGGGCGAAAAAATATTATGTAATGAAACAAGTATGCTATGTGCCGGGTTGCGTTTCAGCATGCGCCTCTGCGGCTTATTGATTTGGTTTTGGCACTCCCATGCTTGTTTTTTGTGCGCTTATCGTCACTTTGTTTGTTTTTCGCTTGTTTTGTAAGCTAGTCGATCGTGCGACCTCGCCAAGTGTGCTTCGCGTGATTTTTTCGTGACGCGCGCGGTACCCATGGTGACAAAGTCCGAGTGCGGCTTCATTGTCAAGTTAGGTTTGAACCGGCTGCACTACTTCTTCACTTTGTGCGGGTAGCTGACGACTTGGGAGAAAACAACAATTTTCTGTGATTTTGCTGCATGAGCAGGGGGTCCAGTGGTGAGCCGCGCATCGTGGCATCCGGCTCTCTTTGACAACCCATCAATCATATAACGTGTGAGTAGGAAGAATAAAGACTCGAAAGCATGATTGAATCGAAACGATAGCCCCCGAGCGTGCCGGGTATGTATCGACTTTATTTCCTTGATTGATTACACATCATTACAATGGATACTATGTATAATAGGGGCGAAGCAGGCTGATGTTCCATGGACGCTTGGTCTCCTCTTCCGACTTGGAGCTTTTGTTCGGCTCACGCAAGTCGACGAGGTGGTAGGAGCCGTTGCCCATCGCTTTGCTGACGACGAACGGTCCTTCCCATGGTGCCGAGAGCTTGTGCATCCCTTTCGACTTTTGGATGAGCCGAAGAACCAAGTCGCCTTCCTGGAAAGAGCGACTTCTGACCCGGCGGCTGTGATAGCGGCGCAGGCTTTGCTGATATATCGCCGTCCTGGAGAGTGCGAGTTCGCGAGCTTCTTCCAGGAGGTCGACGCCGACCAGGCGGGCTTCTTCATTTTCTTCCTCGTTGTAGAGGGCGACCCGAGGCGAGTCGTGCTCGAGGTCGGTGGCATGACGGCTTCCGCCCCGTACACCATGAAGAATGGCGTGTAGCCGGTGGAACGGTTTGGAGTCGTTCTGATGCCCCAGAGTACGGCTGGTAGCTCGTCCAGCCAGCAACCCGGTGTTCGCTCCAGTGGAACTTGAAGTCGCGGCTTGATCCCGGCTAGCACTGTCTGGTTCATTCTTTCCGCCTGCCCGTTTGATTGCGGGTGGGCAAGACGCCAAGTCGAGACGGATGCCTTTTTGTTTGCAGAAGGCCTTCATCTCTCCTTCAGCGAAATTTGTGCCGTTGTCGGTGATGATGCTGTGCGGGTAGCCAAATCGGAAGATGAGCTTCTGGAGGAACTTGGTTGCGGTCTTGCCGTCGAGTTTCTTGATAGGTTCAACTTCGACCCATTTGGTGAACTTGTCGACTGCGACGAGCAAATGTGTCATGCCACCACGAGCTGTTTTGAACTTGCCCACCATGTCTATTCCCCAGACTGCGAATGGCCATGTCAGTGGGATGGTCTTCAGAGCCGCGGCGGGTAGGTGATCCTGCCGGGCGTACTTCTGGCACCCGATGCACCGACGGACGATGTCGACTGCATCCTGATGTGCAGAGAGCCAGAAAAACCGTGCCTGAACGCCTTGGCGACCAGGTTGCGGCACCGACGTGGTGGCCGCAATCGCCCGAGTGGATCTCATGAAGGATGCGCCTTCCCTCCTCCGGCTCGACGCAGCGGAGGAAAACTCCCGATGTGCTGCGTTTGTAGAGCTCGTTGTTGATGATGGCGTAAGCTGAGGCCCGGCGCACGACTCGCCGTGCTAGGACCTCGTCGGCTGGCAGCTTTTTGGTGGTGAGGAACTCGATGTAGGGTTCCCTCCAGTCGTTTGTTTCTTGGGTTACTGCCACCAGAATTGTATCTGATGATGGCGGGTTGGCGATGTCGACTTCGGCCGGCGGGCGTACCGACGGGTTGTAGATGGTCGAGGAAGACGCCGGGTGGGACTCGGTCCCGCTTAGACCCGAAGCGAGAGAGTGCGTCAGCCGCCTCGTTCTTCCTCCGGTCGACGTGTTCCAGCTCCATGCCGGCGAAGTGGCCGCCGACTTGATCGACGAGCCGGCGGTAAGCCGCCATGTTGGGATCATTTGCATCCCAGGTCCCCATCGTTTGCTGAACGACGAGGTCGGAATCGCCATAACATTTGATACGGCTAACTCCCATCTCCTTGGCCACGCGTAGGCCGTGTAGGAGGGCTTCGTACTCGGCGACGTTGTTGGTGCAGGTGAAGTGTATCTGCAGCACATATCGCATCTTGTCGCCTTGGGGGAAGTGAGGACGACTCCAGCCCCCGAGCCCTCATACATCTTTGACCCGTCAAAGAACAGGTCCATCTGCCGGCTTCATAGGTCGGAGCCGGTAGCTGTGTCTCCATCCAGTCGACGAGGAAGTCGGATAGTGACTGCGACTTGATCGCAGTGCGGGCCGCGTAGCTGAGGCCGAAAGGCTGCAGCTCGGAGGCCCATTTGGCGACGCGCCCAGTTGCCTCTCTGTTGCGGATTATTTCAGCTAGGGGAGATGAGCTGACCACCGTCATCGGGTGGCCCATGAAGTAATGTCGCAATTTTCTTGAAGCAAAGAAAACACCATATACAAGTTTTTGGTAATGCGGGTAACGTTGCTTCGAATCCGTCAGGACTTCGCTGACGTAGTAAACTGGCCGCTGGACCAGTTGCTCGTGGCCTTCCTCCTTGCGCTCGACGACGACCACCGCGCTGACGACTCGGTTGGTCGCGGCGATGTAGAGGAGCATCGGCTCCTTTTCCAGTGGAGATGCAAGGATGGCGCCTCGGCCAACGTCTTCTTGAGTGCTGTCAAGGCGGCGTCCGCCTCGTCGTTCCAGGTGAACGTGTCCGACTTCTTGAGGAGCCGGTATAGAGGCATGGCCTTCTCGCCGAGTCGTGAGATGAATCGGCTGAGGGCAGCGACACAGCCTGTGAGCCGCTGCACGTCTCGGAGGTTTTCCGGCTTCTTCAGAGCTTCGATCGCCTTGATCTTCTCTGGGTTGGCCTCGATGCCTCGCTCGGAGACGATGAAGCCCAGGAGCTTGCCCGCGGGTACGCCAAAGACGCATTTTTCCGGGTTGAGCTTTATCCTGTACTTGCGGAGGTTGTTGAATGTCTCTGTGAGGTCGGCAATCAGGTCCGTCTTCAGCTTGGACTTGACGACGATGTCGTCCACGTATGCGTGGACGTTGCGGCCGATCTGCTCGTGCAGGCAGTTCTGTATGCACCGCTGGTAAGTCGCTCCGGCGTTTTTCAAGCCGAAGGGCATGGAGACGTAACAAAACGCGCTATAGGGCGTGATGAAAGACGTCTTTCCTGGTCTTCGGGCGCCATCTTGATCTGGTGGTACCCGGAGTAGGCGTCGAGGAAGCATAGCGCCTCGCACCCTGCCGTCGAGTCGATCAGCTGATCGATGCGAGGCAATGCGAATGGATCCTTGGGACAGGCTTTGTTCAAGCCTGTGTAGTCGATGCACATCCGCCATGTTCCGTTCTTCTTCAGAACGAGCACCGGGTTGGCAAGCCATTCCGGGTGTATGACCTCGGCGATGAACCCGGCAGCTAGGAGCCGGGCTATTTCTTCGCCGATAGCCTTCTGTCTCTCACCAGTAAAGCGACGCAGGAACTGCTTCACCGCTTCAGCTTGGGGTCAACGTTGAGCTTGTGCTCTGCGAGCTCCCTCGGGACGCCTGGCATGTCAGATGGTTTCCATGCGAAGATGTCCCGATTCTCACAGAGGAAGTCGCAGAGCGCGCTTTCCTATGCGATGTCCATGTGCGAGCCGATCACCGCCGTCTTGGAGGAGTCGCCCTCGACCAGCGGGATGCGCTTGGTCTCCTGTGCCGACTGGAACTTGTCGCGTGAGTCCAGAGTCGGCTTCTTGACGATGGTCATGTCGTTGGGGTCGACTTGCAGCTTAAGTTGCTCCAGCTGCTCCGTGGCGATGACGGACTCGGCAAAGACGGCGTTGCCCTTCTCGCACTCGATGGCGCGGTCGATGTCGCCGTGTACGGTGATGATGCCGTTCGGACCCGGCAGTTTCATCTTCAGGTAGGCGTAGCAGGGCCTTGCCATGAACTTGGCGAAGGCGGGTCGCCCAAGGATCGCGTGGTACGAACTGCGGAAGTTCACCACCTCGAACCAGATCTTCTCGAGCCGGAAGTTCTTGGCGGTGCCGAAGACGACGTCGAGTGCGATTTTGCCTAGCGGGTAGGCCTTCTTTCCCGGGACGATGCCATGGAAGGTGGTGATGGTGGGGACTAGCTGTTCGTCACGCAATTTGATGCGCTGGAACGTCTCGTAGTAGAGGATGTTGATGCTTGACCCTCCATCCATCAATGTCTTGGTCAAGATGTAGCCCTTGTGTCGTGGTGGTGTCACGGCAGATGCCATAGGATGGCTTAAGTTGTGGGCTCGCTAGGACGTTGGGGGTTCCGGGGAGGGCGTGCGCACTCAAGAAGCGCGCATGAAGAACAACGAAGAATACGCAAGAACAAGCAAAACCAAGAACAAGGAAAGCACACCGCGATATACCCTACTTCGGGGCCCTTCGTGTGAAGGTAACACCCCTACTGCAGCACTATCCTACTCTCTTTATATCTCAAGTGGTTACAAGTACAGAGTGCTCCTTGAGCTGTATGAAGAACAATGGTGAGAGCTCTAGGAAGAAGATGGAGCTTGGGGGGAAATGATGCTCGTCGTCGTCGATCCCTCTCACTGGAGAAGGTGGTAGCTCATTTATACACTAACCGAATTACCATCTTGCCCCTGGCTGCAGGTGATAATGGCATGGACAAGAGGAACAAGACAAACACTGGCCACTGTCACTCAGTCCAGCCCATCGTCAGCCTATCCTTTCCTCTTTGAGCTCAAAGCAGAGTAGTCCACAGGAGCCTAGCCACTGCCCTTTCCCGAATTGGCCGAGTCAGCGCCTAGGGCCTTGCGATCCGGAAAACCCGTGGCTCGACCTTGCTGTCCTCTGAGTCCCGGTCAGTGGAAACTGCAGGACCCGTGACCTTACTGACATTACTTGGCCCTTGTGCAATATCCGGATTACTCTAATCCGGGTCATTCCTGACCAACCCGGCTAACTTAGCCGGTACTCCTTCCTCTGACCCGGTTTGGCCTCTTCCCGTACTCTGGCACGATCAAGAGCTAACCGACTCTGGCATGACCCGGCTGGATATCGATCCGGTCCAAGTGACCCGGCTAGAATAAGATCCGGCCAGCCCTTCACACTTGTTAACACCGCATCTTTGCCCTACCCGGGGGCAGCCCCCCGACAGTAGTCCCCGAAGCTGGTGCGGTCCTACAGCCTCGGCTGAAGGGCCGTGGCAGGTTCAAAACCAATACCACTAACTGAATCACATTAACTCATCTCCGAATTTCCCGGAACACTTGGCAGGAAATCTCTGCGCAAAGCCGCGTAATCCGGGTCTCTGACATGACATGTCACTGACAACCCATTATCCGGATCCACCGGGTACTTGAGTGTATTTGACTAAATGACCGTGTCTCCTCGGTTTCTGCACCGACCGGCACACCCGATCCGGCTCAACCGCTTCCAATTTTATGACCCACTGTGTGCTTGATTTACACGGCCACAGCTGCGACCACAGAGTTTCAGGGCACAGTTGAACTGGCCACGCTCCGAAAACCGCGCGGTAGTGCGCCCGTTACCTTCGAGCCGCTATAAATAGGTGTGCGGTGGCTCTCCTCTTTTTCTCCGCACCTCCTACTTCCAGAACTTCATCGCCATTGACGCCGCTGCGTGCTCGCCCTTGCGACCTTGCCGCGCCGGAGAAAACTCGACGCTCACTGGAGAGAACCTGCCGGAACCGCGCACCACGCCCTGCGCCGTCGTTTCTGCATCAAGCCTCTTCCTCTCCGCATTACCACCGTAAGTTCTATTTCCTCCGGCCATGGCGACTTTGAGCAAGTTCATCTCCCACTGGGAACCGTCCGTTTCTTGTAGATTTACTCGCGTACGAGCCTAATGTTGAGCCTCAGTGCATTTCCTAGATCTCCTTTCCAGGTTTTGCACTTGAACGCCCTAGATTGGCTTGCCACCGTTTGGGTAGTTCTTCCATATTTTACTCGGGATTTTCTTTCTTTTTCACTGCCACGGTAGATCTTGCGTAACCCTAGATTTCCACCAAAAGGTGTTTGTAGCCGAATTACTTTTATGCAGTGACCAGATAACTTATCCGGGATAGCCTAGACCGAATCGCTTCACATCCGATTCGCTCTTTACTATAGACTCCGAATCTTCTAATTCGGTTATTTCCGAACCTGCAGGATTGATTCGGATATGGCGAAGTTGCCCCCTGGCAGTTGGGAGGGTTCCGACATCACAAACAATGATCTGGAGTGGCTGCTGAGCACGCGGCGCATAACAAATCAAGTCATATGCCGAAAGCCGGGAAAATAACTCCAACCGATCACCGAACCTGGTGAACGCGTTGTATTCCTAGCGCATTTCGAGCGTGGATTTGGCCTTCCAGCTAGTGACTTCTTCCGGGCCTTCCTGGATTTCTTTGGCCTGCAGCCCCACCACCTTCCGGCTAACGCCTTTGTCTCCTTGTCAGCTTTCATCTCTTTCTTGGAGGGATATCTCGGCCTCTGGCCGACTGTACAAACTTGGGCAAAGTATTTTCACCTCCGCAAACAGACCATCCCGGGTAGTAACCCAAAAATTATGACTGCTTGCGGTTCGGTTAGCATTATTCCTAGGACTGGCTCCAACTTTCCTCGGATTACTGGCCTGGACACTTGCAGGAAATGGCAAAGATCTTTCTTCTACGTGAAGAGCGCTGAAGGCCATGATGCTCTCAACCTGCCCGAATTCAGAATTCAGCCCCCTGTAGCCGAATTAAACTTCAGATACGATCCGGCTGATACTCTCCCGGAGCTTCAAATCATGGATGACATTCTGGGGATTTTCTGAAGAAGGATCTGGTCTCGGATGATCTACTCCGGACCTTCATCTGTCGCCGGGTCTGTCCTCTTCAACAGCGTAGGCACAAGATTTGCCACATGAGTGGTCTGCTAGACCCTACCCGGATGAGCAAACATGACCTCGACAAGGCTTCCATCAAGAGACGGGTAAACGCCATTGCCGCCACTGAGATGCCGGACAAGTGGAAGTGGGGCGTGAGGCCGTTCCACCGAGAAGCACTTCCTCCACAGGTTAGTTCATCATTTTCCGAATTAACTTACACTTCATCAAAGTACCATCGGACTAATCCGGATTGGTCTTGACTCTACTGCAGCTGTTTGACCGTCAAAACACCGAAGATGGAGATCTCTCCACCAAGGTTTGGGCACCGGATCGCAGCCCGCTGTGGGAGGGCGAAGAGGATCCGGATACAGATGATCATCTGCCGATTCCGCGCGCCAGGCCCGTTCGCAAGGGTAAGCAACCAACTCTTTGCACCGAAGATGAAGATGATGCTTGCCGGATCTTAGATCCCATTGAAGCTATTCCGATTTCAATATTACCACCTCGTGTTCTAGCCAAACCGGATGATCAAGGGACATCTCGGAAACGTGACGACGCGTCCGGATCAGATGCCCCTCAGGCTAAGAGACAGAAGAAAGCCGGCTCCAAGTCGAGTCGGCTCAAGGCCATGCCCACCACCAAGGGGTAATACCAACTTAACTTCATTTGCTTTCTTCCTTCATTAACCGAGTCATTTGTATCCGAATTAACTATTTGCATTGCTTTATGCAGTGACGTCCTCACCACCGAGCAAACTCATTCATCCATCTCTTCTCCCCTTCCTCCACTGGACACAGCTATGGAGAACCCATCTCCTGAAAGAGTTGTTAACTCTCCTGCATGTGCTTCAACTGCCAGTATTCCTCAGCCGACTCCCATTTCAGAGCCGGTTATCGACTTGGAGAGTGAGGAAACCCCGGTTCCAGTCCGAGACTCAAGTTGGCCACGCCCTCTGAAGGAGCTAGAGAAGGAAAAGGCTAAGACATCGGCTAAGCCCTTGCCTAAGCCGGATTCACGTCCTACCCCAGCAACTCAAGCCCTGCTGAATCAAGAGCAGCAGAAGAAGAAAAAGCAGAAGCAGCAACAGCAACAACAAACTTCCGAGAAGCAGCAAAAACAGCAACAGCAGAAGCAGACCCCGGGTGCATCGCTCCAACCCAGGCCGATTCAAGTCACCTCTGGCACAACTCCAACCACCTCGGATAAGCAGGTGATCGCTAGCAAGAACACTTCTGGTACTCCATCGGCGATTCGATTCGGCCAGGCCTTGTCAAAACCCCTCACTCCGAACAGCGATAAGCTCGAGACTGCAGAGCAATTTGTTAAAGCTTGGAATGCTGCTGATCTCACGGAGGGCTCCTCCACTTCTGCGTCGCCACATCCGGCTGGCCCTAGCCGGATGTTTCAATCTCTACACAACATGCAGACCTCGGTCACTGAAGCTAACCAGGTCTTCGAGGTAACTTTACCGAATCTTGTTTTTACTTCATCATGATCAAACTACACTATTCCCAGTCCCCGAGATTCGGGTCGAACGACTGATACTCCTCCGAGTAAGAAAGTCATTCGGCTTGAATCTCAAAATTTGATCATGCAAAATGTCTTAGCCGAAAAAATTGTGGGACTCCCAGTCCCCGAGTCTTTTTTCCAGTTGATTCGGTTATGTTCTCGGGCTCCACTTCGCCTCGGGTGCCAGTCCCCGAGACTCTTTTGACACCATTTGCCTTTTTTCTTTCAGGAAACAATGAGCGCTCGCAGCAAGCTCTTTAAGCAGCTCGCCCTTCAGCACCAGAAGCTCCAAACTTCCTTCGATGCGCTCTGTCTTGAAATGAACAACAAAGAAGAAGAGCACAAGCGCGCTTTACAGGAGGAAAAATCAGAGGCGACTCGGCTCCAGCGAGAGCTTGACCAGGTTGAAAAAGTGAAGAACAAGGTTAAAGGAGAGCGGGATACGCTGAAGCGTGAGAAAGAATCGGCTGAGAAAGAGCGAGATACTTTAAAAGCCGGGCTTGCGAAGCGGGCCGAATCGGACAAGAAAATCCAAACGCTCGTTGCAGACGCTGAAGCCAAAGCTCAAGCTGCGAAAGATGATCTGGCTGCTCACGAGGTGGCCAGCGCAAAATGGCTGGCTGATCTTGCTAGCCTCAATGAAGACATGGACCGTAAGCTTTGCCGAATCCTCTCTTTCTTCTATTTTCTTATCTGAATCATAATTTTTGTGTTCCTTCTCATTTAACTCGGTGTTAGCTTTGCTGTATGTAGGAGAATTTACCAGCATCCGGCTACAAGCCGCCAAAGCTGTTAGAGATGCCAGAGCTAAAAAAGCCAAGTTGACCGGGGTTCCGCTTCCAGAGTCATGGGACATTGAGGATCACGTTACGGCCCTCAAAGCCCGGATCGCTCCTTTGAAGGAGGCCTACGTTGATCTGCTCAATGCAAGTCTCAAAACTCACCGAGTCTTGTTCCCCGAATCCCGTCAAGTCCGGTCTCCGGAGGAACTGATTAAAGATCTGGATCAAGCGAAGACCCGGTTACAGCAATGGAGATCTTCATCCGCCCGCGCCGGTGCTGACGCAACTTTGCTATTCATCATGTCCTGGTATGAGCTGATTGATCTCGCCACAGTGCGCTCACTCCGCGAGGGTTCCCCATGGGCTACAGATCCTAGCCGGATCAAGATCCGCGAAGATGCTGCTAACTTCATGGCCGAATTTGCCAACACCAAGCATCTTGATCTGGAGGCTCCGGTCTACTCCGATGGAGAAGAGAGTGAAGAAGAAGATTCGGACGATGCGTCGCTTGAGGAATATGCCGAGTCTGAGGGTGAATCTGGTGATTCGGCTACCTCTACTGAGCAACTTCGCGCCAAGTCTACCAGGGTGCCAACTTCCGACTCGGCCAAGACCTCCAAGATGCCAGCCAGTGACTCGGCTGAAACCGCCGAACAAGCTCCGGTCCAAACTTCCGAGACGCCAGCCACTGAGTCGGCTGAAATTGCCGATCAAGCTTCAGTCGAGACCACCAAAAATCCAGCTTCTGATTCGGCCAAGAGTACCCAGGAGGCAGCTTCTGATTCGGTCAAGAGTACCGAACAAGCTTTGGTCAATACTTCCACGGTATCAGCTTCTGACTTGGCCAAGACTGACGACCTAGCTCTGATCACTACCACCGAGATGCCAGTTTCCGGGTCGGCTGACCCGGATGCCTCCGAGTCTGCCAAGCCTTCAAGTCCTTCGCCCAATGTCGTTCCTGCATCATCCGAGTCTATCACTGCAACCGAGTCTGCTGCACCCGAGGCTCCTGTTGCCTGAAGTATCTCAGTGAAAAACATTAAATCCCCGGTATGCCGGGAGCAGATGTAATAGACAATATTAAGTTCTTCCGAGACTACTCTTATTTTGCTTAATGCGATCCAGACGAGGTTTATGTTGGATCATTTTAAACCGAGTCCCCGAGTCTGTTTTCTTGTTTACTATTTTTGCCGAATCTCTGCTCTTGTCTACCTTTTAGGTGTTTGACAGTCGAGTCACAAGATAGGAATCATAGCATACAATACTTGAAACATGCGAGTTATGGTTTAGAATCATTCAACATAAACGAAAATAAAAAACAGGGGTTAGTAAACGACATGTGCCGAATCGGTTTTGGACCGAGTCCCCGAGTCCATTTTCATGTTTCCCATATTCCTCATCTCTGCTCTTGACTACCATTTTGGTGTTTGTCAGTCGAGTCACGAGATCAACACACAGCATACATTACTTGAATTTTGGGACGAGGTTCAAAGCAATCCGACACATGAACGGTATGGACAAAACAGTAATAAAAAACACATGCATAAGGACAAGCAGTCCCCGAGTCCAGACTCGGATTGCTGCAATTTCATTTATGATAAACTGAAATACATACATTGCGCCCCTTAGAGTAAAAGGGTCGAAGCAGAGCTACATTCCAGGGTCGCTTAGTTTCTTGTCCGGGTCTGTCCAGGCCATCCTTCCTTGGTTCCTGTGCATCTACAAGGTAGTACGAGTCATTGTGCATAGCCCTGCTCACAATGAATGGTCCCTCCCATGGAGGTGACAACTTGTGTCGGCCTTTGCTGCGCTGCACCAGCCTTAGCACTAGATCTCCCTCATGAAACACTCGAGGGCTGATTTTCGACTATGATAACGTCGGAGATTCTGCTGGTATATTGCTGTCCGAGATAGGCCAATTCTCTTGCTTCCTCTAGCAGATCCACTGCATCTTCCCGGGCCTCTTTTGCCTCGGTTTCAGTATACATTGCCACCCTTGGTGCATCATATTCTATGTCAGTGGGTAGCACAGCTTCTGCCCCATAAACCAGAAAAAATGGCGTATAGCCAGTTGACCGATTCGGCGTGGTCCTTAGACCCCACAGTACTGATGGTATCTCGTCTATCCAGCATCCCGGAGTTTTCAGCAATGGTTCAATGAGACGAGCCTTGATGCCGGCCAACACCAGGGCATTTGATCTTTCCACTTGCCCATTAGACTCCGGATGTGCCACCGAGGCTATATCTAGCCGGATTCCCTTATCCATGCAAACCGAGCAAACTCTCCGACAGCAAAGTTTGTGCCGTTATCCGAGATGATGCTATGAGGGTAACCGTATCTCAAAATAATTTCTTTCAGGAAAGTTACAGCCGAACGACCATCACTTTCCGGATTGGTTTCACCTCTATCCACTTGGTGAACTTATCCACCATCACCAGCATATGTGTCATGTTACCCTAGCCGGCTTGAAATCTCCCACCATATCCAAACACCACACAGCAAATGGCCAAGTGATAGGAATTGTTTTGAGCGCCGATGCGGGTAAGTGTGTCTGCTTGGCAAACCTTTGGCATCCTTCACATTTTCGGACTATGTCCTCTGCATCCGCATGAGCAGTGGGCCAGTAAAATCCATGCCGGAATACTTTAGCCACCAGGGCTCTTGTACTGCAATGATGTCCACATTCTCCTTGATGTATCTCCAGGAGCATCTCCTTGCCCTCGGCTGGCTCCACACAACGCTGTAGCACCTCGGTTGCACTCCTTTTGTATAACTCCTTGTTGATGATGGTGTAAGCCTTGGACCTCCTCTGCACTCGCCTAGCTTCGGTTTCATCACTTGGCAAACTCCCCTCCGACATGAACTTCATGATTTCTTCAGCCCATTCCGGTACTGGATGCAAAGGGAATAAGTGCTCATCTACTCCACTGGTTCGGCCGCCATTATTTCTTCTATCAGCTTCTGCCCATTCCCTAAGATTCGGTTAGCATCACCTTCTTCTCTGCTCCTCTTTCCTAAGATCCGGTTAGCAGTCCCCGGGTCTCGCCATGCAGTCCCCGGGTCTTCCCCAACTCGACATCAACATTCATAGGGACAGCCTCAGATTCTTGCTTTGGGATAAAAATTGACTCGGAATCAGGCGAAGGTTTGATTGAAGGGACCCTTAGGTGATTCAAGGATATCCCGGGTGGAATTGCATCCCTAGACGACCCGAGTTTTGACAGGACATCAGCAGCTTCGTTCTCCAACCGAGGTATGTGCTTGTACTCGCAGCCTTCAAAAAATCCTGAAATTTTCTGGACATGAAACCGATACAGTGCCATATTGGCATCAAGAGCATCCCAATTTCCAGAAGATGCTGCACCACTAAATCCGAATCACCAAAACATTCTATTCGGCGGATGCCGATGTCCCTAGCCACATTAAGCCCATGGATCAGTGCCTCATATTCGGCCACATTGTTTGATGCTGAGAAATGAATCTGCAACACATATCGCAACTGATCTTGCTTCGGTGATGTGAGTACACCCCAGCACCTAATCCGATTTTGGTTTTGGAGCCATCAAAGTGCAACTTCCAGTAATTGTAATCCGGCTTGGGTGGCTCATACTGCATCTCGGCCCAGTCACAAAGGAAATCCGGTAAAGCCTGAGACTTGATAGCATCCCTTCTCTCATAATGCGGGGTGTAAGGAGATACTTCTATTGCCCATTTGGCAACCGGCCAGTCGCATCTTTGCACCCAATGATCTCCGCGATTGGAGCTTCACATACCACGGTAATCGGGTGTTCTTGGAAATAATGTTTCAACTTTTGGCCGCCAGGTATACACCGTATGTCATCTTCTGGTAGTGAGGATAATTTTGCTTTGAGGTTGAGATCACCTCACTTAAATAGTACACCGGTCTCTGCACGGATTTACCCTCCTCTTCTCGCTCTACCACTATGACCACACTTACGACCCGGTTAGTGGCCGCAATGTAAAGTAGCATTGGCTCATTCGGCAAAGGTGACGCCAGAATTGGTGCAGTGGACAACATCTTTTTTAATTCATTGAAAGCCGAATCTGCCTGCGGGGTCCACGTGAACCCGGTGCTCTTTTTCATCAACTGATACAAGGGCAAGGCTTTTTCTCCTAGCCGACTCACAAACCGACTCAACGAGGCTAAACACCCGGTGAATTTTTGTACATCTTTTAGACATTTAGGCAATTTCATTCTTTCTATGGCTCGGATCTTAGCCGGATTCACCTCAATACCTCGGCTCGATACAAGGAAACCGAGCAACTTTCCAGCCGGGACACCAAAGGTGCATTTATCCGGATTCAATTTCAACCGATATTTTCTCAAGTTCACAAATGTTTCCTCGAGATCCTCGAGGAGAGTGTGTTTTTCTTTAGTTTTGATGACGATATCATCGACATACACCTGCACATTTTGCCCATTTGGGAGTGTAAGCATTTCTGCATACATCTCTGATAAGTTGCACCGGCATTTCTCAAACCGAAACACATGACACGATAGCAATACGCCCCGTACGGGGTAATAAAAGCAGTCTTTATTTGATCTTTAGGGTTCTGGTGAAAACCAGAGTACGCATCAATAAAAGACAACAACTCACACCCAGCAGTAGAATCGATCACTTGATCAATCCGAGGTAAAGGAAATGGATCCTTCGGGCACGCCTTGTTTAGGTTGGTGAAATCGATGCACATGCGCCACACCTTGACCACCGCTGGTTCGTCCTTCTTCTTCTCTACCAGAACCGGATTGGATATCCAGTCTGGATGCAACACCTCCATAATGAATCCGGCTGCAAGCAACTTAGCCAGCTCATCAGCACCACTTTTCTTCGATCATCTGAGAGACGCCGAGTCGGTTGCCTCACCGGTTTTACATCCGGCCTGACAAATAAAGAGTGCTCTGCCAACTCCCTCGGAACACCAGGCAGGTCCTTAGCCGACCATGCAAAGATATCCCGATTCTCACGGAGGAAGTGACAGAGCGCGCTTTCCTATTTCTCATCCACCCGGCACCAATGATGGCCATGCGCTCCGGGTTCTCCGGGTCAATGGGGATCTTCTTTGTCTCCTTGGGCATCTCAAATGTTGCACCTCCATCCGGATTGGTCATAGCCAGCACACCGAGCTGAGCTGACTTCGCCATTGCCACCACCTCATGCATCTTGCTCTTCTCAGCTTGGATCACCAATGATTCGGCTAAGGTGGAACCGATCGTGGCACACTGTATGGCCTTTTGTAATCTCCCGCAACAGTGATAATACCATTCGGGCCAGGCATCTTTATCTTGAGGTAGGCCACATGAGTGGATATCATGAACTTGGCTAACGCAGGCCGGCCAAGCAGAGCATGGTATGGGCTCTCCAAATCTACCACCTCGAATCGAGACTCTCAAGCCGGTGATTGTCCTTGGTACCAAACAGCACATCTACCCAGATCTTACCCATTGGGGAACAAGACACCCCGGGTACTATACCATGGAAGGTACAACTGCTCTGCTGCAACTGATTCGGCGAAATACCCAACTTGACCATTGTGTCCCGATACATGATGTTTATGGCACTGCCATTGTCAATCAAGACTCGGCTAAACCTCACGTTAAGCTTGGGTCCAACCAAAGTCGGATCCACCACCAGTGCATAGTTTCCTGGACTTGGCATAATTCTGGGGTTATCAGCCCTGCTCCAAGTGATCTCCTGCTCGGACCAATTCAGGTATTTTGGGACTGCTGGCATGACTGCATTCACCTCCTTCGCCCTTCGCAGCTGACTTTTCTTGTCAGTTGGCTCGGTCACAAAAACCACATAACTTTGATGAGCCTCCTTGTACTCATTACCGGGGTATCCACCTTGCCGACTCGGACCAGCACCATTGTCGTTGCCTCCCATGTTTACCAGGTTAACCGGCTTTGTGGCTGCCGGTCTTGGAGCTCCTGCGTTCACCGGGTTGATTGGCTCCGGTTAAAGGCATATTCGGCCTGAAATTCGGTCTAGGAGCACCTCTCTGAGGTGGTCCTCTCTGACCCTCCGCCTGAATGCGATGATGCCAGCTACAATTCCGAGTTGAATGATTGGCCGGCTTGCGTGGGTCTGTTGTGTGATAACAGCAAGGCCCGTCTAATCTTGACTCAAAAGTTAGAGGAGGACTCGATCCATCCCACACTTTCTTTGGCCAGCACCTTGATTCGGCCTCCAAGCTGGACCCTCATTTTTGTCTCTGACCATCTCCTGCTCCAGGATGGTCCATATTCACTGCAGCAACCTGATCTGAACCGTATCTATAATCCGGATCTCTTCTTTTGTAACCGAATTCATGTCGGTCATTGGGCCTCAATGGTCCTACTCGGTTGTTAACCGGTTGCCTCCTGCTTGTTCCCACTGCATCCAATGCGGCTGTGTCGGATCACCAAGAGCATACGTATCTGCTATCCGGATCGTTTCCGCCAGTGTCTTGGGCATATCCCTCTGGAGCTTCTGCCAGAGCGGGGTGCCATGTCGGCAACCCTGCGCAAACCAAGAAATTGCCTGCTCCTCCACGACACCTTCGCAAGAGTTGCGAATGTTGCTCCACCGAGTAAGAATTCTCGGTCTGTTTCCCGTTCTTCCTGCTTGCACGCAGCCAGGAGCTGAGGTCGGTTAGGCCTCTTGTAGGTGCTGGAGAAATTACTGTAAAATGCCTCCTCCAAGTCCATCCAAGAGTTGATACTACCCGGCGGTAAGTTATTCAGCCAAATCCGGGCTGGCCCTTCCAACATGTGCGGGAGATACCGGACCGCCCATCGGCGATTGCCCCCCGCAATGTGCACTGATGATACATAGTCTATCAGCCAATCCTGTGGCTTTGTGCTGCCATTATACGGCTTTGTGCTTCGGCCAAGCTGAAACAACGGCACGCTCGGCTCGTTCATGATCCGAGGCCCAAAACATGGAGGACCGGTGGGCCTTGCTCTTCTACTTCTCGGACTGGTAAATTCTATCCAACTTGAGACGCTGATCATCCGGATCCAATGCCCGAGGTCCCAGTCTTGATGCAAGTGCATTATCATACGTCTGGTATCCGGCTCGCGCCATAGCCGAATTTCCGTCATCATAGCGGTAGCCCGCCTGGCCACCACCTTGCTGTTGCGCTGCACATCACTTGCTGCCAGGAGGACGAGGTGGTTGACCTCGGCCAGCCGAATTGCCCCTTCCAGCTCCCGGTAGCCTGACCACCATTGTTTCTGCTTGGCCACCTCTTCCTTGAGCTGCTAGCTGCTTGCCGGCATACTCAGCATCATAGGTCTGCAGCTGCTTGCTCTTACCCGAGTTCACGCTCTGGGCCGGTCAACTCCGACGTGCGGGGATGACGCCTGCCCTTGGATCTCTGGCTAACAGCCTTAACCGACACTACTACCGAGAAACACCTGCATCCGGATTAGCTTTCCGGTAAGCCTCATTCTGCCGGTTACACACATCTACTAATCATTGACTCTCTCTGCCTGCCTTCGCCAAGCATCCCCGGTTAGTGTCAACTCGGCTCGTGCTGCTGCTGCAGCCCTAAGATTCTTAGCCGGGGAGCTATACACCGGCTTGCCTGTGCCGGATCTATGACTAGTAGCCTTACTTGAGCTCGATCCTGCAGCTCTAGCTAACTCGTCATTGAGGTCCTTACCCCGGTTACGCAACTCGGCTTTCTTGCGTGAGCGATGCACTACAGGAGTAAAGCCATCAGTGATACCATTGGCAGCATTGTACTCTCTCATATCTCTATCAAAGGCTTGCCTAGACTCACCACTAACCGGGCTCTTTTTGCAATCTCAGGCGCTCTGCCTCTAGCTGAGCTACAGTGAGCTCTACATTTGCCCAGGTGCCACTGGCCGAGACAACTTTCCAGGACATCCTCTAAGGGAGCCTCCCTACTTGACATGCCAAGCGGGCCAACCGGATCTGGTTTCTCCTTTGGGAACTTCGTCCGAGCGGCTTGTCGGCCAGATCGATGGCGTGGCCAGCTCCTCGGGCATGCTCTTGCTGGCATCTCCTTTGCCAGCGCAGCACTTGTCCGGCCACCATCACCTCCACGCTACTCCCGGGGCGAGCGCTACGCCGTCCGAGAGCTGCGCGGAAAAGGGAGGATCCTCAGCCACGAGCACCTGCGCCGGGTACTCGCGGACAGGCTCGGTGGCGACGTAGGTGACGAAGCTGCCGAGCGTCATGAGGAAGCCGTCAGCGGGGAAGGGCTTGTTGGCGAAGCACCCCGCGTTGTCGCTGATGAAGTTGAACTTGCCGAGCTTGCAAACGAGCCAGAGAGGACCCGCTCGCCGGAGCCAGTGACGGAGCCCGTCCGGAAGGAAACCCCAGCCAACGCCACTGCTTGCCCCACGGTGGGCGCCAACTGTCGTGGTGGTGTCACGGCAGATGCCATAGGATGGCTTAAGTTGTGGGCTCGCTAGGACGTTGGGGGTTCCGGGGAGGGCATGCGCACTCAAGAAGCGCGCATGAAGAACAACGAAGAATACGCAAGAACAAGCAAAACCAAGAACAAGGAAAGCACACCGCGATATACCCTGCTTCGGGGCCCTTCGTGTGAAGGTAACACCCCTACTGCAGCACTATCCTACTCTCTTTATATCTCAAGTGGTTACAAGTACAGAGTGCTCCTTGAGCTGTATGAAGAACAATGGTGAGAGCTCTAGGAAGAAGATGGAGCTTGGGGGGAAATGATGCTCGTCGTCGTCGATCCCTCTCACTGGAGAAGGTGGTAGCTCATTTATACACTAACCGAATTACCATCTTGCCCCTGGCTGCAGGTGATAATGGCATGGACAAGAGGAACAAGACAAACACTGGCCACTGTCACTCAGTCCAGCCCATCGTCAGCCTATCCTTTCCTCTTTGAGCTCAAAGCAGAGTAGTCCACAGGAGCCTAGCCACTGCCCCTTTCCCGAATTGGCCGAGTCAGCGCTAGGGCCTTGCGATCCGGAAAACCCGTGGCTCGACCTTGCTGTCCTCTGAGTCCGGTCAGTGGAAACTGCAGGACCCGTGACCTTACTGACATTACTTGGCCGTTGTGCAATATCCGGATTACTCTAATCCGGGTCATTCCTGACCAACCCGGCTAACTTAGCCGGTACTCCTTCCTCTGACCCGGTTTGGCCTCTTCACGTACTCTGGCACGATCAAGAGCTAACCGACTCTGGCATGACCGGCTGGATATCGATCCGGTCCAAGTGACCCGGCTAGAATAAGATCCGGCCAGCCCTTCACACTTGTTAACACCGCATCTTTGCCCTACCCGGGGGCAGCCCCCTGACACCTTGACCTGGGGCGCGACCACCAGAGCGAATTTGCCCGGGTAATCGACGCGGGGTGGGTGGTCATGACGGCTCCATGTGATCGACTGCTCGGACCAATCGAGCCACTGGGGCACGTCTGGCAGAGTCGCGTGGATGGCGCGCCGAATGACCTTCTCCTCCCTCCTAGAATCGAGGCCGACGAAGGTGTGGCCCATGAAGCCGGCAGTGGGAGGCATGCCCTGCTGCTGCTCACCATCGTCGTCTCAGTCGGGTGCCCGCTTCTTGGCACCAGTCTTGGCTTTGACGATTTCTGCAGTCCAGCTGCACTCGTCAGTCGTGTGGCCGGCTGGCTTGCCCGGTAGGCTGTGATACCTGCACGGCATGGCCAGGATCTCCGTGGCGGTGAGCTTCTTTCGCGGGAAATTGCCGCGTTGGCTTTTGAAGCCGCGGCCCCCCGCAGCCGTGGCGGCTACGAGCTCGGAGCCGCCGTCACCCTTGCGCTTATGAGCGTCGGAGTGCTTGGCCTTGCCCTTGTTTTTGCCGCCTTTCTTCTCGTCGTCGTCCTCATCGGAGTCGTCCTTGGTGATGTCGGACTCGGCGTACTTGTGAACGATGGCGAGTAGCTGGCCCATCGTCATGTCGTCCTTGTGCGAGCGCCTCAGCTTCTGCTTGAGCGACTCGAACGTGGTGTTGTCCTCGAGGTGAGAGTGCACCGTGTCGACGCTGAGGTGTTCTACCGAGTTGATGAGGTCGGCGACTCGGCGATACCACTTCCTAGTGGACTCGCCCTCCTTCTGGACGCAGCGCTTGAGGTCCTCGACCGTGGCCGGGCGCTTGCAGGTTCCTTCGAAGTTGGTGATGAAGAGTCTCTTCAACTCACCCCAGGAGTTGACGCTGTTCCTGGGGAGGTTGTTGAGCCAAGTGCGAGCCGTTCCCTCAAGCATGAGAGGAAAGTAGCGTGCACAACAGAGGGAAGGTGCGTTCTGGATACTCATGGCGGCCAAGTAGTGCTGGACCCAAGTTTCCGGGTTCATGGCAGCGTTGTACTTGGGCGCCTCCCTCGGCCCCTTGAAGCTGCTAGGGAAACGCTCGCCTCTAATGGCGGGTCCAAAGCATCTAGGGCCGATGTCGTCGTCATCATTGTTGTTGCGCGTCGCCTCGGCGCGCTTGTCGTTGAGGTGGTGGCGCAGATCCGGAGCGGAGTGATTGGAGCGCGCCTGCGCCTGGTTGTTGTTGATGGTGTGCCGGGCGTCATTGCGGGCGAGCCGAGGCGGGTTGCCTCCAGCCCTCGCGTTGCTCGACACTGCCGGCTCCTCGTGCCGACTGCGTGGCAGCTGTGGGGCTGCGTCACGCTTGGGGGAACCCTTGTTTCCCTGGCTCCGGTGTGGTGCCGAAGCCGTTTTCTCGCTGGGTGGCGATCTGGAGTAGAGCTTGCCGTCGGACTGCGACATGTTCTCCTGCAGCTCCAGCACCTTCACCAGCTTGCACCCCTTGCTCCAGTAGGGGTTGTCCTTGACCTAGATCCTCTTGAAGAGAGAGGCGGCGGCAGTCATGCAATCGACCAGGGTGCCGAAGACCGCAAGGTCAGCGTCGTCGTCGCTCCGCGGCTGGTGTTGAGGACGAGCCGGGTTCGGTGGAGGCCGCGACGCCGGAGGCGGCATCGCCGGGCGAGGTTGGGGCGGAGCTTGATTCGAGCCGCCGGGCTGGGCCCTGCGACACTCGTCACGCTGCCTCTCCAGTTCAGTCTCGCGCGCAAAGGCGTTGTCGAGCGCGCGAGTGGGCGCGCCAGGGTTAAGCCGTGATTTGCGGTTTTTGTGGTGCCGCGTGACCGCGGAGAGAGCGGTCGACTGAGCATCGACCTCCAGCTCCTTCTGGCGGATCTCCTCCTGTGGTGAGCCATCTTCCGGCGCAGCTGCTCGAGCTGCGTTGCCTGGTCGACGATGTTCGCCGGCGTGATCGGGGCGCTGAGCGGGTCAGCCACCCGACCTGCTTGTCCTCGCAGGGCGGCGAGAGATTCGTCGCGCTGCTGCTTTTTGCGAGCCTCCTGCTCGCGGCGTGCCTGGTCGCGCTTCTGCGCGTTGGCCTCCGTTGCGGCGGCATTTGCTGCCGCGGGTTTTGCGGCAGTAGAGCTTGTCGCCTCGCCCGTCATGTAGATGAGGGCGGGTGTCGCCGTGCCGTCCGAGGCCAGATCGGTCGAGCCCTCTGACTCGTAGTCGAGAACGGGCAAGATCGATCCGGTGTCGTCGTCGTTCAAGATCTGGACGGTCTCGGCAGATGGGGCGGGTGCGAAGTGGTTCGCAACCGCGGTGTCGACGGCGGCTTCGCTAAGCGAGTTGACGGGGGAGGAAGCACCGTCGTCGTTGTTGGCGACGCTTTCCTCGTCCGAGCCGCAGAAGCCGACGTAGGCGGTGACGGCGGTCCCGAATGGGATGGCCATCGCACTAGTGATCGGGGAGTAGTTGGGCGTGCCCCAAGTGTGTGGATCGGCGACGTAGCCGATCCCTCCGTGCTCGAAGTAGCTGCTGGTGACGATGTCACCGCGACCCGAGATGGCTTGGGGGCTGAAGTAGACGCCAGTGCCGGGTTCAGGACTCTCCATGAAGTAAATTCCAGCGATCGCTGGCCCCACGGTGGGCGCCAACTGTCGTGGGGTAATCACGGCAGATGCCATACGGGGTGGCTTAACTCGGGTGTAAGCCAGGCGACGTAGGATTCATAGAGAGGTAGCACACGCAGAGTTTACCCAGGTTCGGCCCCTCTGTATGAGGTAAACACCTACTCCTGCTTGTATGTATTTGGATCTGAATGGGGTGTACAATGGTGTGAGCACCAGAGCTTGCGGGTGCTCGGAGGCTACGGAATGAGATGAGTCTGCCTCTAGGGTTGCTCCTTGCCGGCTTTATATAGGGAGCCGGCTAGGGTTTACAGGGAATGACGGGTTCCGCTGGCGGCGCTAGCTATCCTGCCTACAAGTGCAGCTTCATGGAGCGCACTCTTCGGGATACACAATCGCAGACTGATTCGAAGATATCTGCTGCCGTCTCCTCGAGCCGTCATACCGGGATCCTCAGGGACCCGGTATCCTGGAAGATGTACATCGGGTGGGCTTTGGGCCACCCGGCCTTGAAGGCCGACTCGGGGTCCTGGGCCTACCCGGTTGGGCATCCCCCATCAGCGGTTGAGTTTTGACCTTCGTGGTAGCTCACACCTCTCCAACGAGACGTACTCCCCTAAAAAGGAGGAACTCGAGATTACATCCATGTCTCCGCGTGCTTTCACTTCGGTTACTTCTATCCTTGTTTATCATCTTTACTTAGTGTACCTTGCTTAGTTGCTAGCTTGTCATATAGGTAAATTCACCATAGTTGCATATCTAGAGAATTTACCTTTTGTGTCAAGCCTAATTTAAAAAGTACTAAAATTGAAGTAGCACCTATTCACCCCCCCTCTAGGTGTCATACGATCCTTTCAATTGGTATCAGAGCCTCGGCTCTCTTGTTGGGCTTAACCGCCTAAGAGAAGTATGACACGAAGTGGGTGATCCCGTGGATGACCAAGCCACTACGGCATCCATGGCCGATCTCAAATTGATGGAGACATCTTTGATATCGTCCATGGATACCAAATTTGCCGAGATGCGTGAGTTGATCACACAACTCGCAAGTGGCAAGGTTCCTAAGGAGACCACCCCACTAGAGGACTCCGCTACTCCATGACGGTGAAACCGAGGAGGAAAAGAAAAAGAAAGGGGATGAAGAAACCAAAATAAGATCTCCATCCACATCTACCACCATCCCGAAGGTGGGAAGCCGGAGTACCATGGGTTCCCTTTGTGTACTCTCCCGACCCACCTATCCATCATACTCGCATAAACCCTTTGGGTCCACCTCCTAAACTTAATGCATTGGCTTTTGCTACTTGGCAACACTTAATGAAATCTCATATCAACAGTTCCTCTATCGAGCTTTGGAGGATCATTCAAGAGGGATACAAGGCCGTGAATCCTAACAACTTGACAAGAAGAGAGGTGGCCGAGAAACAACTCAATGCTTCCGCTCTCCACATGATTGAACTTGCCGTTGGAGAAAGTGGTCTTCATCACATTCAAAATGTCTCCACCGCCAAAGAAGCTTGGAAGTGCCTTGAGGTGGCATTTCTTGGAAATGAAAGCATGAAGAGGAATAGATATGATGCTTGAGCAATGAGGCCGAAGGTTTCTACATGCTTGATAATGAAACTCATGAGGAGATGTATGGAAGACTCAACATTCTTGCCAAAGCCTTTCATAATGTTGGGGCAACCTATGTGGATGATGCTTGGATCAAGAGGAAGTATGTGAATGCTCTCATGCCCTTCGAGCCCGTTGACTTGAAGGCCATCAAGGAAAATTCAACTACCTTGAGATGACATCCAATGAAGTTATGCAAGAGATGCAAGCCTCCAAGGTTGCCACCAAGAATGCTCTAGACAACCGTGCTAGGGCCATGGGAATGAAGCAAGGTCCCTCTCTTGCTTTGAAGGCCAAGGTTGTGTGCCTTGATGAACATGATGAAGTTGAAGCATGCCCGAACAACCTTCCTCCCGATGAACTTGAACACCCTCCATGGTCACATAGCTCTTGCAACAAGGACATTTTGGAATGACCCGGCCAAGGCAAAGGCTCAACTTGATCGAACAAACAATCCAAGTGGGAAGAAGGAGTTTGCTAATAGGATAAAGACTTGCTACAATTGTCATAACAAGCATCACTTCATCAAAGATTGTCCATATGAGAATAGAGAGCAAAACGGTGGAAGGCTTGTCCTCAAGGGCAATCAAACATGATACAAAAGAAGCCTTTTGTCAAGAGGAAGCCATTCTTCAAGAAAGCACCAAGAATTGTGTTGATGACTCAAGAAGAGTATCCTTCCGAGGATTCCGAAGAAGAAGAAGAACCCACTCGTGAGGTGGCCGCTTTGGCCATTGTATCAACTCCACCTCCTTCTCTCTTCGAATCCCCCAATGAGAACCTCTCCATCAACACCGCTCGTTGCCTCATGGCTCACGTCACCGAGGTATCATCTTCTACTCCCAAGACTATGCATGAAATAGATGATAAAACTAGTCTTGTGATTAAGAAAGAACTTGTTGCTTCCGATACTATTGTGGCTAACTTGCAAGGTGAAACTAAGGCATATGTTGAGTCTCTCTTGAGACAACTTGATGCGGCCGAAGAAATCCTTGATGACAAGGGAAAAATTGAGAGAGAGGATTCTCTCACCATTGCATCCTTGAATGCTCTCTTTCAAGAAGAGAGTGAATATAGAACTTCTTGAGGAAAGAATTGAGTCTCTTGATGATAAAAATGATGAAATAATTGCTAAAATCATTAAGGATAGAGACCATGTCTTTGCTAAATATAAAGTGATTAAAAAGGAGAAAGCCGAGTTTGTGGTTGCTAATGCTAGACTCCTTGAGGATGTGGAGAAACTTAACAAGGCTCACAAGGCCTTGGAAAGTACCCACTCTCTTCTAGTCAAGTCTCATGAGCAACTTCAAACTCAACTTTCTAAATCTAACTCACCTAGCACCTCTACTCCCTCTTGTGATCATGCAAATGTTATTGAGGAAAATGCTAGGTTGAAGGTTGAGCTTGCCAAGGCCACTAGTGCCAAGACCTCTATTCCTAAAGGTAAAGAAAAGGTTGTTGCTCAAATTTTTGAGCAAAAGCCACACAAAGGGAAGGAGGGCCTTGGTTATGTGGCCAAGGCAAAGAAGAAGAAGAGCAACACCAATGCCAAGCCCGCACAAGCCAAGACTCCATTGCGGGTGGTAATGCCACTAGGGGCAAGACCACTCGTAGTGACTTTGCGGGGCATAACAATCCCAACTACATTCTTTATGTTGATTATTATGGGATGTTTATGCAAAATATGTTGGTCCTTATGATGGTTACATTGCTTATTCTATTTGGGTTCCTAAGACCCTTGTTGCTAACAAAAGAGGACCCATTGAGAAATGGGTACCTAAAACCAAGCAATGATTTCTTGTAGGACTATGCTTCCGGTGGGTCTAAATGGGTGGTTGATAGTGGATGCACTAGTCATATGACCGGAAGCAAGGAGATCATGACGGAGTTGGGACCAAATATAAATCAAGCATCCGTCTCCTATGGTGATAAATCAAAAGCGGAGGTAACGGGTCTCGGCAAGGTGGTAGTTGCAAAGGATATCACCCTTGTAAATGTCATGCTTGTCGAGTCCCTCGGTTACAATCTTATGTCCGTTCGTGCACTTAATAAGATGAATTTTGATGTCCATTTTACTATTGATATGGTGGTACTCTTGAGGAGCAAGACTCTAAAGGTCATGTTCGTTGGGTATGTTGAAAATGAGTTGTTCGTGGTGGACTTTTCGGGGTCTACCAACACTCAAGCAATATGCCTATTCGGAAAGGCCGACGTGGGATGGTTGTGGCATCGCCGCTTGTCCCATGTCAACATGAGAACTTTGCAAAGTCTTCACAAGGGTGGCCACATTCTTGGACTAAAAGACAATGTTTCTTTTTCTAGAGATCGTCTTTGTAGGGCTTGTGTTGAAGGAAAGATGCATGATTCTCCCCATCCAAGCAAGACCATCATTTCATCAAAGAGGATATTGGAACTTCTTCATGTTGATCTCTTTGGTGCCGTGCCTCAACCTAGTCTTGGTGGGAAGAAATATTGTTTGGTGATTGTTGATGACTATTCAAGATTTACTTGGGTTTATTTCTTCAAGACGAAGGATGAGACCCAACAAGCCGTCATCGACTTTTCCAATGAAGTTCAACGCCAACACAATGTCCCTATATTGGTCATTAGGAGTGATAATGGCTCCGAGTTCAAGAACTACACCTTAAATGAGTTTCTTAGTGAAGAGGGGATTCGTCATCAATATTCCGCTGCATATACCCCTCAACAAAATGGTGTAGCCGAAAGGAAGAACCGGACTCTCATGGATATGGCAAGGTCTATGTTGGCGGAGTTTAAGTCTCCACTCTTCTTATGGGCCGAGGCTATCTCCACGGCGTGTCATTCATCAACCGGCTATTCTTTCGGTTGGCAAGAAGTTTACATCTTATGAGATGCTCACCGGCAACAAGCCCAATGTCTCCTACTACCGAGTATTTGGTTGTAAGTGTTTCTATAAGAACAAAAGTGTTCGTTTGTCTAAATTTGAATCTAAAGCTTTAGAGGGTGTTTTTGTTGGGTACGGTGCCGAATCTCACACCTATAGAGTCTATGACAAAACCGTTGGGAAAGTCATAGAATCTTGTGATGTGAGGTTCGATGAGAATGACGGCTCCCAAGTGGCGCAATTTCATGTTTGTGATGTAGATAATGAAGAGCCTCAAGATGCTATAAGAAGAATGGGCATTGGTTTCCATCGTCCCGTTGAGATTCATTACGAGTCTCCTCAAGCAAGTCCAAGCTCCATTCAAGTGGAGGCCTCTTCATCACAAGTTGAAACGGCGCCTATCATGGAAGCAAATGATGCACCACCCAAGAACAAGTTCAAGACCCTCCTCATGTTGACCAAGTTGCTATGCAAGAACCAAGTTCTCCTATTGTTGATGCTAGCCAAGGTCATGACCAAGATCAACCCTCTCCTTCATTGTTGAAGATGTGCTTCAAGATGATCAAGGTCAACATTCCGGTCAAGACGGGGACTCAAATGATCAAGATGATCAAGAGATACCTCCAAGATGCAATAGAGATATCGAAGCCCGTCGTAAAGCAAGATTGAAAGAGACTTTGAATAAAGAGTCACCATCTAGAAACATCCTTGGTGACCACAAGAAGGGTGTTACCACAAGAAGGCAATTGGCAAACTTTAGTGAACATCAAGCTCATATTTCCATGGTGGAACCAAAGAAAGTGTTTGAAGCTCTTGAAGATCCGGATTGGTTAGAAGCTATGCATGATGAACTCAATAACTTCAAGCGCAACAAAGTGTGGAATCTAGTTGAGAAGCCAAAAGATTGCCGCAATGTTATAGGCACAAAGTGGATATTCAAGAACAAGCAAGATGAGTGGAATGGTTGTGAGGAACAAGGCAAGATTGGTTGCACAAGGGTACTCTCAAGTTGAAGGCATTGATTTTGGAGAGACTTATGCACCCGTGGCTCGCCTTGAGTCCATCCGTATCCTTCTTGCATATGCATCACATCATAACTTTAAATTGCAACAAATGGATGTGAAAAGTGCCTTTCTTAATGGTCCTTTAAAGGAGTTGGTATATGTTAAGCAACCACCGGGTTTCGAGGACCCTAAATTCCCTAACCATGTCTACAAGCTTGATAAGGCGCTCTATGGTCTCAAACAAGCACCTCGTGCTTGGTATGAGCACCTAAGAGAGCTATTGCTAGACCGTGGATTTGAATTGGGGCAAATCGATCCCACTCTTTTACCAAGAGGGTTAAAGGGGAGCTTTTCATATGCCAACTTTATGTTGATGATATTATATTTGGCTCATCTAACAAAGCTTTCAATGATGAATTTTCAAAGCTTATGACCGATAGGTTCGAGATGTCTATGATGGGCGAATTGAAGTTCTTTCTCGGTTTTGAGATCAAGCAATTGAATGAAGGGACTTTCATCTCTCAAACCAAATATACCCAAGACATGCTCAAGAGGTTCAATATGCACAATGCTAAGGGAAGCGGTTTCCCATGGACACCAAATGCCATCTTGAACTTAACCGACGGTATCGATGTTGATCAAAAACTTTATCGCTCTATGATTGGTTCTTTGCTTTATCTTTGTGCATCTAGACCCGATATTGTGTTGAGTGTAGGGGTGTGTGCAAGGTATCAAGCCGCTCCTAAAGAAAGCCACATGGTGGCGGTCAATAGAATCCTTCGATATTTGGTTGATACCCCAAGGTTTGGTTTGTGGTACCCAAAGGGCACTAATTTCTCTCTTGCCGGGTACACGGATTCGGATTGGGCCGGTTGCAAGGATGATAGGAAATCAACTTCCGGGGCATGCCAATTTCTTGGTAGGTCCTTGGTGAGTTGGTCTTCTAAGAAGCAAAATTGCATATCTCTATCCTCCGCCGAAGCCGAGTATGTGGCGGCCGCTAGTGCATGCACTCAATTGTTATGGATGAGGCAAACTTTAAAGGAATACGGTGTCAATTGTGACAAAGTGCCTCTTTTATGTGACAATGAAAGTGCTATCAAGATTGGCCACAATCCGGTGCAACACTCAAGAACGAAGCATATTGAGATTCGTCATCATTTTATTCGGGATCATATTGCTCGTGGTGATATTGAGCTTGGCTATATTCCAACCAAAGATCAACTTGCCGACATATTCACGAAGCCACTTGATGAAGCAAGATTCACCTTCTTGAGGCATGAGCTAAATATCGTGGATTCTAGGAGCTTGACTTGACCATCTTGCATACACACCTATTTCTTGACTATCTATTTGGTTTAGGTGTAGGCATGGACATAGGGGGAGTGCGGTCCTAATCCATTGGACTATCCCTCCCCCCATTATGCCGATAGTAAGAACTCATTTGCATCTCTATATTCGTTCTATGAATTGTGAGCTTAAATGACGAGTAGTGGCGGTGAACCCAAGATATATCTTCGCGGTGTCACACCACATACACTCATACATGGTGGCCTAGGCCACCGCCCTCTTCTTTTGAAGAGTTGAGTCTTGTTCGAGTGTTCATTGCATATTTGTTGTTTTTTTACATCTAATCACTTCCAATGTTGCTATTTGGGATTTTTGTTTTATCCATTGGAAGTGTGAAGATTTCATCATGTTTGCATCCCCCGTGTCACTCTACATTGCTCCATGGTTTCTTGAAGATGGTTATCCGAAACAGTCCAGCAGTCATCAGATTTGTGTTTGATTCAAAGGTTTTCAAGAGGAGAAGAGTTTCTTTGTTTGTGCCAAGGTTTTCATGAAGAAAGGAAGTGTTGAGGAGAAAATCTGCCTAGCCGGTTTTCTGGCCGGACCAACCGGCTGCTGTGCCGGGCGCCTCGGCTGCCTGCCCGGTTTCCAGGCCGGATCAACCGGCTCCCGTGCCGGGCGCCTCGGGCTGCAGCCCGGTTTCCTGGCCGGCTCAACCGGCCCCGAGCCGGGCAGTCAGGGTGTTTGGATCGATCAAAGGGAGGGGTCCCGAACAGTTTTCCACTTTCTTCCTCCTCCCTCAGCCCGTGCTCCCCCATGGCTGCCCCTCCCGTGCTCCACCACCGCCGCCCCCTGCATTAGAGCCACCCCCACACCCTCTCCTGCCTCAGATCTGAAAGATCCCCTCCAGATCTTCCTTCCCATCCACGAGTTTCATCCTTTGGTGAAGATTTGGGGGAGCTCTCCTCCATTGTTGGTGTGTTTGCGGATTTCTTGGTGAAGCTCAGATTTCTTGGCAATGGCTGATGATTCGACGTTTGATGACCTTGAGGATCTTGAGGAATCTTCCTCCCCCTCTCCAGGTTCCGGGGCAAGGCCAATCTTAGGGAGTCTGCTCTCAACACCAACTCCAAGAAGATCAAGAAAGCCGTCAAGAAAAAGGGGCCTCCCCCTCCAATCCGGCGGAACCGGTACGTTCATCTGGATCAAAGTGCCTAGTGATGAGTTTGAGCATGATCGGTTGGAGTTCAATCCCTATGCTTTTCCCCACCCCACTTGCACGGATGATAGCCGTTTCTATTGCAAGATGCATCAACAAGTGTTTGATCAAATCATTGAACCCATGAAGAACTCTCATGTCTCCACTTTTGCTTTAATGTGGATAGTGCAAGGGATATATGGCCGGAGGTGATGGAGGTTATGGATTTTCATGGCATTTCTAATCTCATGGCAGTGAATACACCTTATTCTCCTGATTTGCTTCAAGAATTCTTTGCCACAGTTTATTTCTCGAGGGAAGAACCAAGGACTATGACTTGGATGAGTGCCGGTGTCAAGTGTGAAGCTTCCCTTGCTGAATTTGGTGCTCTCTTTGGCATCGAGGAGCTACCTCATTGTCCCATGGCTTTGTTCGTATTCTCTCGCAAACCATCATGAAAGCCGATCCCGCGATCCATCATTGCTATCCCCCGGGTTGGGCACTGTTGGAAAGGTCCCCAAGAGCACTCATATGACTCTGTTTTGGCAAACCACTTATTTTATCCTCCGGAACACTATCGCTGTCAAGTTTGGGGAGAAGACTGAGGCTCGCGCATACATGATCAATCTCCTTCATCACATTATGCCCGCCTTTTGGAGGAAGAAGAAAATTGATGTTCTTGACTATATGTGGGAAGAGATGCACACCGTGGTACTTGAAAAAAGGGTTCCCCTCTATGGCCCCTATCTTCAGAAGCTCTTTGAGAGAAAGTTGGATCAAGTCGCACTCAATGCCTATGTCTCAACATTGTTCACACCTACTCTTCATTCTTTGCCAGCGCGTCCTCCGGATGCGGTCATTCCTTCTCAAGAGAAGCGTGCTAGAGCAGCAGCCCCTGAAGCTCATGTTGAGCCCCCCAAGAAGCACGACATATTAGATGCTTTCAAGAGGATGAATTGCTTCTTTGCGGATAAGCAAGTTAAGGATTTCAAGGCATATCGCAAGCAAAAGTCTTATAACCGCAATCAAAGAGAGATTATGAAGAAACTTGACTTCCCCGAGCCTTCTCACTCAACTTCAGCCGAGGTCTCGGAGAACACTTACATGTCCAAGCACACCTATTGGTTCGGTGATGATGCTTCCTCTCTTGCTCCCTATTGGCCGGGCTCCCAAGGTGAATCAAGCTCTGGTCAAGCTTTTGGTGGCGGAAATGAAACTGTTCATGATGGTGAGGAGTTTCCCGACGAGTGATACATGGGCTCTCATGTCTCTTTCTTCCTTTTTGGTGTCTTGATGCCAAAGGGGGACAGATATCCGGGGATTTGCATTCATGCATGGTATCCATTTGCATTTTCGTTGTCTTTCATCTCATGTGTTTTAGTTGAACTTTATGTGGTTTGTGCTCGTGGAACCTTTTTATGTTCATGGAACCTTATGTGGTTATGTTGTGGAACTTTGCGATCACTATTGTATGAGATGGATAAATTATTGTATGATTATGGATTTCGGTATTCGGATTTATCTATGGTTGAGACTTTAGGATATTGTGCATTGATATGAAACTATCTACATCTCTTGGTACAAGGTATGATCATCTCCAAATCTCAACTTAGTTGGATATGTCTATGAATGTGCGACTATGTTGTTTCTATATCTTGTTGATTATCTTGTTGGGAATGTTTCCCTCCTTATGTGTGCATTTGCATTCCAAGGCAAACAAACTATTTGCACACATGTAGGGGGAGCCATTTCTTTGTCTAAACATGATATAGTGTGGTCTCAATTGCAAATCCGTGTGTTGTCTCTAACACCAAAAAGGGGGAGATTGAAAGGACATTTATTATCCCCTCTATGTTTTGTGTGTTAGATAACAACACCGTGAAAGTTTAATATGTTGCTAAGTGATTTCAGAAATCGTCCGGTATCTCTCCACATACAAAAAGAAGAAAGAAAGTTCGGGAAATCGGATAGATGCGCGGTGCCCTGGGTGGCCGGTTCCCAGGCCGGCCAGACCGGGCTCCAGGCCGGCTGGCTCGACTGGGTAGCCGGTTCCCAGGCCGGTCAGTCCGGGCCCCAGGCTGGCTGGCTCGGTTGGCTGGCCGGTTTCCTGGCCGGTCAAACTGGTCCCCATGTCGGCTCCTCTGCAGGAAGGCCACAGCACGCCAGGCCGGCCCCCAGGCCGGCCAAACCGGCTCCCAGACCGGCCAGTCTGGTTTTTCAACGGCCACTTTTCTTGAGGAGCTTTAAATAGTCCTCCACCTTCCTTGAGACAAGTAGCTCGCCCAAAAAGAAGAACACCATTGTTGCAAGCTCAAGAATCACTAGATCTCCCAATCAATCCACCCAAACTCGTTGATCTTTGGAGGATTGAAGGAGAAGCCCCGGATCTACATCTTCACCAAGCCGTTCTTCATTTCCCCCTCATTCACTTGAGGGACCCTTTGCTAGGATTTCCTTTGGGAAAACCTAGCCTCCTATTGTACTCACTTGTTGTCTTTGTGACAGATTTGTAGCTGTTCGGGAGCCCCCAATCCTCTTGTGGGTTGTGCCCCGGATCGTTGTTGTAAGGGCTCCGGATTCCGCCTTGAAGGATTCCGATAGTGGAAGGTGAACCAAACCTTTGTGGTGCGGTTCATCGGAGAAGAAGGTGCGTCCGCCTTTGTGGCGGTTGAGTTTTGACCTTCGTGGTAGCTCACACCTCTCCAACGAGACGTACTCCCCTAAAAAGGAGGAACTCGGGATTACATCCGTGTCTCCACGTGCTTTCACTTCGGTTACTTCTATCCTTGTTTATCATCTTTACTTAGTGTACCTTACTTAGTTGCTAGCTTGTCATATAGGTAAATTCACCATAGTTGCATATCTAGAGAATTTACCTTTTGTGTCAAGCCTAAATTTAAAAAGTACTAAAATTGAAGTAGCACCTATTCACCCCCCGCCCCCCCTCTAGGTGTCATACGATCCTTTCACTTGGCACTTTATTCAAAATTCCAGAAACTAAACCAAAAACAAACTCTCTTGATACATCAAGCGGACACAAAGAAAGTCACACATAAAAATAACCGGGTTGCCTCCCGCAAAGCGCTTTCTTTATAGCCATATAGCTAGGCTTCTTACTTGTTGTTTATTGAAGATGAAGCTCATGAGGGAGCTTGAACTTTTATGTCCCTCTCTTTCTTGGGAAGTGTTCCATGCACTTCTTATGTGGAAACTGAAACTTCACGTTCCCCTCTTTTGAATCAATAATGGCACCTGTAGTACGAAGAAAAGGTCTTCCAAGAATAATAGGACTAGAGGTTTTATTCCCCATGTCCATGATTAGAAAATCCACAGGCACAAAAGTCATATGTAACTCTATCATGACATCACTTACTTTCCCTAAAGCATGTTTAATGGAATCATCAGCAAGTGCAAGTTCAATAGAGCATTTTCAAGATTTTTCAATTCAAGTACTTCATATAGTTCTTTAGACAAAACAGAGATACTAGATCCTAGATCAAGTATGGCATGGTGTGTCTCTTTACCAATAGTTACTAGTACCTTGGGAATCCATATATCCCCAATCTTAGGTGGTATCATGGCCTCTTGGTTGTACTGATACGTCCATTTTGCATCACTATTTTATATCATAATTTACTGTTATTCATTGATATATGTCATATTTAGAGATGATACTTATGTTATTTTACCTATTTTGCATGTTTGATGATTATTGGAGGATTAACCACCGGAGTCAGATTTCTGCTGGAAAAAGGACCGTCAAGACACCATATTTCTAAAGATCAATAATTCGTGGAAAACATATCCCGAAGTTCCTATTTTGTCAGATGATGGAGGTAGCCAAAAGGGGAAGCCAAGGTGGGCCACCATGGGCCCTCACCATGTGGTGGCGCGGCCCACCTTGCTGCCGCGCCGCCAGGTGGTGAGGAGGCCCTGGCCCACCTCTGCCAGTTCCCCTTCGCGTACATCATCCCCATTAAACCCTAAGCCTAGGGCGAGAGTCGAGGAAATATTCCGCCGCCTCCACGAGGCGGAAAACACCAGAGAGAGAAAAGCTCTCCGGCAGGGAGAAATCTGCCGGGGAAATTCCTTCCCGGAGGGGGGAAATCGTCGCCATCGTCACCGTCATCGAGCTGGACTTCATTGGGATCATCATCATCATTATCTCCACCACCAGCACCATCATCTCCGCCGCTCCACTCCGTTCCGCTGTAACATCTAGGGTTGAATCTTGTCTAATTCATAGGGGAAGCTTTCCCGGTGTTAATTACTCCTTGTGGTTGATGCTATTGAGTGAAACCGTTGAATTAAGGTTTATGTCCAGATTGTTATTCATCGTTATATCACCTCTGATCATGTTCCATATGATGTCTTGTGAGTAGTTCGTTTAGTTCTTGAGGACATGGGAGAAGTCTTGATGTTAGTAGTGAATTATGTTGAGTAATATTTAATGGTTTGATATTTAAGTTGTGGTGTTATTCTTCTAGTGGTGTCATGTGAACGTCGACTACATGACACTTCACCTTTATGGGCCTAGGAGAATGCATTGTGTATTTGGTTGCCAATTGTGGGGTTGCCGGAGTGACAGAAACCTAAACCCCCATTGGTATATCGATGCATGAGGGATAGCAGGATCTCAAAGTTTAAGGCTGTGGTTAGATTTATCTTAATTACTTTCTTGTATTTGCGGATGCTTGCAAGGGGTATAATCACAAGTATGTATTAGTCCTAGGAAGGGCGGTGCATTAGCATAGGTTCACCCACACAACACTTATCAAAACAATGAAGATTAATCAATTATATGAAGCGAAAGCACTTAACGAAATTCCCGTGTGTCCTCAAGAACGTTTGGCCATCATAAGTAAACCTACCAGCTTGTCCTTTGGTGTAGAAAGGATTGGGCCACTCACTGCAATTATTATTACTGCATTTTATTTACTTGTACTTTATTTATCTGCTATATCAAAAACCCCTAAAAACTTGTCTGCTAGTATTTACAGTGAATTCCATGTCAAAACTGCTTGTCAACACCTTCTGCTCCTCGTTGGGTTCGACACTCTTATTTATCGAAAGTACTACGATACACCCCCTATACTTGTGGGTCATCAAGACTATTTTCTGGCGCCGTTGCCGGGGAGTGAAGCGCTATTGGTAAGTGGAATTGGTAAGGAAAACTCTTACTGTACGTGCTGTTTTTATTTTTGCCTGCTGTTATATTTATTATGGAGAGATCTTCTCTTGAATTCATATTTGGGAAAACCACTACCACTTCTAAGGTAGTAGAGGAGGCGCCACCTGTGCAGGTAATCCCATTCAAAATACCTATGAAAATTGTTGAACGTGTTACGAATAATCGCTATGAAGGGGATGGAACTGTCCATCCTGGTGATCATTTGCTATTTTTACATGAATTATGCGAGTTATTCAAGTGTGCAGGTATTTCAATGGATGAAGTTAAGAAGAAACTATTCTCTATATCGCTATCTGGTAGAGCTGCACAATGGTATAAACTGCTGAAGAATGGGCGTTCTCTTGGTTGGGAGGAAATTGTACCTCTCTTTTATTCTAAATTCTATCCTCCAAGTGAGATTCACAAAGACCGGAACCTCATATATAATTTTTGGCCTCATGATGGAGAAAGTATTGCCCAAGCATGGGGGAGATTGAAGTCATTAATGCTCAAATTCCCCATTCATGAGCTTCCTGGTAATGTTGTTATTGATAACTTTTATGCAAGGCTTTCCTTTCAGGATAAAACTCTATTGGATACTGCTTGTTCTGGATCATTCACTCGGAATAAAGAAGAGTTTAAATGGGACCTTCTTGATCGGATTCAGGATAACACTGAAGGATGGGAGAACGACAAAGGTAGAGAGTCAGGTATAAAATATGATTTCGAATGCATTAAAACTTTCATGAATACTGGTGATTTTTGAAATGTTAGTACTGTTTATGGCCTTGACTCTCAAGTTGTTGCAAATTTCTATAAAGCTTTTGCCTCCTATTTCGGTATGCCTAAGGAGGGTTTTAAGAATTATCATGAACCTTATAAAGATAAAATTGTTTCTCCTGTGACTAGAACTATTGAACTTAACACCGTTGATCACATTATTCCTGAACCTTATATTGAAAAAGTTCCTTTTCCTGCTACAATAAAGGAACACTCTATTATAGCTAGTGTTGTTAACAAAATTACAAAGAAAGCTATAGAACCTGATGAACAAATAACTGTTGAACCTGCTGTAGCAATGGTTAAGGACCTTGTCACTGAAAATATAGAAGATGGACATATTATCTTTTGTGAAGATGCTTCTAATATTGTTTCACATCCTAAAAGCTCTAGGAAAACTAGTGTTCCCGTGCTTTCTGTTAGGATAGGTGATCATTGTTATTATGGTTTATGCGATATTGGTGCAAGTTCCAGTGCTATTCCTTATGAGCTTTACAGGGAAATCATGCATGAAATTGGTTCTTGTGAACTTGAGAAAATTGATGTGGTTATTCAGCTTGCTAATAGAGAAACTATCTCTCCAATTGGTATTGTTAGAGATGTGGAAGTTTTATGTGGTAAGACTAAATATCCTGCTGATTTTCTAGTACTTGGTTCAGCTGCTAGTAAAACTTGTCCTATCATTTTTGGTAGACCTTTTCTGAATACTTGTGGTGCTGTTATAGATTGTAAGAAAGAGAAAATCTTTACTAAATTTGCTGGTGAATCTTATGAGTTCAATTTCTCTAAATTTACTAAAGCTCCTTATGAAACCGAATTGCCTAATGAAGATTTTAAAGTTGCTCAGCTTGCCTCTATTGCTCTTGCTCCTAACAATGCTTTGCAGCAACATATGGAGGACCACGAAAGTGAGGTCTTTATGGAACAAAGGAATGAGCTTGACGAAATATTCCTTCGTTAACCTATACTTAAACATAACTTACCAGTGGAAGATTTGGGTACCATGCCACCCCCTAAGGAGGATCCTGTTTTCGATTAAAAACCTTTACCTGATAATCTTAAATATGCTTATATTGATGATAAGAAAACATATCCTGTTATTATTAGTTCTAAACTCTCAGGTAGAGAAGAAGAAAGATTATTGGAAGTGTTGAAGAAACATCGTGGAGCGATGGGCTATACTCTTGATGATTTGAAAGGGATTTCCCCTGCTATTTGTCAACATGCTATTAATATGGAACCTGATGCAAAGCCAGTTGTTGAACATCAACGTCGTTTAATACCCAAGATGAAGGAAGTGGTAAGAAATGAGGTATTGAAACTTCTTGAAGCTGGTATTATTTATCCTATTGCTGATAGTAGATAGGTAAGTCATGTGCATTGTGTTCCTAAGAAAGGAGGAATTACGGTTGTGCCTAATGAAAATGATGAACTTATTCCTCAAAGAGTAGTAGTTGGTTATAGAATGTGCATTGATTTTAGGAAGGTTAACAAAGTTACCAAGAAGGATCATTATCCTTTACCTTTTATTGATCAAATGTTAGAGAGGTTGTCTAAGAAGACTCATTTTTTCCTTGATGGGTATTCGGGTTTTCTCAAATTGCTGTGAGAAAGCAAGATCAAGAGAAAACCACTTTTACTTGTCTTTATGGAACTTATGCTTATAGACGTATGCCTTTTGGTTTGTGCAATGCTCCTGCTACTTTTCAAAGATGCATGTCTGCTATTTTTCATGGTTTTTGTGAGGAAATTGTGAAGTCTTCATGGACGATTTCTCCGTCTATGGAACTTCTTTTGATAATTGCTTGCACAATCTTGATAAAGTTTTGCAGAGATGTGAAGAAACTAATCTTGTTCTTAATTGGGAGAAATGCCACTTTATGGTCAATGAAGGAATTGTTCTAGGACATAAAATCTCTGAAAGAGGCATTGAAGTTGATCGAGCTAAAGTTGAGGCAATAGAGAAAATGCCTTGCCCCAAAGATGTCAAAGGTATTCGTAATATTCTTGGTCATGCTGGTTTCTATAGGAGGTTTATTTAAGATTTCTCTAAAATTTCAAAGCCTCTTACTAATCTTCTCCAAAAAGATGTACCTTTTGTTTTTGATGATGATTGTAAGGAAGCTTTTGAAACTCTGAATAAGGCTTTAATTACTGCTCCTATTGTTCAACCACCTGATTGGACGTTACCTTTTGAAATTATGTGTGATGCTAGTGATTTTGCTGTTGGTGCTGTTCTTGGACAGCGGATAGATAAGAAGTTGAATGTTATTCATTATGCTAGTAAGACTCTTGATTCTGCTCAAAAGAATTATGCAACTACTGAAAAAGAGTTCCTAGCTGTGGTATTTGCTTGTGACAAATTTAGACCTTATATTGTTGATTCAAAAGTCATTATTCATACTGATCATGCTGCTATTAGGTACCTTATGGAAAAGAAAGATGCTAAGCCTAGGCTTATTAGATGGGTGCTTCTTTTGCAAGAGTTTGATTTACATATTGTAGATAGGAAAGGTGCTGAAAATCCTGTTGCTGATTTTTGTATTTTCGGATTTAATAATGGCAGAAAATGGAAAAGTGGTAAAAGTTGTTGGAAAGGTGTTTCTTATGATTAAAAATGGACCGGGGTTCATGGTTTCACAAATGCACTCTCTCTTTAATAAAGTGGTAGACAATGGAACACATAGAGTTGACATATGGGATTGCAACACAAAGTTTGATAACAAGTTACTAATTATATGAGCATCACGTGCTAACATAGAGATCTTTTGGTATTAATCTCACTTATACTCCACCAAGATGCGAACTAAATCATAACACCTTAGTAATTCAGATAACTCAGAGTATAGCTTTAAGTATCATGACATGAAGTTAAAATAAGAACATGCTAGATCTAGTCACGGAGAAGTGGCAAGTCACCCACAACCCTTGTAGCATGGTATTTTTGTTTATCCCTAGTGAGGCAACAAATTAAGGTAAACACCCAAGTGGATCGCGATATTACAGTTGTCAACTTACCGAACTCACCACCCCCCGTTACTCCAACTAATGCACACATCACCCCACACATGCTCTCATAAACATGCTTGATCATAACAAGTGAATAAGAACGGGGTACATAATATGCATCTATATTCATAACTGAAACAAACATTGCAATCTCAAACATATATTAACTCATAAAAAGATCCACCACATAGGAATTACAACGATGACCGTAATCATGTTCAGCAGCTCATACGGTACTAATTAGTGAAGCTCAAAGAGAGGAGAGATACATAAGTTACTTCCACAAACCCATAGTCCAGAGGTGGACTACTCCCTCTTCATCATGGAGACGGTGGAGATGTCGATGGAGAAGATGGAGACCACACCGGCAGCGCCCCGTCGGAGTTTTCCCCCTCCAATCTGCAGCTCCAGATCTCTCTTTCGGTGTTTCTGTGTTTCGGCGGTGATACGTCCCCAACGTATCTATAATTTTTGATGTTCCATGCTTGTCTTATACCAATTGCTACATGTTTTGCATCTACTTTATGGCACTTTTATACATTTTTTGGGACTAACCTATTAACAAGATGCCGAAGTGCCAGTTCCTGTTTTCTGCTGTTTTTGTATTCCAGAAAAGCTAGTCTGGAAATATTCTCGGAATTGGACGAAACTTCACGGGCATCCCTATTTTTCCAGAAAACACCAGATGGAGCAAAGAAGCAACGGAGGAGATGCACCAGGGAGCCACACGCCACTAGGGCGTGGGTCCCCCTTGGCCGCGCCCTAGTGTGGTGTGGGCCCCTCGGGGCTCGCCAGCCGCCGCCCTTTCGCCTACTTATTCCCCCCGAGAAAATAACCCTAAGTGCCTGAGCCATTATCCACGAAAAGTTCCAGAGACGCCGCCGCCGTCAACCCTAGCTCGGGAGGGTCCAGAACCTCTTCCGGCACCCTGCCGGAGAGGGGGATCGTCACCGGAGGCATCTACATCGCCATGCCTGCCTTCGGAGTGATGCGTGAGTAGTTCATCCTTGGACTACGGGTCCATAGCAGTAGCTAGATGGTTGTCTCTCCTATTTGTGCCATCATGTTTAGATCTTGTGAGCTGCCCTACATGATCAAGATCAAATTATTGTAATGCTACATGTTGTGTTTGCTGGGATCCGATGAATATTGAATATTATGTCAAGTTGATTATCAATCTATGCCCTATGTTATTTATGATCTTGCATGCTCTCCGTTGCTAGTAGATGCTTTGGCCAAGTAGATGCTTGTGACTCCAAGAGGGAGTATTTATGCTAGATAGTGGGTTCATGCCTCCGTTGAATCTGGGACAGTGACAAAAGTTCTAAGGTAATGGATGTGTTGTTGCCACTAGGGATAACCCAACAATGCTATGTCCACGGGCATATGTGTTTGTTTACATTACGCGCTTTACTTAATGCGATTATCCGTTGCTTGCAACTTAATACCAACGGGGAACTCGGATGACAACCCGGCGGTGGATTATTAGTCATAGACGCTGTTGGATAACGGTCTATGTATCATGTCGTAATGCCCAATTAAATATCATAGTAATCATCATGCCATGTATTTGCATTGTCATGCGCTCACTATTTGTCAATTGCCCAGCTGCAATTTGTTTACCCAACATGTTAGTTATCTTTATGGAGAGACACCACTAGTGAACTGTGGACCCGGTCCATTCTTTTAAACTGATTAAACCACAAACTGCAAACTGTTCCTTTTTCATTCTCTGCATTTTAATACTCATTTTCTACACGAGACGTTTAATCCTTTGTTTTCAGCAAGCCGGTGAGATTGACAACCTCACTGTTTCGTTGGGGCAAAGTACTTTGATTGTGTTGTGTGCAAGTCCACGTCAGCGCCGGAATCCCTGGTGTTGCGCCGCATCATATTTCGCTGTTGACAACCTTCTGAAGAGTTGCTGCTCCTACTGGTTCGATAAACCTTGGTTTCATACTGAGGGAAAACTTGTTGCTGAACTGCATCATACCTTCCTCTTGGGGTCTCCCAACGAACGTGTGATTCACGTTATCAAGCACTTTTTCTGGCGCCGTTGCCGGGAGTCAGCAGTCTTCTGCAAGGGGAGTTTCACACTTCCAATCTCTTTACTTTGTTTTTGTCTTGCTTAGTTTATTTTATTTTATCTTGTTTGCTTTCAATTATCAAAAACACAAAAAAAATTAGTTACTTGCATTTAGTTTATTTTCAGTTTTGTTTCCTGTTAGTTATTATGTCTAGCTCTTTACTTGCTATCAATGGTTACTTTCCTTGAAACTAGTCCTATAGTTGAAAACAACATGAGAGAGCTTTATGAAATGTTATTAGCATAACAATCATGATGGTAGCAATGTTATTAGCATACATTCTTTGAACACCATTATTGCTAATGCCATGGAAAGTTCTAAGCTTGGGGAAGCTGGTTTTGATAAAAATGATATTTTTAGTTCCCCAAGCCTGGAGGAGGAAGAATGCTATACTTTTGAATGTCATGATTCTATTGAAATATCTCCTTTTGATAAATTTGAAGTAAACATCCTCCTTGACTCAGTAAAAGAGGAAATTGCAGAAAGGAAAAATGTGCTCCCTAATATTATATATGATAATGCTCTTGATGATGGTCCTATATTGCCTAATGATATTAATTATACTATTATTGTCAAAAGTGGGTTTGATAACCCCACTATTTCTGAGCTTAATAAAAATTATGTGTTTGTAGATCTTGAAAAGCATGCTTTATGTGATAATTATATTGTTGAGTTTGTTCATGATGCTACTGAAAATTATTTTGAGAGAGGAAAATATGGTTATAGAAATCTTCATGTTATTAAATTTCCTCTCTTTATGATGAAAGTTTTGAGCTTTCTCTTGTGTTGCTTCTATATGATTTTTGCTTTAAGACCTAATGGTCCGTTGAAAGTCTTGAAGTTGCACTTGTTTTGCCTTCCTATGCTAGTCACTTTGTGCTTAATGGACTTGTTTTCTTATAAGACTCCTATGCATAGGAAGAGTGTTAGATTTAAACATGTTTTATATATGCTCCTTGATGCTCCTTTTATGTTTCAACTCCATCTTTATGTGAGCATCATAAAAATCACTATGCCTAGCTAAAAGGCATTAAAGAAAGCGCTTTTGGGAGGCAACCCATTATCTTTTATTTTCAGTTTTATCAAGGAGTGTTTACTTCTGTAGCAACTCCTTTGTATCTTTATTTTCTCGCATTGTTGTGCCAAGAGTAGCCTCTAATGTTAAGGTTGCTTAATTTTGATTGCTGCGCAGAAACAGATTTTTGCTGTTCACTGTACGAAATTTAAAATCACCAGATTGTTAAAAAATCTGAAATTTTTGTGCGTAATCTTTATGAATGTCTGAATCTTTCATTAGTTCAAGTTTTTATCTGAGCGTCGTAAGTGCCTCGAAAAAATTCGTCTTTGCGGACTGTTCTGTTTTAGACAGATTATGCCTTTTTATTTTGCATTCTCTCTTTTACTAGTGTTGAGTGAAATTCTTTTTTGGGTGGAAGAGCTTCACATAACATCAGTGGCTGTAGCTAATGTTTAAAGTAACAAATCATATTGCGTCTTTACAGAACATGTGAATTTTTGATTATGCACTAACCCTCTAATGAGATCTACTTTGAGTTTGGTGTGACGGAAGTTTTCAAGGGTCAAGAGAGAAGGATGATATAGGATCAAGAAGAGTGAAGAGCTTAAGCTTGGGGAGGCTCCCATGGATCTCCCCAGCATATTTCAAGAAGACTCAAGCGTCTAAGCTTGGGGATGCCCAAGGCATCCCCTTCTTCATCGTCAAAATTATCAGGTCATCTCTAGTGAAACTATATTTTAATTCTTTCACATCATATGTGCTTTTCTTGGAGCGTCTGTGTGCTTTTATTTTCAGTATTGCTTTTATTTTCAATAAAGCTTGACTGGACCCTAGCATTCTTGATTGGGAGAGAGACACGCTCCGCTTTTTCATGAGAATACTCCTATTCTTCACTTATATTTGTTGAGTATTCATATCTAGCGCTGTTCAGCTTTTAGCTCTTGTTTTCATGTATCTCTTGTCAGAGCTATTAGCTTTCTTTTGTAGAAAGTACTCTCTTGCTTCACTTATATTTGTTTGGAGAGTTGATGAAATAAATTGATTGGTGTTTGGTTGGTTCAGAAAATGTTGCATGTGGTAATTGGTATAAGGAAAAACTTGCTTAATCTTGTAGATCACTAAAATGGATAACTTGATGCTTGTCAATTGTTTTGAGTTAACAAGTAGATCATGATTAAATTGTGCATCACATGAGTTAAGCCTATTAGTGAAGAACTACCGTAAAGCTTGTTGAAAATTTGGTTTGCATCGGTGGTATCTCTAAGGTCTAGATATTTTCTAATAACAGGGTTTGGTTAACAAGGAAGACGGTATGAAGTCTTATAACGTTTGCAATATGTTTGTCATATAAAACTTGGTGTACGGGTTGATATTCTTGTTTGCTTACATAACCTTGCTAGCCTAAACTCTGTACTGAGAGGGAATGCTTCTCGTGCATCCAAATCCTTGAGCCAAAATCCATGCCATTTGTGTCCACCATAACTACCTATATGTGGTATTTCCTTGCCACTCCAAGTAAATTTTTCATGTGCTACCTTTAAATTATTCAAAATGTTATTATTCCCTTTTTGTGTCAATGTTTACTAGCTCATGAGGAATTAGTGTGGTTATTCTTTATTCTATTTGTCAATGGACTTTTACACCTGGACTAGTGGCATATACATCCGCTTATCCAATAATTGCAAAAAGAGCTGGCAACGGGGTGCCCAGTCCCAATTAATTACAACTTTAACCAATTAATTCTCTTCACACTTTTGCCCTGATTCATCAGTAAGCAATGACAAACAGTGAAATACCTGAATGTGTGTAAACCAAAGAGAAAGAGGGATGATCTGCCTTGCTGGTAGAAATAACGTCCTTCATGGGAGCCGCTCTTAAAAGTCCGTTTGACAGGTAGAATACTGTTCTCACCCGCTACCATTCGTTGACAATTAACAAACACCTCTCAAAAATAGATACTCCTCCATGGTATGTGATTGATGGAAGGCACCCGAGGATTCGGTTAGCCATGGCTTGTGTTAGCAAGGTTGGGAGGAGTATCAAATATTTTATGCAATCTCTATATGCTTTCAAAAACCTAAAAGCTCTAGCACATGATTTAATCCCTGCTTCCCTCTGCGAAGGGCCTTTCTTTTACTTTTATGTTGAGTCAGTTTTCCTATTCTTTCTGTCTTCCACAAGCAAACACTAGTGTCAACTTTGTTACAACATGCGTTATATGCAACGTATTGGACTTGTTATACTACTTTGTGTTGACATATCCATGAGATAAATATGTTGAAAGTTGAAGCAAATGCTGAAACTAATTCTTCCTTTGTGTTGATTAAATACCTTTTATTAGAAACTATTGCTTTATGAGTTAACACTTATGCAAAACTGTTTGATGCTTGTCTCGAAAGTACTATTCATGAAAACGTTTAGCTTGTGTGATTCATTGTTTACTCATTATCTATTTGGTAGCAAATTATAGACCATTGACTTGGATCACTTCATTCATTTACATGTGCCTTGCAATATTATATGATCAAGATTATGATGTAGCATGTCACCTCAAAAATTATTTTGTTTTTATCGTTTACCTACTCGAGGACGAGTAGGAACTAAGCTTGGGGATGCTGATACGTCTCAAACGTATCTATAATTTTTGATGTTCCATGCTTGTTTTATACCAATTGCTACATGTTTTGCATCTACTTTATCACTTTTATACATTTTTTGGGACTAACCTATTAACAAGATGCCGAAGTGCCAGTTCCTGTTTTCTGCTGTTTTTGTATTCCAGAAAAGCTAGTCTGGAAATATTCTCGGAATTGGACGAAACTTCACGGGGTCCCTATTTTTCCAGAAGACACCAGATGGAGCAAAGAGCAAGGAGGAGCCACCAGGAGCCACACGCCACTAGGGCGCGGGCCCCCCTTGCCGCGCCCTAGGGTGGTGTGGGCCCCTCGGGGTCGCAGCCGCCGCCCTTTCGCCTACTTATTCCCCCCGACGAAAACCCTAAGTGCCTGAGCAAATATCCACGAAAAGTTCCAGAGACGCCGCCGCCGTCAACCCTAGCTCGGGAGGGTTCAGAACCTCTTCCCGGCACCCTGCCGGAGAGGGGAATCGTCACCGGAGGCTTCTACATCGCCATGCCTGCCTCCGGAGTGATGCGTGAGTAGTTCATCCTTGGACTACGGGTCCATAGCAGTAGCTAGATGGTTGTCTCTCCATTTGTGCCATCATGTTTAGATCTTGTGAGCTGCCCTACATGATCAAGATCATATTATTGTAATGCTACATGTTGTGTTTGCTGGGATCCGATGAATATTGAATATTATGTCAAGTTGATTATCAATCTATCTATGTTATTTAAGATCTTGCATGCTTTCCGTTACTCGTAGATGCTTTGGCCAAGTAGATGCTTGTAACTCCAAGAGAGTATTTATGCTAGATAGTGGGTTCATGCCTCCGTTTAATCTGGGACAGTGACAGAAAGTTCTAAGGTTGTGGATGTGCTGTTGCCACTAGGGATAACCTAACGATGCTATGTCCACGGGCATATGTGTTTGTTTACATTACGCACTTTACTTAATGCAATTATCCGTTGCTTGCAACTTAATACCAACGGGGACTCGGATGACAACCCGGCGGTGGATTATTAGTCATAGATGCTGTTGGATAACGGTCTATGTATTATGTCGTAATGCCCAATTAAATATCATAGTAATCATGTCATGTATATGCATTGTCATGCGCTCACTATTTGTCAATTGCCCAGCTGTAATTTGTTCACCCAACATGTTAGTTATCTTTTATGGAGAGACACCACTAGTGAACTGTGGACCCCGGTCCATTCTTTTACACTGATTAAACCACAAACTGCAAACTGTTCCTTTTTCATTCTCTGCAATTTAATACTCATTTTCCACACCAGACGTTTAATCCTTTGTTTTCAGCAAGCCGTGAGATTGACAACCTCACTGTTTCGTTGGGGCAAAGTACTTTGATTGTGTTGTGTGCAGGTCCACGTCAGTCCGAATCCCTGCGCCGCATCATATTTCGCTGTTGACAACCTTCTGAAGAGTTGCTGCTCCTACTGGTTCGATAAACCTTGGTTTCATACTGAGGGAAAACTTGCTGCTGAACTGCATCATACCTTCCTCTTGGGGTCTCCCAACGAACGTATGATTCACGTTATCAGGCGGCGCTCCTTCCAGAGAACGACGGGATGTTTTTTTATAGGCGTTTTTAGGTCAAGACGATGTCGGTGGAGAAAAGATCGACGGCAGCGGAGCCACGAGGGCCAAAAGAGTGGGCCCCACGCGGCCAGGTACAGACCTGGCCGCGTGGGCCACCCTCTTTTGGGCCTCCGGCCTCCGTTGGCTCGCTTCCTTCGCCCCCAAGTCTTATTCCTTCCAAAATATTGACGCTCGTAATTTTACAGGTCATTTGGACGTCGTTTGGGTTCATGAAACTTAAGAGGAAAAAATAGGGTTTTCTGCTTGCGCAGGGTTAATTCCATAAAAATAGGAAATAAATATAATATTCCCAAAAATCATTATATAACAGTGATATAACTCTTATATGATGCAAATATGATTGGAATATAAGTAATATAGTGCAAAGTTCATGTATGCATTTTACATGCATCAAGCGTCGCGCGCGTGCTAGCGTTTTCCTAGCGTGTTTGAGCCGGCGCATCAAATATGCCGCGCGCTGATTTTTTACCGGGTGCGCTATTATGCAGCGCATGCTGGAGCACCTATTTTGCGCGCGGCTGAGATTTAGTGCGCCTATTTGAGATGCTCGTACAGAACACGTAGTTTACATGCATTGTTGTAGTTGTTTTCTTTATAATATATAAAAGCTCAACAGCAAGGAATATATCAAAGAGTTTTCTTTTGAACTTGCAGTCAATCAGAGCTGTTTTCGATACAATCACGTTTGGCTGTCTCCACCAGCATGCAGGCTGGAGAAGAAGTGCAGAACCCAGCACGCCCGACGCACGCACTACGGCCTAGGATGGCAAGGTCATGAGATCGATGAACCTTGGATCAGACTAAGTCAGCAAGTGTTTCAGCTATGAGTTTGAAAGCAAAACTATCCGCCTATACGACTTGCATCATCAACATCAGACATATTATGCAGAGCTGACTGGCATCATCATCGCAGCTGCAAAAGTTAAAAGCAAAACTATCCGCCTAAAAAATAAGAAATATCACAAGATTGAGTGACAGCCCTCGGCCCGGCATTTCGAAGGAGAAAACACTCGGATCCAAAGCCAAGAAGCGCGGCGCTGTAGGAAAGGCGCCAGCGGCTGCTTGATGGACTTACGTTTTCTTGTGTTTTCAGTGGGTTACTTTGTGAGGAGCTGATCCATATGCCGAAGGTTTATTGGGTGTAGTGTTTTACATGCACGTGTTGGTGTGTCGAGGCGGTTGGTTTTTTGAGAGTAGTCAGTATGTGTTTATTGTAACGGTTTTGCCTGATTTCCCGTCAATTAACTGGACAATTCTCTTCTGCTTAATAAATCGAGGAGGCAAATCTTTTGCCTCCGTTTCAAAAAAAAAAAAGATTGAATCGTACATGATGGCCTTAGATTTCAGGGAGCATTCTATCAAGTATCATGCCTAAGAGAATCAGATGTTTAAATACTAATCTCTATCTCTACTACTATTAAACAAGCAAACATATTCTTTCTTACAGCCACCCAGCCTAACCTACACTGAGTACAACAGACTAATTACAGCCTCAGGATCCGCCCCACCAATTGAGATCTAACCATCCAGGTTACAACTCAACCCACGATGTGTGCATCTAGCAAATTAATGGAGCAGACGAAAACTCTGCCAGCGAAGGAGGCCGTCCCTAGGGAAATACCAGGACGATGAACCTGGTACATTTGCTCCTGCCCAGGACGAGGACCTTCCGAATGTTCAAAAATTCCGAAAATAAATGGAGACATTCATACACATGTATTATGTAATAGTACAAAATTTCGTGGAGAAACGATCTTTCATTTGGCCTGTGTAAAAAAGACAAATCTATGACGTATATACACTGCTATATAGCAGTACTGTAGCATTTGCAAATTTGTCTTTTTACGTAGCCAACGTAAATACAAATTCTTCACGAAACTCACTTGCCGGCGCATTGGATTTGCATTACCTATGCATCTGATTTTTTACAGATTTTTTTGACTTTTCAAAAGTGGTTTAAATCAAGATTAAAAAAAATAAATAGGCAGGAGCAGGTGCCCGCCGGTTCCATATATTCAGTCCATCCGCGTCCACAATTTCAACTACAGGGAAAAAAAACACAGCACGATAAACAGGAATCAATGCGCCCGCTCTTCACGGCACAATAAACACACGCAATCAACTCGATTTGCATCCTCCTTCGTTCAGAGTTGCCATCCAGACGTACCCTACAGTGATATACGCCGCCACCCAGAGTATCCTTCGCCGTTGCCACCATGCGCAGCCGTCCGCGTCGACGAACTGTTCGCCAACACAGGTGCATGATTTTCTCTTGTGTGCAATTTATGGCCAATTCCGGTCTAACTTATCAAGATGTCTTTCTTCAGGCCGCCGCCAGATGTCCGGCACCATCTTTGACTGCACATCCGACGACAATGGCGACGAGGAACTCTTCGGCAACACATATGCAAGTTCATTTGCCAAGATGTCAACAATCATGTTGCCTTTCTGCAACCACAAAATAAAGAGGGTTCTCACATATTTTTAGTGAAATCATCAACCACTGCCATTTTAGAATTGATCAAGAACGCCCAGGTTAGTTATTTGTAAGAAGTATAGATTTACTGAAAACCAAACACACAGTCCAAGAGCTATGGTGGCAGACAATTGCATTAATTGTTTGATATATGCCACCTGTACAAAAAAAGTGAAAAAAGGTAGTAATCAACGATACTTGCATTTCAGTTAAACACTATAACTTGATGTGAAAATAAGTCAATGTTTCTATTTGTCTCCAGTACAAGTTTAGTTCAAATTTCAAAGTCAACATAATGATCCAGTAAATAAACTGCTAAGCAATAGAAGTTTTTTGCACAAGGCCTTGTGCATTATTATGTAAAAAAAGAGAACCATTAGCAAGAGTTTGTCCAAGTACTAAATCATTGTGTCACGTGGGTGTCAAAAATATAGTATAACCATTAGGCTATCAACCAAAATTGCAGTAAGTGCAAAAGAGCATGTCTGAACTGCAGACAGTCAGGGACATTTAACAACGGTCTTCTATTTTAGTTGCCTTTTCCCTAATCAGGCATATTTGAAAACTCAGTTACATTTGATGTTATTTAGTGGTTAATGAATTACGCTTCAGAAAAGCACGAAGTTGCATCCCCCAAGATTTATCTGACATTTATGAACATGTATATTTTTCATCATCATGATAATTCTATGTTGTACCGTTATTTAAAAACTAACTCTACTTAATTTTTCCGTTGCTTATAACTCTGTCTTTTGTTTACATCATTGTCGGAGAGTAGTCCCAGGAACTTGGGGTATGTCTCACGTATGTCAGGAATCGAGTAAGGGGCTGAACACGAGTCAAACAACCCTCAGCTGCCTCGGCGACGATGCTCGGCGAGCTCGCTGAGGGACATCACGACAGAGATAACACACGAGCCTTTTACCCAGGTTCAGGCCCACCGTGAGGTGTAAGAGCCCTACGTCCTGCTTGTCTGTATTGCCTTGCTTGGAGAAGTAACAGTACAAGTGGTGCTTGTCGAGGGTCAAGCTACGGTTATGGTGGAGCTACTGTGGAAGAAGGACTTGCTCTTCTTCCTTGCTAACCAGTGAGCTACGGGTGTGAATGAGTTGATAATGGACCGAATCCCCTCCTTGGTCGTACACAACCTCCTTTTATATGAGCCCCGGACCTCTTCCCTCATTGCCCTTCGGCGGGAAGGGTAACCACATGGCGACAGAGATGGAGGGCAGTGCACAGCCAGGAGCGTGTCCATGGACTTGGTCCATGGCAGGAGAGCTTGTCCTTCCCTGTTGCAAAGCCACCGCCAAGGACGATAAGCCTGGGAGCGCAGAGCTCTGCGGCGCGCCCCACGGTGACGTTGGTCTTGGCGCGTAGCGGATCACGGTCCTCTTAGCACGGAAACGGCAATTCTTGTAGTCCGCTTTGCTTGTTGCTGCTTTGTTGACCACCTTTAGCACGAAAGAGGCAACTGCGGCGCGGGCGTCACCGCGCGCAGTCACGCGCGTCACTCTGTGGCGCGCACAGAGGCCATGTGCGCTCTGTCGGGGAGACAGAGCTTTTGACCTCACGAGGGGATCTCGCGAGGGGGTCCTCGCAAGGGGATGCGCCTCGGCATCCTGACTTAGCCGTATTCCGGCTGCAGAAGGGGCCTCTCGAGGGAGATCCTCTCGAGGCTATGGAGAGGCCCTCGCGAGGGAATCTGCCTCACGAGGCCTCCCCAGGCTGACTTGGTGAAATCTTCTGTAGACTGTTGTGGGCCTGTGCAGGCCTGGCCCGTGGTACCCTGGTTTCCACTGGGCCGACAGTAGCCCCCGGGCCCGCGACGGGCACGCAGGAGGCTTGTAGACAAAGGCGAAGCGGCGTGGGCCCACAGGAGCCTGCCAGGCCTGCGACACGTGGCGAGCTCACGCAGCCTCCCACGAACCCACGTTCTCCACTGCCGTTACAGGCGTAATGGCGGGACCCACCACGCCCTGGCAACGGCCAGGTGAGGCCATAAAGGCGGAGGAAACGGCGCAGGTGCCCATTACGCTGCACAATCCTCTGCTCTCGCCTCCTTCCTCCTCGAGCTCTCCTCTTCTCCAAACTTTCTGCTTTCTCGCACATCTGCTGCAATGGCGCCCAAGAAGGCCGCTGATTCCGCGAAAGGGAAGGCCATCCTTGAGGCGGAGGAACCTGCCTCCTTCAAGGCAAGCGGGGGCCTCAAGCCCGCGCTCGCGGGTACCGCATCGGCACCGAGGCGCAGCTTGACGAGCTGCGCTTCGTCGCTGCCTCGGCGACCAACGAGAAGGGCGCCACGAGGATGAAGCCAGCGAACATCACCGACCTCACCCCCCGCAACACCTACTACCCCGTCTTCCGCCACTCTCTCTTCGCGGGGCTTGTTCCCCCTTTCTCTGCCTTCTTTCTGCAGGTTCTGGAGTTCTACCAGATCCAGCTCCTTCATCTCCACCCCAACTCCATCCTCATCCTCTCCATCTTCGCATTTCTCTGCGAGGCCTACATTGGCATCAGACCCTCCATCGCGCTCTTCCGCAGCTTCTACGCGCTGCGCAACACGGCGCCCGACGAGCGGACTGGGTGCGTCTCCTTCCGCATCGCGGACGGCATGGGCGGCACCTACATCCCCATCGCCTGGGAAGGTGAGGATGCCGTCACCAATGTGAAGAAGAAGGTGGAAGAGTTCCGCATGCGGTGGTTCTTCGTGAGGACCGGGCAGGCGAGCCGCTACTTCGAGGTCCCCGACGCGCCCCCGCTGAAGAGGAACTGCTGGGCGAGCAGGACCTTCACGGGGCCTGGAGAGGAAGAGGTGGCGGAGCGCTTGGCGGAGCTCCGCAGGGCCGGCCTCACAGGCCAGATGGTGGCCCTGGAGTTCGTAAGGCGCCGCATCGCCTCGCTCCAGGCTCACTCGCAGCCAATGTGGCTGTACGCAGGCGCGAGGGACGGGATGCGCCTGCACGAGGCCAGCATCACGAGGGAAGAGGCGAAGAGCATCATCGACACCCTCTTCACCTCCCCGAACACCCCCAAGCCGTCAGGTGACAGCGCCGAGCCGCTCTACTTTTTCGAGCAAGGATCAGTGCTCAAGTTTGTGGAGGGGATGCCGAAGTTTGGCCCTCGAGGCCTGCTGGCTGAAGGGCAAGAAGAGCCTCGCGAGGATTCTGAGGAAGCCGAGCAGTTGATGCCTACTGAGGGTGATGAAGAGGCGATGGAGTCCAGCGCCGCAGCCGCTGGAGCTGAAGGTGCCTCTGGAGGGCTCAACCCCTCGACAGGGGTTTGTAGCTCCTCGCGAGACACAGCGCCCGAGGCGGAGGTCCAGGTGATCTCCTCAGGCAGCGGGGACTCGTTCCAGATCGCTCCCTCGCGATGCGTTGAAGAAGACGAGGAGAGCGACGACAGGCCTGCCGGGGCCCGAGAGGGCTCGTCTCGCGAGGGAGAGGCACGAGCGCCCTCGCGCAGTGCTAAGCGCTCTGCGACGAGATGGGTCGACGTGGAGGAGTAAGTTTACTTCTTTACTTATTGCATCTTTGTACAGCGCTTCTTGAGGAATCCTTCCTGATAAATTTCATTGTTTCTTGCAGGATCGCTGCTGCGCCGCCAAAGCGGCGCATGCTCAAGAAGGTTGGCGAGAGCTCTGGCTCTGCCACGGCGTCGAGGACGCCAGAGGCTGTGGAGCCTCGACAAGAGGCCACGGCCTCTTCTCCTCCCGCGGATGCGCACCGCGTGGAGTTGGAGCCAGAGGCGACGACGACGTCGCCGGAAAGGCACGAGGCCTCCCCTGCAAGGCAGCAGGAGGAGGTGATCAAAGAAGAGGCGGAGAAGACCGCCGCGTCGACAGAGGAGCCTGTCGACGTCGTGATGGGGGATGCAGGCGTGCAGCCCCCTCCATCTGATCCTGTCCAGGCGGAGGTCACCCCTGAGGCGACCACAGGGGAAGCAGGGCTGCCGCGCGGGCGGCCGCAGCGGAACAGGCTGCTCCCAACACGGGGAGCAGCAAGAGACGCCCTTGGTGCAGGAGCGCACCGAGGCCCGTCTGGAGGGGGTGCCTGACCACCAGGGAGCCCCCTTCGTCGAAGAGGGGGAGGCCTCCCCGCAGAGGAACCCCCAGGTGCAGCAAAGCCCCCAGCGGCAGCTGCAGGTCGCACCGAGCCCCCGGCGCGAAGTTGGAGGACCCTCCACGAGGCCAGAGACCTCTGGGCTTGGCGGCGAGGCGTGGGACATCGTTCCGCGGCGCCCACGCCCTAGCGCCGTCCGCCGGAGCTCCGTCTTCAGCATCGCGAGGGACGCGATGGGCGTGCTCCAGAAGCACCTTGCCGAGGAGGCGCAGGCCAATGCGGAGGAGCGTGCCGAGCTTGACAAGGCTTGGGACCTCCTTCACGAGGCAGTGGAGCAAGGGCGCCGCGCTGGCGAGACGGCGCGGGCGCAGCGCGAGGAGGCCATGCGCTTCGCCAAGGAGACCCGCGAGAGCGTGGTCCGCGAGGCGGAGGAGACCCTCGAGAAGCTCAAGGAGGACCGCGAAGCCGTCAAAGCCGCGCGCGAGTCGCTCAAGTTGGAGAGCGCCTCCAAGCACCAGGAGCTCAGCGACCTTGAGAAGAACATCATCGCAGAGTCTGAGGTGGTGCGAAATGGCCTGGAGAAGCTCCGCCAGGACCTGGCGGCCCGCGAGAAGCTGCTGGAGCAGCGCAGCGAGGACCTCGCCCACCGCGAGGGCGATCTGCGCAAGCGGGAGGAGCAGGTCGAGCAGGTCGAGAAGGAGCAGGCCGCGCGGCTCGAGGCCCTGGAGGCTCGCGAGAGCAGCGTGGCCCAGGATGAGGCCAAGTACCAGGAGCGCCTCCTGAAGGCCAATGAGCACTTCGCCAGGAAGGAGAAGGAGCTCGAAGAGGACAACGCCGCTAAAATGAAGCTCTACCGCGATGGCGTCTCCAAGGGGTACCAGGAAAAGTTCAAGACTCAGGAGGACCGCTTCACGAAGAGGTGCAAGGAGCTCGAGGCCCGCGTCAAGGAGCTTGAGGAGCTGAACAAGCGGTCGGCCGGCCGCGTCCAGGCAGCCAAGGACGCCAAGGAGGCCGCGGAGAAGGAGCTCGCCCTGCTGAGGGAGGACCTCCACTCGCTGCAGGAGCAAGTGGAGCCTACCGTGGCCCTCGTCGAGCATGCTCGCCACCAGGCGGTGGCGCAGAAGGTCTTGACGCGCACCCGCAAGCGGATGTTCAAGTCCTTGGTGAAGCGCGGGCGCGCCCTGCTGGATCGCCTGGAGGTCGACGCTCCTGCGGTCCCTTCTGGAGGTGATGACAATGCCACGGCGTATCTCACCTTCTTCGAGCAGCTCCTCTCCAAGCTAGAAGAGGCCATGGCGAACGTCGACGAGCTCGCCGAGGAGGAGAGCCGTAAGCTCCTTGGTGTTGCCGTGTGCCGTATCTTCTCCAACCTCGCGCACTCCGAGCCCACCTTCGACTTCAAGACCGTGACCGCGCCCGTCGCGCATGAGCACTTCTCCGACCCTCAAACCAAGGTGTGGCCTGATGTGGAGGCCTACGTCCAGCGCTTCAAGAGGGTGGCGGCTCAGGAGGACGAAGGCGAGGAGGACGCTGAGGAGGAAGGCGACGAAGATGGCGAGGAGAGCGATGAAGATGCTCCTTCTGCTTGAGCTGCCCCTGTGGCGAGATGCGCCTGTGCACAATTTATCTTAGGCTTTTAAGCACTTCTGTTTGTAAAGAACTTTGTCTAAACATGTCGTGAGTAATTATGCGCCTCTCGTGAGGCTTTTATCTCTTTTCCATGTCGTTTGTGCTCTACGTCGTTAGGACCCTTCTCTTAGCGCAACAGCACCGCCGCGTCGGTATGCGAGTCAGGGCTTCAGCAAGGCCGGGGGGTGCGTGAGGCTTAGAGAGGTAAGGGCTCTCGAGGCGCGATGCTCGTGAGCCCCCCTTTAGGCGTGCAAGCGGCCCATGGGGTGCAAGAGAGAAAAACGGCTCTAGAGGCGCAGGAAAAAGAGAGAGAGAAGCCTCGAGAGGCGAAAACCAGCGAAGGAAATTTAACAAGTCTTAGACTTAGCTTCGCGAGGCGACTGCCTGTGGAGGGCATCTTGCTCCCTGGCGAGGCCCTCTTGCTCTCGAGGCTGCCTGTGGCTGATCTCCAAGCCTTGTCTTCCTGCGTAAGAGCAATAGGCATACCCACAAGAATGCATGGTTGTATAACTCACACGCGCTCATAAGTTCCCTATGTGTGTCTCACGAGGAGAATAAGCACCAAGGTCCTTGGTGAGGTGACGTGCACGGGAGCTGCCCATGAGTTCAGAGCTCGCGATGAGGTGACATGCATGGAGCAAACCCGTGAGTTCAGAGCTCGGATCCTTTGGGTTTTGCGATGCTGCCGGGATGGTCCCAAGGCACAGGCACCGTGCTCAGCCCCCGCTCGCGAGATACGCATGGGGGTACGTATGAGCGCAAATGAGTGCAGAAAAGTGGCTGCTTACCACAGCAATATTACAAAAAAGGCGCGCGAGGGCTGCCACATAGTTTCATGCTGAGATGAATTAGTTCGTTACATTTGGCGTGGCCAAAATAGAGTTCGCCATGTCTGAGCATGGGATAGAGTTCCGCCATGTCTGAGCATGGGGTTCCACACGGAGTGGCTGAGGCATCTCGCGGCCCCAGGCGACGCATTGTAGAGAGAGCTCAGATGATGTAGCCCTCGTGGAGGGAAAGGCTTTGTCAAGCTCGGGGATTGTTGGCGTGAGCCTCCCTCTTGAGACAAAAAATGCCTGACGTGACTTGGTCACGGGTAGAACTTGCGTAGATGCTGAATGTTCCACGGGTTCTTGACGGGGATGCCGTCCTCTGTCTCGAGCCGCACCGCGCCAGGCCTGGAGATGTGCGTGACCTTGTAGGGCCCTTCCCACATAGGCGAGAGCTTGTGGAGGCCTTCCCTGGAGAGGATCCTCCTGAGGACAAGGTTGCCTGTCTCGAGGGTGCGTGGCCGTATGTGGCGGCTGTGGTAGCGGCGGAGATCTTGCTGGTACCTTGCTGCCCTGAGGGCTGCACGGCAGCGGGTTCCCTCAAGCAGTAGCAGCTCGTTGTTGCGGAGTTCCTCTTGATTTGCTTCATTGAAGGCAAGGACTCGCGGGGACCCGTGCGTGAGCTCGTTGGGGAGGACCGCTTCAGCTCCGTAGACGAGGGAGAACGGCGTCTCGCCAGTAGGCTTGGTAGCAGTGGTGCGGATGGACCAGAGTACTGATGGGAGCTCCTCAATCCAGTGCTTGCCGTGGGCTTGAGGCGACTGATTCTTCTTGTGTTGAGGCCTTTGAGCACTTCAGCATTTGCTACCAGGGCAGAGTTAACTTGGGCACCCAGATTGCTGCAGTAGGACTTGAAGAGGCTGCTAGTGAACTGTGTACCACTGCTTGTCGTGATGCGACTTGGCACCCCGAAGCGCCCTATCAGGCTCTTGACAAACTTGACGGCTGACCTTGCTGGGATGTTGCACACAGGCTCGAATTCTGTCCATCTGGTGAACTCATCAACGGCGACATAGAGGTAGCGGTAGCCCCGAGCGCTCGTGGGAAAGGTCCCAGGATGTCCAGCCCCCAGGCCGCAAAGGGCCAGGAGAGCGGGATGACTTGCAGACCCTGCGCAGGCTGGTGGGTCCTCTTGGTGCGGAACTGACATGCTTCGCAGGTCATGACCACTGCGGTCGCATCCAGAAGCACTGTGGGCCAATATGAGCCACTCCTGAAGACTTTCCCCGAGGATACGTGGGGAGGAGTGGTAGCCACACTCCCCGCTGTGCACATCTCTGATCAGCTGGCGGCCTTCTTCTGTGGGGACACACCGCAATGCGACCCCATTGGGGCGTTTACGGTACAAATCTCCCTCGAAGAGGTAGTATGCCTTGGCCTGTTGAGCAACTTCTTCTGCCCCTGCATCATCCTCGGGGAGGGTCCCATCTTGCAAGTACTTCACTATTTCTGCCATCCAGTCCATGGGTCGGTTTTCCAGGAACGCCAGCAGGTGATCTCCTGAAGGTAGTCCTGGCGCGGTTTGGCCATTCCTGAGCTCCATACCCTTGAAGCGCTTCTCGAGGTGGTGGACTTCTTCGAAGTAAGCAGCGACACTGCTGCCGATCTCGCGGCTTCGGCTGGTGGAGCCATCACTGACCATCATGCGTTTGACGCCTCGGGTGATTGTGCTAACGTCCTGAGGGACCCTTTCTATGGCTGCTATCACCTGAGGAGAGAGCTGCTTCTTCTTTGCGGGCCTCTCGAGGGGTCGACAGCATCCTCATCAGCAGGAAAAGCTGCCGCAGCATCCTTGTAGGCGTGCTCGACAGAGCGCATGGCGTCCTGGACCTGGCCACGGATAGTGATGGTGCCACTGCAGCCTGGTATCTTGACGATGTTGTAGGCATGGTGAGTGACAGCCATGAACTTCGCGAGGGCGGGGTAGCCGAGGATGGCGTTGTAGGGCAGGCCAATGTGCGCGACGTCGAAGTCGATGAGCTCAGTGCGGTAGTTCTGCTCTGTCCCAAAGGTACTGGGAGCCTCACTTGCCCTAGAGGGGTAGTGGTGCCCTCTGTCACCCCCGAGAAGGGCCTGGTGGGCATGAGCCTCTCGTAGGGCACTTGAAGCTTCTCGAAGGTCTCGACAGAGATGACATTCAGGCCTGCACCCCCATCAATGAGCGTCTTGGTGACGGCAATGTTGTTGATGGTGGGGGTGCACACCAGAGGGATGGTGCCTACAGCCACGTGGACTTGGGGTGGTCGCTTGAGTCGAAGGTGATGGGGAACTGCGACCACTTGAGGGGCTTGGACGCCTCAATCCCAGGGAGTGCGGCATTGACCTCGCGAGAGAGTTGCTTGAAGTGGCGGTTGGACTTGGGCGCCTGAGCCCCGCCGAGGATGCATGCAGCCCCGCGAGGGGCCTGGTAGCCTCCAGGGTTCTCGTCAGGGAGTTGTTGTTCTGGTTTGGCTGGACAGCGTTCGCCTGGGGGTTCTGCTGGTAGTTGTTGTTGTTGTAGCGTCTGCCCCCGCGACCGCCGCAGCCGTTGCGGCCGTCGCGGCCCTGGCGCTGCTCACGCTGCTCGCGGCTCTCGCTGAGCTTCTTGAGCTCCCAGCAGTCTTCAGTGGCATGGTTGTGCTTCTTGTGGAGGATGCAGTACGGGCGATCGTCCTTCTTGGCGGCCTCTGGAGCTGGAGCGGCTGGAGAAGCCACGCGCTTTTGCTTGGCGTCAGGCTCTGCCGCAAGGACAGCCGTGGTCTTGCGCTTCTCGCTGGCCTTCTTCTTGGGCTTGGACCCCTCAGCAGGCTCCGTTCTTGGCTCGTTCTTGACGAAGAGACGGCCCTCTTCAGCCTTGGCGCACTTGTCCGCCAGGTCGAATAGCTTCACCACAGAGGTGAGGGTGTCGTGGATGCCCAGCTTCTCGAGCATCCTGGTGTCCGTGACACCTGCCTTGAAGGCAGAGATGACCTGCGTGTCGGGGATGTTCGAATCTTGTTGCGAACTTGGCTGAAGCGCTGGATGAACTTGCGGAGGGTCTCGCCAGGCTTCTGGCCCACAGCGCAGAGGTCGTTGTAGGTGAGGGCGCGCTCGTACGTGCCCTTGAAGTTCGCCACGAAGCACTTGCAGAGCTCCTCCCAAGTGTTGATGGTGCTCGGGGAGGTTCAGCAGCCATGAGAGGGCTGCGTCCTTGAGGGCCATGACGAACCAGTTGGCCATCACCTTGTCGTCGCCGCCCGCGGCCTGATGGACACGGTGTAGAGCTGCAGAAACTCCAGCGGGTTCGTCCTGCCGTCGTAGCGCGGAGGCAAGTCCGGCTTGAACTTGACGGGCCAGACGACGCGGCGCAGCTCGCGCGTGAACGCAGAACAGCCCGTGGCGTACACCACGGCGCCGTTCGCGAGCGTGTGGCGGTTCTGGCGCCCTGCAGCGGCGATCTCCTGGACGGCACGGTTGTGGCGGTCCTCTGGCGCTCGATTTCCACGCGCGCGTCCTCTGGTGCACGCTGCACGATCATGCAGTCATGCGGCGAGGAGGCGTGCGAGGGAGCGCGGTTGTGGCCCGCTGGTTGTCCAACTGGTTGCCCAGCTGGTGGCCCAGCTGGTGGTCCTTCAGGAGGAGGCGGTGGAGGCGGTGGTGGAGGAGGAGCGCCGTGCGCTACGGCCCCTGGGCGCCCAACGGAGTGGTGCACCAGCGAGCGGGAAGGCGCTGCTGTTGCAGCAGGCACAGCGGCGTGGACGAGCTCGGCGATGCGGTTGATCCAGTCGTCGAAGCCCGCCTGCGCTGGGCGGTAGCGCAGCAGCTCGTCCGCCATGAGCAGAGCAGCGCTCGGGTTTGGAGCAGCCCGGCTCTGCGAAGAAGCGCTTGGGTCCTTGGACGGGTGCAAGGAGGAAGCTTCCTCCTCGCCGTCGTCGTCCTCTAGGTGCTCGACACGGGGCTCGGGGTTGGCGGAGGGCCCTGGAGCAGTGTTGGTGCGCGGACGGCCGCGCGGGCGGTGCACGACAGGCTCGGTGTTGACCCTGCCTGAAGCCCGGCGCGCGAGGCGCTCAGCTCGAGTCTCGGCCATGGCGAAGGAGAGGTTGAAGACGCGCCTCAGCCCCCTACCTGGCGCGCCAAATGTCGGAGAGTAGTCCCAGGAACTTGGGGTATGTCTCACGTATGTCAAGAATCGAGTAAGGGGCTGAACACGAGTCAAACAACCCTCAGCTGCCTCGGCGACGATGCTCGGCGAGCTCGCTGAGGGACATCACGACAGAGGTAACACACGAGCCTTTTACCCAGGTTCAGGCCCACCGTGAGGTGTAAGAGCCCTACGTCATGCTTGTCTTTATTGCCTTGCTTGGAGAAGTAACAGTACAAGTGGTGCTTGTCGAGGGTCAAGCTACGGTTATGGTGGAGCTACTGTGGAAGAAGGACTTGCTCTTCTTCCTTGCTAACCAGTGAGCTACGGGTGTGAATGAGTTGATAATGGACCGAATCCCCTCCTTGGTCGTACACAGCCTCCTTTTATATGAGCCCCGGACCTCTTCCCTCATTGCCCTTCGGCGGGAAGGGTAACCACATGGCGACAGAGATGGAGGGCAGTGCACGGCCAGGAGCGTGTCCATGGACTTGGTCCATGGCAGGAGAGCTTGTCCTTCCCTGTTGCAAAGCCACCGGCCAAGGACGATAAGCCTGGGAGCGCAGAGCTCTGCGGCGCGCCCCACGGTGACGTTGGTCTTGGCGCGTAGCAGATCACGGTCCCCTTAGCACGGAAACGGCAATTCTTGTAGTCCGCTTTGCTTGTTGCTGCTTTGTTGACCACCTTTAGCACGAAAGAGGCAACTGCGGCGCGGGCGTCACCGCGCGCAGTCACGCGCGTCACTCTGTGGCGCGCACAGAGGCCATGTGCGCTCTGTCGGGGAGACAGAGCTTTTGACCTCACGAGGGGATCTCGCGAGGGGGTCCTCGCGAGAGGATGCGCCTCGGCATCCTGACTTAGCCGTATTCCGGCTGCAGAAGGGGCCTCTCGAGGGGAGATCCTCTCGAGGCTATGGAGAGGCCCTCGCGAGGGAATCTGCCTCACGAGGCCTCCCCAGGCTGACTTGGTGAAATCTTCTGTAGACTGTTGTGGGCCTGTGCAGGCCTGGCCCGTGGTACCCTGGTTTCCACTGGGCCGACAATCATGCTCTTGATTTTTTTGTAACAATTAATATTGTGTAATGCATATGTAGAATGGCTTAAAATGGAGAATACAAACTTGGTACATATTTTATAATGAAGCCAATGAAGCCTTAAACAATATCCCGCCCATGAAATTAAGATGATCACATCAAAAGATGGACCTTCAAGAGATAATCATCAAATAATAAATAATGTATCTTCATATTTTAAATATTTGAGTTGCTAATTATAATCAATTTATGTGATTGTGGAAACACATTTTAATGGCTCGATAGCAAATTTGCTAAAGCAAACAACAAATAAAGATTAAAATATATTATATTATAAACTATGATTCGTGCGTGCACGTGCAAAACTACTAGTTCAATAACTTGGTGAATGCTACTACACGCTAGTACTCAGCATGCTAAAACGTCTTACATATCTATTGCGTGATGAGTGTTACAGGAGTTGCGCTCCTCCTCGTTGGTGCTCATCTAGTTCTGCCTGTAGCTGCTTCTTGACTTGCTCAAGTTTCTTGAAGGTGGGACATGAGAAGCATTTCGCTTGCCTGCATGGGCTCCATCTAATGCGCATAGATCATAAATCCATTAAACTCATGACCACTCAACAGAAATAACAACAATAATGTAATACCAAATACCGGTCTGAACATTCGTAGAGCTATCTAACAGCTGATTGAATCATACCAATTTAAAACGAGAGGCGCACACTTAATCATACCCAACCAAAGTCTGTCAGACAGGTAAACAAAAGTCGGTACAGATTATTACATTGTGTGCTTCAGGAAACAACGTCCCGAGTTGTGACCAATTTACTTACCTGATTTAGCATCCCAGATATTTGCTCAGCACACATGGAATGAATGTTGGATCGTAAATTAAGTACCCTTTGAAGGAGACAGCACAACCTCTCCCACTGACTTCCTCTTAGTGTCAACAGTGACAATCCATGCAGCTTGGTCGTCCTCTTCCAGCTTGGACATGAGGTAAACAACATCATCGTCGCCACGCAGAGTGGGAGAAGCTGTTCTCAGGTTCTTCAATGGCACATTTAGTAGAGCACCACCTAGCTGAGGCAAAGAGACAGTACCGAGGTCATCAGAGTGAACCATATTCCCCCTGCACCAACAGTCCCAGTTCAGTTCCCTATACCATGTGATGAGCCTCCAACCGACGACATCATATATTTCCTCCTCCTCCTGGGGTGGACTGATTTCCAGTTCAGAGTCATGGAGTTTGAGGCATGTCCCAGGGATCAGGAACATCTGGTACTACAGTTGCGGGTCTGAGTTTTAGCAGCTCCTCAATCTCGACACACTTGATGTAACCATTACTGAATGTGACGTCGCGAACTGGCCGCGCCGTATGATGGTCCCAGTAGAGTTCGTAGTTGTTGGGCAGCAGCTTGGGCATAGGCACGAAAGACGCCGTCGTCGCAGCAGGGTCCAGCACGTCGCAGATCACAATGCCCTTCCGGACATCAACCCAGCCAAGGAGTCCACCTCCAAGGTCGATAATCTTGTTGGGACATATCACTGCCGACTTCGCGGTAAGGCCATCAGGAATCTCCACCTTGAGCAGCTTCTTGGACCATGTATAATGGGGCTCGGAACCGATGGTATGGAGATTGTAGTACTCCCCACGGCCTGCTCGGGGTCCGTAGCTAAGAGCCGCCATGACGAACTGCTTGCGGTTGTCATGAGAGACGAAACCGAGCGGGGGTTCGATCAGAAGCTCTGTGTCAGAGTACTTACGGATGTCCGGGAGCAGGTGGAGCGACGGCCCGCCGCCGTAGGGCCCTCTGGCCCGGTAGAGGAAGTACTGACGCGACTCTCCGGCGGTGAACACGACCCGGACCAGGGCCGCATCCTCCACGGAGCAGATGATCTCGGGCGCGTACTTGAACGGGCTCTCGTCGCGGTCGGGGCAGTACACACAGCAGGAGGAGCGGCGCGGCGGGTCGGCGACCGCAAAGGATACCTGGACGGTGAGGCCCGCTCTCGACAAGGCTGCCGCGGTGGTTTCGTTCCGGAGATCGCTGATGGAGGCCGTCTTGTCGAGGAGGAAGAAGTCGGGAAAGCGGGGGCTGCCGGCGGCCGGTGGAGGGGGCCCGTGGAGGGCGTACATCGTCGCCGGAGGCGGTGGAGGTGGTTGCGCGAAGAGGTGGAGGTGGTTGGGTGAGGTGGCGGTGGGTGTTGGACATCGTCACCGTCGAGGGTAGAGAATTTATATCCGTAGGGCGGGTGGTGGCTCGGAAAATAGTTTCGATTCAGACTCGGTTTAGGCCTGCTGCACCGGGAAGCTGTAAAACTGTTTTTTTTTTTTTCTGCGAAACTGTAAAACTGGTTTATTTGGTTGGTCGCAGCTGCTGCCCGCATTGTGTCTCACATGTTTTTTCTTATGCAGAGCTGAGCCAGGCCACATGCACGCTCGAATCGACTGTGCCCTGGAGCAAGTCTAGCGGTTGCAAAATTTGACGACGCAATGCCCGTGGGTGGGGCGCTGGAGATAGAATACTCAAAAATTTCCCACACCGGATCTTCACCGGCGACTCGTGTCGTTCCTCTCCGTCACTCTAGAACCGATGTCTGTCTCCCCGGCCCGCAGGAGAAGCTCGAGAGTGTTGGGAGGTGAGTGGAGAAGATACACAACTCCAACAGCCTCCCAGCCTGTAATGAACTTCGAGGATAGGTTCAACCAACAGCAATAACAGCGGAAATATAGACACGATCGCACACACAGGTCACACAAGGATTTACGTGGAAAACCTCCTCAACGTGAGGAGGAAAAATCACGGCTATGGACCAACCGGTCCACGCAAGCTTCACTATGAGCAAGATTCTTCTCCAGAACCTCTGGAGATTACAACACACACCAACTCGTTGCCCACCGGCAACAATAACAACCACAACCACAAGAGGGAAGATATCACAAAGCAGAGTATCACAGATTCTATCCCCTTCGATAATCAGCAAACTGCTCTTAAACCGCAGATCCAATCAGCACCAAACTCAGTAGACAAACAGACATATGTGTCCCCAACATACCCACCAAAGATGAGCTCAATCGGACACTATTTGCCTACCCAAACTGTTCTTTTACCAAACTGTTCCGTGCTGAAACTGCAGCAGTCCGAACTGACGAAACCTCTCTCAAATCTGACGCTCCTCTGACCCAAAACTCAAACCAGCTATCGAAATCAAAGTACTCAAAGTAAGGAACGAGCTCACCAAGTATGGAGTCGATCCAAGCACGTTTGACCCTCCAATCACCGGCTTGAAGGCAGACCGGTCAGATTCACCAAATCCTGACAGAAATCGCCTCTCCTTCTTATTCCTCTCTTCTCACTGGGTTGGTTGTGTTCTTGTGTGTTCTCTCACTCTTTTCCTTAGCTCTGAGCAGCAGCAACGTCCTGGTTGCTTACTTCTACTTGCTACTCACGCCACCAAGGGTGGCTTGGCTTCCTTCTTCTCTTACCTCTCTTGGAGGCAGCTCAGCCGTTGGATGCGAACCTCGATCAACGGTTGAAACGTGTTGGACTTCCTGGGGTGATGTTGGGCTGCCAACACACCTCCATGTAGAGGGACATGGCCCAACAAACTCCCCCTCCCGATATCATGGAGGGTCTCACTGCCTACCGGCAGCCATGCCGGCGAGCCGACGGCATATCTCGAGCTTCTCTCTTGTCACCACCTTGGTCAACATATCAGCCTCATTGACATCAGTGTGCACCTTCTCAATTTGCATTTGCTTGGAATTCAGCACATCTCGAATCCAATGATAGCGTACCTCAATATGCTTCGACCTCGAATGAAAACTTGCATTCTTACTCAGGTGAATGGCACTCTGGTTGTCACAAAACAGCACATACTTGTCTTGCTTAAAACCAAGCTCTCCAGCCAATCGTTTCAGCCACAATAGCTCTTGCTCGCCTCTGTTACAGCAATATACTCAGCTTCAGTTGAGGACAATGCCACACACTTTTGCAACCTGCTTTGCCATGCCACTGCTCCCTCTGATTGGGTAATCAAATAACCTGAAGTAGACTTCCTTGTATCAACATCTCCAGCCATGTCTGAATCTGAGAATGCAATCAGCTTGGCCTCATTAGCACCAAAACAAATCTTCACATTTGTGGTGCCCCGGAGATACCTCAAAATCCACTTCACGGCTTCCCAATGTGGTTTTCCTGGATTGGACATAAATCTGCTCACAGTACTAACTGCATGAGCAATGTCAGGCCGTGTGCACACCATAGCATACATCAAACTCCCAACCGCTGAAGCATAAGGAACATTCTGCATTTCTTTTTCCATCTTCTCATCGGAGGGACATTGCTTCTTGCTCAACTTGAAGTGAGATGCTAATGGACAGCTCACACTTTTTGCCTTGTCCATCTTGAACTTGCGAAGTACTTTCTCAATATACTTCTCTTGAGGCAAGTACAACTTGTTAGATTTTCTGTCTCTCTCAATTATCATGCCGAGAATACACTTTGCTGGACCCAAGTCTTTCATGACAAAACTTTTGCTCAACTCTTTCTTTAGTCTAGCAATTCTTGAAACATTCTTGCCAACAATCAAGATATCATCAACATAGAGCAACAACATGATAAAATCATCACCTGAGAACCTCTGAATAAATACACAATGGTCTGAGCTACACCTCTTGTAGCCTTGCTCCCCCATGACAGATTCAAACTTCATGTACCATTGTCTTGTTGCTTGTTTCAGGCCATAGAGACTTTTCTTCAGCTTGCACACATAGTCTTCTTCACTAGTACAGAAAAGCTATTCTGTGGCGCACCATTTTTCTATTCTGTGGCGCATGGGTGGTGCGCCACAGAATAGTCGCCACTAAATAAGCTATTCTGTGGCGCACCACCCATGCGCCACAGAATAGTGGCTATTCTGTGGCGCACCCGTGTAACCATGCGCCACAGAATAGGGTGCGCCACAGAATAGTCCTGGGTGCGCCACAGAATTACTGCGCAGTACTGTACCCGTATATTCATACAAATACCAGTATAATACCAGTATAATACCAGAATACATGTATATTTCATATTTACACAGATATAACAGAAACAGAGATATATTTTCACAGATATATCAAAACAAACACATTACTAATATATGTCATCACAAGTTGATACAAAAGTGCGGAAGTTTTACACAATTGTTGAGATATACAAAAGTTCATCGAATCGTTGCCCACGTTACAAAATGAAGTGTTCACCGCCTACACTAGGATCGAATAGATTACATCTCGGCGTTGACGGTGAGCAATGGCGGGAACACGACGATCTCATGTAGCCTTCTTCGCGAGCGCTACGAGCGGAGCGGCGCCGGGAACGGTTTGCCGAGAGGCCCTTGAGTTTGTATTCCTGCATATCACAAGTTTCACTGACGCCATCTCTGCGTCACATAGTGTCACAACATTTTAATCATCGGCATTCTAGAAATGAATTAGCTAAGGTCAACTAACAATCATGCCTCATACTTAACTGGTATCAACTTACAAAAATCATGCCTCATATTTTATATCAACTTACCACAAAAAGATCAAATAGAGAAAAACCCGTATGATGGATCCTTCTTCCTGATCCGCTCCGGAAACGGATAAATGCCGTCTTTCGTCATCCACGTCCTCCTGTCATTCTGCTTATCTAGGCGTTCTTCGATCTCCCACTTAGACAACGCTGAAAATCGGTTGGGATATATATTTGATTAATGCATGATATAACTAGAGTATGATTTATTCATCTAATATAGAAAAGAAAGAAGCAAGGTTTCTACCTCTGGCGTTGTGTAAGGACCCCCTGCTGTCTTGACATCTTCCAGGATGATTTTCGATAACTGTAACTGGATGCGATGGAAGTCTGCTCTAAGGTCATCATCAGTGAGATCCTCATCATATTTGGCCCATTCTTGGAGACGATATGGCAAATTCGTTATCACAACACATCTAAGTCCGGCATCTCAACGACACGATGGTCGGAAGCACAAGCACAATTAATACCCCACATGTCCTATTTTTAACAAAGTCATGCCAAATTTCACGAAAAAATCCGGCATGACCTTTGCTAAAAAAGGGACATATGGAGTACCCGAAGTTGCCGGAACGGAAGTTAATCGACGTTCCGGCGATCTCAAGGGTCTCTCAAGGTACCTCCAAACATTTCCAACAAGATGGTCAAAGCACAATAACCTTTCTCACCTTGTAGATTTGATCCAAAATAGAAGATGGGAGAAAGGAGACTATGTATGGAGGAGTCTATCAACCAAAATAAGTTTAACTAAAAAAAAAGGAGAAATATGGTCAAAAATGGATGGGAAGGAGGAGCACCACGAGTTGGGAGGAGAGGAGGAAGAGAGGAGGAAGAAGAGGAAATGAGAAATGGGTAGGGGAAAGTGGGTGGAGATGGCCTTATAAAATATCTGGTACAGTTATTCTGTGGCGCACCCCTAACTGGTGCACCACAGAATAATCTAATTCTGTGGCGCACTGGGTCAGGTGCGCCACAGAATAGTTCCCCACAACTTATTCTGTGGCGCACCTGCATGGATGCGCCACAGAATAAACCTATTCTGTGGCGCACCTGACCCAGTGCGCCACAGAATAAGGTCAAAAGTGGCAGACCCGTTCGTTGGTGTGGGGCCCGCGATTATTCTGTGGCGCACCTTATAGCCGTGCGCCACAGAATAAGCTTCTGTGGCGCACGCTTTCATAGAATTGGGTTTTCCTACTAGTGCTTTGCCTTTAACAAGAAACCCTCAGGCTGCTCCATGTAGATGTCTTCCTCCAACTCTCCATGTAGGAAAGTTGTCTTCACATCCATTTGCTCAACTTCCAAGTTGAGACTTGCTGCCATGCCAAGGATCATTCTAATAGATGTCATCTTCACCACCGGAGAAAATATTTCATCAAAATCAATACCTTTTCTCTGGCTGAATCCTTTTACAACTAGCCTGGCCTTGTACCTTGGATGTGACGTGTGCTCTTCTTGCTTGATTCTGTAGACCCACTTGTTCTTGAGAACTTTCTTGCCCTTGGTCAACTTTACCAGCTCATAAGTATGATTGGTATGCAAGGAATGCATCTCTTCTTGCATAGCCTTCTTCCACTCCTTCTTCTCATCTTTCATTGCATCTGAAAAGCACTCAGGTTCTTAACCATCTGACAATAACACCACATATTGGTCTGATGGGTACCTGGTGGAGGGAACACGGTTTCTAGTGGACCGTGTGAGTGGAGCTGCTGGTGGACTATCTGGTGCTGGTGCTTCTTGATCATGACACTAGTAGGGAAAAGCTTATACGTGAGATGCTATCAGTGGCGCACCAGCCACTTGTGCGCCACTGATAGTCTCTCACCAGGTTTCCTGGATTTTGAAAAAAAATACGAGTGGCGCACAAGATTCTGGTGCGCCACTGGTAAATTTTTACCAGTGGCGCACCGTAAACCTGGTGCGCCACAGGTAAGTTTCAGCTAAACTTGAAAAATTTCGAGTTGGAGGAGAGAGACTACTAGTGGCGCACCAGGCAGTAGTGCGCCACTGGTAATTTTTTTACCTGTGGCGCACCGGGAATTGGTGCGCCACAGGTAAATTTTTTACCAGTTGCGCACTGAGTCTGATGCGCCACAGGTATTTGTCCACAGGTATTTTGTATCGTGGAGAGAGAATACCTGTGACGCACCAGACCTAGTGCGCCACTGGTAAAAAAATTACCTGTGGCGCACCAGACCCAGTGCGCCGCTGGTAATTCCTGGGCTGGACGTACACGATCTCTCCCCCTTATCTCCTTTTTTTTCTTTATTTTTTTCACTACCTTATCTCTTCCTCTATCTCTCCACCACACAGCACACGCAGAAACCACCACCACGCACGAGGGCGTCCCCTGCCGCGCGCCCTCCACCGCCTCCTCCTCCGCTGCCGGTCCTCTCCGCCCGTGGCTACCCCACGCCACTCCCCACTCCCGCAGGCGAGAGAGGGAAGGAAGCGCCGGCCCTCCGGCGACGGCGTGCGGTTCCAGCCGATGAGGACAGCGACGAGAAGCTCATGGGCGAGCTCGCGCCGGGGGAGGTCGCCGTGTTGCTCTGGATGTGCTGGGCCATGGCGTGGAGCGGCTAGGTGGCCCCGAGGGCGGAGGAAGGGGCAAGGGGGAGGGGCCCGTGGTGCTTCTCCAGCCGCGGACTCCCCGCTACACCACGCCGGAGACAGCACGCGGCGGCGACCCCGACCCGACCTAGCAGCAGGTAACCCCCAGCCTCGATCCACCACTCTCCTAGGCCGGCCTGCTGCGTCCAATCTTGCCTCAACCTCATTTTTTCCGCTTCTGATTCCGTCTCTTGCAGCAGATCGAGATCGGCCATGCATGGCGCGAGCTCCTTCCGGTCCCTCCTGCTGTTGCCGCCGCCACCCGCCGTCAGAGGATGAAAACCCCTCCTGCTGCTGGCGAAGAAAGACCACCAGGACCTCCGGATGCACCGCCTTCACGGCAAGGAGCCCGATCCACACAAGGTCTGCAGCCCTTGTGCCTTCTTCCCCATCTTGCTCGCCTCCTGTACTAGGCATAGGCATGCATCTAGTTTCATCACGTACATGGCCTGCCCATCTCGATTTATATCTAGTTGTGCATTAACTAAGTTGGTTCATCAACACTTGCGACATGTCTCTGTCTGTTTCGTGTGTAATTCTACTGATTAGTACACAGATGTCTCTGCCCATCTCTCTGTCTAGTTGTGCATTAACTAAGTGCCGTTGAGACGTTGTCAAAAGGATTTTTTCTGCTGTTTTGGAAATGGCTGAAGTAATGTGCAATGAGTTAGAGAGACATTGCTGTCTTAGATCAGCCCAGAAATACAAGCAAAATTCACTTGCGTTTTATGTACTGTGATTGCTTTGTGTATACTAAATTACTAAGGATTTTTGACTGTTTTGGCACTATGTAAATTAGCATGTGTGCAACCTTCAGCAATTGAATCTTGTTTTACTACCTAATAACACTGCCATGCATCATTGCTTATCATGCTGTTGTCCTACGGAGAGTAATTAGTATTTATCTGAAGAAGACCATGCTTGTACCTGATAGAGCGTCTGTATGTACCTGATTCAATTGCTTGTGATTGCATATTATCATTCGAGTAATTAGTATTTATCTGAAGAAGACCATGTACCTGAAAGGTAATATAAAATAGCCTTGTTAACACAAGTACTCTCTGCTCAGGTATTGCTGACGATCTGATGTGCTGCGACGATGACATCGACACGGGGTTGTGGCAACGACGACGACATCGACATGGGACTGAAGCGACGCCGCCGCCGCTTCTGTATATTTGAACTATGTTTATATATTTGGACAAATGTGTATTTGAACTCTTGAATGCAATACTGTATTTGTACTATTGATAATGACCTGTATGAATGTATCAGAAAATAAGTGTGGGGGCAGTAATTCAATTATTTGTGAATATTCTGGATTTTTTTTTTAATCCATAAATTGATACTAGTGGCGCACATATTTAGTTAGTGCGTCACTGGTACAGCTTTTTTTTAAACTCAGAAATTATTATCAGTGGCGCACAAACTAGCTGGTGCGCCACTGGTATTCAACTTACCAGTGGCGCATAGTTTGTATCGCGCGCCACTAATAACTGAGATAGGTGCCCCCCACAGCTTACCAGTGGCGCACCCGAATCAGCTATCAGTGGCGCATCGGATGGTGCGCCACAGATAAGTGAGTTTACCTGTGGCGCACTGCTGGTGCGCCACTGGTAACACTTATCAGTGGCGCAAGTTTAATGGCGCACCACTAGTGCGCCACTGATAGGCTATTTTGGTGCGCCACTAATAGGCTTTTCCCTACTAGTGTGATCATCATCTTCAGCATCATACTCATGCTGCTCGGGAGCTTCTTCATCACCTGCACCACCATGTGCATCACCATCATCTTGCACATCTTCTGCATCTTCATTTTCAGCTTCTTGCTCAGCTGAATCAGCAGGCTCTGGGTCAGAATCAGATCTGTCTTGCTGCTGGTTTTGAGGAGAAACATGTACCGGAACTTGCTCCGGAACCTGCACCTTTGTCTTCCCAATATCCTCAATTGTTTGGTCTTCAATAAACACAACATCACGGCTTTTCACAACTTTTCTTGCTATTGGATCAAACAACTTGTAGCCAAACTGATCACCTCCATAGCCAAGAAATATGCACTGTCGTGTCTTTGAATCAAGCTTTGACTTCTCATCTTGAGGGATATGAACAAAGGCCTTGCACCCGAAAACCTTCAGGTGATCATATGAGACTTCCTTGTCGTAATAGACCCTGTTAGGAACATCTCCCTGCAGTGGATAACTTGGTGAGAGATTAATAAGATAAACTGCAGTCGACAAAGTCTCACCCCAATATTTTTTAGGTAGCTTTGCACTTGATAGCAAGCATCTAACTCTCTCAACAATTGTCCTGTTCATCCTCTCAGCAAGACCATTCAGCCGTGGTGTCTTCGGAGGAGTAAATTGGTGCCTAATTCCCTGCTCCTTGCAATAGGCATCAAATGGGCCAATATACTCTCCCCCATTATCAGTGCGAACGCACTTGATCTTTTTCTCAGTTTCTCTCTCAACTGAGACTTGGAATTGCTTGAATACACTTAGTACTTGATCTTTGGTCCTCAAAACATAGACCCAAACCTTCCTGGAGAAGTCATCAATAAATGTGACAAAGTACTTTGCTCCACCCATTGACCTCACCGACATTTTACAAACATCGGAATGTATCAAGTCCAACACCTCGGGCTTCTTGTGAGGAGGTTGACTCTTGAATGCAACTCTGTGTTGCTTCCCCGCTAGGCAATCTGAACATTTCTTGATGTGAACACCTTTCACACCTTTCAACAATTTTTTCTTCACTAGCACTGTCATCCCCTTCTCACTCATGTACCCAAGTCTCTTGTGCCATAAAGCACATGTGTCTTCTTTCTGCAATGCATTGACACAAGCAGCAGAAAGCTTAGCATGAACATGATACAAAACTGAAACCATGTTACCTCTAGCAACAATCAGGTTTCCTTTAGTGAGCTTGTACTGTGCATCTCCAAATTTGCTCAAGTGCCCATCTTTATCAAGCAAACCAACCGAGATTATGTTGAGACGGAGTGCCTCAACATGCCTCACCGACTTGAGGACTAGTGTCGTACCATTTTCAGTCTCCAAGTGCACATCTCCTCTTCCAATGATTTTGCTCTATCATTGTTCCCATCTTCACAACACCAAAATCACCTGATGTATAGTTTGTGAAGAACTCTCTATGAGATGTAGCATGTATGGTAGCACCGCTGTCCGGAATCCAAGTCATCTCATCACCATCTGCAAGGTTGATGGTCTCATCAGAAACAACAGTGATCTTCTCCTCAGTAGTAGAACCAAAACTACCATCATGTTCCTCATGCATGAGAGACATGATCTCCTCAACCACAGTAATCCGGCCCTCACTATCACTGTCACTGTCCGCTGTTTCTAACTTGCTTCTTTTTTCTTTTTGTCTTTCTTACATTCGTCACAATGCCACTTGATGTGGCCCTTCTCATGGCAGTGATGGCACACAAAATCAGCATACTTTCCTTTGCCTTTTGATTTGCTTCTACTTCTTTCAGCCCCTTTACTCGGACCTCTACTCTTGCTTCTCCCCCGTGACTGAGTCACTAACACTTCTGTGAAGAAGAACTATCCTTGTCAGCAATTTTTCTGACTCTTCATTTAGTACCTTGGTCTTCACAAGGTTCCAAGTGACAACTCCATTAGGTGCTGAATTGCAAACGGTGACCTTAAAGGTCTCCCACGTGTCCGGTAATGAGCCAAGTAGCAGCAAGGCTCTCACTTCATCTTCAAATGTGATTCCCATTGAAGATAGCTGATTAATAATGCCCTGAAATTCATTTACATGATCTGCAATTGGAGTTCCTTCTTTGTACCTCAAACGCATCAATTTCTTGATCAAGAACATTTTGTTGGTACCTTCTTTGTGAGCATACAGCTCCTCCAATTTCTGCCATAAGGTGCGTGCATGTGTCTCATCAATGATATGGTTCAAAACATTGTCATCGACCCATTGTCAATGAACCCACAAGCTTGTAGATGAAGTACCTCCCACAGATCTTCCTTCATGTCCTCGGGCATCTCTGTGGAGAACACCGGCCTCCAGTATTCTTTTACATACAGTAAATCCTTCATCTTACTCTTCCAACTTGATAATTTGTACAATTCAATGATATCATTCTGTTGGTATTCACTTCCATATTCAACACAAGCAAACTGCACTCAGCCCAAAACAAACCTTGCTCTGAAACTTGAGTACAAACTGAACCTCAGCTCTGATACCACTTTGTTGGGAGGTGAGGGGAGAAGATACACAACTCCAACAGCCTCCCAGCCTGTAATGAACTTCGAGGATAGGTTCAACCAACAGCAATAACAGCGAAAATATAGACACGATCGCACACACAGGTCACACAAGGATTTACGTGGAAAACCTCCTCAACGTGAGGAGGAAAAATCACGGCTATGGACCAACCGGTCCACGCAAGCTTCACTATGAGCAAGATTCTTCTCCAGAACCTCTGGAGATTACAACACACACCAACTCGTTGCCCGCCGGCAACAATAACAACCACAACCACAAGAGGGAAGATATCACAAAGCAGAGTATCACAGATTCTATCCCCTTCGGTAATCAGCAAACTGCTCTTAAACCGCAGATCCAATCAGCACCAAACTCAGTAGACAAACAGACATATGTGTCCCCAACATACCCACCAAAGATGAGCTCAATCGGACACTGTTTGCCTACCCAAACTGTTCTTCTACCAAACTATTCCGTGCTGAAACTGCAGCAGTCCGAACTGACGAAACCTCTCTCAAATCTGATGCTCCTCTGACCCAAAACTCAAACCAGCTATCCAAATCAAAGTACTCAAAGTAAGGAACGAGCTCACCAATTATGGAGTCGATCCAAGCACGTTTGACCCTCCAATCACCGGCTTGAAGGCAGACCGGTCAGATTCACCAAATCCTAACAGAAATCGCCTCTCCTTCTTCTTCCTCTCTTCTCAATGGGTTGGTTGTGTTCTTGTGTGTTCTCTCACTCTTTTCCTTAGCTCTGAGCAGCAGCAACGTCCTGGTTGCTTACTTCTACTTGCTACTCACGCCACCAAGGGTGGCTTGGCTTCCTTCTTCTCTTACCTCTCTTGGAGGCAGCTCAGCCGTTGGATGCGAACCTCGATCAATGGTTGAAACGTGTTGGACTTCCTGGGCTGATGTTGGGCTGCCAACACACCTCCATGTGGAGGGACATGGCTCAACAGAGAGCATGGTCTTCGCAGCAACTCGTCTCCTCTTTCCCTGGCACCGGATCAGCGCCATCGTCTGGAAGGCCGGCAGGAGGAGCTCTACTCCAGCTATTGTCCATCTGCTCCAATGGCGACGATAAGCCACTTCATCTCTCCCACAGACAGTGGGTTTAGTTCATCTGGTACTAATGTTAGATCTATACAATTAGAACGATGGGTTGACTCTGATCAAGCAGGCAGTTGTTCTCACAGCTGTCATGCAAGCATGGATCATACTCGTTTGCAAGATCGTAGTTAGGCACAATGCGTATCCTCTCTCGTCCAGTACGGTTTCTATGTTCGATCGGAATCAAGAGAGGATAGTTAATCTGAACTATATCTATAATAATAGGGATGTGGAGGCTATGCAATTACTTTGGATTGGTAGAGCCTCCTTCTTTGAACTAGTCAAAAGGTTCAGAGATGGTAGCATGTTGGAGGATAGCATTCACACATCTGAGGAACAGCAAGTTTGCATGTTCCAACACGTTTGTGGATTATAATTAGAAGTTTGGAGTGATCCACATCACATTTAGAAGGTCATGTAACACTATCTCCGGTCACTTTAAGCAAGTCTTGGTTTGGCACTGGAGAGCTCAGGTAGGAGATGATAAAGCCACCTAAAGCTCAGACACCATCATGGATCAGCACAACTACAGAGGTTTCCCATGTTTCAAGGTGAGCACCATATTTTTTTCCAGACACATGTTCGTGCATCTGTTTGTTCAGACTGTTTCTTCAGACAGTTTGTTAATCTCATGACAGGATTACATTGGTGCTATCGATTGTACTTATATCACTGCTAGAGTGTCGAGATCATAGTCTGCATCATATCACTAGTAGGGAAAAGCTTATAGGTGAGATGCTATCAGTGGCGCACCAGCCACTTGTGCGCCACTGATAGTTTCTCACCAGGTTTCCTGGATTTTGAAAAAAAATACCAGTGGCGCACCAGATTGCAGTGCGCCACTGGTAAATTTTTTAGCAGTGGCGCACCGTAAACGTGGTGCGCCACAGGTAAGTTCCAGATAAACTTGAAAAATTTCGAGGTGGAGGAGAGAGAGTACCTGACATGGGTATGCCTATCGGGTACCCTACCATGCGGGTACCTGGTGTACGTATCGACTAGGCCCAAATATCAAAGTCTACAAAGAAGCCCATGAAGGGAAGTGTAACAGCCCAACGCTGAGAACCTGAAAATCTGTATAAATTTTCCACTTTTTGTTTGCATTGCATCATGGCATACATATTTAAATTGCTAAAGTTAATTAAAGCAACACTTGGAATTTAAAACAAAGGAAGCAAAACCCTTCCCAAATTTTCCAATCAAATATTTTACTCAACTTGGCAAACCAAACTTTCTTGGACTTCCAAATTGTTTAGGAAGTTCCAAGCTTGCAATTAGAACCCTTTTCTCAAAATCTAAATATTGCCAAATAAGAAATAAATTTGGGAATCCAAAATTGGTTCAAATCAAATCCTATTTTTGAACCCAAATTAAACTCTCCAAAATTCAAATTAAAATCATGGGGAGCTTCAATATTATTGTGAGAGCCTCCATGAATATTTTCATTATTTTTGGAAATGCTCAAATACTCCAAATAAGTATATTTTGGAAATTGTCAAAATGACTATATTTAAAACCTGTGAATAAGGGTGGTCCAAAACATTTTATTTTGAAGCCAAACTTTTTGTGAAGCTTCTACCTGTCAAGGGAAGGCTTTATAAATTTTTGTAGATTTTATAAAAATGTTTCAAGGCCTCAAATAAATCACTAAACCCTACTGGTTTTATTTGAAAAGGTAAACAAAGGGAAAAAGATCAAAACCCTGACAGTGGGACCCTCCTGTCATCCACCCCTCTTTCCTCTTCTTCCTGTAGCCCCTCTGTAGCGACCGCGTCCGCGCCGCACCGCGGCCTCCTCTGCTGCTCCCTCGCCCCATGGCCCTGGAGGATAAGAATCACCCCGATACCACCTGCTCTCTCTCCCCCTCACCCGTTCCTCCCAGTTTTTCCGGATCGAAACCGAACCCTAACCCATCACCATGGCCATGACCGAGCCGAAGCTCCGCCGCCGTTTTGCCGACGTTTGAGAAGTTCCCGAGCCCAGGCAAGACCGCCAGCACCTCCGCCGCGTCCCCAGCTCCTTCCCCGCCCAAGGAATCGAGGCGGAAGGCCGGGAATCGCCGCCGCCGCTCGAATTCGTCTCCGCCACCGCCGCCTCTCCTCCGCCCGTTTCCGGCGCCGGCGAGCCACCTCCTGCACCGCCGCGAGTTTGGGTGAGTTTCCCGTGCCATTGCGCATCTTCCCCTCTCCCCGTTGCTTCCATCTGGCAGCATCCTCGCTGGAGCCGCTCGCCACCGTACGCCGGCGCTCGTCGCTCCTCATCTTCACGAGAGACCGGTCACCCCGCCGGCCTTGACCGGCCTAAAGGCCGATCTTCTCAGGCCCTTAACCGGCCCCAAACCGGTCTTAACCGGGCCACGAGCCGGCCTTCTCTGGAGACCGGCCGGCTTTGAAACCGGCCTCAGCCGGGCTGAGGGCCGGACGCCACGGCCACCATTCCGGCCTGAAACCGGCCTGGGCCGACCTGTGGGCCGGCCCCAAACAGTAAAAACAGTTTTTCTTTTTCTTAAAGAAAACAGTTGATAACTATTGAAGTATTGCTTCAAATTTAGCAAATGAAATACCAAAATGATCAGTGCTTCAAATGCTATCAAATCATGTTAACATAAATTCATGATCACAAATAATTGTTGATGTTATTTATAAATTGGTTAAAAGAATTAAATTCGGATAATTATTTAATTCACCAATTATTCTTCGGTACTCGGAAAATTACAAATGAGGTACCAAAACGATCAGAAGAACTCATCCTATCCCTTCATGCCATGTTCATGCATATTTGAGCCACTTCTTGGTAATGTAATAAATGTATGAACAATGTGGTCATTAAGTTAAATATGGGGTTGCTTCCAAATAATTGCACTAATTATTTGGCTCTCCATTTAAATTTGCTAGATGCACTAAACGATGCTATCCTTGCATAAACTTGTCATGTCATCATGCGATTGTGCATTGCATTGTACACATGTGTGGTGATTGATGGTTTTCCGTTGTGTGCTTCGTTAGATCAAGCAGACGGGGTTCCACCTCAATACCCCGCCGAGCAGTACTACCAGCACTCTGAACAAGGCAAGCGTAATCCCCCCTCTGAGCATATCTTATCCTCTTTTTCGCAATTATTTTCTCCACTATAATATTGCATGCGGTTCTAAATGTCTTTTGCCTGGATTAGAGTATCCTACTAGTTGCATTAGAATCCTGTTGCCAATACCTGTTTTACCTTCCTATTACCATAGGTTTGTATTGTTGGCCTGAAATAATTACTATACTAGATAAATGCTTAGCCATGCTTAGCTAGAATGCCTAGAGGTACTATGGTGGTACAATGCTGGAAACAGGTGTTGACTTGTGATCGCGAGGATGATGGTGGAGAATTGTGGTGTTGGATAATAAAATGCTAAAAGGTGGGGATGAGAGGCCACAGGGAATGTGGTGGGTTGTCTCGTTCTCACCGCCTAAGTGAGAGTTCCTTACCTCTTGAACCAAGACTGAGCGTGCAACCAGGCGTGAGACCTATGCAATTGCAGGAACCCTCATAGACTAAATAACTCGAGCGGGGCTAGCCAGGGTCCTCTAGTTTGGTTTTCCATTTGCGCGTGCGTGATGGTGATTTGAACTAAAATGAGGATGGTGGTGTTTAGGAAAATGAGTGTCCGCGGGGCCGGGTGTTGGAGGCACTGGCAGACCCTACCGGCACTGATGATCCTGGAAAGTCCTTAACGAGGGAGAAGTCGACACCGCTCCCACCCAGCCGGCTTTCCCCGGAAGAGAGCTAATAGCTAGGGAATGGGCCGGACGGTACGCGTGGCAAACATTGTACACCCCTGCAGGGTAAATCTTTTCGAAAAGCCGTGTCCGCGGTTATGGACGACTTGGGAAGTGAAGGTAGGATCATAGAATAACTTTAACAGAATGATTAAAACTTGGGTACTAGAGGTACCACTCAAGATTGTAAGGTTGACTTCCTCGAGGGTGATTCGGGGAGGTGCCTTTGTTGAACAGGTGCAAGGATGGTGATGATGGTTGTTGGTGAGAAAGTGATCTCAAGAAAAAGAGTTACTTCTTACCCCTCTTGAAAATATTCTGATTAGTCGATGCCATGGGTTTATTGTTTTATGAAATAAAACCAGCTTTATGCAAAAGAGCCATACAACTTTGAAAGCCTCATCGAGCTAATGCTCTATATATAATCTTGCGAGTTCGTCGAACTCAACGTCTTTGCTTTGTTTTCAGAGGAGGACTTCACCGACTTCGAGGGTGGGTTCTTTGTGGACGTCGACGAGTAGTCTGGGGTTCCCAGGTGGCAGCTTGGGACATCCCGGATCAGCTGGCGCTGTGATGTTTATCTGTAGGCCTCTTAGGCCATATTTGGATCTTGTTGTTAGACAACTTAATTCGCTTCCGCTTGATGAAATGTTGGGTCAGTGACCTCTGTGTGTAATTTGCTATCTTTCTCTATTATAAGAGTTGAACTATATGATTTGTGTCGTAGAGTCTGTGAAGTGCCAGTTGTTCCACCAGTCTTGATCTTACTATTATGCATTGATAGTTGTGCCTGTGTTAGGGCATCAATCGGGGAGTTGTGTTGCCGATGATCAATTCCGAGCAACACCTGCCAAAGGTTTTGGCCGGGGATTGGTAAACCCGTAACCTCCGGTTGTATCGCCTAACCGGTGACACACAGCATCTCTCGCATAGCAGTCGGGTCGGGGCGCTACAAGTTGGTATCAGAGCAGTACTGCCTGTAGGAAACCCTTCTACTGGTCGACGTTGAGTCTAGTGTTTGTGAAAATATTTTGAACCTAAAAATGAGTTGTGAAAACCATCTTAGGATTCTTTTTACTCCTTATCTGGTTACCCTCTAATCTCGGCGCAATCTTATCTCGATTTGAGTTAAAAGTTTTCCTTCTCGTCTATTACTTCAAAATTGATAGGATCTCGGGGTTGGGTTCTACCTTGTGTGTTCTGTGCTCACTCTTGCTCCCGCCGCGCTGCAATCGGATCTCCTCTCAGTTGTTTGAATCTTGTTCCGTGTCAAAGCTAATCTTGTTTCCTTCTTTGGCTTTAACCAAGGACTTGAACAAAAGGTCCCGGATTGTGCCAACTAGTTCTTGCTAGTGGTGCATGATGCTGATCTTTGACCCAAGTTCTATCTTGTTGATCCTTTGTTTGTTGTTACCTAAAGTATTGTTATCTCTAGTCTGTGTACTTGAGTGAACACTAATGCTTTAGTCCCAACCATTCGGAGATAGATACTAATTGTGTCATTGTTAAATCTTCAGAATGGCTCGAGGAGGAGGCCGCGCAGGCCGTGGTAACCACAACGATGGTGAGGAAGATCTGCCACCTCCACCCTCGATGGCTCAAGTCCTGATGGCTATTGAGGAAAACCGCGGGCGCAATGAGCGCTTGCTTGAGGAGTTAGTGCACCAGAATGCACAGAGGAATGGCTGCAACACTCTCAATGAGTTTCTGCGCTCACAGCCGCCTACCTTTGCTGATGCTAAGGAGCCGCTTGAAGCTCATGATTGGCTTCGGGCTTTGGAACGCAAGTTCTCTGCGCTCCATGTCCCAGTGGCCGAGCAAGTCAACTTCGCCACCTATCTTCTGGTTGGAGCTGCTGGATGTTGGTGGGAGAGCCATGTGGCTATGTTCCCTGCCGACTATGTCTTCACCTGGGCGGAGTTCCGCGCTGCTTTCCGTGCGGCCTACATTCCCCAGCCCATCTTGGACTTGAAGAGGAGGGAGTTCCTGGACTTGCACCAGGGACGTATGGACATCCGCACCTATGGTCGTGAGTTCAACCACCTCTCTCGTTACGCCCCGAGGGACGTGACAAATGATGCTGACAAGCAAGAGCTGTTCCGCAAGGGGCTTGCGCCACAACTTCGCTATGAGCTGCTGCCCTTCCGGTTCCAGAACTTTCAGGAGCTGTTCAACCAGGCTCTCACTCTTGAGCAAGGAAGGAAGGAACTGCAGGCTTCCAAGAGGCCAGCACACGGGGATCACCAGAGTTCCTCGGGTTCAGAAAGCAAGAAGCGCAGGGTGTTTGTTCCCTACAGCGCTGTGCCGCGTGCTCCATTCATGCCAAGGAGCGCGGGATACAGGCCACCACCGCCACGCCCCTCTACTCCGACACTTGGGGCAAGCGGAAGTGGATATCGCCCTCCGCTGCTGACTGCTCCACCTGGAGTGACTTGCTACTCCTGTGGCGAGGCTGGCCACTACTCCAGGGAGTGCCCCCAGAAGGCACTTGTTCCAGTGACTCCTGCACGAGCCCCTGCCACTCCAGCTGGCAAGGCTGGCCCTATGGTCCGTGGTCGCCTGAACCACGTCTCTGCTGAAGAAGCTGAGGAGGATCCTGGCGTTCTTATGGGTGAGTTGCAATTCAACAACAATCCTGCTACAGTTTTGTTTGATTCCGGAGCATCGCATTCTTTCATCTCGATAGTGTTTGCAAAAGGCCACGACATACCGTTCGAGAAAATGAGCCGTCCGATGGTTATCTCCACTCCGGGTTCCAAATGGCAAACCGATGGGGTTACTCCTGAGGTCCAGATCAATATAGGGTCCTCCGTCTTCCTTTCTCGTTGGTGGCTCTGAGGTCCAAGGGCATTGATGTCATTCTAGGCATGGACTGGTTAGCAAAATACCATGCTAATCTCGACTGTGCTACCAAGTCCATCACCGTGATCGACCCTTCCGGTGTCGCTGTGAAGTTTTGGGCTACGTTATCAGGACCTCCAGCATCAGACATTCCCCAATCACCGGAGATCCTCTTGTGTTTTATGGAAGGCCTGTCACCTCCTGGAATCCAGGACATACACGTGGTGTGTGACTTCCCGGATGTGTTCCCAGAAGAATTGCCTGGCATGCCACCTGATCGAAGTGTGGAGTTTGTCATTGATTTGCTTCCCGGTACTGCTCCAATTTCCAAGAAACCCTACCGTATGCCTGCGGAAGAATTGGCTCTGTTGAAAGAGCAAATCGATGAGCTGTTAGCAAAGGAATTTATTCAGCCTAGCAGTTCACCTTGGGGTTGTCCGGTACTCTTCGTCAAGAAGAGGGATTCCACCGTTCCTCGTCTAGTTACTGATTATCGGCCGTTGAATGCGGTGACAATCAAGAACAAGTATCCTATTCCTCGGATCAATGATCTGTTGGATCAGTTAGCTGGTGCAAGAGTATTCTCCAAGATGGATCTGAGGTCAGGGTACCATCAAATCAAAATCCGAAAGGAGGATACCCCGAAGACGGCATTCGTTACTCGCTATGGTTCATACGAGTACACCGTTATGTCCTTTGGTCTCACAAATGCTCCAGCTACTTTCATGAGGCTCATGAACTCCATTTTCATGGATTATCTTGATAAGTTTGTCGTCATTTACATCGATGACATCCTCATCTATTCCAAAACCGATGAAGAGCATGCTGAACATCTTCGATTGGTTCTAACACGACTTCGAGAACACCGTCTCTATGCCAAGTTTTCCAAGTGTGAATTCTGGTTGGACAGGCTTATCTTTCTTGGTCACGTAATATCGGGGCAAGGTGTATCCGTCATTCCTGACAAGATTCAGTCCATTCTGGATTGGAAAACTCCAATGTCAGTCAAGGACATCCGTAGCTTTCTCGGGTTGGCGGGTTACTACCGCCGATTCATCGAAGGCTTCTCTAAAATAGCCAAGGCCCTAACCGACCTTCTCAAGAAGGATAAAAAGTTCGTTTGGACGGACAAGGCTGAAGAAAGCTTCCAAACTCTGAAAGCCAAACTCACCTCCGCTCCTGTGCTTGTCCTGCCGGACACTAGCAAGGATTTCGTCGTCTTCTGTGACGCCTCTCTTCAAGGCTTGGGCTGTGTGCTAATGCAAGATGGCCATGTGGTGGCGTATGCTTCTCGTCAGTTGAAACCGCATGAGCACAACTACCCAACTCATGATCTAGAGCTTGTCGCTGTGGTCTATGCTCTAAAGCAATGGAGACCGTATCTGTTCGGTAACCGTTGCGAGATCTTCTCGGATCACAAGAGTTTGAAATATCTCTTCACCCAGCCGGATTTAAATCTCAGGCAAAGGCGTTGGTTGGAGTTAATCAAGGACTATGATGTGAGTCTCAACTATCAACCCGGCAAGGCAAACGTCGTGGCTGACGCGCTAAGTCGGAAGTCCTATTGCAACAATTTGATGATTGAAAAAGCCCAACCTGCCCTTCATGAAGAGTTTGCCCGCTTGAACCTGGAAATTGTTCCCCCTGGCTACCTTGCAAATCTGGAGATCAAGTCTACTCTTGAAGATTAGATAAAGGAAGCTCAAAAGCGTGACAAGGGCATTCTGAAGATCAAGGAGAACATTGCTAGCAGCAAGGCCACATGCTTCTCTGTCGATGAATCCGGAGTTGTTTATTTTGGTGACCGTCTAGTGGTGCCCAAGAAACGAAAATTGAGGGAGCTGATCCTCCAGGAGGCTCATGATACACCTCTCTCTATCCATCCCGGTAGTACCAAAATGTACCAAGACCTTCGCCCACAATTCTGGTGGACCCGTATGAAGCGGGAAATTGCCAAGTATGTTGCTGAATGCGACACTTGTCGACGGGTAAAGGCGGAACATCAAAGGCCTCCCGGCACTCTTCGCCCAATTGCTATTCCCGAGTGGAAATGGGATGAGATTGGCATGGATTTCATTACGGGACTGCCAAAGTCTCCAAAGGGAAATGATGCCATCTGGGTCATCATTGATCGACTATCAAAAGTGGCTCACTTCCTCCCCGTTCGTGTTGACATCACAGCCGCTAAGTTGGCGGATCTATACACTTCGCGGATTGTGGTGCTACACGGCGTCCCCAAGAAGATAATCTCTGATCGTGGAAGTCTGTTCACCTCCAGGTTCTGGACTAGTTTCCAAACTGCTATGGGCACCCGTATCAACTTCAGCACCGCGTTCCATCCTCAAACTGATGGTCAGACCGAAAGAGTGAACCAAGTTCTGGAAGACATGCTGAGGGCATGTGTCATCTCTTTTGGTAAGGATTGGGAAAAGTACCTTCCTTTCGCGGAGTTCTCCTACAACAATAGCTATCAAGCTAGTCTGGGCATGGCTCCATTCGAGGTTCTCTATGGAAGAAAATGCCGCACTCCGCTAAATTGGTCTGAGACCGGAGAGAGGGCACTCTTTGGTCCAGATGTGATCAATGAAGCTGAGGAGAAGGTCAGAATCATACGAGAGAATCTGAAGATTGCCTAGTCTCGGCAGAAGAGCTATTATGACAAGCATCATCAGGAGGTCCACTATGAAATTGGTGATAAAGCTTACCTCCGTGTCTCTCCCCTCCGTGGCGTTCGCCGTTTCGGAATCAAAGGGAAATTGGCCCCTCGCTATGTTGGCCCTTTCACCGTTCTAGCCAAGCGAGGAGATCTTTCTTATAAGTTGGAATTACCGGTCAAATTCCCAGATGTGCATGACGTGTTCCATGTCTCTCAACTTCGCCGGTGTTTCAAGGATCCTATCCATGGGGTCAATCATGAAGAACTGGATCTTCAAGAAGATCTCACTTATCGAGAGCATCCTATCCGTGTTCTGGATGAAGCCGAGAGAAAGACCCGTAACAAGACTACCAAGTTGCTCAAAATCCAGTGGTCTCATCATTCTGAAGAAGAAGCAACTTGGGAACGAGAATCTAGTCTTCGTGAGGAGTATCCCGACTTTTTCTCGCAATCTTAGAATCTCGGGACGAGATTCCTGTAAGGGGGGTAGAATTGTAACAGCCCAACGCTGAGAACCTGAAAATCTGTATAAATTTTCCACTTTTTGTTTGCATTGCATCATGGCATACATATTTAAATTGCTAAAGTTAATTAAAGCAACACTTGGAATTTAAAACAAAGGAAGCAAAACCCTTCCCAAATTTTCCAATCAAATATTTTACTCAACCTGGCAAACCAAACTTTCTTGGACTTCCAAATTGTTTAGGAAGTTCCAAGCTTGCAATTAGAACCCTTTTCTCAAAATCTAAATATTGCCAAATAAGAAATAAATTTGGGAATCCAAAATTGGTTCAAATCAAATCCTATTTTTGAACCCAAATTAAACTCTCCAAAATTCAAATTAAAATCATGGGGAGCTTCAATATTATTGTGAGAGCCTCCATGAATATTTTCATTATTTTTGGAAATGCTCAAATACTCCAAATAAGTATATTTTGGAAATTGTCAAAATGACTATATTTAAAATTAAACTCTCCAAAATTCATATTAAAATCATGGGGAGCTTCAATATTATTGTGAGAGCCTCCATGAATATTTTCATTATTTTTGGAAATGCTCAAATACTCCAAATAAGTATATTTTGGAAATTGTCAAAATGACTATATTTAAAACCTGTGAATAAGGGTGGTCCAAAACATTTTATTTTGAAGCCAAACTTTTTGTGAAGCTTCTACCTGTCAAGGGAAGGCTTTATAAATTTTTGTAGATTTTATAAAAATGTTTCAAGGCCTCAAATAAATCACTAAACCCTACTGGTTTTATTTGAAAAGGTAAACAAAGGGAAAAAGATCAAAACCCTGACAGTGGGACCCTCCTGTCATCCACCCCTCTTTCCTCTTCTTCCTGTAGCCCCTCTGTAGCGACCGCGTCCGCGCCGCACCGCGGCCTCCTCTGCTGCTCCCTCGCCCCATGGCCCTGGAGGATAAGAATCACCCCGATACCACCTGCTCTCTCTCCCCCTCACCCGCTCCTCCCAGTTTTTCCGGATCGAAACCGAACCCTAACCCATCACCATGGCCATGACCGAGCCGAAGCTCCGCCGCCGTTTTGCCGACGTTTGAGAAGTTCCCGAGCCCAGGCAAGACCGCCAGCACCTCCGCCGCGTCCCCAGATCCTTCCCCGCCCAAGGAATCGAGGCGGAAGGCCGGGAATCGCCGCCGCCGCTCGAATTCGTCTCCGCCACCGCCGCCTCTCCTCCGCCCGTTTCCGGCGCCGGCGAGCCACCTCCTGCACCGCCGCGAGTTTGGGTGAGTTTCCCGTGCCGTTGCGCATCTTCCCCTCTCCCCGTTGCTTCCATCTGGCAGCATCCTCGCTGGAGCCGCTCGCCACCGTACGCCGGCGCTCGTCGCTCCTCATCTTCACGAGAGACCGGTCACCCCGCCGGCCTTGACCGGCCTAAAGGCCGATCTTCTCGGGCCCTTAACCGGCCCCAAACCGGTCTTAACCGGGCCACGAGCCGTCCTTCTCTGGAGACCGGCCGGCTTTGAAACCGGCCTCAGCCGGGCTGAGGGCCGGACGCCACGGCCACCATTCCGGCCTGAAACCGGCCTGGGCCGACCTGTGGGCCGGCCCCAAACAGTAAAAACAGTTTTTCTTTTTCTTAAAGAAAACAGTTGATAACTATTGAAGTATTGCTTCAAATTTAGCAAATGAAATACCAAAATGATCAGTGCTTCAAATGCTATCAAATCATGTTAACATAAATTCATGATCACAAATAATTGTTGATGTTATTTATAAATTGGTTAAAAGAATTAAATTCGGATAATTATTTAATTCACCAATTATTCTTCGGTACTCGGAAAATTACAAATGAGGTACCAAAACGATCAGAAGAACTCATCCTATCCCTTCATGCCATGTTCATGCATATTTGAGCCACTTCTTGGTAATGTAATAAATGTATGAACAATGTGGTCATTAAGTTAAATATGGGGTTGCTTCCAAATAATTGCACTAATTATTTGGCTCTCCATTTAAATTTGCTAGATGCACTAAACGATGCTATCCTTGCATAAACTTGTCATGTCATCATGTGATTGTGCATTGCATTGTACACATGTGTGGTGACTGATGGTTTTCCGTTGTGTGCTTCGTTAGATCAAGCAGACGGGGTTCCACCTCAATACCCCGCCGAGCAGTACTACCAGCACTCTGAACAAGGCAAGCGTAATCCCCCTCTGAGCATATCTTATCCTATTTTTCGCAATTATTTTCTCCACTATAATATTGCATGCGGTTCTAAATGTCTTTTGCCTGGATTAGAGTATCCTACTAGTTGCATTAGAATCCTGTTGCCAATACCTGTTTTACCTTCCTATTACCATAGGTTTGTATTGTTGGCCTGAAATAATTACTATACTAGATAAATGCTTAGCCATGCTTAGCTAGAATGCCTAGAGGTACTATGGTGGTACAATGCTGGAAACAGGTGTTGACTTGTGATCGCGAGGATGATGGTGGAGAATTGTGGTGTTGGATAATAAAATGCTAAAAGGTGGGGATGAGAGGCCACAGGGAATGTGGTGGGTTGTCTCGTTCTCACCGCCTAAGTGAGAGTTCCTTACCTCTTGAACCAAGACTGAGCGTGCAACCAGGCGTGAGGCCTATGCAATTGCAGGAACCCTCATAGACTAAATAACTCGAGCGGGGCTAACCAGGGTCCTCTAGTTTGGTTTTCCATTTGCGCGTGCGTGATGGTGATTTGAACTAAAATGAGGATGGTGGTGTTTAGGAAAATGAGTGTCCGCGGGGCCGGGTGTTGGAGGCACTGGCAGACCCTACCGGCACTGATGATCCTAGAAAGTCCTTAACGAGGGAGAAGTCGACACCGCTCCCACCCAGCCGGCTTTCCCCGGAAGAGAGCTAATAGCTAGGCAATGGGCCGGACGGTACGCGTGGCAAACATTGTACACCCCTGCAGGGTAAATCTTTTCGAAAAGCCGTGTCCGCGGTTATGGACGACTTGGGAAGTGAAGGTAGGATCATAGAATAACTTTAACAGAATGATTAAAACTTGGGTACTAGAGGTACCACTCAAGATTGTAAGGTTGACTTCCTCGAGGGTGATTCGGGGAGGTGCCTTTGTTGAACAGGTGCAAGGATGGTGATGATGGTTGTTGGTGAGAAAGTGATCTCAAGAAAAAGAGTTACTTCTTACCCCTCTTGAAAATATTCTGATTAGTCGATGCCATGGGTTTATTGTTTTATGAAATAAAACCAGCTTTATGCAAAAGAGCCATACAACTTTGAAAGCCTCATCGAGCTAATGCTCTATATATAATCTTGCGAGTTCGTCGAACTCAACGTCTTTGCTTTGTTTTCAGAGGAGGACTTCACCGACTTCGAGGGTGGGTTCTTTGTGGACGTCGACGAGTAGTCTGGGTTCCCAGGTGGCAGCTTGGGACATCCCGGATCAGCTGGCGCTGTGATGTTTATCTGTAGGCCTCTTAGGCCATATTTGGATCTTGTTGTTAGACAACTTAATTCGCTTCCGCTTGATGAAATGTTGGGTCAGTGACCTCTGTGTGTAATTTGCTATCTTTCTCTATTATAAGAGTTGAACTATATGATTTGTGTCGTAGAGTCTGTGAAGTGCCAGTTGTTCCACCAGTCTTGATCTTACTATTATGCATTGATAGTTGTGCCTGTGTTAGGGCATCAATCGGGGAGTTGTGTTGCCGATGATCAATTCCGAGCAACACCTGCCAAAGGTTTTGGCCGGGGATTGGTAAACCCGTAACCTCCGGTTGTATCGCCTAACCGGTGACACACAACATCTCTCGCATAGCAGTCGGGTCGGGGCGCTACAGGAAGCCCGGGAAAGAAGGAGTATCCTCCAAGTTTGGCAAAGATATAGTCGGTTTAAAGTTTCCATATATGTAAATCGAGTCGGTTACGAACACCTGAGACCCAGCCTATTATTTAAGGACTGGGAGGGCTGTCGGACCAGACCACGTACTCTCAGAACCACCAAAACCCTAGCGAGATCGACATCTCGCCGGGACCCTTGTAACCATCATATTCGCAAAGCAATAATAGACAGGCAGGACGTAGGGGTGTTACCTCCACACGAGGGCCCTGAACCTGGGTAAAATCCTTGCCCCGCTTGTCAGCCGACGATACTTCCAACTCTACCACGTTCTCTCCCCCATATTCACAACCCAGGGACCTCGACTATGGGTCTTGATGAGTCTACCCCTCGTCAAGTGGCGCCATCTGTGGGAAAGAATAGCGCTGGACTCGAAGTTTCGCCGGTCCCATCAGTAAACAGCAATTCGCCGATCACATCAGCAAACGGCAACTCGCCGATCTCATCAGCAAACGGCAACTCGCCGATCGAATCTGCACACGGCAACTCGCCGGTCATGTCAGCAAATAGCAACTCGCCGATCCAGGCGACACACGGCGATTCGCCAATCCACTCGAAAAGCGGCAGCCTGCCCGCTTCACCCGCAAAAAGCGCATCTGCTCCTCTGATGAACTTCAATCCGCACTCGCCAGATCTTCAGGAGGCGTTTTCCGGTCTTGAGACAGGTTTGGATTTAACTGTTGGAGCATTCAGTTTTTTCGTAAACAATGTTGGCATGCAGGACTTGACAGATCCGCAACAACTCGCGCGAGGTGCACCCGAGGCTCCGTCGATTGCGCTCGCCCCGTCGTCGATTCCTGATGCCTGCTCACCTGCAACAACCATGTCGACTGGCGAGATCGACAAGTTCATGATGACGGAACTCCAAGGCGAGGAGGCTGAGTCAGCATACCACACAAGCAACATCGACTTCAACCTCCCACTCGACGATAGCTTCGACTGCGGGATCTCCCTCGACGACTTCTACGAGCCCGCGATTCATAACGACAGCAACGTCGACTCTGAGACCCGCACCAGCATCAACCTCGACTCAGAGATCCATAATGGCTTCGCCAACACCGTGATGAGCATAGGCGATGAGCACGTCGAGAACGAGATTCGCCTAGAAGATCTACTCGATGAGCATAATGGCTCTGACATGAGCCTAGACGACGACGTCGAGTCCATGACTGAATCGACAGTGCATACACGTGCCCACGGTCACGCCCCATCAGGTCTACGTGGCCTTCTCCGCAGAATCATCCGCAGCCGCAGCTGCCCGCAGGCCTACACAATACCCATGCACGGTAACCATGCCGGATGGGGTCACAACCTTGACGATCACGGAGGAGATGGCAGCAAAAGCAGATAAAGTCATCAAGGAGTGCACAATGATGCCCGCAAGCTCGACTCCGGAGGAGATGTTGACCTACCAGTATTTCAACTGGCAGGAATCGCTTCGACTGAAGAACTACCGAGCTGCACTCGAAGAGCGCAGAAGGCAAGCTAGCCTTTCGAGTGCACGAAGAAGGGAGCAATCCTCTCGGTCCACAAGGCAACCAACCCCACGACCCAGGTCGCGGTTGGCGAGCCTCCCAGAGCATGAGAGAGCACAAATCACCCGCAACCTGTCGTTCATGATAGAGGACGCTGACGGAATCCCAGTACCCAAAACAGCTGCGGGTGCACTATTCTCCGTAGGTGCTTATCTGAAGGCACTACAGCCTCCGGCGGACGATCCTGCTGCCGCCCTGCATCGCCAACAACTCAAATCGCTAGCCCTAGCAGCAAAGGCTTTACAGCCAGAAGACAAAACTCCAGCAAGAGGTCGAGATCGTGACATAGTCGACTCATGACACGCAGAGCATAATCGTAGTGGTCGCAGCCACCACTCGGATGAAGGAAGAAGAAGTTCGCGCCGGCACAGGTCCAGCAGAAGCAGATCTCGAAGGTCCTACAGCAGTGATTCATACTCTGACCGCGAACCAGAGCCATGCGGAGCATTGTGCTTCACTCGACGCATTCGCGAGACGAGGATTCCCAAAGGGTTCAAGCTAACAGGTGAACAACCCAAGTACAACGGTCGCCAGGAACCTTCCGGGTGGCTAGAAGATTACAGACTTGCCGTCGCATGCCAGCGCGGCACGACACCACAGCAATGCAATACATACGACTTATGCTCGAAGGCACAGCCCGCGACTGGCTCAAGGCGCTCCCTCCATCATCATACGACTCGTGGGACGATTTCCGCGAGATTTCATCAAAAACTTCGAGCCTCTTTGTGAGCGTCCGAAGACATTCGAAGAGCTAAGAGCATGTAAACAACGATCAGACGAGTCGTTGAGGTCATACATACGGAGGTGGACCGAAATACGCAATTCGGTTGGCACAATATCAGAAGATAGGGCCATGGATGCCTTCACAGAAGGTCTAGCCAGGAAGACTTCAGGGAGGCACTTGGCCGCGAAAAGCCAAGCTCCTGGCTCAACTCATAAAGATCGCGACTGAGTGGGCAGATGGAGAGGATTCTGTACGCAGATCCCGCGCTTCCCCACCACGCACAACCACGACAGCGGCAGTCGAAGCCGCAGAGACTCGTACAGAGATGATCGCAGGCACAAACGCTCCAAACGTCCTTACAACGACGACAGACCCGAGTTCATGGCGGCTGGGTATACGCAATCCCGCGATGATCAAGACAGAAGCAACCGGCGCTCGGATGATCGACGGGACAGTCGAGACCGCGATCAGCGGAGCGACAAAAGGCAAGAGTGGCGAAACGCAGCACGCAAAACCCGAGCGGTCATTTGAAGAAAAGATGGACGACTGGTGCAGATTCCACCTCTTTAAGGGGATGACGGAAGGCTGATCTCCAATCACACCCTAAGGAACTGCAGGGAATTCGACCAAATGGCGACTGACTACATGACACGACTCAAAAGGTACGGCCCGCACCCGCTCAGCCTACGCCTGCATCTGTACCCAGCAAAACGCTATGCCTGCTCTTATGGCACCGCCGCAGCCGCCACCGCAGCAACCACCACCACAGCCTGCTCCAGGCGCAAATATCGCAGGTGCCATACAACCCGTACATCGGGTCGAAGATGATCAATATCCACAGCCCCACGGGCAGATGTACATGATACAAAAGGGTCGCCCCTCCAACAGGCAGCAAAAGCTAATCACTCGACAGGTAAACATGGCTGTCATGGCACCCCCTGCTGTACCTGAGTTTCTGAAGGGATCGGAGACCACCATAAGCTTCAGTCGGAGGATCATCCCCCAGCTGTAGTTCGACCAGGGCATGCCGCTCTGGTACTCGACGCGCAAATTGGAGGCTACGCCATGACCAAGGTCTTCATGGATGGAGGCAGCGGCATAAACATCATCTTCGCGGACACGCTCCGCAAAATGAACAGGTCAGTCGAAAACCTCCCAAAATCTTCAAATACCTTCCACGGTATCGTTCCAGGCAAAGCAATCAGCCCAGAAGGCACCATACAACTCGACGTTACGTTCGGGGACAAGAGCCACTTCAGGACGGAGTCGATTGAGTTCGAGGTCGTCGACTGGAAATCACAATACCATGCTATTCTTGGGCGCCCGACGTTTGCTCGATTCATGGCGGTGCCACACTACGCTACCTCGCTGAAGATGCCAGGACCAAAGGGAGTCATCACTGTCCGTGGAAACTTTCAAAGGTCCGATGCTTGCGACCGCGAGTTCAGCAAAATCTCCGAGATTCGGCATGGAAGAATCACTCGCCGACTGGCGATCTCCAACGACCGCACACTCCTTCCGGAGCATAAAAAGTTGGCAGTCGACAGATCCTTCAACGCTACAAATGACACAAGGTCGCATCAGGTGCACCCGACCGATCCGTCCAAGACAGTCAACGTATCTTCGAGCCTGCCTATCGCATAGGAAGGCGCGCTCGTCGAATTCCTCCGTGAGAACTGGGAAATATTTGCGTGGTGTCCAGCCGACATGCCAGGTATTCCCAGGGAATTCGCCGAGCACTCTCTCCAATTATTTCCAGATGCAAAGCCAGTCAAGCAAACGATGCGTCGAATCTGGCCCAAAGCGAACCGCAGTCGAATCTGAAGTCGACCGGTTACTCGCAGCAGGATTCATCAGGAAATCAAGAAATCACAATGGGTTGCCAACCCCGTACTCGTAGAGAAGAAGCATACAGACATCCTTCGGATGTGCGTGGATTTCACAGCACTGAACAAGTGCTGTCCAAAGGATCACTTCCCTACCTCGAATCGACCAGATCGTCGACTCCACCGCCGGATGCGCACGACTGTCCTTTCTGGATGCTTACTCAGGTTATCACCAGATAAGGATGAAGCAAGAAGACGAAGAAAAAACGGCGTTCATAACCCCACTCGGGGTCTACTGCTACACAACTATGCCCTTTGGGCTCAAGAACGCTGGTGCAACATACCAGCGCATGATGCAAGACTGCCTCAAAAAGCAAATGGACGCAACGTCCAGTCTATGTGGATGACATTGTCATTACCACAAGGGAAGAGCATACACTACTCGACGACTTGAGGGAGACATTCGAAACCTCAAGCGTTTTCATATCAAGCTCAATCCAAGAAGTGCACGTTCGGCGTTCCAGCCGGGCAGCTCTTGGGTACCTAGTCTCTGCCCGTGGAATCGAAGCAGACCCGGAGAAGATACAGGCCATCCTCACAATGCAAAGGCCTTCAAAGCTTCATGATGTGCAGAAACTAGCAGGTCGAGTGGCAGCGCTCAGTCGATTCATCAGCAAACTGGGTGAAAAGGCGCTGCCATTCTATCGACTGATGAAGAAGGCGGACAAGTTCGAGTGGACGCCAGAAGCTGAAGCAGCCTTCACAGATCTCAAGCGGATCCTCACAAGCCCTCCAATCCTCGTCGCACCAAGGAACGGGAACCACTCTACCTGTATGTCTCGGCTACAAACAGGGTGGTGAGCACCGTACTGGTAGTCGAACGCATGGAGGAGGGGCACATCAAAGCATACAACGTCCAGTCTACTACCTAGCGAGGTTCTCTCCATATCAAAACAGCGGTACCCGCACTATCAAAGCTGGCTACGCTGTATTCATGTCCTCAAGGAAGTTGACGCACTACTTCACGAGCACCCGATCACCGTGGTAAGTAACTCAGCAATCGGTGATATCCTCACAAACCCCAATGCAACGGGTCGAGTCGCAAAATGGCTCATCGAGCTGGCACCAAGGACATCAAGTACGAGCACCCGAAGGCTATCAAAGCACAAGTCCTACCCGACTTCACAACCGAGTGGATAGAAGCCCAATTACCTGGAGCACCAGACGTGTCCAATTCCTGGACCATGTACTTCGATGGGTCCAAGAAAACGAAGGCGCAGGCGCAGGCGTCATCCTCATATCACCAAAAGGGACAAGCTCGTTATGTTTTGCAGATGGGATTCAAACTACCCTCCAACAACGAGGCTGAATACGAAGCCTTGATCCATGGCATGGATGGCAAAAGCACTTGGGTGCACTCGATTGATGATCTACGGCGACTCGAATCTGTGGTGCAGCAAACAATGAAGGCCTGCGACGCAATCGCGGACAACATGATCGCTTATCGCGACCTGTACAACACACTGGAGGGCAGCTTCGATGGCTGCGAGTTGCACATAGGAAGGGAAAGCAACGAAGAAGCAGACATGCTAGCCAACCTTGGCTCTACTGGCGCACAAGTTCCACCTGGTGTTTCCTCGAGCGCATCGAGCACAGTCCATCAAGGAGAAACGGGCCTCCTCCGTCGACTACGCCAGCCAAAACAAAGTACCAGCACAGAGGACCCCCAGTCGAGGTGCTCCTCATTGAGCCAACTTGGACTCAACCTTTTCTGGCTTACATACTCCGCGGCGAGCTACCAGATGACATAACCGAGTCCCGACGCGTGACTCGAAGATCAAAAGCATACACCGTTATCAACGGCGAGCTATACAAGCGCAGCATATCAGGTATGTTCCAAAGATGCATCGCATTCGAAGATGGTCAAGCCATACTTCGAGATATTCATGCAGGTACCTGTGGGCATCACGCCAGCAGTCGATCACTCGTAGCCAAAGCCTTTCGAGCAGGGTTTTACTGGCCTACAGCACTCAAGACGCGGAGGACATAGTCAAAAGGTGCGTCGGCTGCCAGAAATTCGCAACAAGGCCGCACGCACCCGCATCGGCGTTGAAGACCATACCGCTGGCCTGGCCTTTCGCCCAATGGGGGCTCGATATGGTTGGGCCACTCAAAAATCATCGCATGGCGGGCATACTCACCTACTGGTGGCAGTCGACAAGTTCACAAAGTGGATCGAGGCGGTCCCCATCACAAATTCGACTGCTACTACGGCAGTCAACTTCATAAAGAGCATCATCTACCGCTTCGGTGTCCCAAACAGTATCATCACTGATAACGGCACAAACTTCACGGCTGAGGAGTTCAAAACTTTCTGCAAAGAGCAAGACATTACGCTCAACTACGCATCCGTGGCAATCCACAATCCAATGGCCAAGTCGAAAAGGCCAATGGACTTGTGACGAGCGGAATCAAAAGCGCCTCCTGGTGCCACTCAAAAGAGCTGCGGGTGCTTGGGTCGAAGAACTACCATCTGTGCTATGGAGCCTACGCACAACTCCCAACACTTCTACGCAGTTCACCCCATTCTTCATGGTCTACGGTGCAGAGGCAATACTGCCATCAGACGTGCGGTTCAACGCACCACGAGTTGAAGCATACAATGAAGACGACGCAGAAGAAGCACTCGAAGATGCAGTCGACTTACTCGATGAAGCGCGAGACACGGCCTTGGCCCGCACAGCTGTTTACCAGCAGATCTCCGCAACTACCACAGCCGTCGACTGCGCACCAGGTCCTTCGTTGTTGGCGACCTGGTTCTTCGACTGAAGCAAAAGAAGGTGCACAAGCTCGCTTCCCATGGGAAGGCCCCTTCATCATCACTGAGGTCCTTGGTGGAGGCGCATATCGACTGAAGCACGCGAAGACAGGCGAACTCTCTCATAATCCTTGGAACGTTGCGCATCTGCGCCGTTTCTATGCATAAAGTGCTCACAATCATACAATGTAATAGGCGATATGTCGGATGGCTGCAGGTTTCAGACGCGCTCTTTTCCTTACCAGGGTACCTAAGGGGGCTGGAAGGTTTTTAATGAGGCGGCCTGCAGTCTAACATTCAAAAGAGGAATATAATCCATATTTCTCCTACTTCTCTGTGTTTATCACTCGCATAACTCATAACTTAACCGCACCCGAAACACTCGGGGGCTGCGTTATCATACATACGAGCTCTCGCTCCTGCATAAAACATCTTAGACACACTCGATCGCTCGGGGCTGCGTCGCAAAGATCTAAGCAAACATACACAAACTCTGCAGCCGCACTCGAATACTCGGGGGCTGCACAGTCATTTGTTCACAATTAACACATATTTCATAAACCCCACTTGATTGACTCGGGGGCTCGGCAAAAATCAAACAATACAAACTGTATCATATACAAAGAATCAAACTTTACACTCGGGGCTGCCCCCTGTACAAAAATTGCACTCGCAAACTACTCTAATCCTCAGGCTCGTCCTTTATGGGCAGCTCGGGACCACAAAGCTGCTCGCGAGTACACTCGATTAGTGTCTCCGCAGCTCGGATAGTGTCATTCAGATCTCCCTGTTCGAGAACCTCTCCGGCTGCGGGTGGCTGCAATACCAACCTTGCTCTTCGACTGCGTACATACGCCATCGCTGCGTTAGCTCCAACCATAAGTCTCTGAGTCAGCAACTCTCGAATTGGAGTTGTGTGACGGAAGATGTTCAACAAAGCGCGAATTCCTTGTGGTTGCGGCCCCGCAGGAAACAAAGCCTCATTCAGGCGGATGAATGCCATCCGGCATAACTCGAGCAGTTCTGCACTTCGCCGGGCACGATCCTTCAAGGTGGCAAGTATGCGGGCATGATACCTGTGAAGCCAAAAGTGTTGACGCCCAGTCGTGGGGTCGTCAGTCACACTATCCAAACGCTCCTCCACGCGAGCCTTCTCCGCCTCGAAGTCGACAACAAAGCCTGCGAAACAGGCATATCAGTCAAACTGTAAAAGCTAAAAAGTTTGTAAATAGAGCATGACTTGAACTCACAATCGAGTTGCCTGTTCACGAGGTCCATCTCTCCAAGCACATAATCCTCGCGTTGGGTAGCCAACGCGGGCCTCATCCTCAGTCGATTCAGCTCGTCTCGGGCGCTTTTCAGCTCCTGCTCCATTTTTACATATTTGGCCTTCATAAATTCCATCACCTTGGCATCGTTTGTCACCTGACCCTGTGATCGGGTGGTGGCTGGAGCCTGTGAGGAACCAGTCGCAGCAGCAGTTTCTCGCGACTGTTCAAAGAGCATCATCACAACCACAAAAGTTTGTATCAGAAGCAACACACTCAAGTCATAAGCATACAGCTCTTCGAGCGCAAGACACATTAGCAAAAGACTACTTGCATAAACAAGGTAGCACAAACAAAGCGCATATTCGCGCAGTTCAGAAGGTATCATTACAAGGCACAAAAAACAAAGGGTGCAGCTACCCTAAACCTAAGAAGACGATTTCTTATGCAGACGAGCGGCAGTCTCGGCTGCCCGCGCTCCATGGTGTTCATAAAAACCTCGGCCAGTCGCGTGGCGGCTTCGCTCACCCCCTTCAGAGACACGGGCTTACCATCTGACTTCTGAGGGAACTCAGACAGTGCTGCCTCGTAGTCGCAGGATATCCCATGACCCATAAGAAGCTTGAGGGTGGACTCGGATCCGCGTACCGTGTTGGCGCGAGCGAAATTTGCCATGGTGGATGTCCCGGGGCCAAACACGTCAGCGAAGCCATCTGCAGTCGACGGAACTACGCCAGTTGGGAATACCACCCCGTACACGGCGCCAAGCGTGCTCATCGATTTCGCGAGTGCGTCTTTCGCCTGGTCGCACATGGCGCTTAAGCCGCCCACAGCCTGCTCAGCGAAAGGTCGTCACTCGCCATATCTGCATAGGCCGGTGCGCCAACAGCTTCTACACAAATTCACAAAAGGGCAAAAGTCATTTCATGACACTCGACAGCCATATCATAATATCACAAAGAGAAGGGAGTACTCACCTCCCATGGCCTGCGCGAGTGCTGCGAGCTGGTCAGCATATCCTCGCTCGCGTGCAGCGGCTAAGTTGGTGGCGGCGGCCAGCTCTTTCTTCGACTCTTCGCGCTGCGCTGCGAGTGTATCCTCCAGCTCCTTCTGTCACGCCCCGAGACCCGGCCCGGTAGAATGACAGCCGCCGCGCGCCTATAGTCCCGAAAGTCTATACACGCGCAAGGCGTGGAGAAGCAGGCAAAAACCAGCACAGTGGATCTCAACAGCTCATCTATTCATATTTACAGGATTATTACATTTACAATTATAAAATTGTTCTCTATCGTGTCCCACCCAACTGGTCCAGCCTACTCTTCGGATTCGACGTCCTCTTCCGCTGCGCACTTTGATCAACTAAAAAATAAACAGGAGCAAGGGTGAGTACGATTAATCATACTCAGCAAGCAGGTACTTCACTAAACAACGGAAGAATAAAGGATATAAATACAGTAATAGCAGATCAACTGTATTTAATAGAAACCAACATAACTTGATTAAAATGGATAACAAAATATCAAGGAACTCGATGTAAGGATTTTCAAGGAAATGTATTGGCACCACACATGACAGCAAGGTTCCCTACCCGGGACTCACAGGGGTGAATATTCACACTTTTACACTCTTAAGAGGGGTACTCCGACATCAACAGCCTCGATCAGCACCACACCGGGCGCCAATCGAGCAGAGCTCTTTTGCCGCTCAGACACCGGACACCTTGACCTACTCGTGTCGATCGCTCCTACGGATCCATCACCGACACTTTCCCGAACAAGGGCCGCCCCTCGCGGAGAACTCAGACCGTCCCATTCCAGAACTGCGACCGGTACAATACGTTTGCCGTCGTGACACCAATACGGAAATAGGATAAAGATAGATTGATATATCAATGATTTAATTGTTGGAATGCTCAGCCAATAACATGTGCTCGTGCCTCCGCAGGAGCCTGGCAATTCATGCCGATTCAATCAAGACTGAGAGAACCATGTCTCTCCAATACCACAATGATCACTAAGGAAATCAACGGAAGTAGTGCATGTACAAGTACGAGCACCTCAGCGGAGATAAATCAATAAGATAGGAACTAGTAGTGAAACTACTACTAGCAAGGAAAACAAAGAATTAGCAAAGTAACCACTTGCCTCGGTTAACTAGTATCTCGTAGCCATAAAATCCTACAGTGAAGAACACGCCACCGTAGCCCAAGAATACCACCAACAAACCCTCCACTCCGGCGCCTATCTCCGGCCGGCGAGCTCTGCCGCTCTCTCACGGCCGACAACCTCTGCAATTAAAAAGCAGCAGCATCTCCTGCTGAGCTCCATGCATGGATGCAGGATCGACGGAGCCAGCTCCTTGCCGGCCTTTCTCCATTGACATCTCCTCTCCGTTGCTCACTAGCACACTAGAAAGCTCACTCTCTCTCTCTGTGGTCTTACGCTCTGTTCATCTGGATGGTCGACGGCGTTGGAGTGTACTCCACGAGCAGCTAGCAGCAGCCGTAGCAGATATATAGAAACGATCGTCGAATGCCGAGCTAAAATATCTGAGGCTTGACCCTTCGGAGCTGAGTAGAAATATCTGGCCGCAATGACCCTTCGAGCTGAAGCAAGAGCTGGTCGTCTTGGCTTTGACTTGCCGCTGGCGTCCATGCATGAAGTCCACACGCCAGGTCCTTGGACAAAGTGGCCTCTCCTATTCTGCCACGTAGCTCCTTCATGATTAAGCTAGCTAGTACTCACGTTTGCTTTGTACTACACTAGTACGCTAGTACGAACGTTGGTCAAGCACAACAAGCCAGTCACTACACTCATCAATTTCTTTTCATGCGGATTTTTCGAAAGCAGTTTAATACTAGCACAACAAAATAATTAGCAGCTAAAACTTATTTTACCCAAAATAAATGATAACTCGAAAAATACGAGTTATCACATCCTCCCCAACTTATAAGAATTTTGTCCCCAAAATTCCACACAAAAACACAGTTACCCTTTTTTTAAACAACTTAGAAAGATTTTGAAATATCAAACCAAAAGAATTTTGTCAAACAATCAAACCACAGAAATTTAGCAAGCATATCCAAAAGTTAGAACAAGCAAAAAATGCACGAGTGTTAATCACAAACATCAAACAATGTTAGTCGCACACAACAAGCTTCAAAACAAGGTCAGTCGCGAAAACTAACTAACGGTCTACCCATCTGGCCCCACGTGTCCTAACCTCGAGCTCTGATACCACTTTAACTGTCACGCCCCGAGACCCGGCCCGGTAGAATGACAGCGCCGCGCGCTATAGTCCCGAAAGTCTATACACGCGCAAGGCGTGGAGAAGCAGGCAAAAACCAGCACAGTGGATCTCAACAGCTCATCTATTCATATTTACAGGATTATTACATTTACAATTATAAAATTGTTCTCTATCGTGTCCCACCCAACTGGTCCAGCCTACTCTTCGGATTCGACGTCCTCTTCCGCTGCGCACTTTGATCAACAAAAAAATAAACAGGAGCAAGGGTGAGTACGATTAATCATACTCAGCAAGCAGGTACTTCACTAAACAACGGAAGAATAAAGGATATAAATACAGTAATAGCAGATCAACTGTATTTAATAGAAACCAACATAACTTGATTAAAATGGATAACAAAATATCAAGGAACTCGATGTAAGGATTTTCAAGGAAATGTATTGGCACCACACATGACAGCAAGGTTCCCTACCCGGGACTCACAGGGGTGAATATTCACACTTTTACACTCTTAAGAGGGGTACTCCGACATCAACAGCCTCGATCAGCACCACACCGGGCGCCAATCGAGCAGAGCTCTTTTGCCGCTCAGACACCGGACACCTTGACCTACTCGTGTCGATCGCTCCTACGGATCCATCACCGACACTTTCCCGAACAAGGGCCGCCCCTCGCGGAGAACTCAGACCGTCCCATTCCAGAACTGCGACCGGTACAATACGTTTGCCGTCGTGACACCAATACGGAAATAGGATAAAGATAGATTGATATATCAATGATTTAATTGTTGGAATGCTCAGCCAATAACATGTGCTCGTGCCTCCGCAGGAGCCTGGCAATTCATGCCGATTCAATCAAGACTGAGAGAACCATGTCTCTCCAATACCACAATGATCACTAAGGAAATCAACGGAAGTAGTGCATGTACAAGTACGAGCACCTCAGCGGAGATAAATCAATAAGATAGGAACTAGTAGTGAAACTACTACTAGCAAGGAAAACAAAGAATTAGCAAAGTAACCACTTGCCTCGGTTAACTAGTATCTCGTAGCCATAAAATCCTACAGTGAAGAACACGCCACCGTAGCCCAAGAATACCACCAACAAACCCTCCACTCCGGCGCCTATCTCCGGCCGGCGAGCTCTGCCGCTCTCTCACGGCCGACAACCTCTGCAATTAAAAGCAGCAGCATCTCCTGCTGAGCTCCATGCATGGATGCAGGATCGACGGAGCCAGCTCCTTGCCGGCCTTTCTCCATTGACATCTCCTCTCCGTTGCTCACTAGCACACTAGAAGCTCACTCTCTCTCTCTGTGGTCTTACGCTCTGTTCATCTGGATGGTCGACGGCGTTGGAGTGTACTCCACGAGCAGCTAGCAGCAGCCGTAGCAGATATATAGAAACGATCGTCGAATGCCGAGCTAAAATATCTGAGGCTTGACCCTTCGGAGCTGAGTAGAAATATCTGGCCGCAATGACCCTTCGAGCTGAAGCAAGAGCTGGTCGTCTTGGCTTTGACTTGCCGCTGGCGTCCATGCATGAAGTCCACACGCCAGGTCCTTGGACAAAGTGGCCTCTCCTATTCTGCCACGTAGCTCCTTCATGATTAAGCTAGCTAGTACTCACGTTTGCTTTGTACTACACTAGTACGCTAGTACGAACGTTGGTCAAGCACAACAAGCCAGTCACTACACTCATCAATTTCTTTTCATGCGGATTTTTCGAAAGCAGTTTAATACTAGCACAACAAAATAATTAGCAGCTAAAACTTATTTTACCCAAAATAAATGATAACTCGAAAAATACGAGTTATCACACCTTCTTCTCGCCTGGTTCGCCCAATCGCATACATACTCGACAGAGTCAGGAATTGCAAAAAAGAAATTCAGCAAGCAAAGGCAAAAAGGAGAACTCACGACAGAGCCGCTCTAGCTCGGCGCGCATGGTGTCCCTCTCCTGCTCCACCTAGACATAAGCCTTGGCGGAATCTGCCAAGGTGTGGTTGAAGGGCTGCAAGCACACGAATTCAGCAAAAATTCAAACTCTCACAGACCTACAACTAAACGGGTCAAGCAAAAAGCTACTTACGTGGTTCATCCATGGCTCAGGAGCCGCGACTGACGTCCCGACATCTGGAGTTGCCGCCTTGGCTGTCTCAACGACAACATCAGTGGCCATTGGCTGGGCAGCCTCGTTTCCAGTCGGTGCATAATTCGAGTGCTCCAGGGTTGGAACATTCTCGACTGGAGGAGTCCTAGGCTGATTGTTTTCAGCGCTGTGGGCAACACAACAAAGCAAAAAGACGGTCAGCACAAATATGTGACAGCACAAAATTCTCATATCATACTCAACAATCACACACCTGTGCTCCTCATCCTCCTCATCTTCGGAGTCGCCAAAAATTGGGCCTCCAAAAGCTGGGGTACCACTCGACTGAAGAGGAAGAGTTGAGCTCGTTGAGCACGCACGCAAAGGAGCGGCTTGGAAAACAGGTGGTGAGCCTGATTCCTCGTCATCCTCCAAGCCCTGCCCCCTCGCAGGTGAACTCATAGCAGAAGGCGCCTTCTTGGCCAGTCGACGCCGCTTCGGTGGCGCGGTATCGACTTCTTGGTCAGCGGTGGCCTTCTCTTCATATTGGACCTCTTCTGCTGCTTCCTCCTCGACCTCCTCCACATGTGAAGTGGTGGCAGAAGGGATGGGCGACTGATCCCCTTTCGGATCCACCACCTGTACCTGAGTTTCTTCAGTCACGCCATTTTCAGGCAGAGGAGGAAGGGAGGCAGCACTCGAGTGACCCTGCATAGCATACATCACAAATTGCAAAGTCAGAATCAAAAATCGCATATCGCAGAACATACGAGTGGCAAACTCTTCATTGCAAGCAGGCTATAACACATACATACCTCAAGCAAAGGGTTCTCCAACCCATATGGTTCAACAGGGCAGTCGACGTTGCAAGTGTCGGCTGCCGTCAGATTGGTGATGTGCCGCACATATGTCAGCAGCTCACTCCTTGACAGCTCCTTCAGGTTCATTCGGGTGATGTCACCCGCGCCTTCATACTCCCACATCGGGTGCGCTCGGGCACGGATGGGCCACACCCGTCTCTTCACAAAGGTGGCGATTAGGTGGATGCCTGTGACCTTGTCCAGCATGCCCCGATCCGAGCCAGCAAAGGGCTTGCCTCCTCCATTTCTTCGGCTGAGAGCTGGTGGTCCCACGCCTTGGTCTTGGCAAAAGCTGCGGTCGAGAAGGCGGCGACTCCGTCTTGCTCGACAGTCGCATAAAACCACCCCTTCCTCCAGCCTTGGGCGGAGTCAACGGTCTTCAGGCGGAAGTAGCGGGTGTCGCTGCGCACCTGAATTCCACAGCCGCCAACGGGGTAGGTGCGGCCACCTCCTCTGTTCGGCCGCACCATAAAGATGGCTTTCCACAGCGCCCAGCTGGGGGTGACGCCGAGGAAGCACTCGCACAGCGTGACGAAACACGCAATATGCATAACACCGTTCGGGGTGAGATCATGGATCTGCACCCCGTAAGCAAAAAGAAGACCACGCACAAAGTCGTGGAGGGGAAGCGAGAAGCCCCTGGACGCAAACTCCGCAAAACATACACGCTCGTTGGCGCGTGGTTCTGGGAATACCTCCTTGGGCGACGGCGCGCGGACGGCGAGCTGTTCCGCGGGTAGCAGATACCCTTGCTCGCGGAGCTTGAGCAAATGGGCGTCCTTGATGGTGGACCTTGCCCAATCCCCGCTGCCCTTCTTCAGTGTGGCAGCGTCCGCAGATGTACCCGCCACGGTCTTCTTGCCCTTGGCCGCATCGGTCGCGGCGGCGGCGGCAGCACCACGCTTCGCACCTCCACTTTTCGCCATTGCTACAGTGGAGGGTGTGTGGGGCAAAGAACTTGGGCGCAGAGCAATGGAGGGGCAGTGCGAGGAAGGAGACGAGGGGCGGCGCAGGGAGCAAATGGCAAGTAAAAAACTCTGCCAGCGCCGTCCCCACTATTTACCACAGATCGCAAAACGATCGCAGCCGTTAAAACAAATGCATACGCTCCGCGCGAAATCTGGCCATACACGTGGCAGCCACGGAGAGCAAGCGTCGCCGGCCACTCCGCCCACTACGCACGAGAATCCAGGAAACCATCATCACGTCCCGTGAAAATCGCGCCAGAACGGTCAAATCAAGTCCACGCGGCGTCATCCCTGGTCAGCTCTGCAGAAACGGGCCCACAAAAACAGGGTCACGTCTTATCAAGCCTTACCAAGCACGCCACCGCTTGTCAGAGATGGCAGTCGCAAAAATGCGTCATTGCTGACGTTATTCATACTGCACAAATGGCATAAATGTCACTCGACGACATCTTCGGGTGGCCTCTCACAGGAATTTTGATTGGTTTTACAGCAAAGGTCATAGATGCCAGTCGAAAAGACTTTCGACTGCAACATCATACTCCCATCGGGATCATATCAAAAATTTCTTTGACTAATATGTGCAGGATAAAAAGATTTTGAGATTATCCTCCATTGCAAGCAATAAAGCACAATCTCGGGGGCTACTCCCATCGGGAGCGCTGTCGCACACCCGATAGAATTATGGCAAAATATCAGTCGTCAAATCATTCGACTCAGTTCATAAGCAAAATCATACTCGAAATATTCCCGAGTTGATCCGACGATCCTTGGATGCTGCATGCATAGTGCAAAGGTAAGACCCGCCGATCAGTCGAGCTGGGCTAAGGACCGCTCCAGCAGCGTTATCCTTAAGTGTTCCGTGTCAGCAGACATGATGAATAAATCCCCGACGGACGCGTTGGGTAGATTCAAATTTATACTGCAGCTCGATTCAGTAAGACCTCAACGGCCGTTTCGAGTCTGTCCAGTCTGTTCCAGATTCGTGTCCGGGGACTCGAGTTTGATTGAAAGCTAGTATGGTTTTGCCACAAATGGTAGTTAACTGGCCCCGATCCGTCGTGTGTGCCGGGCCTGCTAAGCTAATATCCCTTGATTATCATAAAGCAAAAATCATAGTCGATGAACACTCGACATAGCTAACATGTGCTATCTCATACAGAAATCTCAAATCATATGGCATAAACGCGAAAATAACGTGCATAATGTATGAGTCCATGCCCGACTCTTCGAATCAGACAAGTACTCGGGGGCTACTGACATGGGTATGCCTATCGGGTACCCTACCATGAGGGTACCTGGTGCACGTATCGACTAGGCCCAAATATCAAAGTCTACAAAGAAGCCCATGAAGGGAAGCCCGGGAAAGAAGGAGTATCCTCCAAGTTTGGCAAAGATATAGTCGGTTTAGAGTTTCCATATATGTAAATCGAGTCGGTTACGAACACCTGAGACCCAGCCTATTATTTAAGGACTGGGAGGGCTGTCGGACCAGACCACGTACTCTCAGAACCACCAAAACCCTAGCGAGATCGACATCTCGTCGGGACCCTTGTAACCATCATATTCGCAAAGCAATAACAGACAGGCAGGACGTAGGGGTGTTACCTCCACACGAGGGCCCTGAACCTGGGTAAAATCCTTGCCCCGCTTGTCAGCCGACGATACTTCCAGCTCTACCACGTTCTCTCCCCCATATTCACAACCCAGGGACCTCGACTATGTGTCTTGATGAGTCTACCCCTCGTCAGTACCAGTGGCGCACCAGCCACTTGTGCGCCACTGGTACATTTTTTACTTGTGACGCACCACTTCCTGCTGCGCCACAGGTAAATTTTTTAGCAGTGGCGCACTGGGGCTGGAGCGTATTTTTCCACAGGTATTTCCCACAGTGGAGAGAGAATACCAGTGGCGCACCAGGCCCAGTGCGCCACTGGTAAAAAATTTACCTGTGGCGCACCAGACCCAGTGCGCCACTGGTAATATTTTACCAGTGGCGCACGAGTAATCTGGTGCGTCACTGATAACCTGGGCAGACAACTTAAAGTCGCCCCACCTACCTCCACCTCCTTTATTGCAACCTCACTTTCCCCTTTGTTCTTAGCTCGAATCTCTTCCTTCCTACCTCATTTCCTCCCCATTTTGGACCAAATTTGGTCAATCTAACCACTTTTAGTTGCTAAATCTCCCTCATACACATCTCCTACATCCATGGCATAGATCTACCTTCTAAAATCTCACCCACACCTATAGATCTATAGATCTACTTTTTCTCTCCCCTCTCCAACAAGCTTGAGCTCGTCGACGTGTCGTCTCGCGGTTATCTCTTCTGTGTGTGTAAGGTGACGACTATATGGATTGGATGATGTAAATAAAATTGTGAGATTTGTGCGAGAATGTGATTACTAAATAAATGAAAATATGAGATTTGGGTGGATGCGTTCTCAATGTCCGAAAATGATCGATGTGACATGAAAATGATTGCCAAATGTTGTCGAAACGTTGATTCGTTTCCGTTTCGGCAAAACTTTGGCAAACTCCTCGGTCCCATTTGTAGGGAGGTCATGCCGAAATTTTGCGTGACAACAACTAATGAGATGGTACTACTTAATTATTTTGCTTATATGTGTACCGTTGGACATGCAGGTGATAATGGTCATCATGAGCGAAAGGAAAGTGGACAGATATCTGAGACACGAGATAGAGGACATGTACAAAAATGAGGAGCAGGAGATAAGATGTCTGTGTCGAAAATGCAAGTCAATGACCTTGCACCACCCCTATTCCGGTGTAGTGCGGGATCACCTGCTCATGCGTGGTTTCATGGATGGCTCCCCTTGGATGAATGATGAAGATGATGTACAGGAGGTCCATGCAGCGCCGATGGCAGTACATGACGACGAAGGGCATCATGCTGACATGATGATTGTTGAGAATAACAATGAGGTGGAAGAAGACGAAGAGCCTACCGCACATGACGATGGAGAACTAGACGTTGTTGATGCGGAGACGACGCCGCTAACTTCGTTCTTGCAGGATCCTCATTTGCAAGAATTGCTTGTAAGGCCGACGAGTAACAATAGAGCTGCTGCTAGAGAGAAATCTAAGTTGGGGCAAATTGAGATAGATTCGAATACTCCGTTGTATCCAGGTTGCAGGCCTGAGGACACCCGCTTGAAAGTATCTCTCGATGTTCTGCAGATGAAGGTAAAACACCAATGGACCAACGCTAGCGTCGACGCTGATCTGCTATACTGGAAGGATGTCCTTCCGGAGAAGAACACGTGTCCTAAGAGTCTTGACGACGCCAAGAAAGTCGTGTGCCCTCTTGATTTACCGCACGAAAGATACCATGTATGCATCAATGATTGCTACATTTTTCGGAAAGAGGACGCGGACAAGACCACATGTCCAGTGTGCAACGCTGCTCGATACAAGAAAGGGACGAAGAAAGCTCCTCGAAAGGTTGTGTGGTACTTTCCGCTCATTCCCCGTCTGCAGAGGTATTTCCTGGACCCCAAGGAAGCAAAGCTCATGCGCTGGCACGCGGATAGAAAGAAGGCACTGCTAAAGGACCCAAACCGGATGAATAAGTCAACCCTGACACACCCTTCGGATGCAACCCAGTGGAAAGCATTAGACAACTATGATCGAGATTTCGGGGCAGAGTCAAGGAACATCAGGTTGGGTGCGAGCACCGACGGACTCAACCCATTTGGCAAACAGAGCAGCACACATAGCACCTGGCCAGTTTTTGTGTGGATATACAACCTCCCCCCTTGGCTTTGCATGAAGAGGAAGTACATTCACATGAGCATGCTCATTCAAGGGCCGAAACAACCAGGCAGCGACATCAATCTGTATCTGAAGCTACTGAAAGATGAGTTGGACACGTTATGGGCACCGGAAGGGGTCATCACATGGGACACCGTCGCTCAAGAGTAATTCCCATTGAGAGCCGCCTTGCTCTGTACGGTGCACGATTTGCCCGGCTGCGGATATGTCTCGGGCCAGGTGGTTCAAGGACACAATGCTTCTTCATAACCGACCCGTCCAAGCCTAGCCGTGTTGTTGTGAGGAGAGGCCAAAGGAACATCGCCGGAATGGATGGAGTCGCCAATGAGGACGAGTTTGACAAGTACGGTGACCCAAATATTGAAGATTACGACAACAATAAGGAAACATACACCACAAGAAGAAGCAGGACCACGGTACCACCCAAGTCAGCAGGTCCTCCGTACACAAGAAAAAGTCACAATGTCGGGCTAAATTTTGCAACATCGACAAAAAAAGGAAAGAAGATTGCCAAACACTGATGATTGAAGCACTTATTATTTTGTATCCTCATTTGTATAACTATGCACTTATATATCGCGATCAACTCATTTTGTATCCCTCTTAATAATTGTATCCGGTGTCGATTCAAAAAAATTATAAAAATTCAAGTATGTGAACAATAATTGTATCGGTGTCGATTAAAGAAGGTTACTCATTTTGTATCCCTCTTAATAACTATGCACTTATATATGTTTGTTTTTGAAAAGTTTGAAAAACATGTCTATTTTCAAAAATACTAAAAAAACACCCAGGTTATTTGTGGCGCACCGCTAGATTACCTGTGGCGCACCGCGCCGTGCGCCACAGATAACCCACTAGTACAGAACGACACATCGGATACCCTCTATGGCAACGGCGAGAGTTAGGCGACGGAAAAATCAGCTCCGCACGCTCTTCCGCGAGCGCGCGCGCGATGGGCCCGACACAATGGTAACGGAGGCTGAAAAGATCTCCGTTGCTCATATCTAGGCAATGGAGGAAAGAATATCTCCGTTGCTGATATTACCACATCAGAAACGGAGATCGGTCTATCTCCGTTTCCCATGTGAAGGCACAGAAGCGGTGCCGGTATTAATATCTCCCACTCCAGTACTGTATCTCACTCTCACTCTCAGTCTCACTCTCCTAACCCTAGCCGCACACGCTTTCCTCCTACTTCACCCATCGATGGCGAGCCCCTCCGGCGCCGACGGAAGTTAGGATGGAGCGTCTTCCTCCTCCCACCCTCCGAGGCGCAGCCCGGATCTCCCCTACAACTGGGGCGAGATCTCCGGCGACTGCGGTCGCGAGTTCATTCGGAGCCGTCAAATCCCATCCGGATCTACGGCGGCGGCGGCCACCGACGCCCGGATCTCGTCCTCATCGTCCTCCTCGGACAATGAGGACGAGGATCTGGAGGTCGGTCTCCTCCTCTCTCGCGCCTCCTTTGAGCGCGAGCGCGCCGAGGAAGTCATTCGGGCGTCTGCGATGCAGAGAGCTATCCGATTCTCCGTCGCCGAGCACGCGATAGAAGCCGCCGAGGAGGCGTTGTTCCAGACACGGCTCCGGGCGGCCATAGACCGCTCTCTTCTCCCTGGCCAGGGCCCTGGACCAGATGCGGCGGCGGCAGCGGTGGCGGCGGAGGAGGAGGAGGAGGACGCTCCGGTGTTCGAGCAGGATCAGGTCTCCTCTGACGTCTCCTCTGGCAGTGGCTCCGGCGCCGACGCCTGGGACGCAATCCGCGACGGAAAGCGACCCCGCCTCGCCTAAGGTAAATGACCGCTCTGTTAGCTACTTATTTAGCTCGGTTTGCTCTGTTAGTTAGCTCTGTTCAGCTATGTATTTGCTATGTTAGCTACTTATTTAGCTCGGTTTGCTTTGTTTAGCTATGTATTTGCTATGTTAGCTACTTATGTAGCTCGGGTTGCTCTGTTAGTTAGCTCTGTTCAGCTATGTATTTGCTATGTTAGCTACTTATTTAGCTCGGTTTGCTTTGTTTAGCTATGTATTTGCTATGTTAGCTACTTATTTAGCTCGGGTTGCTCTGTTAGTTAGCTCTGTTCAGCTATGTATTTGCTATGTTAGCTACTTATTTAGCTCGGTTTACTTTGTTTAGCTATGTATTTGCTATGATAGCTACTTATTTAGCTCGGGTTGCTCTGTTAGTTAGCTCTGTTCAGCTATGTATTTGCTATGTTAGCTACTTATTTAGCTCGGTTTGCTTTGTTTAGCTATGTATTTGCTATGTTAGCTACTTATTTAGCTCGGGTTGCTCTGTTAGTTAGCTCTGTCCAGCTATGTATTTGCTATGTTAGCTACTTATTTAGCTCGGTTTGCTCTGTTAGTTAGCTCTGTTCAGCTATGAATTTGCTATGTTAGCTACTTATTTAGCTTGGTTTGCTCTGTTAGTTAGCTCTTCGGCTATGTATTTGCTATGTTAGCTACTTATTTAGCTCCGTTTGCTCTGTTAGCTGCTTATCCCATACATTTTGCTTTGTTTACTGCTTATTGGCTCTGTTTATTAGCTTTGTTTGCTGTTTTTAACAAAGAATATTCGTTGTGTCAAGGGCTTGGTGGATGCTTGGTGACGATGCTGCTGCCGTGAAGACCTAGGAGCGGGGCTCCATACACGGTGCCGTCACCAGGAGCAGTACATTTTGCGCAGCAGGAAAGACAGTAGATGTTCATCTGGCGGCCGTGAAGACATAGGAGCAGAGCTCCAGCCACGCGCACTAATGAACTTTTGTAAAGCAGGGCGTACAGGAATACGGTGACGACCAGGCGGCCGTCTAGTCGCATGGAGCGGGGCTCCATCGACGGCACAGCCCGTCACCGTGTTTTTTTTGTTTTCCTGTAACCCTTATTAGAAACGGTTATTAGCAAAACTCTGTATCTAATGTTAAATACATCAGAAACGGTTTATCTCCTCCGTTGCCATTGAGACCTTCACATCAGTGACAGAGTCGAGGACACGGACCCTTTCTCGTTGCGAAGGGGTTTTTGGCCCGTTTCCGATGTGTCGTTCTGTACTAGTGACCACAGCTGGGCCCACACGTAAGTGACCCAAAGTTATCTGTGGCGCACCGTGGCGTGCGCCACAGATAAGTCCCACGGTGCGCCACCGATATCTCTGTGTGTATTACATGTGGGCCCACGCGCCGGCTCTCTCTTACCTCTAAAATTCCTAAGTGCTAGAAGAAACCGCTCGCACCCTCTCTGTACTGTCCGCCACCGCCGTGCGCCGCTCGACCCACCGCCGACGAGGACGACCTCCACGCGCCCGTGCGCCGCTCGACCCGCCGCCGCCGACGACGACCTCCACGCGCCCGTCCACCTCCACGTGCCCGTGCACCTCCACGCCCCCCCACGCGCCCGTGCACCTCCACGCTCCCGTCCACCTCGACGCCCTCCACGCGCCAGTCCACCTCCACGCGCCCGTGCGCCGCTCGAACCGCCGCCACCATCGACAACCTCCCTGCTTCCCCTCCCTGAGGTTCATCCCCTTCTCTCCCTCCCCTACCTCCCCTCCGAGGCTGCACCTTAGGTGCTTGATGAAATGCCGAACCTAAAATTTGATGATTTTGGAGATGCTTTTGATGCTGTTGCTGCTTGCTTGCTGCTAGTTGCTGCTAGGTGCAAAAATTAGGAAAATTTGAGTATATGGAAAAATTTGGAGATGAATTTTTGCTAAGTTAAATATGGTCACTGTTCTGAATTGCCTTAAAAAACAACTTGAATTAAGGTGCTAGAAGTATTCAAAAAAATATTTATGTGGTTTATCATGAAGTACTATCATAGTAGAAGAGATCCATGAAGATAAATTGCACATAGGATCAAGATTTGATAATTTAAGATGCTTCCGAAGTCGGTACTTTTTAATAGATGTGAAGATGTGTTTCTATGTTCTAGTTGCTGAAATTTGCAATGTTGTGATTCATATGGATGTGAATGTGGATGGAGTTGCTGAAATTTGCCGAAATGTTGATTCACTTCCGTTTCGGCAAATTTATCACACTCCATAGCTAAACTTTTTAGCAAAGGTCATGGCGAATTTTTTCGTTTTGTTTTGTTACTAATACCGTGCTATTTACTAATTTGTGTAGACATGGCAGACAACGACGAAGCCGGTGGTTCTCGGCCTCATGCTGGTTCCGAAGAAGAAGACTTGGAGAACCACTACCTGCGATATTTCTCGCAAGACATGGAGGACGATGGATATGAGGGTACGGACAACAACACCACTGACAACGGCGACGGCGGCACAGATGGTACTACCTCAGGTAGCGCCTCCGCCAAGCGTCAGCGGAAGGAAAGGCGCCAAAACTTGGTGGGCACCGGCCGACTAGAAATCACAGAGGTGGACGTCACCAGTGGTTTACCTACACAACCTGAGAATTATGCAAGGGGCTTTGGCAACACATTTGCCGCCATTGCTCGAGAAATGTGCTCGATCAATGACGGGCACCTAAGGTACAAAGACAAAGAGCCTTTCGAAAAGCTCCTCGTTAAGAGGGTCCATCAGCGGTACAAGTTCCCGCAGCCGTACAATAACCTAGATAAGAACAACATAGTAAACACAGCTGCCCTCGGCAAGATCAGTAAAGGTTTAGGCTCTTGGAAATATAGGCTGAGGAAGATGCTTGATAAAGATTACAGTTTCGAGGAGGTTCACGGCCGCTTTCCCCAAATTTTGGCGGACGCATGGACTACTTTCAAGGACACCGAGAACACCCCAGAAGCGATTGCCAAACGGGGGTGGGGGAAGGATATGCGGGACAAGAACATAGGCGACCACACTCTTGGAAGCCGTGGTTATGCCGGAAAGCAGCCCAAATGGGACGAAGAGGACCCCAAGCGCCCTCCTGGTGAGGAGAACCCCTGGGATAAGTTCACGGACCCGTTGGCACGCAGAGCGATCAGGGCCCGATACAAGCATGATAAGGACACGGCCTCAAAACAGGAAAAAAGGTCTTGGAGCTTGAGAAGAAGATTCTGGTAAGGAATTTACCAGTTTAAAATGCTTCTAATCAAGTCCATTAAATTATATAGCAGTCACGTCGTTTCTAAATGGTTCACATTACTTCTCCAGGCGGAAGAAAAGGCACAATCTACTCAAACCTCCTCTGATGGTTCGTCGTCAAAGGCCCCGTATTGGGCAACTGCTTTTGTCAGGGCGTACAACCAGGTGAAGGATAGGCCGGCGACAGAACAACCGCACAAGGGCCGTGTGGTAGGCGCCGGTAAGCATCACAAACACTCTTACTATTATAATACTGAGTCCAAGGAGGTGCAAAACGAGAGGAAGAGGTTCACCGAGATGGATTTAAAGGAGGCTGTGGATAAGGAGGTGAAAGCAACCGTTCCCATGTTAGTCCAAAACCAACTGCAGCAGTCGCTCACTGCCATCATGCCTAGCCTGATGGAGTCGGTCAAGACTTGGATGGTCGAAGGGCAACAAGGGCCGTTTATCATGCCCAGCTTTGTCAGAAGCAACTCCAACAATCTGGCGCCTACGATGGATGGTCCGGCCGCCAACCCTACTTGTGGTAGGGAGGATGCGACGCCGGCCGCCAACAATGAAGTTGCTAAAGGGGTTTCGCCAGCCAGCGTGCATCTTAGCAGCCCCTCCATCATCTCTTCCACTCCCGCCCGCGGTCCAACGCCATTGGCCGAGCTCGAAGCTCTCACGGTAATTAAGCGTCACAAGTATCAACAAATTATGTATGTACCTCATCCTTGGCACCCTCTCTTACGCCTTAACATGCATGTTTTCGCAGGCCGACGAGGTGGGATGCACGTTGCTATTGCGTGTGGATAATGAGCTTCGGGATGTGGCAACGGCAAGCATCATGTCACCACTTCAACGCGTGATGCACAACCTGCCTATGGCCCCTGACGAGTTTCGGGTACATATTCATCGGGTGCTCTCGGGTTGTGGTGATCTTTATCCTCCAATTCAACCCGCGGGTGCCGATTCAGAGAAAACCCTCCAAGGATGCTTGGGTTATCCCATGACATGGCCAAAGGCACTGATCCGTTTGGACCCTCCTATCACCTGCACCCCGCCACAGCCAACACTGGTAGAATCGGCGCCGGCGCCGGATCAAGAACAAGAAGAACAGTTGACGCAGTACATCTTGGGCATGCCACCAGACCACAATACTCAAGATGAACCTGCACATACACTAGTCTTTCCACCAGGGTCGGCGATTCATCGTGTCGATCAGCTAATGCAAGGAGGGGATGATGACCATGATAGTGATGACTTAGTGGATCAGGATCTTCAGGCTCCTCGTCAATGCCCTAAGCGTCTGTTCCATTCTCAAGGAACGCCTGAAGCTGCCCCCTTCACCGAGGATCAACAAGGCAACAAGCCTTTCAGCCAGGAGACACTCCTCAAGGCGGTCATGCCGGAGATTGAGAAAGGGACCATCCCTCCCACAGCGGCAGAGAAGAGGCGTAATAAAGCACGGAAAAGAAAAGTGAAGAATGACTTTGCCTCCAGCAGCCAGCCAGCGCCAAAGACCAAAGAGCCGTTACGGGCTAAAGACAACGTAGCCGTCTCCGAATGGCATTCGTTTCATCAGTTGGCTAAACCGATCCTGCCGCCGAGACTATCGAAACTACTAAGGGGAGATATGAGGACTCTCCATGAAGGTATTGATCGTGTGGAGAAACTTCTTCTCAGCTCCTCAAATCCATTATACCCTCTTTACCCGGTAAAGGTACCAAAGAACCTTGGCTATGCCGATGAATACCCCTCGGATGTGTTCTTCGTTAGATTTGAAGAGATCTTCGACATGTACCATATGAAATGACTCCCTGATACGTCTCCAACGTATCTATAATTTTTGATGTTCCATGCTTGTTTTATACCAATTGCTACATGTTTTGTATCTACTTTATGGTACTTTTATACATTTTTGGGGACTAACCTATTAACAAGATGCCGAAGTGCCAGTTCCTGTTTTCTGCTGTTTTTGTATTTCAGAAAAGCTAGTCTGGAAATATTCTCGGAATTGGACGAAACTTCACGGACATCCCTATTTTTCCAGAAGACACCAGATGGAGCAAAGAAGCAACGGAGGAGATGCACCAGGGAGCCACACGCCACTAGGGCGCGGGTCCCCCCTTGGCCGCGCCCTAGTGTGGTGTGGGCCCCTCGGGGCTCGCCAGCCGCCGCCCTTTCGCCTACTTATTCCCCCCGAGAAAATAACCCTAAGTGCCTGAGCCATTATCCACGAAAAGTTCCAGAGACACCGCCACCGTCAACCCTAGCTCGGGAGGGTCCAGAACCTCTTCCCGGCACCCTGCCGGAGAGGGGAATCGTCACCGGAGGCTTCTACATCGCCATGCCTGCCTCCGGAGTGATGCGTGAGTAGTTCATCCTTGGACTACGGGTCCATAGCAGTAGCTAGATGGTTGTCTCTCCTATTTGTGCCATCATGTTTAGATCTTGTGAGCTGCCCTACATGATCAAGATCATATTATTGTAATGCTACATGTTGTGTTTGCTGGGATCCGATGAATATTGAATATTATGTCAAGTTGATTATCAATCTATGCCCTATGTTATTTAAGATCTTGCATGCTCTCCGTTGCTAGTAGATGCTTTGGCCAAGTAGATGCTTGTAACTCCAAGAGGAGTATTTATGCTAGATAGTGGGTTCATGCCTCCGTTTAATCTGGGACAGTGACAGAAAGTTCTAAGGTTGTGGATGTGCTGTTGCCACTAGGGATAACCTAACGATGCTATGTCCACGGGCATATGTGTTTGTTTACATTACGCGCTTTACTTAATGCGATTATCCGTTGCTTGCAACTTAATACCAACGGGGACTCGGATGACAACCCGGCGGTGGATTATTAGTCATAGACGCTGTTGGATAACGGTCTATGTATTATGTCGTAATGCCCAATTAAATATCATAGTAATCATCATGTCATGTATATGCATTGTCATGCGCTCACTATTTGTCAATTGCCCAGCTGTAATTTGTTACCCAACATGTTAGTTATCTTTTATGGAGAGACACCACTAGTGAACTGTGGACCCCGGTCCATTCTTTTACACTGATTAAACCACAAACTGCAAACTGTTCCTTTTTCATTCTCTGCAATTTAATACTCATTTTCCACACATACGTTTAATCCTTTGTTTTCAGCAAGCCGTGAGATTGACAACCTCACTGTTTCGTTGGGGCAAAGTAGTTTGATTGTGTTGTGTGCAGATTCCACGTCACGCCAATCCCTGCGCCGCATCATATTTCGCTGTTGACAACCTTCTGAAGAGTTGCTGCTCCTACTGGTTCGATAACCTTGGTTTCTGAGGGAAAACTTGCTGCTGACTACATCATACCTTCCTCTTGGGGTCTCCCAACGAACGTGTGTTTCACGTCATCAAGCATTTTTCTGGCGCCGTTGCCGGGGAGACAGCAGTCTTCTGCAAGGGGAGTTTCACTTCCAATCTCTTTACTTTGTTTTTGTCTTGCTTAGTTTATTTTATTTTATCTTGTTTGCTTTCAATTATCAAAAACACAAAAAAATTAGTTACTTGCATTTAGTTTATTTTCAGTTTTGTTTCTGTTAGTTATTATGTCTAGCTCTTTACTTGCTATCAATGGTTACTTTCCTTGAAACTAGTCCTATGGCTGAAAACAACATGAGAGAGCTTTATGAAATTTATCTTGAGTTGGGACATGAAGTGTTTGAAGAGAAAATTAAAAAGCCTATGGAACTTTATTTGCATAACAATCATGATAGTAGCAATGTTATTAGCATACATTCTTTGAACACCATTATTGCTAATGCCATGGAAAGCTCTAAGCTTGGGGAAGCTGGTTTTGATAAAAATGATATTTTTAGTCCCCAAGCTTGGAGGAGGAAGAATGCTATACTTTGAATGTCATGATTCTATTGAAATATCTCCTTTTGATAAATTTGAAGTAAACATCCTCCTTGACTCAGTAAAAGAGGAAATTGCAGAAAGTAAAAATGTGCTCCCTAATGTTATATATGATAATGCTCTTGATGATGGTCCTATATTGCCTAATGATATTAATTATACTATTATTGTCAAAAGTGGGTTTGATAACCCCACTATTTTGAGCTTAATAAAAATTATGTGTTTGTAGATCATGAAAAGCATGCTTTATGTGATAGTTATATTGTTGAGTTTGTTCATGATGCTACTGAAAATTATTTTGAGAGAGGAAAATATGGTTATAGAAATCTTCATGTTATTAAATTTCCTCTCTTTATGATGAAAGTTTTGAGCTTTCTCTTGTGTTGCTTCTATATGATTTTTGCTTTAAGACCTAATGGTCCGTTGAAAGTTTTGAAGTTGCACTTGTTTTGCCTTCCTATGCTAGTCACTTTGTGCTTAATTGACTTGTTTTCTTATAAGACTCCTATGCATAGGAAGAGTGTTAGATTTAAACATGTTTTATATATGCTCCTTGATGCTCTCTTTTATGTTTCAACTCTCATCTTTATGTGAGCATCATAAAAATCACTATGCCTAGCTAAAAGGCATTAAAGAAAGCGCTTTTGGGAGGCAACCCATTATCTTTTATTTTCAGTTTAGTCAAGGAGTTGTTTACTTCTGTAGCAACTCCTTTGTATCTTTATTTTCTCGCATTGTTGTGCCAAGAGTAGCCTCTAATGTTAAGATTGCTTAATTTTGATTGCTGCGCAGAAACAGATTTTTGCTGTTCACTGTACGAAATTAAAATCACCAGATTGTTAAAAATCTGAAATTTTTTGTGCGTAATCTTTATGAATGTCTGAACTTTCATTAGTTCAAGTTTTCGATCTGAGCGTCGTAAGTGCCTCGAAAAAATTCGTCTTTGCGGACTGTTCTGTTTTAGACAGATTATGCCTTTTTATTTTGCATTCTCTCTTTTACTAGTGTTGAGTGAAATTCTTTTTTGGGTGGAAGAGCTTCACATAACATCAGTGGCTGTAGCTAATGTTTAAAGTAAATCATATTGCGTCTTTATAGAACATGTGAATTTTTGATTATGCACTAACCCTCTAATGAGATTACTTTGAGTTTGGTGTGACGGAAGTTTTCAAGGGTCAAGAGAGAAGGATGATAATAGGATCAAGAAGAGTGAAGAGCTTAAGCTTGGGGAGGCTCCCATGGATCTCCCCAGCATATTTCAAGAAGACTCAAGCGTCTAAGCTTGGGGATGCCCAAGGCATCCCCTTCATCTTATCAGGTCATCTCTAGTGAAACTATATTTTAATTCTTTCACATCATATGTGCTTTTCTTGGAGCGTCTGTGTGCTTTTATTTTCAGTATTGCTTTTATTTTCAATAAAGCTTGACTGGACCCTAGCATTCTTGATTGGGAGAGAGACACGCTCCGCTTTTTCATGAGAATACTCCTATTCTTCACTTATATTTGTTGAGTATTCATATCTAGCGCTGTTCAGCTTTTAGCTCTTGTTTTCATGTATCTCTTGTCAGAGCTATTAGCTTTCTTTTGTAGAAAGTACTCTCTTGCTTCACTTATATTTGTTTGGAGAGTTGTTGAAATAAATTGATTGGTGTTTGGTTGGTTCAAAATGTTGCATGTGGTAATTGGTATAAGGAAAAACTTGCTTAATCTTGTAGATCACTAAATGGATAACTTGATGCTTGTCAATTGTTTTGAGTTAACAAGTAGATCATGATTAAATTGTGCATCACATGAGTTAAGCCTATTAGTGAAGAACTACCGTAAAGCTTGTTGAAAATTTGGTTTGCATCGGTGGTATCTCTAAGGTCTAGATATTTTCTAATAACAGGGTTTGGTTAACAAGGAAGACGGTATGAAGTCTTATAACGTTTGCAATATGTTTGTCATATAAAACTTGGTGTACGGGTTGATATTCTTGTTTGCTTACATAACCTTGCTAGCCTAAACTCTGTACTGAGAGGGAATGCTTCTCGTGCATCCAAATCCTTGAGCCAAAATCCATGCCATTTGTGTCCACCATAACTACCTATATGTGGTATTTCCTTGCCACTCCAAGTAAATTTTTCATGTGCTACCTTTAAATTATTCAAAATGTTATTATTCCCTTTTTGTGTCAATGTTTACTAGCTCATGAGGAATTAGTGTGGTTATTCTTTATTCTATTTGTCAATGGACTTTTACACCTGGACTAGTGGCATATACATCCGCTTATCCAATAATTGCAAAAAGAGCTGGCAACGGGGTGCCCAGTCCCAATTAATTACAACTTTAACCAATTAATTCTCTTCACACTTTTGCCCTGATTCATCAGTAAGCAATGACAAACAGTGAAATACCTGAATGTGTGTAAACCAAAGAGAAAGAGGGATGATCTGCCTTGCTGGTAGAAATAACGTCCTTCATGGGAGCCGCTCTTAAAAGTCCGTTTGACAGGTAGAATACTGTTCTCACCCGCTACCATTCGTTGACAATTAACAAACACCTCTCAAAAATAGATACTCCTCCATGGTATGTGATTGATGGAAGGCACCCGAGGATTCGGTTAGCCATGGCTTGTGTTAGCAAGGTTGGGAGGAGTATCAAATATTTTATGCAATCTCTATATGCTTTCAAAAACCTAAAAGCTCTAGCACATGATTTAATCCCTGCTTCCCTCTGCGAAGGGCCTTTCTTTTACTTTTATGTTGAGTCAGTTTTCCTATTCTTTCTGTCTTCCACAAGCAAACACTAGTGTCAACTTTGTTACAACATGCGTTATATGCAATGTATTGGACTTGTTATACTACTTTGTGTTGACAATATCCATGAGATAAATATGTTGAAAGTTGAAGCAAATGCTGAAACTAATTCTTCCTTTGTGTTGATTAAATACCTTTTATTAGAAACTATTGCTTTATGAGTTAACACTTATGCAAAACTGTTTGATGCTTGTCTCGAAAGTACTATTCATGAAAACGTTTAGCTTGTGTGATTCATTGTTTACTCATTATCTATTTGGTAGCAAATTATAGACCATTGACTTGGATCACTTCATTCATTTACATGTGCCTTGCAATATTATATGATCAAGATTATGATGGTAGCATGTCACCTCAAAAATTATTTTGTTTTTATCGTTTACCTACTCGAGGACGAGTAGGAACTAAGCTTGGGGATGCTGATACGTCTCAAACGTATCTATAATTTTTGATGTTCCATGCTTGTTTTATACCAATTGCTACATGTTTTGCATCTACTTTATATCACTTTTATACATTTTTTGGGACTAACCTATTAACAAGATGCCGAAGTGCCAGTTCCTGTTTTCTGCTGTTTTTGTATTCCAGAAAAGCTAGTCTGGAAATATTCTCGGAATTGGACGAAACTTCACGGGATCCCTATTTTTCCAGAAGACACCAGACGGAGCAAAGAGCAAGAGGAGGGCCACCAGGGCCACACGCCACTAGGGCGCGGGCCCCCTTGCCGCGCCCTAGGGTGGTGTGGGCCCCTCGGGGTCGCAGCCGCCGCCCTTTCGCCTACTTATTCCCCCCGAGAAAACCCTAAGTGCCTGAGCAAATATCCACGAAAAGTTCCAGAGACGCCGCCGCCGTCAACCCTAGCTCGGGAGGGTTCAGAACCTCTTCCCGGCACCCTGCCGGAGAGGGGAATCGTCACCGGAGGCTTCTACATCGCCATGCCTGCCTCCGGAGTGATGCGTGAGTAGTTCATCCTTGGACTACGGGTCCATAGCAGTAGCTAGATGGTTGTCTCTCCACTTTGTGCCATCATGTTTAGATCTTGTGAGCTGCCCTACATGATCAAGATCATATTATTGTAATGCTACATGTTGTGTTTGCTGGGATCCGATGAATATTGAATATTATGTCAAGTTGATTATCAATCTATCTATGTTATTTAAGATCTTGCATGCTTTCCGTTACTCGTAGATGCTTTGGCCAAGTAGATGCTTGTAACTCCAAGAGGAGTATTTATGCTAGATAGTGGGTTCATGCCTCCGTTTAATCTGGGACAGTGACAGAAAGTTCTAAGGTTGTGGATGTGCTGTTGCCACTAGGGATAACCTAACGATGCTATGTCCACGGGCATATGTGTTTGTTTACATTACGCACTTTACTTAATGCAATTATCCGTTGCTTGCAACTTAATACCAACGGGGACTCGGATGACAACCCGGCGGTGGATTATTAGTCATAGATTGTTGGATAACGGTCTATGTATTATGTCGTAATGCCCAATTAAATATCATAGTAATCATCATGTCATGTATATGCATTGTCATGCGCTCACTATTTGTCAATTGCCCAGCTGTAATTTGTTCACCCAACATGTTAGTTATCTTTTATGGAGAGACACCACTAGTGAACTGTGGACCCCGGTCCATTCTTTTACACTGATTAAACCACAAACTGCAAACTGTTCCTTTTTCATTCTCTGCAATTTAATACTCATTTTCCACACGAGACGTTTAATCCTTTGTTTTCAGCAAGCCGGTGAGATTGACAACCTCACTGTTTCGTTGGGGCAAAGTAGTTTGATTGTGTTGTGTGCAGGTCCACGTCAGCGCCGGATCCCTGGTGTTGCGCCGCATCATATTTCGCTGTTGACAACCTTCTGAAGAGTTGCTGCTCCTACTGGTTCGATAAACCTTGGTTTCTACTGAGGGAAAACTTGCTGCTGAACTGCATCATACCTTCCTCTTGGGGTCTCCCAACGAACGTGTGATTCACGTTATCACTCCCCATATGCTTCGTCCGCCTGCTATGTCTCAATATGCAGTACCAGCTTATGAAAGAGGAAACCAAGATCATAGCGATAATGGACCCCTACCACCTGCAAGAGGGCCGCCTGAACCACAGTGATGGTGCGCGAGAAGCGGCGCTCTACATACAAAAATTCTTCATACAGCATCAGGACAAGACAGCCATTCTAATGCCATACTTTCCCGAGTAAGTCATTCGCTAGCCGCCATTACATGATTTTCGTCGAGTTTTGTCCATACAATGGTTAATTTGAGTATGATGGTCTCCTTTTGCAGGAACAAATACTGTGTCCTCATTGTTGCATTTCCAAAAAGGTCGGAGGCCATTTATTTGGACTCGGGGAGGCATCATAAGAAGAAGGACTATGGACCCATCAGGAATGTTTTGGATGAGGCTCTCACCGGATACGCCTTCCATGGGTACCCGGTGGAGAGACAATATGTTAGAGAAGGAAAGCTGGTATTCGGCCACAAAACGGATTTCAAATCCGTCACGCAGCCGAAAAGCAGTAAGCTGGACGCCTTCTACGTCTTAATGCTCATCCGGGAGTATGTAAGGGATATGCAGCAACTACAGTTGCCAGGGCAACTCCGCACATGGTGCCTGAAGAACATGACGGAAGCCACTGATTCTGATCACAGACTTGAATTCGTTCGCATCCAGCATACGATTGCGACAACAATCAACAAGGATGTTCTCCGTAAGGAGGGGCTGTTCTACTACGGTTCTCCGCCAGCCAACGCCGACGTTGAAAGACGCTCAGAAGATCAGGGTGACTACAGGCCATTCAACACTCTAAATGGCACGGACCCTTTCCCGCCGTTGCTGAAAAAGAAAGCGAGTAAGAAGAAGCAGTGATGGTCGCAACTTTTATTTGTGTCTTGTAAACGTTATTCAGAAAATTGTTGCTGTTGTTGTTTTTATAGTACCTTCGAATTTGCTAAGTATGTTATCTAGTATCAAATGTGTGATGAACTTGGTGAGGAACACTTTGTATTATTCAAAACCATGTGATGTATGTATTCTAATATCATATGTGATGAACTTGTGTTATTCAAAAACTGCTTACTGCATGTGTACTGTATACCTGTACAACATATATACCTGTGCAAATACGAAATACGGTGCATTTTTTAAAAAAAATTGCAAAACTATACCAGTGGCGCACCAAGGACTTATCGGTGGCGCACTGGGCATATTACCTGTGGCGCACCGTGAAAATTACCTGTGGCGCACCACTGATAATGTGGCGCGAGTGAGCCATCTGTGTGCCCCCACAGCTTACCAGTGGCGCACCAGAAGCAGCTATCAGTGGCGAACCGTGTGGTGCGCCACTGATAAAGTGAGTTACCTGTGGCGCACCGCTGGTGCGCCACTGATAACACTTATCAGTGGCGCAAGTTTAGTGGCGCACCACTAGTGCGCCACTGATAGCATATTTTGGTGCGCCACTAATAGGCTTTTCCCTACTAGTGTATAGAGGAAGGAAGCATTACATAAGCTAGAATGTACTTGCTGCTGTTGATTTCGACATGATGTTCACATATGTGCTAGATGGTTGGGAGGGATCAACACATGAATACATGATGCAACAATTAATTGTAGCTGACAGCATGTCTATACCTGATGGGATCAGCAAGCCTGAAGGTAAGTTCTACCTTGGAGCTTGGATATGTTGGATATGCATGTCGGCCTGGAATTCTTCCACCGTTCCAAAAGACCAGATACCATTTAAACAAGTTCAGTTCAAAGAATGGTCCGCAGAATACACGGGAATTGTTCAATCTCCGACACTCTAGCCTTAGAGTGACTATAGAAAAAGCATTTGTTGCACCGAAAAACAGATTCAATATCCTTAACGAGAAGCCATTCCACCATTTCATGGCCGAAGTAAAGGTAGTTCTTGCTTGTTGCATTCTTCACAATTGGATCTTAGGGTGGGGGATTGATGAAAATTTTCCCTCTCAAGAGATAGTGAAGCTTGACGATGAAGAGCTGGGCGGCCATGGTGTCCCCCAAGGAGATAGTGAAGCTTGGAAGCCCAAAAGGATGGAGTGGGCTCAGAAAATGTGGGATGACGCAGATGCCGCTTCAGCAGTTCGAAAAGAAGAAGAAGACGACAAAGACGAGGAAGAAGATGAGGAACAATAAGAAGAAGATAAAGCTAATAAGATTTTATTCCCCAACCTCTTGATCATCCTTTTTGAACCTTTCTTAATTACCACTGGACTCTAATGCTATTTCATGAGATGATATTCGTAGTAGTTAGGGATGTACCAATGAACTGCCATTCAGTAGCTAGGACTGGATGAACAAATATTTTCATCTATGTAGTATGGTAAGCTCACCACTAGCATAGCTTTCCGTGTGCGGTTGGTTGGACTCTGAATCCTAGCCATAGCTTTACGAGAGGATTCAGAGTCCAACCAACCGCACACGGAAAGCATATGTGTAGCATGCAGATAAATAAGCAAACACACGTAAAATACGCAGCGCCAAAAGGTGCTCACAAGCCATTCAAATGCCCTTACCTGTCCAATGAAGAGAGAGGGAGAGCGCTTTTCTCTATTTAAAATAGCGGACTACTGTGTTTAGCGCGCGCCAGGCTAGTAGCAGCTATTATCCGTTTAGCTTATAAAGACCTTAGCTATAGCGCGAACCCTCTCGTAAGCCTATAGTCGGGTGATAGCCTGCTATTTAAAACGGAGGTGCTTTTTTTCTTAGATTTCATGACAGTTATTTTGAGGGACATTTTTTTCAACCTTGAATTCGTGTTACACGTAGGGTGTGCAGTGTGCTTAACGCGCATTACATCAACGACGACATTTTGAAACTGAGATTGAAAGCTTCCATGAATGCATCAATATTTTTTGTTAATTGTTGCTCGAATTGAATATACACTATCATCTCTAACTCGTTTGGGCTATTGTGAGCCCCAGCCGTCGTTTTTTTTTATGGTGAGCCTCGACCTTCTTTATTTGTTCGCACGGAATCATGTATGTGTGAAATTCTCTAGATCGAGCGGTGGTAACAGACATATGTCCTGTCTGCACTATATCAACCTATACCGAGATGTAGATGGTCTAATGGCGCGCTGCAGGATTGCAGCAAAACGGGCGAAGTGGAATTGCGAAGAATAACACCTCAGCTCATCCTGGTGACCTGGTGCCTGTGTTGGCTTCGATCAGACTGCAATTTGCCACACACACACACACACACGTTCGCCTACAATACTGCTTGGTTTAGGACAAAAATTCAGGCAGGTGCACGTGTGTACTCTGTACTGTATTCATACAAAGGAAAAAGGAAAATCTGTGGCAAGCAAAAAGTCAAGGCCAAGTGCATGAAGGACTTCCCGAGGACCTTGCTAACCGAGTTGGTAGTACTCTATCGGTTTGTGTAGCATGAAGGAAAATCTGTGGCAAGCAAAAAGTCAAGGCCAAGTGCATAAAGGACTTCTAATGTAGCCAGTAACAGAATATGTGGTTTACACGCCTATTTGCAGCTGTTATGCTTCTTTATAATGTATGTATAAATCTCATTTGAACTCGCAACTGTATTGAATCAATCAGAGTTGCAATCACATTTGGTTGTCTCCAGAATCCTCAACGCACTACGGCCTCGGAAGGCAAGGTAATGAGCAGTCTAATTACCAGATCAATGATCCTTGGAGCAAACAAAAAGTCAGCAAGTGTTTCAGCTATAAGTTTGATCTCCTTCAGTACTCCTTCTGCAATAGCAGATTTGGAGAGCCCCATGCAGTTTTATCTCCAGACGAGTCGGACTTTGTCAGAACTGTTCGAATAGCATGTAAGCTTCGAGAGCCTCCCCGCTGTGCCTGTGTTGTATCTTCCCCCAAGCAGAGGAGATAGAAGCACCTCACCCTCCTCACCTCGTAGGATCGCTCCCGAGGAACCTGATCTTGCAGCAGCATTAAAACCTGCATGAATATGCAGCTTTGCCCATCCTGGAGCAGGGGCATCTTCCATGTTTCCGTTCTTCCCTACTATCAGCCTGAAAAATACATGACAAGGAAATATCACAAGAGTGATACACACTCTAATAGATGCACCTTAGGGTGCAATAATGCAGATTGCAGAGAGCATTCTATCAAGTATCATGCCTAAGAGAACCAGATGTTTCAAGTACTAATTCGATAACTTGGTGAATGCTACTATCTATTACCTAATGATGAGTGTTACAGGATCTGTGGTACTAGTTGCTGCTCTTCTAGTTCTGAATGTCGCTGCTTCTTCGACATGTTCAAGTTTCGTGAAGGTGGGGCATGAGAACCATTTTGATTGCTTGCCTGAGCTACATCTAATGCGCAGAGAGCATAAATCCATTAGGTTCATGACCACTCACCACTCAACAGATAAAATAACAATAATGTAATGCCAGACACCAGTCTAAATTAGGGCCCACATTCATAGAGCTATCTAACAGCTGATTGTTAATACCAATTTAAAACGAGGGGCACACACTTAATCATAACCAATCATATCTCACACAAATCCAAAAGGATGCACACAAAAAAAGTCATGTCTTGATTTAAGTCTGTCAGACATGACAAGTGAAGGAAGTCAGTATAGGATTATCGATGCCACAAAAACATGTTGTATGCTTCAGGAAACAACGTCCTGAGTTGTGACCAATTTAAACATGGGATATGCTATAGCTCCGATTTAACACGGCCATGCTTTAGCAAACAACGTCCCCAGATGTGATCGATTTAACACGGCTGTAGTGTAAATAATTTAAGGAGAACCGAAATGAATTGAAATGTGCTTGAACCACATGTACTGAGACATATCCGTATTATTAACAAACAGAAGATCTAAGAATAATCATGGGAGTGCTAATTGATAAACTAGTGGCGATATGAGTACCTGATTTAGCATCCAGATATTTGCTCAGCACACATGGAATGAAGGTTGGCTCGTAAATTAAGGGCCGCTCTGCAGGAGACAGCATAACCTCTCCCACTGACTTGCTCTTAGTGTCAAGAGTGACAATCCATGCAGCTTGGTCGTCCTCTTGCAGCATGGACATGAGGTAAACAACATCATCATTGCCACACAGAGTTGGAGAAGCTGTTTTCAGGTTCTTGAATGTCACATTTAGAGCACCCCTCCTAGCTGAGGCAAGGAGACAGTACCAAGGTCATCAGAGTGAACCATGTTTCCCCTGCGCCAGCAGTTCCAATCCAGTGCCCTGTACCATGTGATGAGCCTCCAACCAACGAGGTCATACCGTCATATACTTCCTCCTCCTCCTCGGGTGGACTGATGGCCAGTTCAGAGTCATTGAGTTGCTCCATGTCCCAGCGATCAGGAACTGCTGGTAGTACAGTTGCGGGTCTGAGTTTTACCAGTTCCTCAAGCTCGACACACTTGATGTAACCACGACCGACGGTGACGTCGCGAATCGGCCGTGCCGAATGCCGGTCGCAGTAGATTTCATTGTTGCTGGGCAGCAGCTTGGGCATAGGGACGAAAGACGCCGTCGTGGCAGCAGGGTTGAGCACGTCGCAGATCAGAATGCCCTTCCCGAGATCAACCCAGCCAACGAGTCCACCTCCAAGGGCGATCACCTGGGTGGGACAAATTGCTGTGAATTCCGCGGTAAGGCCATCAGGAATCTCCACCTTGAGCAGCTTCTTGGACCATGTAGAATGTTGCTGGGAACCAATGGTATGGAGATTGTAGTACTGCCCATCATACCCTGGTCCGTAACTGAGAGCCGCCATGACAAATTGCTTGCAGTTGTCATGAGAGACGAAGCCGAGGTGGGGTTCCAAGAGATGCTCTGCCCGAGAGTACTGACGGATGTCCGGGAGCAGGTCAAGCGACGGCCCGCCGTAGGGCCCTCTGGCCCGGTAGAGGAAGTACCGGGGAGTCGCCTCAGAGCGGACGGCGGTGAACACGACCCGGATGAGGACGGCGTCCTCCACCGAGCAGCTGATCTCGGGCGTGTTCGCGAACGGGCTTTCGTCGCGGTTGGTGCAGTAGACGCAGCAGGAGGAGAGGCGCGGCGGGTCGGCAACCGCGAAGGATACCTGGACGGTGAGGCCGGATTCCGTCAGGGCTGCCGCGGTGGTCTCGTTCCGGACATCTCTGATGGAGACCTTCTCTTCGAGGAGGAAGAAGTCGGGAAAGCGGGGGCGGCTGCCCGCGGCCGGTGGAGGGGGTCGCGCCGAGCCGTGGAGGGCGGACATCGTCGCCGGCCGGCCGGCGGTTGGGGATTTTGGGGGTTTGGGTTCGTCTTCCCTCGGACGGGTTTGGGGCTTTTCTCTTGGCCCTTTCAAGTAGGGTTGGGCCTGGAACGGGAACTCTGGGTCGGTTCGGTTCGGCACTCCCTGGGTCGGTTCGGCTCGGATTCCCCTCAAAAAAACAAAATGAGTTGCTCGGATGCGGCCCAATAACATACTATTTCTCTCTTTTCTTATTTGGTTCCATGAATATCAAGATGGTCATATTCCTCTCGTTCATTATTATGTGATAAATACACTAGTGCCAAAAAAAATTGTTAACATATAACTACTTGTACGTGGTGAGAAAAATAAATGAAATTATGATAGCTGACTAGTAGTGTGTGGGGACATCAAAAAATGAACGGACGAATGCTATAGCGAATCATTCCTAGTAAGAATCAAAATTAAATCATTTTTAGCTAGTAGATACAGAGATTTTTTAATATTAGTAATTAGGAATTTATATACATGCAACAATGGACCAAGAAGAATGCGTAAGAAAAGAAGCAAATGAAACAATCATTATAATTTCTCATAATAAGGAAAGAGCAAAATTAATTGGCAAGTGCTAGGTGTAGGTCGTCCTATAGAGCCCCAAAATAGGCTCCTTCACCGTTGAACCAACATCCAATGTCCAAAAATCAACATAAAACACCATTTTGTAATTTATCCCCTCACTTTGTCACAAATCAACCTGTTTTACATAGTCGCTCCACTTAAGGGCTCCTTTGATTCGTAGGATAGGAAAAATGTAGGATTAGGAAACTCACGGGATTGAGATGACATGACTAATTGAATCATATGGGAAGAGCTAGTTTCTTTGATTGTGGTAAAGTAATTTTTTTCATGAGGTTGGACCTCATGAATCATACGTCTTCGTAGGAAAAATTGCCGTAGGATTTCAATCCTACATAAATCTTTTAACAGTCCTATGAATCAAAGGAGCCCTAAACAAGGGGGTATCTCTTTGGCTCTATCCTTTCCGAGATTTACAGCAAAATATTCATCGTGGTGATTAATCCTAGCTTTGCAGCAAAATTCAGTATTGCAATAAAGTCCATCACCCAATGTACGCAAAATGTACTATTGCATCAAACCACAGCAACATTAAAAAAAATACTGATGCAAAAAGAGGTTAAACAAGATTTTTTACAGATTGCTTTGCAACAAAACTACCAAAAATTTATAAAAAATACAAACTGTCTAACAGAAAACCATATTTTCACATTAATTAAAGTGTTTAAACAACAATATTCTTACACCGAATTCATTTACAAGAGAAATCACCACACATTTTAACAAGAATCACAAACGATTACAAAAAAAACAAAGTATATGTTTGCAACATTTTAAACATCTTCGGAAAATCAGGAGGAACACACAAACTTGCAAAAACTTAGAAAATCGTGTAACATCTGGCATGTGATTTCACAATAAAAAGCAACACCGAGAAATTGAGTGAACACAAGTTTGTAGCAACCGCCCAAACTGAACTTATAAAATTTGTCTTGTGCCTTGACAAAACAATGTTGTACACGTTTTTTTTTACAAATTTAACTCAGTTTTTAGATAAAAAAGTATATATTAATAGCGCGAAGATAACAAATTTAACTCATGTATGCAATATCGAAAAAACCAAAAAAATAGCGAACATGCTACCTTTCCCGCTCCAAAAATGGATTAGAACACATTGTTGGGCTGCAAAGGGGTGAGCTAGTTAGCTTCACTAGTGATGCAGAGTTGCACACGTGCGCGGGGGACTGATACGTGATAAGTTGACTTATCTCAATCGTTTTAAAAAAACTAGTAATCGTGCACGTGTAATATTATGAAAATATATTATTAATTAAAATAAGGCGTACAGGAATATTCCAATGTCACAAAACCATACAAATTTTTCTTGCCATGTAGGTGTTATTTCGTTCCAATATTATATCAACCATACTGATATTTAGCCATGGACTTGGACTGATTGGTGTGGTATCAATTATACCATCAAACAAATTGGGTACAAATGGTGTCAATTAAAAAAGAACAAAGGTTTCTGGTCCGGTTTTAACTCCTTAGTGCAGAGAGCTCAGTTTAGTGTTAACAGTCTGAGATACTGTCGTTGAACAGAGATAGTGTTAATAGTCTGAATATTATGTACTGAAGACGATGCTCCTCTCTGATACAAACATAGCATACAAAAGCCTAGGTATATTAGCACACACAGATCGTTGTTGCCTAAGCATTTCCCACCACAAGTTATATGAAAGCTGGCAGCTGCGTGTTAAGAAAAGAAACAGTTGTTCTGAAAAAAATATGCAATTCAGCAAAGGAAAACATGCTGCAAATTCAGAAACAGTTGCGGAGTAGTTTGCTCATTCATTAGGAAGATGATCCTCACCTGGACGGCTGGTGCAATCGGGCAACGTCGGCTGACTGCTGTCGTCGTGCGAGGCGGTGCCAGCGGCCTGGCAAGGCTCCGTACGGCCAGGGCGACGGGCGTGCAGGCGGGGCGGTGGCGCCGTGCCGGCAGGGGCGAAGGCGATCGGGCGGAGCGGCGGCGGACTGTGCAGGGGGACGGATTGTGGCCGCGGCGGTGGACTGGTCAGGCTACGGATTGCTTCACTGGGGCTGACTTCTAAAGTCGTGCGGCGGCGAGGGCGAACTGCAGGGCGTGATTAACTCGTCTATTTTTTTATTTTTTTTGTAAGTTCTGAAAGGTTTAGCATAACACACAACTATTGTGACTAAACATCACAGGTTCGCACCCAAACATAGGCTAGCAGATTAAGGGCATGTACAATGGGGAGTGCTTAGGGAGATGCTTAAGAAAATAAACCGGTTCTTGTCTAAGCATTGGTGCTTATTTATAGAAGAAAGATGCTTAACTAGGCACCTCTCATATACAAATAAGCACCGGTGCTTAACAAAAAGTCTGGTTTATTTTTGTAAGCACCTCTCTAAGCACTCCCCATTGTACATGGCCTAAGTAGATTATTACAGACCAACCAAATTGGCCAAACACATACGAAATGTTTTCAAGGCTCTGGCACAGGAAGCCCAGTCAAGGATCTTGATCATCCATGGACTGACAATGTTCACAGTTTTTAACCAACTGTAACATCAGTATCTTCTTCTTCACCATCTCCAGTAATCCTGGCGTTCCCAATGTTCCTATCCATTGCATGTGCCTGAAGTGCTGCCCTCTGAAGTGTTATTGCACCTTCCACCATGCTTTCCCTGTCACATCATTCTGCAGGCCTGGTGGTGATGCGGCGGTGCAGCACGGGTCTCTGAAACTGAGTATGAGTGGTTCGCGGTTGCTGTACGCCTCCCGCAGCTCCGTCCTATTCTTCTTCGCCGCCTCCACGAGAAAAGGGTGCAATTTCTCCATCTCGGACAGCTTGGTGGGGGCACCGTCGGTGACCTTGGCGCCGGGGAGAGATCGCTCCTCCTTGCGTTTCTTCAGCTCCGACTTGAGCTCCTCCAGCTGCGCCAGAAGTTCCGCCCTCCTTTTCTTCCGGATCCCGTCCAACTTGACCGGGTCCATGGCGACGGTAGCGGTTGCAGCGTCAGGGGCAAAGCGGCGGCGGCGGCGGAGCGGGGTGGAGGCTGTGCGCGAAGGCTTAACTCGTCTATTTGAGGAATGTTTTTTCGTAGTTTTGCCGGAGGACGGGTTAATTGGTCGTGGTCCGTCCGGGGGTGTTTTAGTCAGCGTACAGGCCGTCCGATTTTTTGGTTCGACGGTGAGGATCGTTTGGATCACCTCCTTTGGGTTGTTTTATATTAGTGGTGATATTACCGAAATTCACTTTGGGTCATATAGGAGGGTATGCTTTTACTGCCCAGAAGCGCATTTCTAAAAATCACTTGCGTTCGGAGGAGGCTTCTAATCGTGTTTTAGGCTGTACTGAGAAAAAACAGGCAGATGCTGATTACCGCTGGCGAGCCAGTTTGCCCTTGAGTGATTTTTGCACGTAGAAACAACGAATGAGACACATGTCAGCGTCCATTTAGCTGAAAAATTGACGAAACAAAAAACAGCCGGCAGTTAATCAGACAGTTCCTAGTTCTAGCTTTGTAAATACCTACTGTAGTCCTTTATCCTCGAAAAGACATACTCATTCTCATCCGAATTACTCACTTCGTTTACAAAAGGATGTCTCAACTTTGTCTAAACATGCATTCATCTAGATTTGAAACATGTCTACATGCATGCACATTTGCATAAAGTTAAGACATCGTTTTGTGAACGGAGGAGTACTTGACACGGAAAGCTACACCAGTAGAAATTTGTAAACAGATGGCGACAACTAAATCGGATCAGAGTACCTGATTTGTAGAATAACCTAATTGCTGTCTCTAACTCGTGGTTCGTAGGAATTCGAGTCATACGTATGTGCTTTGACCGCAAGCCAGCGAGCCCTGCCGGCGGCCTTGATCAAGGGAAGGTCAGACGTTCTCCCATCATCAATCAGTGAAGCTTTTAACGAACCATTGACTTTACCCAGAAAACTCGCGATAAGGACGACGATGGCGCCGGATCCGACGAAACAGGACCTTTGACCACCACCATGTCTGTCTCTTCTCAGGATCCGAGCGGTGCGTCTCGATCCCTACAGCAATCTTATTCTATTTCCACCGGCCGACCGGCGACCCGTCACCGTCATAGCATAGCCGCCGCCCGTGACGAACGGCGGCCTCAAGCAAGCAAGCGCAGAAATTCCAGCGACCCCGGCGCCGCACGCTTCGCGCTAGTTCGCGTCTGGTTTTCTCTACCGACATAACACCATGGTCACTTATCCAAACTTCCTTTTAGAACCACGCATGGATCACAGATCCAGCTCTAGATTCATCTGTCCATCTGGTACTTGGAGAATGGAGATGGAGGGAAGCATGCCGAGGAAGGTGTCTGTCCATGGCCACGCCACATGCTCCCCATCACCCACTGTTCTCACTGGTGCAAATTGCATAGCGTAGACACAGCACAACTGCCTCTCCGGATTAACATTGCATTATATAAAATGCTGACGCTGCTGGATTTGTTTGAGATAAATTAAGCCCTATATAAACGCATCCGAAGCACGTCGTCCCGACCCAAGTTAACTGCGCTCAGAGTTCAGACAGCGCGGTGCAGATCAGAGCAGTCGGCGCCATGTCCAAGCCAAGGTGAGCACTCTGTTTAGTTCTGTAATTCCTCTAGCTCGATCGAGCTGTTGGCCAACGACGTGAGATAGATGCGATGGTTAATTTGGGCAGGATGGACGGCAAGGTGGCGATCGTGACGGGCGGCGCCAGCGGCATCGGCGAGGCGATGGCGCGGCTGTTCGCGGCGCGCGGCGCCACGGTGGTGGTCGCGGACATCCAGGACGCGCTGGGCGAGGCCGTAGCGGCCTCCATCGGCCCGCCCTGCACGTACGCGCGGTGCGACGTGACGGACGAGGCCCAGGTGGAGGCCACGGTGGGCGCGGCGGTGGCGGCGCACGGCCGCCTCGACGTCATGCTCAGCAACGCCGGCGTGCTGCTTCTCACGGGCTCCGTCACCGACATGGACCTGTCGGACCTCGACCGCGTCATGGCCGTCAACTTCCGCGGCGCCGCCGCCTGCATCAAGCACGCCGCCCGGGCCATGGTGGCGGCCGGCACGCGTGGCGCCATCGTGTGCACGGGGAGCGTGGCGTGCGTGCAGGGCGGGTACGGCCCCGCGTCGTACACGGCGTCCAAGCACGCGCTGCTGGGCCTGGTCCGCGCCGCCGCCGGGGACCTGGGCCGGCACGGCGTGCGCGTCAACCTCGTGTCCCCCGGGGGCGTCGCCACGCCGCTCAGCCTCGCGCTGGCGCCCGGGATGCGCGCCGAGGAGTTGGAGGCCATGACGGAGGCCATGAGCCCGCTGCGCGGGAAGATGCTGCGCGCGGCGGACGTGGCGGAGGCGGCGCTGTTCCTGGCCTCGGACCAGGCCGGGTACGTCAGCGGGCACAACCTCGTCGTCGACGGCGCCACCACCGCCGTCAACCCCGCGGTGCTCAGAACCCTCGGGCTGTGAATGCGCCGCACGTCGTTTCGTTTCGTCACCTCTCTTTATTTTAATCTGTTCATACTTCATACCTACTACAGCAGTTCATATATTTGTAAGCTCAATATATTAAATGTCAAAATTAATATACTACTGCTGAGATTGCTGTAGCATAATTTCTGAAGCTTGGCAAATGTCAGAAGGTCAAACGAATGCTAGGCAGCAGCTGCCAGAAGGTCAAACGAAAGCTTTGACTCGATTCGAGCTCAGCTCGCTGCAGTCTATCGTGGGCTCAAGCTCGGCTCGATTCCCAGATGTGCTGAGCCTATAAAGCCTCTCTTTTTTTCCCTTTAAAACTGAGCCTGTCAAGGTTTCGATGAGCGTGGTTTACTTTCCCGCGCATGATTATTGATTTTCTTTTTGTCGAAAAAACAGTTTGATTTTCTTTTGTTCATCATTTTCTGCAATGAAACACACCTTTCGAGTAGAGCATACATCCACCTTGACACCTTGTCAAAGAATGACGAGCAGATCGAACCGGCTCGAGGTAGCTTTTCGAGCCGAGCTGATAGAAAAATAGTGTAGCCATTCGACGGTTCTTGTTGACTTGACGTTCATTCTCGTGTTTGGGAGGGGCTTTCGGCTCCTTTTCTGCCGTTAGAAGAACTGCAACGATATCATTTGGTTTCTTTGTCATCAGTGGCGTTTTTGTAAGCCAAAACTTTAATTTATAGAATCTTGGCAACACTTGGATTCAACAAATATGAGACTTTCGTGAAACGCCATGAACATACCTTGTTCCAAATTAGCACTTGACATGATGTCTATCTTCTTCTCTCTTCCTCTAACTTTTAGTGTTGCTCTCTCTAATGGATGAAGAACTAGCATTTATGTGTATGTGCGCATCGGTTCTCCGTTGCAGCAACGCTCTCGCTGCTCGTAATGCGAGCGAAGTTGTTGCGTATGGAATGTGATACTGTACTATATATGCCGATATGCGGCTGAAGCAGCAGCCCTTTTATAGGCCTGTAAGTCGGTGCTGCGAGCGGACGCATGTAACTTCCGTCGTTTCGCATGTCGGTTCAGATGTACGGCCGCGCGACCGCCTCTCTCCGTACAGACGTAGTGAGTACGTTTCCTTTGCCGAAACGCTGCGCCCGTCCAAGACATCATGCATGTATCCGATCGATTCATGCGACACATGCATGCACAATTGAGCAACTAGCCAGCTTTGTACAAGCACATCACGTACACATACAACTATTTGTATAATTAATTATTAGAGAGAGAAAAGAGGGAATTAAAACCCAGATTTTAATCTATTATTTCTAGAAACCATCATACTAGAACGTTTAATTAAAATCACTCTATAATTTACATTGGCCACTTACAGTTTTCTTTCATTTATTTGGTGAAACATGCACTCATCATTTCTCTCCATCGTTTGTGAATTCAATAATGAAGCAATGAAACTACAAACCATCTTATGAGGCGGCGAATCGGCCCGCGTGGCAAAGAAATTACAATGAAATTATATATTGCACAAAACAGTCGAACACTTTGTGAGCAGGGCGGGGGTAGTCTCAGCCGCAGGTTGAACGAGTTGTGTGAAGCGGCGGCTCGCGAACGGGGCACGTACAAAATGGGGGCTGGTAGTGGCGTCGAGTCGGTCTACATGCTCGCTAGGGACTCCCGGCGGATAGAGGGAGCGGCGGTGACAACGTGATTTGGTGGCGCAAAAAGTGAGATGAGAACGGGACGGAAGAGAGGGGCGATGACAAATGGTCGTGTCGGTGGCATGTGGTACCCGTGTGTCCCGTCGTGTCTGGCACCCGCGAGTCGGCCCAAAAGTTGGGGCGGACATGGGGATGCCGGACAGTTTTTCGGACCGCCCGAGCCGATGGGGGCGCCGCTAGGGTCGTTTTTTGTCTGGACCCTCCTAATTGAGACGATGGGGGACCTTTTGGGAGCTCCAGTATAAACAATGATGCATCAGGCATCCAACATACTGAAGTTTTGACCGACCTGCTATGCTCACCAGGTCGTCGCTTCTTGCGTTTATTCAAGAGAGCCCAACTCCCACAGAAGATAACATCAACATCTCACTCTTCCTCCACAATCAAAGCAACATGCTAGGTCTCGGATCACAGCTCAGCTGGTAGTTTGAACGAAGTTACCCACTTCACCTCCTTCCAGAACATGTGTGCCCACGTACACACAAATAGCACAATCCTCTCAGAAAGGTATATGTTCTACATGTTGTTCTTTCGGAATGGCACGACATGGTACAATTTTCTGAATTACACGCCACAAAAAAATTTGAACCTTCGGAGGGACCCGAAGCTTGAGGGCAGCTTCTCGGGAGGGAAAAAAATAATTAGGCCCAAGTCTAGCATATACGACACCGACTGTGAAGTTTCAAACCGAAACGACCAAGATGCACGATGAAACTCTTAGAGTCACAACCGTTGAGATACCTTCATCCGCTGAGGCTGAGGGGAAGACGAACCCTAACCCCGAAATCCTCAATCCCAGCCAACGACATTGTAACTCTATGCAATGTGATACAGGACACATCTTCCAGGGTGCATTCTAGAAAAGAAAAAAAGTATACGATGTTTTTTTTTTTTTGAAAAAAATTTTATACAATGTTGGATGACAGTCGGTGTGCACGAGTGCAGACTGTATCCCTGCTGCTACTCTAAAGAAGCAACAGGTGTTTAACCAAGTTCAGTTATCCAAAGGCTCGCATTGCTCAGGAGGGATCAATCAACGGCCAGGATCGAGCAAGGCGACTAAAACTTGGATTAAAACTTCAGTCTAGTCTGATCCGAATCGATCAAGGTGACCTCCCCACCTCTGCCGAGCAGAAATCCCCCACCCGGGCCGAAGGAAGACGAACCCTAACCCCAGAATCACGGCGGCGATGTCCAACCTCCACACCTTCGAGCAACCGCCTCCACCGCCTCCGGCCGCCAGAGACTCCCGCATTCCAGGCTGGGTCCTCCTCGACTCGACAATCTACGTCCGCGACCTCCTCAACAGAACCACCGCGGCAGCCCTGACGGAATCAGGCATCACCATCCAGCTATCCCTCGTCGCGGCCGACCCGCCGCGCCTCTCCTACTTCTGCGCCTACTGCGTCGACCGCGACGGCGAGATCCCCTTCGACGGCGAGCCCGAGGTCGTCTGCTCCGTGGGCGGCCTCGCCCTCATCCGGGTCGACTTCACCGCCGGCGACGACTCGCCGCACTACTTCGTCTACCGGGCCAGAGGGCCCAACGGCGGCCCGTCGCTCGACCTGCTCCCGGACATCAGCCTGTACACTCGGCAGAGCATCTGTTCGAAAGCCTCGGTTTCGTCTCCCACGACAGCGGCAAGCACTTCGTTGTTGCGGCTGTAAGTTACGGAACAGAGGATGACCACTACTTTCTCCACACCCTCAGTTCCGAGCCGCATTCCACCTGGTCCAAGAAGCTGCTGCAGGTGCAGCTTCCTCATGGGCTACCCAAGGATTCGGCAGTGATTTCTCCAACCAAGGTCATCGCCCTTGGAGGTGGACTCCTTGGCTGGGTCGATCTCTGGAACGGCGTTGTGATCTGCGACGTGCTTGAGCCCAGGGTGGTGGCGGCGTCCTTCGTCCCGATGCCCAAGCTGCTGCCCGGCAACAGGGAACAATACGTCCACCAATCTTGTGCGCGTGGGATTCGCGACGTCGCCTTCAGTGATGGTCGCATCAAGTGTGTCGAGTTTGAGCATCTGCTACAGCTCAGGCCCCCAACTCTACCACCTGTTCCTGATCCCTGGGACATAGATGAATTCCATGACTCAGAATTGGCAAATGGTCGCCGAGCCCACGAGGAGGAGGAGGAAGTATATGATGCAGTTGCTTGGAGGCTCATCACATGGTATAGGGAACTCGACTGGGACCGTTGACGCAAGGGAAACATGGTACATTCCGATGACCTTGCCACAATGCCACTACTACCGTCTCCTTGCCTCAGCTAGAAGCTGGTGGCGCCTCTGCTGTACAAGTGTCACTCAAGGACCTTAACACAGCTGCTCCTACTCTGCTGCGCGGCGATGATGTTGTTTACCTCGTGTCCATGCTCGACAAGCGCAGCAAAACTGCATGGATTGTCACTGTTGACACCAAGAGGAAGTCACTGGGAGAGGCTATGCCGTTTCCTGTCGAGACCTCGTTAATTTACGATCCAACCTTCATTCCATGTGAGCTGACCAGATATCTGGGTGCTAAATCAGGTAATTATACTGTCACTTGTTTATCATATGACACTTCCTCAAATGTTTTTTTCTCAGTCTCTTTTTTAATAATTCGTATGTGTCTCAATACATGTGGTTAGGGCACATTTCAATTCATTTAAGTCTGGACGATTCTCATTCCGTTTTCTACACTGTACCCCGTGTTAAATTGGTCACGGCTGGGGACGTTGTTTCCTGAAGCATACAGTGTGCTCTGGGGCATCGATGTGTACCGACTGACCCACTCTCTTCACTTGTAGTGTTTGGCAGTATAGTTAAGACTTGAATCAAAATAGACAATTTTTTGTCCGTCTTTTTGAAATCAGCTGTTAGCTAGCTCTACGAATGTTCAGACTGGTATTTGGTAGTAGTACCTTATTGTTGTTATGTGTGTTGAGTGGTAAGTTGTCATGAATCTAATGGATTTATGCTCTCTGCACATTAGATGGAGCTCAGGCAGGCAAGCGAGATGCTTCTCTTGTCCCACCTTCACCAAACTTCAAAAAGTCGAAGAAGCAGCGACAGGCAGAACTAGAAGAGCAGCAACGAGCACCGCAACTCCTGCAGCACTCATCAGGTAATAGATAGCAAGCATTCACCAAGTTATTGGAACATCTGGTTCTCTTAGGCATGATACTTGATAGAATGTTCCCTGCATTATTGCACTCTAAGGCACATCTATTAATGTGTGTATAATCCAGTCTTGTGATATTTCCTTGTCATGTAATTTTCAGGCTGATATTAGGGAAGAAGTAAGACATGGAAGATGCCCCTCTGCTCTAGGATGGGCAAAGCTGAATATTGATGCAGGTTTTAATGATCATGCAAGATCAGGTACCTGGGTAGCAATCCTACGAGGCGAGGAGGGTTAGGTGCTTCTGTCTGCTCTGCTTGGGGAAGATACAACACTGTCACAGCGCTGTGGCTGTCGAAGCCATGGCCGGCTTACATGATATTCGAACCGTGCTGACGAAGTCCTACTCATCTGGAGAGATAAACTGCAAAAGGCTCTTCAAATCTTCTATTGTAGGAACGGTGAAGGAGATCAACATCCTGGCTGAAACAGTTTGTTTGCTCCAAGGTTCATCGATCTAGTAATCAGACCGCTCATGACCTTACCTTCCAAGGCTGTAGTGCGTCGAGCGTGGCCAAACGTGATTGTATCCAAACCCGCTCTGATTGATTGAATATAATTGCGAGTTCAAAAATAAAATGTTACATGCGTATTGAGCTTCATACATTTTAAAGAACAAGCATAACAACTACAAATATGCGTGCAAACCACAAATTCTATTACTGGATACACTTGTTACTGGATACACTAGAACTATGGCACACTTAGAATCCCTGACAAAGGCAAATCCTTGGTGCACTTGGCTTTGAAGTCTGTCTAGACATACACAATCTTCATATATTGCTGCCACCTCTCTGACTATCCACCATCTTGCACAGGACTTCCGAGCAATCTGAGCTGATGATAAGCCTAGTGGCCTCAGGAACATGACCAGTCTGTCCATTACAAGCAGTAACCCTTTTCATCTCGCAGTGTAGCCCCCACATTGAGATTATCAATGTCAAATGCCGCATCTGTCACATTTTTTCTGTCCTTCGTCAACTCCATGGGATAGTTATCTCTGTGTCTATGATTATTTATCAGAAGTGCTCAAGTTATGGTCAAAGAAAAGAAGAAGAAAAAAATCCTTCATCAGATCCATGCGTTCCACATTGCACATTGTTGTATCACTAAAGCATACACTCTCTTAAATATTGAATTATGAGAGGCACTAGTTGTCAAAAAGAAATTATGAGAGGCACTCTTGAGTTCCATCGGTCAAAACCTGGATGCGCATGGCGATATTCTTCTGGTTAAATCCCTCTGGTTTGGAGTCCAAAATCTTACTACTATATTTGCGTAAATACAAAGTGTTTTACAGCCAACTTCTGCCAAATTTCCCAGAATTGAGATACAAGTTCCTTGTCCCAATCAAGACGTACACTTGGCGATGAGTAAATGGTTCTCCGGCGAAATATTTGATGGAACATAGCTTACAAGGTCTGGTTCTAGAATCTAGACCCTTGTAACTCTTATCGCTTGTCATAGCTTACAAGGTCTGCTTCTAGACCCTTGTAACTCTTATCGCTTGTCATTCTTTCTATGCAATGTGATACACGACACATCTTCAAGTGTGCATTCTAGAAAAAAAATACTACGTTCGATGCCAGTCGGTGTGCATGTGTGCAGTTGTGTGAAATAGAGCTAAACCCTCTTGATTAATGAAGCATGTTGAGTCGCAAAAAAAGAAGGTGTACCGTTAACCAAGGAATTTGCTATTTTAGATGTTAATAATCAAGCATTTGGTTACCCATCGGAATTGTCAGCCCCTGTGAGGCCTGTATCCCTGGTGCTACTCTGAAGAAGCAAAAGGTGTTTAACCCAGTTTCAGTTATCCAATGGCTCCCATCGCTCAGGAGGGCCCAACGGCCATGATCGATCGAGTTCGACTAAAACTTGGCTCAAAAAATAAGAGTACCGTACGACACCGACTCTGAATCGAACCGATCAAGTGAAATTCGAGAGGCACCGCCCACCGAGATGTTTTAGATGATTTCGATCGAGGGAAGACGAACCCTAAACCCGGAATCCCCGATCCCAACCGGGGACGATGTCCGGCCTCCACAGCTTCGCGCAACGACCTCCACCGGCTCCGGCCACCAGCAACTCCGGCGTTCCCGGCTGGGTCCTCCTCGACTCGAAGACCCACGTCAGCGATGTCCTGAACGAAACCACCGCGGGAACCTTGACGAGAGCGGGCCACGCCATCCAGGTATCCTTCGTCTTCGCCGACCCACCGCGCCTCTCCTACTGCTGCGTCCACTGCCCCAACCGCGACGAGATTCCTTTCAAGTACACGCCCGAGATCATTTGCTCTGTGGAGGACACGGCCCTCATCAGAGTCGTGCTCACCACCGAAGAATCGCCTCAGTACTTCCTCTACCGGGCCAGAGGGCCCAACGGCGGGCCGTCGCTCGACCTGCTCCCGGACATCAGTCAGTACTCTGGGGCAGAGGATCTCTTGGAACCCCACCTCGGCTTCGTCTCTCATGACAACAGGCAAGCAATTTGTCATGGCGGCTCTCAGTTACGGACCAGGGTATGATGGGCAGTACTACAATCTCCATACCATTGGTTCCCAGCCAGATTCTACATGGTCCAAGAAGCTGCTCAAGGTGAAGATTCCTGATGGCCTTACCAAGGAATCCACAGCAATTTGTCCCACCCAGGTGATCGCCCTTGGAGGTGGACTCGTTGGCTGGGTTGATCTCCAAAAGGGCATTGTGATCTGCGACACGCTCAACCCGGCAGCAACCACGGCGTCTTTCGTCCCTATGCCTAAGATGCTGCCCAGCAACAATGAACTCTACGGCGCCGGTGACCACTATTCTGTAAGGGGGATCCGCGACGTCGCCTTTAGTCGTGGTTACATCAAGTGTGTCGAGTTTGAGGAACTGGTAAAGCTCAGACCCGCAACTGTAGTACCAGCTGTTGATGATCCCTGGGACATGCCTCACATGCATTACTTTGAACTGGCCAACAATCCACCGGAGGAGGAGGAGGACGTATATGACGTCGTTGGTTGGAGGCTCATCACATGGTATAGGGGACTGAGTTGGAACGGTTGGAGCAGGGGGAACTTGGTTCACTCCGATGAACTTGGTACTGTCTCGTTGCCTCAGCTAGGTGGAGGTCCACGTGCTTCATATAAGCTATTCAAGGACCTGAAAACAGCTTCGCCCACTCTCCGTGGCGATGATGATGTTGTTTACCTCGTGTCCATGCTGCAAGAGGATGACCGAGCTGCATGGATTGTCACTGTCGACACTAAGAGGAAGTCAGTGGGAGAGGTTATTCCGTCTCCTGCACAGGGGTCCTTCATTTACGAGCCAGCCTTCATTCCATGTGCTCTGAGCAAATATCTGGATTCTAAATCAGGTAATCATACCGTCACTTGTTTATCAATTAGCACTCCGACGAATGCTGTTCTTCTGTTTTTCTAATAACACGGATGTGTGGTTCGGGAACATTTCAATTCATTCGGTTCTCGTTAGTCTGGGGACGTTGTTTGCTAAAGCATGCCTTGTTTTAAATTGGTTACGGCAGGTGGACGTTGTTTGCCATAGCATATCCCATGTTTAAATTGGTCAATGTTGTCTACCCACTTTCTTCACTTGTGATGTTTGCCATAGCATATCCCATCTATTTGGATTTGTGTGAGATATGGTTGGGTATGATTAAGTGTGTGCCCCTCCTTTTAAATTGGTACGATCAGTTAGCTGTTAGATAGCTCCAGTGTTACATTATTGTTGTTATATCTGTTGAGTAATCAGTTGTCATGAATCTAATGTATTTATGCTCTCTGCGCATTACATGGAGCTCAGGCAGGGAAGCGAAATGCTTCTCACGTCCCACCTTCACTAGACTTGAACAAGTTGAAGAAGCAGCGACACGCAGGACTAGAAGAGTATCAACGAGGAGTGCAGCTCCTGCAGCACTCATCATCCGGTAATAGATAGTAGCATTCACAAGTTTTTTTTTTGTGAACACTGGAGCGGCCCCGAAGGACCTAGATGCCTCTTATAACAGCGGTGCAGTTACATTTTACATAGTGGACCTCAGAAGAAAAGGCAAATACAAACAAGCCCCTACATATTACAGATAAGCCCTTAGACAGAAATTGGAAAAATCAATTAACTCCTCTGCTTCCGCCGGAGAACGCCGAGCTCCAGCCACAGCCATCTTCACCAACGCCAGGGACGAAACCACTTGGCCTTGGGAAGAAGGAGAACGCCTCGCGAGCTCAGAACAGGGCCTCCACCTGGAGGTTGAAGAAGCGCCGGCTTGCATCGCCGGCGACGAGGACCACCTGTTGGTCAACTGAGTCGGCTGCCAAGACAAAGGGCGCCGAGAATGATCTCCAAATCTCCGCGGCATCGCAACTCCAAGACAGCCAAATCTCCGGTCACGCATCGCTGCCCCAGCTTCCTCCCCGTCGCCACCATGGCAAGTTGAGGCAGCTGATTCAGCTCCGCTACCACCAGATCTCGAGCTGCCGGCCTCCAACCGCCGCACCGTAGACACGCATCCGCCGTCGAACTCCGGACTCCCGCCACGAGCCAGAGGAGGCAGAAGAAAGGAAAAATTGCAGCAGCAGAAAGAACCAGACCTTATTAAGGAAGCTGCCCTTGCTCGCCATCTTCGCCGCCTTCGGCTCCCACCATGGGAGCACCGCCGCGAGGAGAAAATCAAAGACAACGAGCTGGACCTGGCAATCCAACTCTGAACTTCCGATGCTAGCCTTATTCAGAGGGATGCGTGGATCTGTAAGCCTCACTTGCGCATCCACCTGCCACCGGCGGAGCGCAGCTCGACGGAGAGAGACCACGGCGAGGTGGATCTGGCCGCCAAGATCCATCTTCCTACCCTCAAACACAAACGGCACTAGGCCACACACCGGCATAAAGCCAAACTCCGAAGCGGAGGAACTACACCTACTATGTACAAGAGAGCCGCGGGCACCTCCTCCATCTCTTCTCCGGCCAGCAACGCCGGCGGATAAGATCCAGGTTTGGGCCGGGCGAGAAGCAAAGCAGAAGACGACTCTCAACAGGGCGAGCTAGGAGAGGAAGGGAAAAGTCGAATCAGCTTTTTCCATTCACAAGTTATTGAACTAGTACTTAGAAACATCTGGTTCTCTGAGGCATGATACTTGATAGAATGCTCCATGTATTAGCACGTGTATAATCCAGTCTTGTGATATTTTCTTGTCATGTAATTTTCAGGCTGATAGTTTTCCTTTTAACTTGTGCAGCTGCGGTGATGATGCCAGTCAGCTCTGCACAGTATGTCTGAAGCCTCCTGAAGTGATGATGATATATGGTGTATATGTGGTTATGTCGGACATGGTTATGGTTTGAAGTGACTTCTTACGTTATGGTTTATGTAAGTCATGTATGAGGAAATGCTTGGACAGTGTCGTATTAATTTGTATGTGATGTATGGTCTTATTTAAGTTGTTTATGTGGACATGGACGTGGTTTTAAACTGTATATCGTTATCTGTTCGGTGCTGTTTTATATGATATATGTTTGTGTGTATCATATAGCAGGTTCCGGCCGTCAAGAACACTGGTTTGGCTGTTGTTGTTGTCTTGTTGATGGTGATACCGAGTATGTTTAACTGGCTGTTGTTCCTCTTATACATAACTACTTTAAACTTGTAAGAGTTTGGTGGGTTTACTCCTACATCTGTCCCCTCACAAACGAGTAAATGACAAAAAAAACCACATTTGAGAAAATTGTGACACTCGTATGTAACAAACCATCAGATTTAGGGTAAAACGACTGTATTTGTCGCAGCTTTCCCAAATGTGGTGGTTTTTGTCATTTACTCCCTTACAACTGACAGTTCTCCATGTATGTACACCCAAGTCATCAACCAAGATAAGAAGATCGCTTTGAACAAAAGTTGGTTGCTGGTAACGGAAGTTGCTCTCATATGGAGATTGTCTCTAGAAATTCACTTTGGCTCCCGAGCTCATATGCTCCTATTATATTAAATGTAATTTAAAAAAAAAATAGTAAAACGTCTTAAATTTTTTTGAAAACAATTGGAGGCAAATACATAGCAATGTCCAACATATGTGCGAAGTTTAGTGGCGAAATGACATTCGGTATGCCCAAAAAGACAAACAAGTGGTCGAAATTGGCACGTATTTAGAGAACTGATTTTGTTATTTTTGCACAAAGAACCATACATGATATTTCATCACAAAAATTGGCACGTATTTAAAAAACGTATATGTTTGTTACCAAACAATTTCAATTTTTTTGGAAATGGTTTACTGTTTCTTAACTTTGTTTAATATAACGGGAGCATATGATCCCGGGAGCCAAAACACCTCTCTCGATTGTCTCGTACTATTTAATTCCGTCCTTTCTATCTTGCCAATGTTTCTACTATTTTTCTCTTACATACCCAAAAGATTATATTTCTAGTCTTCCATGTAATCACCTATGTAGTATGTCCGACAAACAATAGGTTAACTCTTTTCATCTTACTAGGTTAATGCCCGTGCGCTGCCAAGAATACAAAATATGTCGACCGATAAAACATAATAACAATCTAACTTTGTGTTTTGAGGATTAGAATCCATTGTTATTATTCAAAAGGTTCATTATATGTCGTCGTGAACACATGGCTAGCTCCCTTCCTCTTCTATAACCACTCCGCACTTTCCAGTTCATTCTAGTTGACATCTCCTTACAAACTTTCGCCATCATTTCGGTCCTAATTTTTCTGTTGTGGCAGTGTTGTTTTTGAATTTCTTTCTAGTTTCAAAATATGGAGTATAAGTTTATTCAGTCCCTCTCAGCTATGTTGATCAACTTGTCCTCCTTTTTCACAAAAGCGCAAAGTTTATCCCAAAATTCCCCAATAATGCTACATGTAGAAATTTAAATTCTACCCATCGGAAGTCGTATAACTGCTGGTCCTTGCAGCATCTCCATGTTCCATTTGACCTCGCAGTGCTGTAATGTGTTCGCCCTTAACTCCCATTATTGGTCTGTGGTGAAAGCTCGCGCGACCGCTCTTGACTTTTTGCTAGTTCTCGTGCAAGTTTTTAGGTAAATAATTATAAAATTTTATGCTACCTGCTATTTGCATTAAATAATATTAATAAAAATCAGACACTTTATTTTTTTGCAAAGCACATGTTCTCCAAAGGCTGGAAATGGAAGTCAAGATACCATTATCCTGATATTCCTCGATTCTAAATGCAAATGGCCAGTCATGGTGATTGAAATGTGGTAGCCACTGTTCACTTCTTCTAGCAAGGTCGACCAACCACATGTGGGTTCCTTACGCCTATTAGCAAATGCTCACTCCTGAATCCTGATGATGACCCTAACAAATCTGAAATTACAGTAGAAGTTCAGATACCATTGTCCAAATATTGCTTAACTCTAAATGCAAAGGATCAGTCATGGATATTGAAATGTGGTAACTTATTCCAATAGATAACTTGAATTAATTGGAAATGATGGCATACAAATGTTGAATCAAAAAACAGTACTTACCGGAGTAGTCGTTCTGTTTATCACAGGTTGATCTATCAAATCTATTTCCAGTTTTAATTTCTTCTACATACATACCAATAATTTATTTTATAAATAGTCTTAACCATTAAAGGCATCTCTTGTGCCAATAAGCACCTCCCTCGATGTTTAACTTTTGATAAACTTCCAACGCACACAGGCCTACCTGTACATAATTCTTGTATTGTAGGGATACGGGTATTAAGTGGAGAACATCAAAAGAGATCTAGCAAAAAAATAGTAGCATTATTTCCTAGAAAAATGAAATGATATAACATAAGCACCTTATCTCGATGGCAGGAGCAGATCAGACGTTGTTTCCATACACCATGTGTTCCTTCCTTTAAACAGCTAAAACAGTTATCTTTACTACTGTACTAGAAGGAAAAGACGTGCGTTGCCGCGTCTATCCTAATACGAACAATGATAAATGAACTAGCGAAACATAAATAAATATTGGTATCAATGATAGATAACATAGTATCATTGGCTCACTATTTTAGAATAGGATTATTCAGACATCCTCGCATAAACATAGAGAAGTAGAGAAAGGATAGAATTATTTAGCTGTAGTAAGGTTAGGAGTACACCACTCAACAGAAAGAGCATGACCCCCCCCCCCCCCCCCCCCCCCCCCCCCAAATGTTTACACTCAGTTAGGATACAACAATTATGAAATGTCATGAAAGTAAATGGTGTATTTAATATAATGAAATTAAGTAGATTTTTCTGACATAAATTATCCCGGCCAAAATCGATAACAATAGTTGGCGTAATTATTTTACATAGTTAAATAAACTGTATCAAATATGATCGATACTATATAAAAACAGAAGAACATTCCACCAATAAATACTAAATAATTCACCAAAATACAGAAAAACTGAGATCTTACACCGTTTACATGCTATATTAATTTGTGCATTGGATCCAGATTGCATACAATTAAAATATAAACAAAAATAAACTGCATGAATACCACCAAAATTATATATCTGATTGTATGAATGCCCTTCTCTTAACCTATAGTTTGTCATGTTCGCCACACGGTTTAACACCACAAGTTATTTTATTATTGTATCCTCGTGGTCGTGACTTTTTTGCACTCTAATGATTGCAACTGAGGCAGGTTTTAATGATGATACGAGATCAGGTTCCTGGGGAGCGATCCTACGAGGCGAGGAGGGTGAGGTGCTTGTCTGCTCTGCTCCCGGACATCCGTCACTACTCTCTGGCAGAGCATCTCTTGGAACCCCACCTCGGCTTCGTTTCTCATGACAACTGCAAGCAGTTCGTCATGGCGGCTCTCAGTTACGGACCAGGGTATGATGGGCAGTACTACAATCTCCATACCATCGGCTCCGAGCCACATTCTACATGGTCGAAGAAGCTGCTCAAGGTGGAGATTCCTGATGGCCTTACCGCGGAATTCACAGCAATTTGTCCCACCCAGGTGATCGCCCTTGGAGGTAAAGGACTCCTTGGCTGGGTTGATCTCCAGAAGGGCATTCTGATCTGCGACGCGCTCAACCCGGCAGCAACCACGGCGTCTTTCGTCCCTATGCCTAAGATGCTGCCCAGCAACAACGAACTCTACGGCAGCGGTGACCAGTATTCTGTACGGGCGATTCGCGACGTCACCTTTAGTTGTGGTTACATCAAGTGTGTCGAGCTTGAGGAACTCGTAAAACTCAGACCCGCAACTGTAGTACCAGCAGTTCCTGATCCCTGGGACATGCCTCAACTCCATGACTCTGAACTGGCCATCAGCCCACCCGAGGAGGAGGAGGAGGAGGACGTATATGACCTCGTCGGTTGGAGGCTCATCACATGGTATAGGGCTCTGACCTGGAACGGTTGGCGCAGGGGGAACATGGTTCACTCTGATGACCTCGGTACTGTCTCCTTGCCTCAGCTAGGAAGAGGTGCTGTACTAAATGTGCCATTCAAGAACCTGAAAACAGCTTCTCCCACTCTGCGTGGCGATGATGATGTTGTTTACCTCATGTCCACGCTGCAAGAGGACGACCAAGCTGCATGGATTGTCACTCTTGACACTAAGAGGAAGTCAGTGGGAGAGGTTATGCTGTCTCCTGCACAGGGGTCCTTAATAATTTACGATCCAACCTTCATTCCATGTGTGCTGACCAGATATCTGGATCCTACGAGGCGAGGAGGGTGAAGTGATTCTGTCTTCTCTGCTTGGGGGAACATACAACACTGCCACTGTTGTGGCTGTCGAAGCCATGGCTGGCTTACATGATATTGCTGACAAAGTCCAACTCGTCGCTATTGCAGGAACTGTGAAGGAGATCAAACGCATAGCTGAAACACTTGCTGACTTTGTTTGCTCCAAGGTTTATCGATCAGACCGCTCATGACCTTGCCTTCCTAGGCCGTAGTGCGTCGAGCGTGGCCAAACGTGATTGTATCCAAAACCCGTTCTGATTGATTGAATACAATTGTAAGTTAAAAAATAATATGTTACTTGCATATATCACTATAAAGAAGAAGCATAACAACTACAGCTATGCGCGTAAACCACATTTTCAGTTACTGGATACACTAGAACTATGACGCACTTAGAATCCTGAGGCAAATCCTTGGTGCACTTAACTCTGTCGACATACGGTAGCAAGCTTCATATATTGCTGCCACCTCTCGACTGGCCACCATCTTGCACAATATTCACATTTTTTTCTTTTTTTTTCGTCGACTCCATGGGATAGCTATCTCTGTGTCTAGAAGTGCTCAAGTTATGGTCAAAGAAAAGAAGAAGAAGAAAAAACTTCCTTAATCACATCCATGTGTTCCACCATAAATTTTCGCACGTTTTTGCATCAGTAAAGCATGAACATCGTGCATAATAAACTCTCTTAAAAGAGTGCAAATTATGACAGGAACTCTTGAGTTCCATCATCCAAAACCTGGATGGACATGGCAATGTTCTTCTGGTGAAATCACTCATGACTACATTTCTGTAAATACAAAGTGTTTTACAACAAAATCCCACCAAATTTCCCAAAATTGAGATACAAGTTCGTAGTTCCAATCAAGACCTATACTTGGCGATGAGTAAATGATTCTCCGGTGAAATATTCGATGGAACATAGCGTACAAGGTCTGTTTCTAGACCCTTGGATCTAAGCCATAACAGCCTTCCTGTGTCAATAATATCTTTACACATAAATCCCAGAGCGCTCCTCTCCTCCCCTGGTATGCCGCGGATGATTCTCTCAATCCCTTTGATCTCCAGATCAGGCTTCTTGGTTGCTCTGTTTGGTGACAAATAAAACATGGTATTAGAAACATGTCAAGGTTTCAGTGGCACCATTAGTAGTGCCTAGGTTTCAGTCTTCCGGAATGATGGTGCAAAATCTTTGAAATGTTGGCCGAATTTAAACTTTTGCTAGACAGACATAGGCGCAAGGGTGATAACAAAATCCTAACAAGATTGTACCACAATAGCTTGTCTTAATAAAGATCCTACCAAGCTTATAATACAAGATCTTTTACAACTATCGAATTCCAGGGAAGTGTTAAGTCTTAGTCGAGATGTGTTTAGTTTTTGCTATTTTGCTCGAGTTTAAACTTTTGCTAGCAAGACATAAATCTGAGGGTGATGATAAAGATCCTACCAAGATTCTAACACAAGGCCTTCTACAATTATCGACTTGTAGAGTGGAGTTAAGGCTTAGCTAAGTGATTCCTTACCTGACTTCAGAAGATGAGTCTTCAGCCTCCAAAGAGTCCTGGGAGCTGTGATCACCATCCACAGCCCAACTGCTAAACCATGTCATGGCATGGAACTCTTCCTCCGCAATCCCTAGTCCTGAGAGGAAAGCTTTATCTGCAATCGCAAGATAAAGTTTATTATCTTCAAAGCAATTCAAACAGCTTTGATATAATTTCCAAAATATGAGTATATGACAAACTTTGTAGTATTATATGTGTAACTAAGCAGCACATGGCATGATATATCCCAAACAGAAAGGCAAGAGGCAATTACTTGCATAGTGCTTCCATTGGCAGAGATGGTGGCAGCAAGTGGCTAAAGCAAGTCCCCGGAGACTACATTTGCCTTGGCCTTTCTCTTCTGTATAATTGTGTTGTTCATGAAGACAGCACATTATGGTCATATCTGGGAGGAAATAAAAGGTTTCTTAGATACATTCAGATAGTCTCTCACATTTCTGCCCCCGAACATGAAACATTACATAATTTTCAAATGCAATAATGACCTGTCGCAGGCCCACATAGATGTTTTCCAATTGCTAGATATTGAGCTCCACTCAATGCTTGTACTCCATACAGGTTCAAATCTTCAACTGCATTTGATAAAAGTACAAAATATTAGTGTATGACACTTTTGGTTTGCAAATGCATAAACTGTAGCACGCAGATAACTGAGCACGTCCACGGATAAAACACTCAGCGCCACAAGGTGCTCGACAGCTATCCAAATGCCCTTATGTCAACTGTGTAATATAGAAAGAAAAAAACTTACTATCTATTCTCAAACGCTCCAACAAAACACCCTCATTTTGCCTCAAACTTCGATCAGCCTACAAATTATAGAGAAAAGAAAGACACAGCAACAGCAGTTAACGAGGAAGTGATAGGAGACTAATCGTGAATTTCCCCAAAAAAGGGAATATCCTTACAAAAATTAGACTTAATATAACAAGTTATCTGGCTGCGAGAACTGTCAATATCATATTTGCTATAATGACCAGCATGCCAGCAATGCCTCAAAATTAACTTCAATGGATCTGAGATGGTCATATATTCAGCAAGTAATGTGCTCTGAAATTGTAGTCATAATCACTATAAACAACCTATACGGTTACATCCGTTAGTAGTTTGGTGCACAAGTCGAGGTGTTTAGGTTTTAGTGCCTGACTGCAAACATTATGAGTTAATGATTATTTCTGAGCATAACAATAAGCCAACATACTCTAAGCACTGACAATTCATATTCCAGAATTTTAGAGAGAGGTTATGATATAGTTATCGCACAAAAGACCGGCCATCGCATTCAAAATCCGAGCAGGCGAGCACCATGAAATTAACAATGCATTCAAATCGCATTCAAATCCGAGCATTTTTGAATTGGAAGCACCCAACAACGCTGCAAAGATACAGACTCCACGAGTCGAGTCCTACACTCCCATCGGGAGAGCACTCGTGAAGTGCTCGACTACGACAAGAAGCAAGGCAAATTGAGCCTATGCCCAACTATAAATAGTTGAACATAGCCTTGGGGCTACTCCCATCGAGAGCGCTCGGCGCGCACAGGAAGAGAATTGACTATATTACACTCGCAAGCCGGGTTCTCTATAGCCCGCACCAGATATCTCAAAGTCGGGTTCTCTATAGCCCGCATCGGATTTCTCAAATTCGGATTCTCTATAGCCCGCACCGGATTTTTCAAAGTCGGGTTCTCTATGTAGATTTGGAAGAATCGAAAATGATATATACCTGAACTGTCGGGTGCAAGACATGCATACATCATGAAAGGGGAATAATATGGGGATGGATTTATTTGTGTTCACTTACAAGCAATGCATCTTACGAGAAGTGAAACCGTTTGAGATATTAATTTTTGTCATGCTAGAAATATAAGTAGTAGAAAAACGAATGGACATGATAGACGAAAATTTATGATAGTCGTGAGTTAAAGAGGGGTTTTAAAAAAAAATCATCATACCTACAATTTTAAGATAAGAATGGAAAGAGAGAAAGAGTTGGCATTTTTTCTTAATAAATGTATTTACAATTTTTTAAATTAAAAAGTAAGTTGAATTTTGACTGGAATTATCTAGAGGCGAAACATTGTGTCCACCAAGAACACCGGTAATAGATAGTGACCATGCTTCCTAACCACACAATAGAAGTAATAGAAAAACGAATCTAGTAAAGAGCAATTATGTTTCCATAATGGATATAATATTAGTTATATTTTGATGGTAGCTAATAGCATACTCAAATAAAACCAAGCAAAACTGTATCTAAAATACATATATACTAAATCTAGCTGTGCAAACACGCGGGTCATCCTGCTAGTTTATTTTAACTAGACAAAAACATTGTGGGATTTTTTGTGAGTGCCATTTTCCGGGTTTGAAACTAGAATTCATATGTAGCCCACATTGCCTAGCCACAACCTCCCACACCTCTTGGACAGCTATATATAGTGACCCCATGCATTATGTGTTTTATCTAAATTGTATCCTACTACCTCTGTTCCGAAATGTAAGCATTTTTAGCAACCTAGTTTAGCTTGTTAAAAAGCCTTATATTTTGGAACGGATGGAGTAGATTATAACAACTTGTGCAAATATCTAAATGTTTGAGTTGATGTTGTGAACTTTTCACTTACCATCTACCATTCTACCTATGTGAAGTATGTACACTTGAACATTTATTGTCATTTTTCGGAACACCATTTGGTGTACCCATTCTCATAATTACATAATATATACTCCCTCTGTCTAGATACATTCAAATCTAGACAAAGAAATGACATCTTTTTGGGGTGGAGGGAGTCCTACAGTTGTTTTAAATTTTTTCGTACAAAATATTTTGTCCAAAAAGGAGGGAACCTGATATTACTATGCTTTTCAAGAAGTGTTGTATTTTTTTTAATTCATTTTTTTGTATATTTTAACGTTCATTTTCATAAACAACCTCTTTCATTGCATGAGGTCATTATTCACCCCAACTGTACCTGATACTGAGCCATCCTCTGTGAAGAATTGTCATGGATGAACACTACATTTATTATTGCATAGACAGACAGAAACAGCAAAGAAATACAACATACACAGTCTAGACAGAGGTAGGATAATGTAGCAGTTTAGCCATCTCTATTCCCTCAAATAGCAGAGTTGGGACATCAGCATTTGATTGTTCCATAGTCTGACCTGTAACATCAAATAGTCATATCTTTACCAGACAAGGCTGCAAATCACCTTTTTTTGGTGGAAAGTTGAGTTAGATCTTGAAAATGTGAAAAGGGTTTACACTTATTTCTCACCATTTGTGATATCCCATAGAGTATCTCTTAAAATGTTCAGTTCCAAGTAATAAATAAACAAAACCTGCCACATAAAAGTTATCGATAAAGTAAAAAGCTCTCCAAGCCTTACCTAATACTGCTGCTGCCGAAGGCGTTTTACGGCAGTGATCTGCTTTAACAAACCGTTCCGAGGGTGTACTGGGCTGGACTAAAATGTTTCGGCCTGTATGTTACTAGAAATCGGCCCATTCCAAAGCAGCACGGAATTTGCTCTTTTGTTTGGGGGGCCAAGCTAACAATACTACATTTTTTGGAGATAAAGCTCTCTCTAAATCTCTCACAAACATGCCATAAAGATTGTTGCTGGGATCTTCAACATATTTGAATGAAGAATGTTTTTTTTAGGCATAAAAAATTGAGAGATCCGTTCTCATCAATTATCCTGTGAGATATCCAATACTAGATTCTCTTGCAAAGTTCATGTCCTCAAGTTAATAAATAAAACTTGCCATACAAAGTTCTCGAGACAAGATAAAACAACAAATCCTTTTCTTATTGTCACAATGTCCACACGGAGACAATTTACTCACGTAAACAATATACAGTACATAGCACTCCTTGGCTTATAGCCTTAAACTGAAATCGCTAAGGCCTTGTTTACTTTTCTAGTATTTTTATTCCCTAGAGATTTGTGGTTGGGAAGGGATTTGATGTTCACCCAATACTCTCCAATCCCTGCAAATACTCTTCCCCAAAAATACTCTACCATGAAGGAGAGTTTTTAATCTAGACAAAAACAAGAGGATATGTGGGGATATCTCGGGATTATCCCGGCCAAACCCGGCATGGTAAACGGACTACGGGGATTTTGCAGGAATTGGAATAATCCCCTCCAATCCCCGCAAATACACTAACGAATAAGAGAGAAGTAAACAAGGCCTAAAAGTGGTAAGCACATACACAGGACTACCAACATCGGCGTTCTGCGACAGTGATCGCTTTACCAAAGCGTTCTGAGGTATGGTGCGCCCATTCACCAATTTCGTCCCATGATATGTCTAAATTCACCGAATCAGGGGTACATGGTATTGTCACCATTGGTTCAATGGTCAAGCGCTCGAGCACAGCAGCCGTTTCCAGAATGCCACGCAGCAGCTCGACCTGAGCCCGGTAGCATCGGAACCCGCTCATGTAGACCGTCTTGAGGTGATCATGGTGGCACATATGGTAGGAGACTCCCTCACCATGCCAGCAGTGACCAAAAGTATCAGGCACAAAATACATCATCTGTTTCACGAAGACAACTCTGTCAGTATTGCAATCTACATAGCCAAATAATTGTCCTTTTTAGGTCCATCCATGACTAAACCAACAGGAGACTTCTGTTCAGCAGCAAAGAAAGGAAGGAAGGAAGACAAACAAAAGCAAGGTAGAAGACCACTCACATGCAATTATAGCGTCTCTAGCTGTGGCGCAAAAGCCAAATACCGTGACAACTGAAGAATTCCACTGTGCCTATTTGGAGCTTTTGTGAAAATAAGTATTTCATAAGTCAGATGCCTCAAATTCATAAACATGCATGCAGGCCTTGTTGTCACCTGAAACATGACCAAAACAAATAAGGAAACTTTTTTTGCGAAAACAAATAAAGAACCTTTTTTTGCGAAAACAAATAAGTAAACATTAACGCCTCCATTTGAACAGCTAGGAAGCAAGCAAAGAAAATGATAAACATCAGGTACCTGTGAGGACCAGACTGGTAGATTTGTGCGAGTATGAACATGTACATGGAGCATCTTGACTGCCGAAACACTGGGAATTCCATGGAATACGTGGCCAAGTACTTTATTGTTGTCTTCTTCAAGCCATGTCGGGTGAAAAGTCAGGGTTGCCTTCTGTAATTTTGAGCAACCATGAAGCACAATAGGAATCGCAGTACCTTTGTACCCAAAATGAGAAAGATTAGGAACATTAAACCCAACCATCTGGACACGCATATTGGAAATTAGCAAATGTCTAAGTTTATCAAGTTGTTGTGGTATATTCAGATCAGCCACTCCAGAGCAGGCGATGAGCTCCAAGTCCTCAAGAATAGAGCAACTTAATAGCAAGCCTGAAAGATCTCCAATAATTTGAATGCAGTGCAAATGAAGGCTTCTGAGTCTCGTAAAGCCACATATATCCGACTGGGGCTTTATAGAAACATTGGTGAGAAACAAGCACTGGATAAAAGGGTGATCTTGAGCACCTACAGCCTCAAGAGGGAAGTGATGAACTTGTTTCGTTGGTCCTACATGATTTAGTTTTGGCGACAGATTCATATCTATAATCTTAGCCTTTGATGCAATGGCAAAGCAAATCCACCTGTTAAGAATATCTGCGGAGTCCATCGGAAGGCTGCACTTGACACTGAACTTATTGAGCCCTATTCCACTGTGCTGACTGATAATATAATTTACTGTCTCAATGAACATTGCTCTTTCTATTTTGACACTATCCATATCACTGGACCCATTTTTGCTGGCATCAAAGCATAGATTAGGATACCATGTCCAGAGCTTTCTCCAGTTTCTTGACACAAGGCTTGTCCTGGCAGCCTCTTTTAGTGAAAGCAGTGACAATACAAGAGGCTGAATGTCCTGCAACAAGAAAGGATGGCAAGGGTTGAGTTTTGATCAAACCACCTGATATGATAGGCATGATAATCACTAGTACTCGTGAGCCAGGGCAGCAACAAAAAAATCAGGTTTGCAAGCATGGTTCTATCTTGACAGCACGGGTGTATAAAGTGTTGGCTTTTGAGGAACAGGAAAAAATTAGAGAATACTTTGCTGAGATGTGCCCGATTATCTGATAGTAAAGTCATACATTGGATAACCCAAGATAACAATTATGCTAAGAAATATGCAAAGCTCAATAGGTAAAATAGTAAGGATTTGAAGCCAAGCTCATTTTAACTATATATTTCATACCACATACAACATTAAAGAGTGCTATATATTTAAGCCGTGGAAAGCAGAGAGTGCTAGACTATCTTTTGCTAACAATTTATGGGAACGTATCACGTGAAAATGGAACAGATCCTGCAAATCTGCAAATGTCTGTCGCTGTCGTCGGATCAGGGACGAACGGTCAGATATCATGTTCTGCTTCCCCCACCATGCAATTTGTGAAAACGCCCCTACACTTATTTTTCTGCCTTTTACATCCCTGTTCCATCGTGTGTGGAGCCGCCCTTCTTCTCCAGCTAGCTCTCAGCTCTCTATTCCCCATTTGAAATCGAGCAGGCGAGCCCATGGCGATGGTGCCCTAGCCGGCCTAGTCCAGCACGCACCGGCGCACCAGCTAGATCCTCTGTCGGACGCAGCTCGTCGGCTCATTTCTCCGCCTCCGTGCGCCGCCAGGCTCTCGCTCGACGCCCATAAGAATCGTGGACGAGGGCGAGCGTCGGCTTGTCAAGTGGGAGCTTTGCCGCATTGCCAGGGAGCTCCGCAAGTTTCTCCGGTTCATCCTCGCGCTGAGGTAACTGTTCCTTGCCGCATCTTCCGGCGATCTATTTTCCTCAGCCAAATCGGTTATAATCTCGCTGATCCAGGATAGATGTTTGGTACAGTAAAATTAGTCAGGCTTTTTAGGGTCAACTAGCCAGGATAAGCTAGCTCGCCTTGGAGAATCAAATTGGCTCGCCTTCTGTGGACTTGTAAACGAGCAGGTCGTCCATCCTGTCAATGACTGCAGGTAGAAACAAGCTCTAGATCTGGTACGCACATACTGAAGATGCATATGAATTGATTAAAAACTAGCTAGCGATCAAAATTACTCTCACCTTGCTACCAGGAGCAATCAACCAAACGCATGGACTAGGCAAACTCAACTTTGCCGAGCCAAGCTTGTTGGGCTATTTAAGCTATAGCCATCCTGAGCAATGCAACCAAACGCAAACGCACCCTAATTCTGTATTTTCTTGCTGATAAGTCATCCATCGATGCTGGGTATTGGGTACTGTCGTTTTAGTTTTATACGAATTAGATGCTAATGCTGGTAGCATTATGCGTATGGTATCCATATAAATTACTATATGGTGGTTGTTTTCTTCTAAATTACATTTGGTTTCAGTGATCCTAAGTTCTGTATCTAGTGTGTGCATCAGATAATGTTGAACGTTTTGTATCTATTCATGTTAACCGCGAGGTGAGTTTAGTCGTCGATTTTTTTGCGGTTCAATCAGTTTATGGACTTTAACCATCTAAGTCGTTTGGCCAATGTATATCCATGAGCATATTAAGTCTTGTTTCTCATCCTATCTGTACTCTGCACTCTGCGCTGTTCATACTTTGTGCAAACAAATAATATTTATCATGTTTGCTAAAAAATAATCAGAATCCTTGAGATAAACTAACTGAGTGTTGTTGCTATTGTAGTGCATGCTAACGTGGTTATTTTTTCTCATATGTACTGATCAATGGCAGCTCATGGATCCCGTGGAGAGTGAGATGTCATCATGTCCTATGGAAACGAACGAGTGTGATGATGCTGAATCCATTGTTGCAGCCAGGTCTAACATATCAGACGGCTTTAGTACACCGGCGAGCAGCAAGAACATTCCATTTTGTGTGCGTATATCTGGAATTTAGTCTGTTGTTTTACCTCTCACATACATTTGGCTATTGATACTGCAACCATTTTTCAGGTTACCTCCTGGACCCCTGAATGTGATGAGGCAAGAAAACCAGCCATAGGCATGGAGTTCAAAGATTTAGGCGAGGCTGAGCAGTTCTACAAGTCGTATGCCCATAGTGTTGGTTTCTCTGTACGGAAAGGGCAGAGTAGGACCGTTGGAAATGAACAGGTGTGGAAAAGATTCTATTGCAATAGGCGTGGATGGCGATCAGAGAAAGAGCAAACCAAGAGCAAGCGCATGACAAAAATTACCAGGTGCGACTGCCAGGCAATGATAACTCTAAAATGGAAAGACAATAAGTACACTGTGACTGCATTTTTTGAGGACCATACACATGAGTTAGCCTCGCCTAGCAAACAACAATTCTTGAGGTCCAATAGAGAAGTCAGTGACAGTGCAAAGAGTTCACTCTTCACATGCCACACAGCAAGCATCGGCACCTCTGCTGCATACCGTTTACTTCGTGTTGGCGACGGTGGGTTTGAGAAAGTAGGTTGCACAAAGAGAGATCTTCAAAACTATCATCGTTATTTGAAATGTGCCATAAATACCTCGGATGCACAGATGTTCATTGACAATCTAGCAAGGATGAAGGAAGCCAACCCAGCTTTCTTCTTTGATTACCTGAAAGATGAGAAGGACCGATTGGTGCATATATTTTGGGCTGATACAACTTCTAGGAAGAACTATGCACATTTTGGAGATGTTGTCTCTTTTGATTCAACTTATACAACTAATCAGTATAATATGATTTTTGCACCTTTCACTGGAGTGAACCACCATAAGCAATCAATATTCTTGGGTGCGGCACTTATCTCCAACGAAAAGGCAGAGTCGTATATCTGGGTGTTTGAGACCTTCTTGAAGGCAATGGGGGGAAGAAGCCTAGCCTCATAATCACTGACGAAGCTGCTAGCATGAAGGTTGCTATTGACAAAGTTCTTCCATCAACTACACATCGTCTGTGCATGTGGCACATCATGCGTAAAGTCCCTGACAAGGTGGAACCTTCTTTGAAGAACAATGATGATTTCTATGCCCGCCTCAACTCATGTGTCTGGGGCTCTGAAACTCCAACAGAATTTGAGGAAGCATGGTCTGCCCTTATTATTGATTTTTCTTTGGAAGATAACACCTGGTTTGCTGAAAGGTATTCAATTCGTGAGTCATGGGTCCCTGCCTACTACAGGGACATATTTTTGGCGGGAATACTCAGAACCACCTCTAGGTCAGAGAGTGCAAACAGCTTCTTTAGCCATTTCATTGGTTACAAGTATGCATTAGTTGAGTTCTGGCTCAGGTTTATAACTGCCTTAGAGGAACAACGCCACAATGAGTTGATTGAGGAAAATGTCAATTTGCACTCAAAGCCTCAGCTACGAACGTTATGGAAAATAGAGAAGCATGCAAGTGTTGTCTTCACGCACAAGGTGTTTGATGCATTACAGAAAGAGATCCTCGCAGCTCGTGAATATTGTGTTGTTGAGAGCATGAGGCATGAGGGGAATGAGAAAATCACAGTAATTAGTGATGGCCGGTCTTCCAAGGTTCAAGAGGTAGTACTTAACACAATAACAATGGATGCTCATTGCACCTGCAAGCTATTTAAGTCTCATGGTATTCCATGTCGTCACGTTATTCTTGTTTTGAGAGGTGCAAGAATTGATGAACTTCCAAGCCAGTTTGTTCTGAAAAGATGGACCAAAATGTGCAAAAAAGAAGCCATATTTGATGAAGATGGCAACCTCTTGGAAGAGAAGCCCAAGAGCCCCGTGGATTTAGCGATGCAAAAGAAAAGTTCTGGTGCACGCAAGGACTTCGAGGAATCCATTCGCTTAGCTGCACACTCAATTGAAACCATGGACATTGTTACAACTTGTCTTGCCAATCTCGTGGATACTGTAAGGCAAATGGTTCCAGCAGAGAAACAAACAAGGAAAGATGAATTTCAGTCTTTCCTTGGCTGTAGCATTCCTGACCACATTGAAATCTTCCCTCCATCTGATGTTCGCTCTCCGGGGAAATGCAAGAGACTTAAAGGACACTTGGACAAGGGTGCAAAGAAAAACAATAATGGAGGGAACAAGGAGAAGGGAAAGACAACACGGATGTGTTCTTTATGCCACCAGCTGGGTACGCATGATAAGCGCACTTGTCCTACAAAATCTACACAGTAACATGAAGGTAATCTATCCACTCATTTCAGTTTTCATTTGGCAAGTTTAAAATTGCAACTCGTTTTTTTCCAAGAAATGTTAGCCCAAAGCATCATCTCAGTTTAGATAGCGCCAATATAAGATTTCTTTATATGCAATATTTAATCAACTGTTACTTTCAGAGAGCTTCGCAACAACGAATTTGCGTTCTAGCCTTTGAGAAAAAATATTCAAATATCAGAAAACGATCAACAAGTATGATCTCCGCAAATCTGCTTGAATTGTGACTGAACCTGTCTTCACCACTATGAGTGTTATTTTACAAGTGTAAGCACATGTTTTACTAGAGAAATGGTACAGTATGACATGTAGAATGTCTTTAATTGAATGTGCGCACAGTCCGGAGAGGAATATATCTATATAGACTTGAACCTTCATGATATCCTTCTTTTTTACTTAATAAAAGATACTTGCCTGCTTATACATGCTACCAAACATTTATATTATTTCCGTAATTCACACATAGGCAGTTTCCTGGCATTTAAAGGATTTTCCGAATGTCCTCTCATTGTCTTCACATTTAACTTTTGCATTTTATCTGCAGATTCGAAGCACAACAGTGCACTTTGTAGGTCCTTCAAGATGCAGATGCCGCCCCGGGATAGCAGTTTCATTGCAGCATTCTAAAGATGTATATATATTCTCTAGAACATGTATTAATTTATATATCTAGAACTAATCTTAATGCAAGCTTAGCTTGTGTTGGCCAACTGATGGCTGGTGACCATGCTCCGTTGAGGTTTCAGTTTTTTATCACGTACTTGTCCAACCTGAGCCAACAAGATATGTGCTAGCTTTAGCTAAAATGTTTATGCACTGTAATTGAAGCCAATCTTTATCACATACAGCCAAACTCGTTTTAGTTAATTTTGTGAAGCATAAAGAAAAATCAGATCATCTTACAGAGCTAGAATTCTCGCAATAACAAACAAATCAAGTGGCACATGGAGGACTAAAAAAGGTCCAGGAACGTGAGGCACGACCTGTACTAGTGCGCCTGATTTTCAAGTGAGAACATATGTCAAGGGCCTCACTGCAAATTGTAAATGCAATCTGCGGGCGTTTTCTTGTAAAATGGCAAGGAGGAGGCTCACACGAGATCAGAGCCGTTGGTACATGATCCAATGGTCCGGATCGAAAATTTTCAGATTTGCAGGATGTGGACGTTTCCACCTGATACGCCCCCAACAATTTATTACTATCATGCTTTAGTTTTTTGGGGGTAGAGATAGGTAAAATGGCGAGAGCCGGGTCAGGGGTTTCAATAAAAGAACTCAAGGCCAGGAGTGCAAATGCAGATGTATCCGACACAAAGTCATACTGAGATAGCTAAAGTTTAGCAAAACAAGACCAGAAGAAAATTGGGAGCTGTGAAAGAACAAGGTATTTTATTGAGGAAAAAAAATCCAGCATCTTACTTGGAAGATCCTGGTGAATGAACTGATACCACCTATATAATGTATTAATGTTACAGGTTGCAAATTTAGAATTGAATATAGATCAAAATTGTTGCAAACTTGAAGATGATATCTGGACAGTATGCACAATTTGAAACGAGGAGTCTCCAAAGGACAAGGTTGCAGGTGGAAGCATTTAAAAGTGCTCCCCGTGTACGTGTAAGTCAGATTGCTTGTTCCATGGCGGAACTGAGTTTAGCATATTCCCCGAACACACCCAGATAGAAGAGACATGGAAAGCATCCAAAAAAAATTCTCACAAAGAAGGGCTACGAGCATGCTTCATAACATAAGCCTCTCATAATCCTCCAACCCAACTAAATGGAAAAGACGACATGACAGGGGGAAAAGAAGGATTTTTTTTACCTCGGGAGGTCCTCCATGTGGAAGGAGGAGCCGTCGCTGAGCCCGCGGTGGTGCTCCGGCCTGCTGCGCTTGGCCGCCGCCTCGCCGTACATACGCTGCTGCTGCTGCTGCTGCTGCTACAAGAAGGAAGGCAACAAAACAAAACAAATCATGGGTACTCCATACACAGCCGCAACAGTAAGATAGATATAAGCAATACTGAAACCGACACCGACACCAACACTGAACTCCGAACCTCGACTAGATACTATGTTCTTCCGTAATTCCTTCGATTGGAATCCTTCCCCTATGTTATACGTATAAATACAAGGATCTAGTAACCCATCTGAGACGATAAAAGAAAGAATTTTACCTCCGGAAGGTTCTCGATTTTGCAGGAGGAGAGCTTGATTGCGTCGCTAAGGCATTGGTGGTGCTCCAATTCTCCTTAGATAAGGCATCGGGATCCTTCCGCTCGGAATAAGGGATCTATACTAATCTGAAACGAGAGAGGAGGGACAAATCTACATGCTGAGCCAGATAATGCGCAAGTGGCAGAGTCCGCGCGCGGGAACGAACGGCCGGTCGCGACGGTGGCCACCCTGCTGCTTGCTGGTCCAGATTGGGGTGGATGCGGCTGCCACTGGCGCGGCGGAGGAAGAAGAGGAACAGGGGGTCCTCCTCCCTGTCGCTCGGGCGATGCCCTGTTGCCATATCGCCCGCGTGTCTACTTGTTGGGCCCAGGCTAGGACAAGCCCGTTTTAGGCTGCTTTTGAATTTAGTTGCCCGACTGTGCCGCCGAACAAGCTCGCCTTCTGTGCTGTAGCTGGGAGGTGGGAAGCTATAGCTGGTAGATCTGCGTCTCGGGTGTCGATGTGGGACTAAAAAACAGGACCGTGCTCGCCTGATCGTGTCTTCCGTCAGCTTTCCTAGGCCACTGGCCGCTCCTCTTGCATGGAAAAAGGTACCGTACAGTTTGGACGGTGTTTGCTAATTCGGGCCGACCCACTACAATGCAAAACTGAATAACCGTGTACAAAAGTTAGAGCGCTGGGTTCTTGTAGTGAAAGCATCGTGTATGTTTCTTTCTGAAGTAAACGGTGTGCATGCTGCTAGGATTAAAAAATGCAAGCAAAAGTTTAGAAAATAAAGTGTGACAAATAATATTAGTACTTTTAAACTAATCACCATAATGGTATACGAAGTGGGAATTTTTTTTGTCCCAGGAACAAATCATGTCTACAAGGGAATAAAAAGTTTTTGTTGAAGAAACAAATCAGGTCTACACGGAGACAAAACATAGTGTCTGAGGAACAAATCATATCTACTCTAGGAACAAAATATAGTGTCTAGGAAACAAATCATGTCTACCAGGAAAAAAAAATTGTCCGAGAAACAAATCATGTCTACATGGGGACAAACTTCCAATGAACAAATAATGTCTACACGAGGAACAAAAATTAGTGTCTGGGGAACAAATCTTACACGAGAAACAAAAAATAGTGTCTGAGTAACAAATCATGTCTACACGGGGAACAAAAAAGTGTCAGAGGAACAAATCATGTTTACAAGGGAACAAAAAGTTTTGTTGAAGGAACAAATCGGTCTACACGGGGAAGAAAACACACTATCTGAGGAACAAATCATATCTACTCTAGGAACGAACAGAACGAACAAAATATAGTGTCTAGGAAACAAATCATGTCTACCCGGGAACAAAAAAAATGTCCGAGTAACAAATTATGTCTACATGGGGAACAAACTTCCGAGGAACAAATCATGTCTACACGGGGAACAAAAAAGTGTCTAGGGAACAAATCCTGTTTACAAGGGAACAAAAAGTTTTGTTGAAGGAACAAATCAGTCTACACGGGGAAGAAAACACACTATCTGAGGAACAAATCATATCTACTCTAGGAACGAACAGAACGAACAAAATATAGTGTCTAGGAAACAAATCATGTCTACCCGGAACAAAAAAAATGTCCGAGTAACAAATTATGTCTACATGGGGAACAAACTTCCGAGGAACAAATCATGTCTACACGAGGAACAAAATAGTGTCTAGGGAACAAATCCTACACGAGAAACAAAAAAAATAGTGACTCATGAACAAATCATGTCTATGGGGAACAAAAAAAAGTGACCGACGAACAAATCATGTCTACAAGGGAACAAAAAGTTTTGGTTGAAGGAACAAATTAGGTCTACACGGGGAACAAAACACGGTGTCTGAAGAACAAATCATATCTACTCTCGGAACAAAAAATAGTGTCTACGAATACCCAAGAACAAAAAAATATCCGAGCAACAAATCATGCCTACATGGGACAAACTTACGAGGAACAAATCATGTATACATGAGGAACAAAAAATAGTGTATGGGGAACAAATCCTACACGAGGAACAAAAAAATAGTGTCTGAGTAACAAATCATGTCTACATGGGGAACAAAAAAGTGTGCGAGGAACAAATCATGTTTACAAGGGAACAAAACATTTTTGTTCAAGGAACAAATCAGGTCTACACGGGGAACAAAACACGGTGTCTGAGCAACAAATCATATCTACTCCAGGAACAAAATATAGTGTTTAGGAAACAAAGCATGTCTACCCGGGAACAAAAAAATGTCCGAGTAACAAATATGTCTACATGGGGAACAAACTTCCGAGGTACAAATCATGTCTACACGAGAAAAAAAATAGTGACTGAGGAACAAATCATGTCTATGGGGAACAAAAAAAGTGTCCCAAGAACAAATCATGTCTACAGGGAACAAAAAGTTTTGGTTGAAGAAACAAATCAGGTCTACACGGGAACAAAACACAGTGTCTGAGGAACAAATCATATCTACTATAGGAACAAAATATAATGTCTAGAAAACAAATCATGTCTACCCGGGACCAAAAACATGTCCGAGGAACAAATAATGTCTATATGAAATAAAAAAATTAACACCAGACTTAAAATAGAGCCGTATGAAAAAGATATACGCGAAGGGAGGCACCCGGAGGAGGCACTGGGCCTCCAGGTGGGCCCCAGGCGCGGCCAAGGGTGGCGTCGCGCCTGGGTGGCACCTGGTCATCCAGTGGCCCCTCTCAGGTCGCCCTTCTGGCTCCCCTCGTCATCTTGCGAAATATTACTCTTCGAATTTTTGCAGAATTTTTGCAATTATATAAGTTCAGTATCTTGACGATGCCTTTTCCAGCTGATTCCGGGCTCCGGCGGTCAAATCACCAACGATCATCAAACATGAAAAATAAGATAAAATAACATAAGTATAGCATTATAATATGAAATATATCCATGAATAACAGTAAATTATGATACAAAATAATGATGCAAAATGGACGTATCAACTCCCTCAAGCTTAGACCTCGCTTGTCCCCAAGCAAATATTGTGCTCGGTAATCATGACCACAGGTTTATGGAGTGAAGTGTCGATAATAACTAATACGGACAAGAAGCATCAGTATTTACTAAACAAGCACACACTCATTCTACACATCAACTTTTTTCTCATATCAAACTTAAAGAACAAGTGATGAATCAACCACATATAGAGGTGCACAGAGAAAAACATGATTGAGCGATGGCAAACTGTGTTCTTGGTCAGAGAACATCTAACATATCAAACTTATCTTTCAAGGAGAATCTATATATATAAGAGCTATTATTTAGCAGATATCACGAGCTTCAATCATCAAAGACTCCATGCATCATTGGAAACTTCCAAGAGTTATATTCTTGCAATAAAAGTACAAATACCGTACGAGGAAGATGATTGTTCAACAAAGCTTAACTTTCATTTTGTTTACCAAAATGGCACCGTCAACTGCAATAAAACATGATCAAACATATTGCTGCAATATAATTGATTGTATCTCAACTCAACACCATTTGTTTTGCTAGTAAAGGACAGAAGGGATAGGGATAGGTTCACTGAATCAACATAAGAGTAAAAGAATGACCCTTCGCAGAGGGAAGCAGGAATTAGTCATGTGCTAGAGCTTTTTAATTCTTCGAAACAGAAGTAAAACAGTTTTGAGATATGCATGCTTTCATCAACGACTTCACAACAAAGAAACTAGCTAGTCCCCCATTTCAAGCAAGGCTTTTAGACTTGTGAGAGTGGCTGGTCTAAGAGGAATGAGGTCACTCCTCTGTTCTCCTTTGTTTCACCACTAACCAATGTTTTGACTGATTTCTCAGGTTTTCATTGTGCGGAGGAGAATGGTGAGTTATATTTATATTTTGCTTAAGCCACTCTCGGGTAAATTCAAGTGAGGACGTGAACCATCAACACTGGGTGAAAGGGGGGAAATGGCCTTGCTTGTCACAGGTTATAACTAACTTCTTACTGCTTCCTCATGAGATTAAAAAGAGGGGCACAAAAAGGAGAATTTTGAATATTTTAAAGATAGCACATGAAAACTTTACTTGGAGTGGCAGGGAAATACCACATGTAGGTAGGTATGGTGGACACAAATGGCAAAAGTGTTTGGCTCAAGTGTTTGGATGCACGAGAAGTATTCACTCTCAATGCGAGGTTTAGGCTAGCAAGGCTTATAGCAAAACATAAGTGTTGAGAGATACAAACAATATATATTACCAGCGATAAGATTGATCATACCTTAAAGAGCCATCTTCCTTGTAAGCACAAAGTTCTTATTCAAGAATATAAAGCTTGGAAACCGACAATTCTGTAAGATATCAAAGATAATATATTTGCAAGTGAAACTTTCTTCTCTACTTAAGCATCCAAAAATTGTTACTACTGACCAATGCTTTGTTTGCCAACACCCAAAAAGATTTTCAAAGTTGCACCCAAAGTGAGGTCAACACTCTTCCAAAGAGATCTAGAGATTATTTGCAAGCTAGAATAAAACGGTGCGGGAAAATAAAAACAAGACTTCTCATTAATATTCCATAAAGACACTCACACCAATGGATACAAGGCTAATACATGATAGGAGGACGACCACGATGCACACAATATTTCATATGATAACTTCTCTACTCAGGACATGACACACGACTAAAAGATAAAAAGGTAAAAGATAATGATGATACCGAGGCACTCCCCCAAGCTTGGAACAAGCTAAGGGAGTGCCATTACCCATGACGTCCAAATTACTCCTCTGGTGTTGATTCAACTTCCTCCACAACGTCATTAGTCTTCCAAGGCAAGGGTTTACCATCGATGAAGGACATCTCGGTCTATCATCCTGAAACTTGCAGCTGAACTGATATGTTTAAATCTAATTTCATACTCACAGTTCTGATTGTGATGATCATAAATCTGAGCCTGCAGTTGCGCTATGTCTTTATAAAGAGATACGATATCATCTCTTAATTCTTCAGTTTCTATCTTGTGTTCAGCGATAAGTTCAGAGATCATGCGATGATTCGCATCCAACCCTCTCAGCACCATCCCCTTGCACATGAAGACATCCTGCTCCACCTCTTCAAGCCTGGCCTTCGCGTCCCCCTCTTTCTTGGGTCCCTGAAGATCCTCCCGTCGAAGAACACCGTCCTCAAGTCGCAAAACCTTCGGATGCATCTTCACTTCATTGAGGTAGAGGTTGGCGACGTTCTTGAGGAACCCATCCTTCAGCTCCTCAGTTTCCTCCTTCCCAACTCCATGGGAAGACATAGCAATCTAGGGCTTGAAAATCTGGCTGAAACAACTCGAAACCAAAAAGCGTCGAAAACACGAGATACAGACCTCAAAAGATCCGGGTAAATATATAGCAAAAATTTCCCGATCAAAAGGAAGGCGTAAAGACAAAGCGGAGTCGGAAGCGGTGTCCTTGGGCTCCAGGTGGGACCCAGGCGCGGCCCAGACCTGGGCCGCGGCCAGGTGCCACCTGAGCTCCCCGGACTCCGACTCCGTCTCTTCTTTGTCTCATAATTTATTGAAGGAGATATGCCCTAGAGGCAATTAATAAAGTGTTTTATTTATCATATCTCATTTGTTCATAATACTTTTTTGTATCATACTATAACTGTATTAAGCGGAAACATTAATACACGTGTGGTACGTAGACAATCAGGTCCCTAGTAGCCTCTACGTGACTAGTCCATTGTGCAATCGATGATCGAGATTTCTCGATTATGTGACAACGGTGTCAATTGACAATGGAGTCATATCATTGGTAGAATGATATGATGGACATACCCAATATTTGTAGGACATAGTCATTACGCCTTTGACCGTGAGATCAACTCTTATCGCTATTCCTGGAAGATGCTTTGATTGCATCAAACGTCATTTCTTATATAGTATGACAATAACGGTGTCCCTCTCGGGTATCGGAAGGGAGTATGTTGAGATGAGAGATCAAGAGCGGGATTTGCCAATCCGCATAGCAGGATAGATACTCTGGGGCCCACTCGGTGAGATTATGTCAAATAAGCTTGCAAGCATGTCACTAGGTCACGGGGACATATTATCACGGACGAGTAGAAGATGGTGTTGTCGATAACGAGATCAAGCTAGGTATCAGGATATCTATGAACGAGTCTCGGACACTGACGAAGTTATGCTCTGTGGGTACCCCAGCTTAAGGGTACCTGGTGCACGTGATGATCAAAGAAGCCCAAAGATTAATCGAAGCCCATGAAGGAAGGCCTAAAACGAAGAGTGTTTTCCAAGTTAGATCAAGTTATAGTCGGTTAAGGCTTTCCATATATGTAACCTTGGTCGGTTATGTTTCCCGAGACCCAGCCTCCTATATAAAGGCTGGGAGGGTGATCGATCAAGGCAAGCAATCCATAGCCACCAAAACCTCGACGAGATCTGCTGCTCGTCGAACCCTTGTAACTCCATATTCAAACCATAAACACAGACAAGCAGGAAGTAGGGGTTTTACCTCACTCGAGGGCCCTGAACCTGGGTAAATCCAGCTTGTCAGCCGTCGATTCCACCAATACTACGCGTTCTCTACCACACAATCAACCCTAGGTATAGCAACCATGGGACTTGCCGAGGGCACACCTCGACAATTGGCGCCGTCTGTGGGAAGGTAGTATTGGGCTCACGGTTTCGCCGGTTTCATCATCAAGCGGCCACCCGACGATCGCATCTGCACAAGGTAACTCGCCTACTGCATCATCAAAAAGCAAATCACCGACCACCGTTGCAAACAGCAACTCGCCGCAAGATCTACCAGCATCAATTCAAAAAGCGATCACTCGCCAAAATCTCCAAGGAGGCTCACGCCGCACTCGATGGAAGCTCAGCAAGCCTTTGCCGGACTCGAATCAGGTTTGGATATTACGGTTGGAAAATTTAACTTCTTTGTCGATAAAGATGGTGTGCAGGACCTGTTAGACCCACTCGACGTGGAGACACTCAACATGGAGACAATCGACAACGCTTCGACTGCAACACCATCCATCTTGGGCGCGACATCGTCACAGATCGTCCCGATCCAATCGCCAAGCGACTCTGCAACGTCCATGACCTCGCAAGAGTTCCGTGACGAGGTAGCAAAGATTTGGAAGAAGCGAGATCGAATCTGCGTACCGCCCAAACAATCAATCGAGTCACTCGACAACGTCGTCGACTGCAACGACGTCGCGGGGAACAAGGAGAACATAGATGACAACATATACCTCGCCGATCTCAACGGCCCAGAAATCCGTGCCAGCCACGAGATATTCACCTGCGACGCAGATAGCCTGGACAAAGCACTCGAAGATCAACTCGATTGCGCGGAAACCCCAACAAGCAAAGCAACTCCAACATGAGCCTGGATGACGACGCCGAATCCATAATGCGCATCAGCAACACGTGGGAGAAGATCGGGTGGTACCGTATCAGGTGTACACCGCGAGTACAGCAGAAACATCAGCAGCCGCAACATGCCGTCGACCTACAGAATACCCTTGCACAGTCACCATGCCAGACGGAACAACCATGGCGGAAAAAGTGAGCAAAGTAATCGAAAGCTGCACAATGCTACCAGCAAACGCAACTCCGGAAGAGGTATTGACCTTACAATACTTCCAGTGGCAAGAATCGATACGGTTAAAGAATTACCGAGCAGTACTCGAAGAACGCAAAAAGCAAGCCAGCATATCGAGTGCTCGGAGAAGAGCATTGTCTACAGTTCAACAGGCAGAAACGACCCCGCGAATAGGTCACGATTCATAAACCTCGGAGACGCAGATCGTGCAGCGGTCACTCGGAATCTAAACCCAGCCTTTATGGCAGTCGACGCGGAAGGAGTTCCCATACCTACTGAGCCAGCCGGGGCGCTGATGACGCTAGGCACCTACCTCAGAACAATCGAACCTCCTGCAGGAGACCCAAAGAGGGATCAGCACCTCCAACTGTACAAACAACTGGCAATAGCAGCACAAGCCATACAGCATCCACAAGCAACTCCAAGGAGAGATACAGATCGGGACCGTCGCAGTCGAAGCCCTCGGGGAAGGAGCAGTCGAAAAAGCTCACGCCGTCATCGTTCCAGTAGGAGCCACTCGAGGAGGTCATACAGCAACAGCTCAGACTCGGAAGCAGAAATCGGGCCATGTGGAGCGCTATGCTTCACTCGACGGATCCGGGAGGCTCGTATGCCCAAGAAATTTTCGCTAGCTACCACGCCTAAGTTCAACTGCAAACAAGAGCCATCAGGCTGGCTAGAAGATTACAGGCTGGCAGTCGGATGTCAGCGCGGCACCACAACTACAGCTATGCAGTACATACAACTTATGATGGAAGGAACGGCTCGCGATTGGCTCAAATCGCTACCCGAATCATACTACGATTCGTGGGAACACTTCAAGGTGATTTCATCAAATACTTCGAGCCTCTATGTGAGCGCCCCAAAACCTTCGAGGAGCTCCGGACCTGCAAGCAAAAGTCAGATGAATCTCTGAGATCGTACATACGGCGGTGGACCACCATCCGTAACTCAGTAGGCAACGTATCAGAAGATAGGGCAATCGACGCCTTCAAAAACGGACTCTGGAGGGAAGACTTCAAAGAAACACTTGGTCGAGAAGACCCAAAGACAATGGCCGCACTCATGGTACTCGCAACAAAGTGGGCAGACGGAGAAGACTCCGTACGAGGCACTCGACCCGTAGCATCACATGAAAATCACGAGGGTGGCAGTCGAGACCGCAGAGATAGCTACAGAGATGATCGAAGGCGCAAACGCAAGAATCGTTATCACGACGATGACCATCCAAACTTCATCGCAGCAGGCTTTGTCCAGTCAAGGGACAGTCGCGACCAAACTGACAGACGACCCGACGATCATCGTGATAATCGAGATCATCATACGGACGACCGCCGAGGTAATCGAGACCACCGTACAGACGATCGACGTGACAGTCGAGACACAGACGCGACGACCGCGATAGCTACAGAAGGCCAGAGTGGCGCAGGCGAGCAGACAAAGATCCTGAGCGCTCAATCGAAGAAAGATGGACGATTATTGCAGGTTCCATCTTTACAAAGGGGATGATGGTAAGCTTCGCTCTAACCACTCGCTGAGAAATTGCAGGGAATTTGATCAACTTGCGATTGAACATATACTGCGACTGCAAAGAGATGGGCGTGCACCTCCTCAACTAGTGCAGATTCCATCGACTACATCACAAGCACAGCCTGTTCAGGCATATCCAGCACCGCAACAAGTACAACAAGCACAGGTATATTCCATACCACCACAAACACAGCCTACTCAGGTGTATACTGCACCAGCACCAGCGCAACCGACACCAGTATACATGGTGCCAGCACAACCCGTTACGGGAACACAAATGGCAGCAGCCGTGCACCAGATGCAGCAGGAGATGAACAAAAATATCCCGTAACTCGCGGGCAGATGAACATGATCCAGCGAGGACGTCCCTCCAATAGAGAGCAAAAATTACACACTCGACACGTCAATATGGCGGTCATGGCACCCCCAGCCATCACAATTTTTTGAAAGGGTCAGAAACTCCGATTATCTTCAATCGAGAGGACCACCCACCCGCAGTATATCGACCAGGGCATGCAGCCTTGGTACTCGACGCTCAAATTGGAGGCTACGCCATGACCAAGGTCTTCATGGACGGAGGTAGCGGTCTCAACATAATCTTTGCAGATACGCTGCGTAGAATGAACAAATCAGTCGAAAATCTGCCAAAGTCCGCAAGTACCTTCCACGGCATCGTCCCAGGCAAAGCAGTGCTCCCAGAAGGCACCATACAACTCGATGTTACGTTTGGAGACCCTACTCACTTCAGAACCGAGTCGATTGAGTTTGAAGTGGTCGATTGGAAATCACAATACCATGCAATACTTGGGCGCCCCACTTTCGCTCGATTCATGGCCGTCCCACACTACGCCTACCTCAAGCTCAAAATGCCAGGGCCAAAAGGAGTCATCACGATCAACGGGAACTTTCAAAGGTCAGATTCATGTGACCGTGACTTCAGCAAAATCTCAGAGATGTACGGGATGGAGCAATCACTCGCCGAGCTTGAGGTCTCCAATGACCGTACACCTCTACCAGAAAGCAAGAAAATGGCAATCGACAGAGGGCTCAAGGTCATCAACGACGCGATGAAGCACAAGGGGCAGGCGAGTGAAGGTTCAGAGACGGTCAACATGTCGTCAAGTCACACTAGTATATAGAAGGACGCATCTGCGTCAGTTCTATGCATAGATATGTAATAGGCGCATAATATCGGAAGAACCAGCAGGTTTCAGACGCACTCTTTTCCCTTACCAGGGTACCTAAGGGGACTGGAAGGTTTTTAATGAGGCGGCTTGCTGGTCGAAAACACATTTCGAATAAAGATACATTTTCCTCCATATTCCTCATATATGCCTTTTATTGTTTACCCTATTCAAACACTCGGGGGCTCGAGCATAAAACCCAAGCCCCACTCGATATACTCGGGGGCTGGGTCAAGCAAAAATACTAAAAAACCCACTCGATATACTCGGGGGCTGGGTCAAGCAAAAATACTAAAAAACCCCACTCGATATACTCGGGGCTGGGTCAAGCAAAAATACTAAAAACCCCACTCGATATACTCGGGGCTGGGTCAAGCAAAAATACTAAAAACCCACTCGATATACTCGAGGGCTGGCAAAACTACTCAAAAATCCCACTCGATAGACTCGGGGGCTGTCATAAATATACGCATATAAATATTTCGCCACAAATACAAGAGAACATATTTACATTCGGAGAATGCCCAGGATTTCAAAAAGTTTACAAGTTAAGAATCTGGCTCATCCTTTGTATCCAGTACAGGACCAAAAAGCTGCTCCTTGCAGCAATCGATGAGTTCCTCAGCAGCAGAGCGTGTCTCGATCAAATGTGATTGGGATACAAGTGTGCCAGTTGCAGGAGGTCGAATCGAAAATTTGGCTTACGGTCGCGGATGTAAGCCATAGTGGCGTTGGATCCAAGAATAGCAAGCTGCATCAAAGACTCTTTGACTGAGTCCGTCACTCGAAAGATATCGATCAAGGGAAACAAGCCTTGAGGTTGAGGCCCTGACGGGAAAAGCGCACAATTTAGGCGAGTGAAGATACGTCTGCACATCTCGAGCACTTGGGCGTTTCGCCATACTCGATCCTTCAAAGTAGCAAGTGTGCGAGCGTGCACCTTGTCCAAATAAAAATGCTGCCTGCCAGTAGTTGGTACATCAACAGCACTATCGAGGAGTCGGTTGACCCTCCTACTTTCCTGCTGGGCATCGGAACAAAACCTGCAAAAGGCCAAAAAGCTATTGGTCCAAAGCATAATGCAAGCAAATGAAAACTTTTAAGCAAAAATGGTGTCATAAACTCACATTGGAGTTGCCTGTTTATGTGGTCCATCTCGCCAAGAACATAATCCTCGCGTTGGGTAGCAAAACTTGGCTTGGAACGCAGTAGCTCCAACTCAGATCGAGTGTTTTTGAGTTCTTGCTCTAGTTCACTCACTCGATTCTTTGCAAGAGCAAGTGCCCTCGTATCATCCCTTGCTCGACTAGATGTTCGAGTATGAGAAGGAGAAGGTCCACCAGACTCGCACTCTTGTGGCTGGTTCATAAAACGCAACATTCAGAAGCCCGACACACGAAGTTGCAAAATTCAGATGATTCAGCAAATTTCATTCAAACAATAGCACCCAAAAGTATATACTAGCATAAACATAAGTAGCAAAAGCATACATGCCAGGTTCGAGTAATCAAATTACAGAATAAAAAGTTCCTAGGCCTGTGAGATGGATTCTGCCCTAGTTTTACGCGACTGAGCCCTAACAGCTTCAGCCCGGCGCTCCATAGTCTGGACGCAGATTTCGCTCAGACGTGTAGCTGGCTCGGTTACACCCCTGAATGATAGCGGCCTTCCATCAGGCTTTTTCGGGTAGTCCGATAAAGCACTGTCGAAATCGGCCTCTACACCATTGCCTAACAAAAGCCTGAGGGTGTACTCCGAGCCGCGTACCGTGAGTTCGCGGGCAAAATCCGCCACAATCGACGATCTTTCGCCAAAAGCTGCAGCCAGTCCTTCTGCAGTCGAGGGAGCGGCGGCTGTAGGACACATCCCCGCGTGCAAATTGCTAAGGGTGCTGGTCATGGTAGCCAGTTCGCCTTTGGTCTTGGACAACACAGACTCGAGTTCCGTTATTGCATCATCGAGTGACAGTGAGTCACTCGATGGCTTAGTGGAAGCCGAGGTGCCTTCGGAACCTTCAAAATTCAGAAAGCAGAAGTTATGAGCAAAAGCTGCTAAAATAACCAAAGAGCTACTCACAAAATAGTTCATTCACCTTTGGCAGAACGGGCCAAGCCCAACAGACGTGCAGCAAGCTCCTTATCGCGGCGAGTGGTTGCGTCCTGAGCATCAGCAAGTGCTTTCTTCGATTCAGACTGCTGGGTGGAGAGCTTGGTCTGCAAGTCCTGCACTTGTTTCTTCAGGCCTTCCACTTGCTCCTCAGCTGACTTCTTGTTTTCTGCGGAGTTCAAAAACATTCTCGATTAGTATCATAACTTCAAAAGAAGGGAAGAGTTTTTAGCAAAAAACACTTACGCGCAAGCTCAGTCGAAGTTGACTGCAGGGAGTCCCTCTCTTGCTCCACCCGAACAAAGGACTGGACCCAAGGGGCCATGGCGGCATACATAGGCTGAAACAGAATACGCATGTTATCGTCGAGTGCAGAAGAAACAAAATTTTCAAGTATAAGTAATAACAGAAGCACTCACGTGATCAGTCCAAGAGGCAGGCTTGGAGGAGGAAGCCACGACATCCGCGGTTGGGGCAGCCTTCTCCTTGTTCAAATCAGCAACCATCAGCTCAGTTGCGTCCTTGGCCGCTTCAAGAATAGTGCCTTGTGCTGCCTCTGGAAGGGTGGATGGCTGCGCCACAATCGACGTGTCCGCGACTGGAGGGGAGATGGCGATTTGCCACTGGTATCAAAAAGCAAAAACACATGCAATCAAAAAACAAAAACCATAAAGGCGCGGCTGCAAATATAGGAATAGAACATTAAGCAAACCTTGGCTCATCTTCTTCATCGGAATCAGGTTCGTCACCAAGAGAGAAAACACCCAGTCGAGAGGTGTTACTCGAAGTGGCAGGAGGACGAGAGGCCAGAGGGGAGACAGTCAGGGGTGGCTTTTGGCAGGAGAAGGGATACCCGAATTACCGGTGTCCCCTTGCTCATCCTCTGTACTCGAAGACTCCGGAAGAACCAAACGCTGGCGTTTAGGCTTGCGAGGACCTTGCTCAGCATCTGATTCATCCGAAGCATCCGCTACAACCTGTTCCACCTCTTCCCCTGTTTCTTCTTCGGGATTCTCCTGAGGGTCGAGTGGGCAGAAGCAGGGTCAGCAATGGGCAGCTTGGTTTCCTCCTGTACTGCCGTCTCCACAGTAGGCCCGGCTTCGGGTAGAGGAGGGAGAGAGGTGGTAGTCGAGTGACCCTATGTAGCAAGTACAATTCATAATCATAAGAACGGAAGCAAAAAGGATGCAAAGGCAGATGGTGAGGCATAAAAACGGCAAAAAGAATCACTCACTGCGGGTAAGGCCTTCTCTGGCCCGTAGGGGACGTGGGAAAAGTTGAAGTCGATTTTTGTGGAAGCTTTGATGCTCGTGATTTTCTTCACCTGAGCACTGAGCTCCTTTGGCGTCAACTCGGAGGCGCTCATCCTGGTGCTGTCGAGTGGACCCTCATACTGCCACATCGGGTGGGCACGAAGGCGCATGGGCCACACTCGCATCTTCAAATAAGTGCTGATCAACTGAATACCAGAAACAGTCTTCAGCAACTTTCCAATCTCATTCAGCAAAGGGGTGGCTTCTTTGGCTTCAGCAGGAGAGATAGGGTGGTCCCAGGCCACCGTCTTCTTCGGAGGATTCTCAATCGAAAAAGCCGGGAGCACCACTTGGTCGACTGGCACATAGAACCATTTGGTCCGCCAACCTTGGGCAGAGTCGACTGTCTTCAAGCTAAAGTAATGCGAATCGCTTCGCACTTGGACTTGAAATCCACCCACCGGGCAAGGGCGTTTACCCCGGCAATTGTGGCGCACCTTGAAGATATGCTTCCACAATGCCCAGCTGGGGGACACTCCCAAGAAACACTCGCAAAGCACCATGAAACAGGCGATATGCATAATGCTGTTGGGAGTAAGATCATGAATCTGTAGGCCATAGGCGTACAGAGCCCTCGCACAAAATCATGCAAAGGGAGAGAGAACCGCGGGGAAGGAATTCAGCGAAGCAGACGCGTTCGCCGTTGCGAGGGTCAGGGCGTACCTCCAGACCTGGAGCACGCGCGGCCAGCTGGTCAGCTGGTGGCAGCCAACCCTTCTGACGGTACTCAGAAAGGGTATCCTCGGTTACACTGGATCTGGTCCAGTCACCGGGGATCTTCAAAAGCGCATCGGCAGGCTCACTCGCCATGGCCGCATCCTTCCCCTTGTCCGATGGATCGGTGGCGAGGCAGTTGCAGCGGCACGCTTGATCTTCTTTGGCGCCATTGCGCAAGGAGCAAGCAGCAAGGAGCTTGGGAGGCAGAGCAATGGTGTGCGGTGCGCGAGGAAGAAGAGGAACAGAGGAAGTGAATGGCAAGTAAATCAAAATCTTGCGCAAATATTGCTACTTACCGCACAACGCAAAACCCATCATAATCGTCCGTCCAAATGCACATAGCATCTGGCCGTACACGTGGCGAGCGCAGAGAGCAACCGTCGCATCCCACGTCGCCCACTACGCACAAAACCCTAGGAGGTTATGATGGCGCGGCGAAAAATTCGCCACGTCCGGTCAAATCAAAGCTGAAACGGCGTCTTCTGCGGTCAAAACTCTGAACATTGGGCCCACACAGACACGTCTTGTCAAAATGGCGGGCGCACGCCAAAGACGTCATGAATGACGTCAGGGGCAGTGATAACGTCCACATTCGAGTGGTGGGTTCGAGACTACAATCGACGCAAGGATTCGACTAGCAAAGGTACTCCCATGGGAGCATATCAAAAATTTGTTGCGATTGATCAAAAAGGAGCAAAATTATTGAGATTATCCTCTACTTCAAACGAAATAAAGCATAATCTCGGGGGCTACTCCCATGGGAGCGCTGACGCGCTCCCATAGATTTCAAAGACAAAATATTTCGATTGACAAAAAGCAGTGTAAAAGGATGATTTGAGATTGTCCTCTATTGCAAGACAATAAACCACAATCTCGGGGGCTACTCCCATGGGAGCGCTGTCGCGCTCCCATAGATTTCCAAACAAGGTAAGAAAAATTCACTCGAATACAGGCTCGATTGAAAGCATTAAGTACTTCACAAAACAAAGAATCAAACTTCATAAATTCCCGAACTATGCCAATCGCAGATGTTTCGGATGCTGCATACGCAAATGCAAAGGTAAGACCGCCGAGCAATCGAGATGGGCCGAGGGACGCTCCAACAGTGTTTTCCCTTGAAATTTTCCGTGTCAACAGACATGATGAAAATCCTGACGGACGCGTTAGGTATCAAAAGTTAAACTGCAGAACGAATCAGTAAGACCTACAACGGCCTGAGTCGAGTCTGTCCAGTATGTTCCAGCTTCGAGTCCGGGGACTCGAACCTGATTGAAGGCTAGTATGGTTTCGCCCAAATGTGCGGTTAACTGAGCTCGATTTTCGAGTGAGTCAGGCCTACTATGTCAATATCCCTAGGCATAAATTGCAAAAGTGTTCCAGCTTCGAGTCCGGGGACTCGAATCTGATTGAAGGCTAGTATGGTTTCGCCCAAATGTGCGGTTAACTGAGCTCGATTTTCGAGTAAGTCAGGCCTACTATGTCAATATCCCTAGGCAAAATCTTTCGACTGTGTTCCAGGCTCGAATCCAGGGACTCGAGTCTGATGGAGATTAGTAAGGTTTTTTGCTCAAGTAAGCAGTTAGCTGAGCTCGGAATTCGAGAGTATAAAAGCAAAGACTATGAAGTGCACGATGAAGGGAGCACATGCTCGATTCTTCGAGTCAAGTAAGTACTCGGGGGCTAATGACGAGGTTATACTCTGTGGGTACCCCAGCTTAAGGGTACCTGGTGCACGTGATGATCAAAGAAGACCAAAGATTAATCGAAGCCCATGAAGGAAGGCCTAAAACGAAGAGTGTTTTCCAAGTTAGATCAAGTTATAGTCAGTTAAGGCTTTCCATATATGTAACCTTGGTCGGTTATGTTTCCCGGGACCCAGCCTCCTATATAAAGGCTGGGAGGGTGATCGATCAAGGCAAGCAATCCATAGCCACCAAAATCTCGACGAGATCTGCTGCTCGTCGAACCCTTGTAATCTCCATATTCAAACCATAAACACAGACAAGCAGGAAGTAGGGGTTTTACCTCACTCGAGGGCCCTGAACCTGGGTAAATCCAGCTTGTCAGCCGTCGATTCCACCAATACTACGCGTCCTCTACCACACAATCAACCCTAGGTATAGCAACCATGGGACTTGCCGAGGGCACACCTCGACAGACACGCTAAGTATCGCCAGGCAAAAGGTTTAAGACTCGACGTCTAAGGTTCGAACGACAAAAGTTATTCGTTATCTCATAGGGATTAATTCTGGGTATCCAAGGTCCACGAATTAATCATTAATCGGAGAGCGTGTCTCGATTATGTCTGGCGAGATCTCGAACCGCTAGGGTAACACACTTAAGGGAGGATGACATTTGTAATAGAGTGGAAATAGAAGAGAAAATAAAAGAGAGCACCGGAAATGTTCCGGGAGAGTTCCGATGGAGATCGGAGAGCGACGAAATAGTTTTCGGAGCCGGAATAAATTAGATAATATGTATTTAATATTAATTAGTGTAATTAATAGTTAAATATATTTTTATTTAATTAATTTCGAATTTTTTAAAAGTTGTTTTTCTTAAATGGGCTTAGAGGCCCATTAGGGAAAAATCCCAAAAAGGAAAAAGAAAAAAAAGGAGGGAGGAGGGCTAGCCGCCCTAGGTGGGCCGAATGGGGCCTACCTAGGTGGCCGACTAGGCCATGTGGGGTTTAGTCCCACATGGCTTAGCCAAGGGAGATGGTCTCCCTCCTCCACCTATATATATGGGTGCCCCCTTTGCTTTTTGGACCACACCAATTCTCTCTCTCTCCCGTTTAATCGTGACTCCGCAATTGGCGTCGTGTACGGGGTGAGTGTTTCTCCACCATAAGCACACCGCCGTGCTGCAGGTTTTCCGGTCCAAGGCTCCCACTGCTCGTCCCTGGATCGGAGCCCGGAGGAAGTCATCTTCGCCGTACGTGTGCGATTCCCTGCGAGGTGCCACGCCTGTGGCGCTCGGAGGTCTTCTTCCTCTACACGACCTTGAGGTCGGCTTCGTTGGCTTCATTGACAACGCTTGTGCGGGAGCGTGATCCCCGCTTTTCGGTCTACAAGGGTATGTATATCGATCTCCCGCGTATTACTGTATCTGCATAGTATAGATCCTGGCTAGTTTAAGGTTATCGTTGTTAGGAATTTTTTTTGTTTTCTGCATACGATCCCCTTCATTTATTATATTACCTAAAAACAGCGAATATAAATTTTCTGGAATTTTACGAGGAAGTTCACTTACGGGAACCGATACCTATTCCAATTTTGACTATGGATCCTTCCGGTATTTGTCTTTGATGAATTCTTCCGGAGTTACAACTTGTATTATATCGACATCTTTTTCATGTGGATCACCAGAGATGTAATGCTTGAGTCTCTGCCCATTAACCATTTGTGGTTTATCTCCGTCCAGTGAATTAATTTTGATGGCCCGGAGCGATAAACTTCTTCGACAATAAAGGGGCCTTCCCATTTTGATAAGAGCTTTCCTGCAAAAAAAATCTGAGACGAGACCTATACAATAGTACTTTGTCTCCCACATTAAATTCTCTTTTCAAAATCTTTTTATCATGCCACTTCTTAACTTTTTCTTTAAATAGTTTAGCATTTTCATAAGATTCACTTCTCCACTCATCTAAAGAACTCAAATCAAACAGTCTTTTTTCACCGGCAAGCTTAAAATCATCATTAAGCTCTTTAGTTGCCCAATAAGCTTTACGTTCTAATTCCAGTCACTAGCAGGAAAAGGCTTATAGAGGGCGAAAAAAAAGCCGTGACGCATGCAATTTTGGTGCGCCACTGCTATATAGCCGTGGCGCACCGAAAAAAGTGCGTCACGGGTAAAAGCTCGAATACTAATCAGATAGTATATTTTTTTCACATATAAATGTATCAAGTTCGTGGTCAAAGTTAGCGAGGGTCCTTGCAAACTTTTGGACGGATGGAGTAGCAAATAAGCTTACATCATTCACGAAAACTGACGCCAGAAAAGAGGGAGCGTCATCGAACCATGAAACCAAGACCCAGGTGGTTCTTGCCTTGCTCTGATGGCTAAAAGATGTGCCGCCATGTTTGCCTCTCCCGGGTAATATTAAAGATGGGATCACTCTGATGAACTCGTCAACATACAGTAGCAATCTTCGTACGTATATGGTTGTGATTTGTACTCCCAACTGGCCACCATTTTGCATTGCGCGAAGGACCCCTTCGAACAATATCAATGTATGATAAGCCTGTTATATCCAGCACACAAAGCGAGCTGAAGACTTTGTCTCGACGCGAGGGTTACAGCCATTGGGCGCCAGTCACTTTGGGCATGAGAGATGCACGCTTGCGTGCCATCGTCAAAAATCTGAATGTACATGGCAATTATTTTCTGGTGAAATCCCTTTGGAGTTTGGGAGTCCAAAATCTTGATGGCTATACTTGTAAATACACAAGTGTCTTACAACAAAATTGCGCCAAATTTCTCAATGTTGAGATACAGATTCCTCATCCCAATCAAGATCTACACTTGGCGATGAGTAAATGGTTCTCCGGCGAAATATTCGATGGAACATAACTTACAAGGTCTGCTTCTAGACCTTGGACCTAAGCCATAGTAGCCTCCCTGTGTCAATAATATCTTTGCACATAAATCCCAGAGCGCTCCTCTCCTCGCCCGGTATACCGCGGATGATTCCCTCGATCCCTTTGATCTCCAGATCAGGCTTCTTGGCTTCTCTGTTCAATGTCCAATAAAACAATGGTGTTAGAAACATATCAACCTTCAGCGGTATGTTCCAGAATGAATTATGTAGAAGTTCGGCTATGTTAATCGAATCTTAACTCTCACTACTCGGACGTAGTTCAAGGGTGATAACAAAGATCCTACCAAGATTTGACAGAAGAGCTTTTATAACTATCAAATTGTGGATATTTTGCAATTAGCAAGCTGTGGAGCAGAGTTAAGGCTTAGTTGACACGTGCTTAATGATTCCTTACTTGATTTCAGAAATACTGTGAGGGTGATAACAAAATCCTACTAAGATTCTAACAGAAGGTCTGTAGAGCAGAGCAAATGGTTAGCTCACACTTGTGTAATAACTCCTTAGTCCTTACCTAACTTCAGAAGACGAGTCTTCAGCCTTCAAAGAGTCCTGGGAGCTGTGATCACCATCCACAGCCCAACTGCTAAACCATGTCATGGCATGGAACTCTTCCTCCGCAATCCCTAGTTCTGCGAGGAAAGCTTTATCTGCAATCGCAAAATAAAAAATATTCTGTTCAAAGCAATTTAAACAGCTTCAATATAACTTCCAAATAATGAGTATATGACAGACTTTGTTAGTAATATATGTAACTAAGCAGTACGTGGCATGATATAACTCAAACAGAATTTGCTGCAAGACATGGCAAGGGGAATTACTTGCATAATGCTTCCATTGACAAAGATGGTGGCAGCAGGTGGCTAAAGCAAGGCCCCGGAGACGGCATTTGTCATGGCCTTTCTCTTCTGTATAATTGTGTTGTTCATGAAGACAGCACATTATGGTCATATCTGGGCAGGAAACAATAGTTTTTTTAGATACATTCAGGTAGTCTCAAGCAGTTATGTATAAGTATACCTGAACATGAAACATTACATCAAATATCATAATCACCTGTTGCAGGCCCGCATAGATGTTTTCCAATTGCTAGATACTGACCTCCCCTCAATGCTTGTACTCCATGAAGGTTCAAATCCTCAACTACATTTATATTGAAGTACAAAATATCAGTGTATGCAAATTTTAGTTTGCAGACGCGTAGATGTAGCATGCAGATAAATGAGCAAACACACGAATGAAATATTCAGCGCAAAAAGTTCCCACCAGCCATTCAAATGCCCTTATGCCACCTTACCAATAAAGAAAGAAAGGAAATCTTACTATCTATTCTCAAACGCTCCAACGTAACACCCTCATTTTGTCTTAAACTTCGATCAGCCTATAAATTTGAGAAAATCAAGACACGACAACAGCAGTTAACCACAAAATGAAAGAACTAATCCTTAATTGCTCGGAAAAGATGAACAGTCATGATGAAATTAGATTTAACATTACAAGTTATTTGGCTGCCAGAATTAGAAACAAAAAAAAAATCTGTATATATCATATTTTCTATTTATCGACATGCCAGCAATGCCTCAAAATTAACTCCAAACAATCTGATTTGGTCTTATATTCTACTCCCTCCGTTCCAAATTAGATGTCTTCCATTTGTCCACATGCGAATGTATTAGATGTCTTCCATTTGTCCACATGCGAATGTATTACATGTCTAGATACATTCGCATGTGGACAAATGGAAGACATCTAATTTGGAACGGAGGGGGTAGTTCTTTGAAATTATAGTCATAATCACTATAAACAACCTATAGAATTACATAAATTAGTAGTTTGGTGCACAAGTCGAGGTGTCTTATCTTTGATGCCTGATTGGAAACTGATGGGTTTGTGCTGAAGATAACAATAACTCAACATATTGTACACGCTGAGGTTTTGGCATAATTATGGCACAAAATACCAGCCATTAAATTCATGTTTAAGCACCTTTAAATTAACAATGCAAGGCCGCTACATATTGAATCCTAACGAGCTAACTAGGCACAAAAATAAGCTCTGTGGTTGCGAAGTCCAACAACAAAATTAAGCTGCATTCAGCAAAAATGAGGTAACCAACAGGACCATCCACGAACAAAATGTAAAGTTGTAAACTTAAACTAATCCCCAAACCAAGGAAATATGTGCACATAAACAAACCTTGAGCTTGTACGACCGTCTTTCGACCAAGAAGATATCCCTGATCCCGTAATCTGCCAACATCTGAGTCAAGTAACCCCTCCCAGCACCAAACTCGACAACTGCCGGAGCATTCTCCGCTGCGACCTCCTCCGCTCCATCCTCAGTGCCTTCTCTCGGCAGCAAACCAAATGTCTCCATGTTCCGACAATGGACACCTGCTGCACAACGTGCCTCTCCTGGTACGGCGTCGTCCTATCCAATGCACCAACAGAAATGTCACAAAACCCTGACAGAAACCAAGCTTTTACACAACTACTGCACCCCTCTCAAACCGGCAGCGCACACACCTATCGACCTGCCCCTTCATCCATTTCTCGCAGGCATCCGGGGCAATGTGTGACTCGCGCATTTGGCCGGTCGCCGTTGCATGCGCTGACCGGATCTTCGCGACCAAACCCCAGAACTCCTCCTCGGAGAGCTTGTGCACGGAGGCGCGCTTGGCGGCTGACGTGACGGTGGAACCACCGGCCTCTCCCCCGCCAGAATTGATGCCCTTGGAGTAGTATGGCTGCGCGGCGAGTGCGTCGGCCTGCTTCCGGAAGGGGCACTTGCCGACATGAGCCTCCAGGTTGTCCTCGAACACCGTGCTGCGTGGGAGAAGGCGGGGGTCAGCGGGGTGGGTACAGCGGCTGGAGCTAGCTGGGGGTGGTACCGGGGCTTACTGGGAGGGGTCGACGGGGCAGGGGACGCGGCGGCGCGAGGCGGAGGATGAATCCGGCTGGTGGTTCCCGCAGTACCTGAGGAGTAGGCGTTGATGAGTAGGGTTTAGGGGGGGGTGGGTAAGGAGGTCAGCTGGAGCTGCTTACTGAGTAGATGGGAGGGGGGAGTTGGCGCAGTGGCGGTGCTTGTTGGGGAGCCAGAAGTGGCAACGGCCCGGAGGAGGGGCTGGCGGCGGCGGCGCGGATTCGCCGTTCGCCGGAGGGCGGTCCATCGCTGACGGCGGCGGTGGCGGAGCCGGAGTGGGAAGAGAAATCGAATGTGCTGGTGGAACGAGTGCAGGAGGGCCTAACGAAGTAATCGAGTAGATGTGCGGCCCAGTAAGCCCGGTTGATTGTCCTGGGCCTTGGGACTGTCGCGAGTGTAGGCCAGCGACAGCGAGTCACCTCGGAAATAGATTCCCCTAAAAAAAAGAAAAAAACTCGGAAATAGAAACTGTTTTTGCTGTATAAAAAAAGGAAAAATAAACTGTTTTCTGAAAAATAAAAATAAACTGTCAGCAAGTTGGGTAGAAATAATAAAATGTCTAAGGAATAGCGAAAGCGCCATGGACGTTCTATTTTCTCTTTTCTGGTGTAGGGCATATATGATCGTGTTTTTTCTCGAAAGTTTGCACAAATAAGCTTTAACTCAATCGCATTATTAAATTTTTCTTTTGATGAAACAAACGCAGACGCCCGCATAAATGTGTACACACTCATCCCTGTGAATGCACACACGTACACCCTGCCCCTATGAGCACCTCCAAAATACCGAGCCGGTGGGTCAAGTCTTGAGATTGACGAAGTCACCACAGGTGTCTCGCTGTCGACGGGAATGTCACCTCTGCCTTAATGAGAAACACCAATATCAAACCTAGGGTTTAACTCTAGTGGGATGGGGGCAGCCTCCTAATCATCTTGCCACAAGCAAGTTCTCCGCCTATTGATTTATACTACTTACAAATTATGATTGTTTTGAAATTTGGGATCGGAAGCACGTGCCCAACGTTCATTCATATTAGAATTTAGATACTTGAGTACTTGAGATTGACCAAGCCTAAGTCGACGTTCCAACTTCTTGTCAATCTCAGAGCACGGATCGGCAAGATACACTCAGGTATGAATTCCATACAGCTCAAATAAAGTCGCGCTCTACCTGAATAAGAAAATTTAGAAAAAATACATGTGTGTAGTCGAGCGACGAGCGGTCAAGCCAGCCTTCTATTCAAGCTCGAGCTCAAGCCTGGTAGGCTTGGCACATTTGAGACTCCAGCCGGGCTCGAACTTACCGAGCCTACAAGAGACTATAGCGAGCCGAGGTCAAATCGAGTTTATCAGACTCTGTTTTATTTTTCAGACAGCCTTGTTGAGTCAAACAGTTCTGTCAGCTGCTGTTTGTTTTCAGACCTGCGAGTTCGTGCACACTCTAGGTTTTGTTGATATTTTCAATATTTTCTCCAGTACTAGTTGACATGTACGTGCAACGCACGTTTTCACACTTAAAGGGGGTAATTTACAAGTAGAAAGTATTGCATGTGCAATGCGTGCTTCGACCAATACATACACAAAATACATGACAACTCAGTTGTATCATTATTTCTCTAACTCCCATAAGCAAACAAATACGATAAAACATATATCTTGCCTGTAGTGAGCGAGCTAAAAAAATCAAAGAATATGAAAATACATGTACTAACATGCCAACTATCATAGATAATTTCCCCAAATTGTGACAGATGTGGCAATCTAGAAACAGACGAACATGTGCCTGTCTTTGCCCTTTCTCCGAAGTGATATTGTTCCCTATCTTTTTATTCAGTTAAACGGAACCCACCATGGTTGGCTTTAAATGAATAAAGCCCATATGTTCGCAAGGTTTACAACATGCCGCGGCAACAACTTAGCGAAGATCAACATGAGAGCGCACCAAAAACAAAGAGATAGTTAGGGGGTGGACTCGTATGCTTCCGGTCACGGAACATATGAAATACATGGCTCAGTCCAAAACAATAATAAAAATATTTATACAATATGTGTTGCCTAAACGGAACATCTGAAGAATTATATAGTATACCAGTCAACAAAGGTGACCTGGTGAAAAGCATGTATATAAACTTTTAATTCTAATTCTGATTGAAAATCCTGATAATAGCATCCTTTTGGAAATCTGACATTGAAATATGGAGATGGAACCAAAATATCTACCATGCGATCATCACAAGTACACATAATTTGCATAAAAAGGATATTTGACGATCATGCATCCAATTAGTTGTGCTTTGTAGTAGTGTAATAATTTAATTGTGAAATTCCCAAAACTCAAAATAAATTTCTTTTCTTGATTAATAAAATAACCATACATACTTTGAGCCATAAATACTGGCCAATAAACTTGGGATTGGATGTCATCTAAAACCAAATACTAAGTTCATGGAGTCTAGGCTACACACAGTAATGTTCAGACAGACTTGGTAGTAGGCACACCAATTTATGTCCAAATAAGTTTTTTCTTCAATCATCTCAATTATTTCTGAAAGTAGACTTGGCAGTAGGCATACGATATATCTAGGAAAGTAATTCAAAGCAATCAGTAATAGGCATACAATGTGCTCACCTCAGCGCGTGGCTGCCTGATAGCACGATCATGTCGCTCTTATCTTAGTCTGGAGTAGCTGACGAATCCCCCAATAGCATAAACCAAGAAGCCCAAACTGCCAACCATCCATATGGACACGGCCGAGCCAGCAATTCTGCTGCCACAGCCTCGGTAAAAAATTGCGTAGGCGACTACACGGGGTGATGGAACGACGTAGCATCTACGATCGAATCCGTGTGCAGGGATGCGGAAACCTGCTGTCGAGGGGCCTCTGCCTTGGAGGAGCAGTACACCGTCGAGCCTGGCCGCTCGCCGACAGGGCTCCTCGCGTTTTGCAGGGCGGCATCGTGGAGGCAGGGCATGGCGTGGATGTACGGCGTCGAGGAGTTCAGGCAGGGCGGCGGCGTGGAGGACGGGCAGTGGCAGCGGCGTGGATGCACAGCGTCATGGAGTTCCTGATCTGACCACCACGGTGCCGGTGCCGTCCGCCCGGCCGTAGCCTGGCCGACACCGACACGCACAGATCGTTCGTGGTGGCAACGACATAGGAATCGTCCGTCCTTGCTCTTCCTCCCGACTTTCTTTATGTAAAGCGCCCGCGAGGGTCGAGTTCGTGCACCGCGCCGACCCGGTGCGTGCTTCCGCGTCGGCTGCCATCCCGCCCGCCGCCGGCTCGCCTCCATCCGCTGCTCACCGACCGGCCGTCACCACCGCCTCCAGACCGCGCGCTGAAGATCTCCTATTTCTCATCTGTCGGCCATCCACCTCCATCTCTCGCCGCCTAAGCCGAGGTCGCCACCATTGTAGCTCCATAGCGCCATCGTTCTGACCGCCCCCGCGCTGACCGTGAGCTCGCTGCCTTCGAGTCCGACCACGCCCCCGCCTGCGAGGAGGGACCTGGCAGTGGCTGAGAAGCTCCGCCGTGAGCTTGCCGTCTTCGAGTCCGGCCGTGGGCGCCGCGCGATGACAGGGTCGAGGAGCTGGCGCTCGCGTCGCATCTAAAATTAACAAGCTGTTTATTTTAGGCGATGGCAATTTCTGTAATTTTGACAAAAACAAAAAAGTGTGTTGAGTTGTCAAACATTGGAGCGATCTGGGACGTTGATCAAACATTGAACGCCTCAGATTTAATGTATCAACACAAGTTTGTTCTTTTAATAGTAGTATAGATGTATAGAGTATAATCGAAGTAGTAGAAAATATTCAATTTATAATTATGTGTTTTCACTAATAAGCCAACCATTCTGAAAATAATCTGAACTTATCAATAGAGATGATTTGCATAAATCGGTGATTGTAGTACACATGCACATGCAATGCACGTCTATATACGATCTGTCAAAACACTTTGCATTGACCGAAATTAAATCGACGAATGGATTCTGAACTTTGATAACCAATAATAGGAAATCATTAAAAATATTTTTTCAATCAGTTCATTAAGCCTTAAGAAAAAGCTACCATTAAAGGTTCCAAATCGACCATAAATCATCTTAGATTGAAAATGTACATATTATTCCGGTTAAGAACGATACGTTGTACAATTGTTCCTCACTGCCTTTTCCTTTAACAATATCAGTTAGCAATTGTTGCAAGTCTATTTATATTGCAACTTTACATACACTAAGATATACCAATCCTATAAAAGTGACGGCAAGTCGAAACACCACATTGATCCACACAAAAAAGTTCCCCAAGGGTAAGGAAAGGGATAGTATGACAAAACACGTTGCTGGATTAATCTTTGATGTTGTACGTGAAGACAGGAACGATCAATGAGAGCGGACAGAAGGACATAACTCATTTAGAACATACCAGTATAGCACCACTTCCTTTACGGCCACACATATCGTTGAGTTTCCTCTTAGGTGTGCCAAGTCAACCGAACGTTTTTTCTCTGCTTCCTTCTCCACCACAGCGACTCATTCCCGTCAGGCGCTCCTCGATTCAGTTGATGCGCTGGCAGACAGCGCCTCCATCGGCCATCGCCGAGGTCAGGAGCGACCGTGTCCTCCACCTCATGCGGGTTGACTCGATTCCCACGGGCCGAAGAGGTCGCTGGAGAAGCCTGTCCCGCCTGCTCGTCGCCTGGATTTGCTGCTGCTGATGCCACCGCGGCCCGTCAGGAGCTGCTGCTGCTCCAGCCTGACGCCCCACATCTCCGGACGTTCTCCTTCTCCGGCACATCCGGCAGAGGCATACCAGGCCGGGAAAGAGAGATACGTGATGGTGGCTTTGTAGTCACCAAAGATCATGCCGGATCTTGTTGACCATGTGGTAGCGCTCAGAGGTAGTCGCCGCGTGTGGGCGCGGCGGCGACTCGATTCCGGCGGCGGAGTTCGGACGGAGTAGAACGGGGCGGCCGGAGGAGTGCGGCACGGGGCCGAGTGGATTCCGGCGACCGGAGGAGAGGGACGCGGCCGGGAGCTAGGGCACGGGACGGCGCACGCGCATGTGGTGGCGTTCGAACGGAAGGATACGGGGCGGCCGGAGGAGTGGGGCGCGGGGGCGAGTGGAATCCGCCGGCGGCGAGCTGGTCGCTTGGAGTCAGCCCGTGCCTGCGAGGAGAGGGTCGCCTTTTTTTAGATTAACCGTTTGATGTTTCTTCTTTTTAGCGGTGGCAATGGCTGTAATTAACACGAAACGAAAAGATGTGTTGAGTTGTCAAACATCGGAGCGATCTGGACCGTTGGTCAAATATTGAATGGCTCAGATTTAATGTATGAACACAAGTTTGCTCTTTAACAGTAGTATAGATATAGATAAAGTAGAAATGGTAAGCAGCAGTGTGTTACAGATTATATAAAAGAACGCTGACGAAAGGAAACGATGCGCGGTGCAGCACAGCGCACAGATCAGTGCTGCCACCTCGTGTTGACGGTGGTGGTGGCGCCGTCGACGACGAGGTTGTGCCCGCTGACGTACCCGGCCTGGTCTGACGCCAGGAACAGCGCCGCCTCGGCCACGTCCGCCGCGCGGAGAATCTTCCGGCGCAGCGGGCTCCCGGCCTCCGACCCGGCTTCAATCTCCTCGACGCTCTTTCCTGTCATCGCGAGGCTCAGCGGCGTGACCACGCCGAAGGGGGACACGAGGTTGACGCGCACGCCGTGCCCGCCCAGATCGCCGGCCGCGGCGCGGACCAGGCCCAGCAGCGCGTGCTTGGACGCCGTGTACGATGCGGGGGCGTACCCGCCCTGCACGCACGCCACGCTCCCCGTGCACACGATGGCGCCGCGGGTGCCGGCCGCCACCATGGCCCGGGCGGCGTGCTTGATGCAGGCAGCGGCGCCGCGGCAGTTGACGGCCATGACGCGGTCCATCGCCGACAGGTCCATGTCGGTGACGGAGCCCGTGTGGAGCAGCACGCCGGCGTTGCTGAGCATGACGTCGAGGCGGCCGTGGCCACCGTGGCCTCCACCTGGGCCTCGTCCGTCACGTCGCACCGCGCGTAGGTGCAGGGAGCGCCGATGGAGGCCGCCAGGGCTTCCCCCAGCGCGTCCTGGATGTCCGCGATCACCACCGTGGCGCCGCTCGCCACGAACAGCCGCGACATGGCCTCGCCGATGCCGCTCGCGCCGCCCGTCACGATGACCACCTTGCCGTCCAACCTGCCCAAATTTAAGCATCACACATCATTCTACCGTCGAACGTACCCAACAGCTAAGCTCGATCGAGCTAGAGGGATTAGTAGAGAAGGAGCAGAGTACTCACCTCGGCTTCGACATGGTGCCGACTGTTCTGATCTGCAGTCCACTGTCTGAACTCTGCACACGGTTGCAGCTTGGGACGGAACGACGTGCTTCGGATGCGATTATATAGGGCTTAATTTATCTCAAACTATAATAATCAATACATGATGCGATGTAAAATCTAAAAAAGGCAGTTGGGCTGTGTCTACGCTATGCCATTTGCAATAGTCGTGAGAATCTGGATGACCGTTGAATGCATGTAGAAGAGCAGATGTCGAGAGAGAATTTTAATGGAAGAAGAATTTGCGACAAGGAAGGAGGAACAGTCGTCGATGGGGAGCATGTGGCTTGACGGCCATGGGACAGAACATATGAGAATTTGAGTGGAAGAAGAATTTGAGAGATGTTGAACACTTATGTCAGTCACCGGCTGAAAGGTCCAGCGTGCACTCCGCCATGGAGTAGAGCGGTTGTCTCGGCGTGGCGGCGGCTCCTCGTACTGCAAGAGCGTGCCGTTCCAGGTAATGTTGGCCGGGCTGAGCTCGCCGGAGAAGCCGGGGAAGCGCTTGTGATGCATTCCTGTGTGGTTGTCGAAGTAGACGGTCGCACCACCGGTGGTATATATGGGCACCTCTGCTATACGTCCTGGGACGAGGCAGTGGCGCAGTTCCAGCACGCCGTGGCATTGACGGTGTCGCCTCGGCAGAGGGCGAGCGTATACACCGCGTAGCCGCGTAAGGGCTCCACCGACGGCGGCGAGGAAAACGTTGCGGGATGGAGGAGGCGTCGGTCGGAAGTTGGAGCGGAAAGTGCTGTTGGCCATGTAGCTGTCGCCGTTTGGCAATTGGCACAGACCTCTGCCATTGCCGTTGCCGACATCGGCATGAGGATGAAGCTAAAGAAATGGCCAAGGGGCAGCAGGCAGAGGGGCCCCCGGCCTCGACGAGCACCTTGCTAATGAACCGCGCTACTCGCTCTGTCCCCTGCCCCGAGCCACCATTCACCAAGCAGAAGGTTTAGAGAAGAACGCGACAGCAGCGTGGTGATGGAGTGGAGGCACGCGGCACGGCGGCAACCTTTAGCTTCATCCTCATATACATGCCCTGAGTGTATCTTCTAGTAAGAAATGGTCAAGTGACTAACTTTAATAATTCAAATGCATAGTAATTTCACCAAGAGTGGTGATTAAGTTTAATAAAAAAAATTTACCCCCCGACCCCCTCACACCCTCCCTCGGGCAAAACCGGGGGGGGGGGGGGGGGGGACAATAATGTCGTCACCTCCCCTCTACTGTCGGGAGCTCTCGTTTTGCGGGTGTCGGTGGTCGTCGGGGGGTGCTGCGCTTGATATCTCATTCCTCGCATGGTCGAGGCGAGCGGATCTAGTACCCATGCCCGTGGATCTGATCGTCGGCGAAAAACGTCGTGGTCGATGCGTGCTACATCGATGACCTGTGGTCGGAGGTTGTGATACTTCAGTCATGGATCTAGCGCTTGGTGGCTGGCATGTCCATGTAAAACAAACAACAATCTGCTGTGACTACAGTGGTGGTCGGTATAGGTTGGCAGGCCCACCGATACATGGGTACCACCGGAGGTTGTACCTACATGTCAAAGTCTGGACACTGCAGGTTACGCACGTCAGAAGATCCTAGTCCAAGTTGGCAAGCAAGCCTTGCGATGTGTGGTATCTATGCATCTCTTGCCCCCCCCCCCCCCCCCCCCTTGTCGTAGACATGCCGATATGGTTAACTTTTGGGCCCATCTTCCTCATAAGTCGACCAAATCTATTCTACCTATACGAATCACAGGAGGGATAAACCCTTTTATTGTTTTCCTAAAGAAAAGTTTAATCCAAATATAGCTCATTTTTTTGCAAGTAAGACATTTAATTTTGGAAGGATTGGTTATGTTTGGAACTCTTTTATGTCTCCGCGAAGGAAAACAAAGATGGGAAAATTAAGACCAAAGCGGTATTGTTGTTTTCCCGTGGATTCTCTCTTTCCCCACCAACCCACACCAACCACCACGAAGCGCCACGCGACACAACCCGTCCCCCGTACCCATAACAGCTGGACGACAACATAAATAATACAACTAGCCGGTTTGCCCTAATTGACCTCTTAGATCCGCTTGCGTCCGCATCCCTATGTCCCCGTCGACCGGAGCATCTCCGCAGCAAGAAAACCGGTATGCTCTCTCTACTAACCCTTGCTCAAATCTGCAAGCAGCCAGATCCATGGGAGGGGTTGCTCTTAAGCACTCGAATTTTACGTAGGTTAAGCAAGGTTTTGGTGGGGAGGGAAGGTGCAATCGTTGTGTCGTAATAACATTTGGTTGCTAGGTCGAGAAGAGCGATCTAGTCCCATGAGCGTAGATCTAGCCCTCTGCGAGAGCTGGTATGTTTTGCCTCGTGCGTAGTAACAACATCGCGTAATTAGGTCGATTAGAGCAGATCTAGTTCCTCTGAGCGTAGATCTAGACCTCTGCGAGAGCTTCTATGTTTCCCTCGTGTCTCATAACAACATTGGGTAACTAGGTCGATGACACCAGATCTAGTTCCCTTATTGTAGATCTAGCCTTCAGTGAGAGCTTCTATGTTTGTCGCGTGTTACAATGTTGATCGCTGTCGGAGGCGGTGAGACGCCGGCTCATGGATCTGGATCTGACACTTTGTGGCTGACATGTCCATGTCCAAACATCGATAATCTATGTGACGCGGCGGCATAGTGTGACACATAGGTTGGCCAGAGGGTCTTGGGATGTGTGGCCTTCTGCCAAGCCATACCGCGTGACGCACGGTGATTCGTGTTGTCTCGACGTCTTTTTGAGACGTTTTTCTCGTTAACATGTCGTTTTGTATGCTTTTAGATCCATCTTCCTTATAAACTGGATCGACTCTATCCTATATCTATAAAGTTGTAGAAGGGCTCTACTCTGTCAATGTTTTCCTTAAGGGAAGTTTAAAATGTTTTCCTTAAGGGAAGTTTAATGCGATTATAGTTTTTGAATGGTATAGTTTGCTTTTTTTGTGTGATGCAAGCAAGGCAGTCAGTTCGAGAAGGCTAGGGTAATTTTCGAAACTCTTTTACTGTTGAGTACCTCTCTGCGTACAAAACAAAAACCGAAAAGAGGAAGGCGGAATCGTTGTTTTTTCCCGTGGAGTGTGTCCTTCCCCCACGCCGACCACCACACCACGCGACGCGACCCCCCGCACCCGCAGCGACTGGACTGGAGTGGAGTGGACGGCAGCGGAGGCAATCCAGCAAGCCGACTCGCCCTCCTCCGATCTGCCGGCGGCCGCAGCCCCATGTCCTCGTCCACCGGAGCGCCGCCGCAGCAGCAGCAACCCGGTACGTGCGCCGAACCAAGCCTCGCTGGAACCCGCGAGCGGCTAGATCCATGCGGGGATCGGCGGCCTTAGCGTGTACTGCAGACCCCGGAGCACTCGAATTTCGCGTAGGACAGGTGGGTTTTCGGCAGAGGTCGGGGAAGGCGCGATCGCTAGCTGCGTCGGGGCAGTCAGCATTGGGTTCCTGGGTCGTGCGGCGTGGAGCGTGTCCCTGAGTTGCTCGGGCCTGTGGTTTCTGCTGCCTCGTCCGTGGTCTCTTCCAGAGCCATGGAATTGCAAGCTTTGATCTTACGGTCCAGTTGTTCCAATTGCGAATGCATATAGCTCGCCGTCGCAGCCGCTTAATATCACTTCTCAGTACACTTGTTTGATTTTCCCAGTTCTTCCCCTCCTCTCTTGGGAAACGGGGAGCTCATGCTGAAACTCAAAGTATGTGAGGTACGGTAGTTAATAACCAAAGGAGTTAGCATGAGTTGTGGTTCTTTTCTATTAATGACGTCATTACTAGTTAGAGTCTCTTGATTTGGGAAAAAACTTCCGAGTAAACGCATCAGGGGCTGTTCTCTCACAAGGAAATTGATGTCCAGTAAATAGGAGATTTATTGTACAGTAGTTACTTACCAGTCCCCTTGTTCTTGTGTGAGGTGTGGATCAAGCATGCGACAGCAAAACACCTGCGTGTGATGAGAGCACTTGGACAATCCTTGTCTTCTCTACCTGAGAAGGAAGGGTTTCTATTAATTTTTTTTGAACAGGGGTTTCTATTAATTGAAATCCTAGTACTAACTAATGTTATTGGGTTGTGGAACATGGGAACTTCTTCCAGTAATCGATGCACAAGTTGTGTGTATCCAGAAGTTATTGATGAACAGTTAGTGCTCATTCAACCGTGGATTCTTTTCTCCTTTCTGTCAAGTAACTCTTTTCATGTAGTAGTGATCCAGTAATTTTGTAGTTGGTATCCACCATTTAGCCCAACATAATTGTTTGTTTGCACCTGCACAATTTCAGCCAAAACATGTAATTTCTTCCTGGATACATTCATGTTATAGCGTTGCCATATTATCACGTTAATTTCTTCTTAATTAGTTATACTCGGTATTAGCTGTGTCTGAGTTTATCCATTCTATATGTAGTATTCTGATTCAGGAATTACCCTCTAAGTATCTGAATCCTTATGCAACCATTCACTCAAGTGTTTGTGTTTCGCAATAAGAAAGCCTTGCTTACCTTCTGCTGATAGTGAGTCTGTACTCCTGAAGGTTGGAGGTCTATTGCTGTTCATGTCAGATATACACACCTCTGTTTTTTATACTTCTCACTGACAGACTCGTAATAGCAACTCAAGTTCCTTCCTTGCGCTTCTTTTGGTTTCAGTGTTGTGATACCAAGTCAGCTACCAATGGCCTCACTTGGTGTGGCACCGGCATCTGGTCTGAGAGATGCTAGTGGGAGTACTCTCGCAGTGGATAGATTGCCCGATGAAATGAATAATATGAGAATAAGAGATGAGAAGGTATGATCTATCTGTTATGGTCTTTCTGTTTACAATGCTATGCCAGATTTGCTGGAAATTTACACTTATCTAATTCATACATTTGTTGCAGGAAGTAGAAGCAACAATCATTAATGGGAATGGAACAGAAACTGGTCATATTATTGTCACAACTATAGGAGGCAGAGATGGCCAAAGCAAGCAGGTAGACGTGTCTTAATTTTCTTTGATTATTGCGAACTTGACTTCGGTTTCTACAGCTTCTTATACTAGCATTCAATTGTTGTCAATGGCAGACCATAAGTTACATGGCTGAGCGAGTTATTGGGCAAGGGTCATTCGGTATTGTGTTCCAGGTATGTTAAATAAGAATCTATCGAGGGGATTCAAAATTACGCCTTCTTTTACTTTGTCATAGAACACACAACTTAAGCATAAGTACATGATTTTACTTCTGGCTTGGCAGGCAAAATGTTTGGAGACAAGTGAGACGGTAGCTATCAAGAAGGTTCTTCAGGATAAGAGATACAAGAACCGTGAGATGCAAATGATGCGTCTGCTTGACCATCCAAATGTCGTTTCTTTGAAACACTGCTTCTTCTCAACCACTGAAAAGGACGAACTTTATCTGAATCTTGTGCTTGAGTATGTTCCTGAGACAGTCCACCGTGTCATCAGACACTACAATAAGATGAACCAACGCATGCCACTCATCTATGTGAAGCTATATATTTATCAGGTAACCATTACCTTCAGTGCTATGTTTTCTGTAGCTTGATATGTTGTGCTGCCCTACTGATGCAACTAGAGTGAGCACATAGTGTTTGCAATCAAATAACTTCTGCACTAAATTGATTTTGACATAGATTATGATCCTATTTTGAGTCTCAGATTATGATCCTATTTTGAGTTTTTGGTTTATTTGGTGAACTTCACAAAAAAGGTGGGATACTGTCTACTACTTTCGTAGGCAGATTTTCCATCTATTGTGATTGAGTTATTCCTATTTTTACAATTTCTGAATTGCGCTTCTAATATGTCAAATTTCATACATAGTTCAAGTGGACCTGGCTTTACTTTCATATGAATATATGTCAATACCCTTATTTAAAGATTGGCTCTCCAACCCATTTTTATTGGATGACTTTCTTATTTATTTACCTTGACAGATTTGTAGGGCACTGGCCTATATCCATCGGACTGTTGGTGTTTGTCACAGGGACATAAAACCACAAAATCTTCTGGTAAATTGAAGACATCATATCCTTTCTATGAGCTTTTTTAGTGGTTTCATAGGGTATAAATTATTTAATTTTCTGCAAAAAAAAAAGCTAGTTGGTTCCCCTTCCATTACCAAATACCAAAGATCAATATCTTGAACATCTGTACCGTCCTATGTTCACCAACTCCACATTGCTCTTGATAATACTTACTGTGATTTCGTTTATTATGATGTTTGTGGTTCATTCAGAAGTTCAGGATCAGGTCCAAAACACAAGAACTTGTTCCATGCTAGTTTTAATAAGCACATGGCCCTTAGATTATATCTAGCCCTATATGTGTTGTCTGGTGCTTTTAGTCAACTCTAACATCTAAACACAATCCGCAATAGTCCATGAACATAATACCAAATGTCTCAGGCACCTATATCTCTGAGGCATCATCTGCAATGTACTTTATCAGCTTCTCATGCCTCCCTCTGGATTCACAGGTTTGCTTCTTTTTACCAGGTTAACCCGCACACTCATCAGCTGAAGATCTGTGATTTTGGGAGCGCAAAAGTTCTGGTATTTATGTTGACCATTCTAGATACTGTTGTATCCGAGCCTTCTCGATATTGGTGTATCTGAGCGTAGGATATGCTATTTTGCACTCTTCTGTAGGTGAGAGGCGAGCCGAATATATCATACATCTGCTCTAGGTACTATAGGGCACCAGAGCTTATTTTTGGTGCTACTGAGTACACAACAGCAATTGACATCTGGTCTGCTGGATGTGTTCTTGCTGAACTTCTAACAGGACAGGTGAACATGAAAATCAGGGAGTCCTAATTGTTATCTTTCTATTTGAAAAACTACTGTAAATAAAATATATATTTTGTGTGTGGAGAAATCATGAAGCTCACATCTATATCTGTCTGATTAACAGCCTCTCTTCCCTGGTGAAAGTGGAGTTGATCAGCTTGTTGAAATTATCAAGGTGATTCTACGGCTTGATCTTGCTGTCAATTCATACTGCTATATGTCATTCATGCACAACAAGTTTGTGATGGTTGTCGCAGGTTCTGGGCACACCTACAAGGGAGGAAATCAAATGTATGAACCCGAACTACACAGAGTTCAAGTTCCCCCAAATCAAAGCTCATCCTTGGCATAAGGTATGGCTTTATACATGAAACTCTGGTGCTCCCAAGTTACCGTATGCTGAAATCTTGACAAATTATCCACTTAACTTTAGGTGTTCAGCAAAAGAATGCCACCTGAAGCAACGGATCTGGTCTCCAGGCTTCTTCAGTACTCACCGCACCTGCGGTCCTCAGCTGTGAGTGTCTACGCACCACACGCTTTCTTCCATTGAGTTTAGCATGTCCTAATCTCTTATGCTATGTTTTGATGCTCATGCAGCTGGATGCTCTGGCTCACCCGTTCTTCGACGAGCTCCGTGACCCAAACACTCGGTTGCCCAACAGCCGATTCCTACCTCCGCTCTTCAACTTCAAGGCACACGGTACGTGCACGCATCTGTCAGTCGTGTTACAGAGTCACCGACACCATTGATCTTCACTGAGTTTCTTACCGTTTTATCTGTTGCATTTGCCAGAGCTGAAGGAGGTTCCAGCAGAGGTTGTGGCGAAGCTGGTCCCGGAGCACGCGAGGAACCAGTGCCCCTTCCTAGGAGCACAGTAGAGTCTGGCTTCCGTGCTACTCATGTGGCGCTGTCTCTGTCATGCTAGCGAATAGTAGCTCATACTTAGACTAGGCGTCGGAACAACAAGGTCGTGTCATCCTGTGATATCCCGAATTTTACTGCTTTGGCAACAGTTTGTGTGTCTTGAACTTGAAGTGAGTCACTGGACAAAAGAGTCGGAACGACTGAGAAGTGTGAATCGTTGTTACAGAAACGTCGTAATTATGTGTGTGACAGCGTTCTGCTGTAGATGATGATGATGCCATAGCCTATTTGACAATCTGCAGCGCCCGGAGTCTCTGATGAGTTCCGTTCATGTCATAGTACAGTTTTGCATTATATTTTCAAGGCGAGTTTCGTTGAGAAAATTAAGGGCACGGTTTGGTGGTGGCCAAATGCACAACATGATTGAATGACTCAAAACAGCTGCATCCATGGCTAGTTTGGATGAATAAGTGTAGATTGGATAGAACTATTGCTTGTATTGATCTGATCGATATTACATTGTATATATAGTACATGTGATCACAACCGACATAGGTTTAGGGTTTTAGCTATAGAAGTCCTATACGGAGACGTATCCGTCAATACCCCCCGCAGTGTCGACGTCGGGTGTCACGATGTTGAGACTGGAGCGTATATCTGTGAATGGGGCAGTCGGTAGTCCTTTGGTGAAGATATCGGCGAACTGTGCACTGGTGGGTACATGAAGAACTCGGACTTCACCAAGAGCAACTTTCTCGCGGACGAAATGAATATCAATCTCAATGTGCTTCGTGCGCCGATGATGAACAGGATTGGCCGCCATATAAACTGCTGAGATGTTGTCACAGGAGACAATGGTAGCTCGATCTATAGGCCGGTGAAGCTCAGTGAGTAGTTGTCGGAGCCAAATCGATTCAGCCACAGCATGCGCAACAGACCTGTATTCTGCTTCAGCCGAAGACCGAGAAACTGTAACCTGTCTTTTGGAGGACCATGAAACAAGATTATCACCCAAATAAACACAATAGCCGGAAGTGGACCTTCGAGTATCTGGACAACCTGCCCAGTCTGCATCAGAGTAAGCTGTCAAAGTAGTGGGAGAGGAAGAATTGAGAAGAAGACCATGATCAAGAGTGCCTTTGAGATATCGGAGGATACGTTTGATATGGTTAAGATGAGGAAGACGAGGATCATGCATGTACAAGCATGCTTGTTGAACAGAATAAGAGATGTCGGGACGAGTGAGAGTGGCATATTGAAGGGCGCCGATGATGCTGCGATAGAGGCTGGGGTCTGGAATAGGATCACCATCGGCAGACAGTTTGCAGCCGACATCTGCTGGTGTTTTGGAGGGCTGGCAGTCAGACATACCAGCACGATGCAAGAGATCTATAATGTATTGTCTTTGAGAGAGAAAAAGGGTGTTGGTGGAGCGAGAGACTGAGATTCCGAGAAAGTGATGAAGCGAGCCAAGATCAGTCATGGAAAATTCTCGATTAAGAGAGGAAATGATATGTTGTAAGAAAGAATCAGAGGAGGCTGTGAGAACAATGTCATCAACATAAAGAAGAAGATAGGCAGTATTTTCCTGAGACCGTAGAATGAATAGAGAGGAATCGGATTTGGAAGATGTGAAACCCAATGTGTGAATATATGTTGCAAAGCGTTGAAACCACGCCCGGGGAGCTTGTTTGAGCCCGTACAAGGATTTGTGAAGAAGACAGACGAGTTCAGAAGAGGAGGGTTGCTCGAAACCAGAAGGCTGTTGACAGTAAACAGTTTCGTTGAGAGTGTCGTGAAGAAATGCGTTTTTAACATCGAGTTGGTGAATTGGCCACGAGGACGAGACAACAATACTAAGAACAACACGAATGGTACTAGGTTTAACGACAGGGGAGAAGGTTTCGTCGAAATCAACACCATGCTGCTGAGAGAAGCCGCGGCATACCCAGCGTGCCTTGTAGCGTGCGAGAGTGCCATCGGCATGAAATTTGTGGCGGAACACCCATTTGCCAGTGACAACGTTAGCGTTGGAGGGTTTGGGGACAAGAGTCCAGGTTTGATTTTGAATTAGCGCGTTGTACTCATCACGCATTGCGGCACTCCAAAGAGGATCGAGCAAGGCGCGTTTATAGGAGGTGGGTATAGGAGAAATGGAGGGTGTAGCCGTAAGGTTGAGCTTGCGAACAAGGAGATGAAATCCTCGTTTGGCACGAGTGCGCATGGCGTGATCGTTTTGGGGAACGGAGACGGAGACAGCATGCGGAGGTATAGGCTGATTAGCAAGAGGAGAAACGGACCGGGAGGCATTTGCTGTCGTGGCAGAGAAATCATCAGAAATTGGTGTCACAGCAGACTGAGGTGAAGCGGGGGAGGGTGGGGTGCCGGTAGAGATGTCTGCCGTGGCAGAGGAATGAGCAGAACGATCTGCCGTGGCAGAGGGATTAGCAGAGTGATCTGCCGTGGCAGAGATAGTGGCCCCGGCATTGGATGGTGCGGACGGTATGGGGTTTGGTGATAGGAGAGAAGACATCAGAGGAGAGCGATGTGTTGCTTTGGGTGCTGGGGAGGATGGTGGCTGAGGGTGAACAGAGGCATAGGGGAAAACGTTTTCATCGAACGTGACATGGCGAGAGAGGAGAACACGTCCAGAAGATGGATCATAGCAGCGGTAACCTTTGTGGTCATCAGATGGACCAAAATAAATGCATGGAAGGGAACGAGGTTCGAGCTTATTTTTAGTGGTAGCGGCGAGGTTTGGAAAACACAAACAGCCAAAGACGCGAAGAGAGGAGTAATCGGGTTGATCAAGAAAAAGAGATTCGAAAGGGGTATAAAGGGGACAGGTTTTGGTGGGACGGATGTTGAGAAGAAAGGTGGCGGTGCGGAGAGCTTCTGCCCAAAAAGTGGTGGGTAGTGAGGCTTGAATGAGTAAAGTTCGAAGGATATCATTGATGGACCTAAGGGAACGTTCGGCTTTTCCGTTTTGTGAAGATGTATAAGGGCAAGAAAATCGAAGAAGGGTGCCGATTGAGAGAAAGAAGTCACGATTGCGTACGTTGTCAAACTCCCGTCCATTATCACATTGAACAAAGCGAATTGGGAGGCCGAAGTGCACAAGAGCATATTGACGAAAGTTTACAAAAATTGGATGAACGTCAGATTTGGCACGAAGAGGAAACGTCCAGATATAATGTGAATAATCATCGACAATAACAAGATAATACTTAAAACCCGAAACACTAGGAATAGGAGATGTCCACAAGTCACAATGTAAAAGCTCAAAAGGAAAAGTACTAACTGTTGTGGATGTGCTAAAGGGTAACCTAACATGTTTGCCACATTGACATGCCGTACACAAAGTAGAATCGTGATTCGAACTAGAACTAGGGATACAAAATTCTTGAAGAAGGGATGACAAGGTAGCGTGATTGGGATGTCCAAGCCGACGATGCCAGAGGTTGACGGAGGCGTGCAGGGCATGAGGAGTCAAGGAAGGCGCGCCGTGAAGTGGATAGAGATCACCCGAGCTATTGTAGCGAGCCAGGACCGTACCGGTGGTCAGATCCTTCACAGATAAACCAATGGGGTCAAACTCGAGGGAAACTGAATTATCAATAGTAAACTGTCGAACAGAGATGAGATTTTTGATTAACGATGGAGCAACTAGAATGTTACGAAGCATAAAATTATGAGTGGTGGAAGGAATATAGGAATGACCGGTGCATGTGATAGGGATGGATGATCCATTGCCAACTACTATGGAGGAAAAAGGTGAAGGAGAAAAAGAAGACAGCGAATTCATAGTTGCAGACATATGGGAAGATGCACCAGAATCAAAAATCCAATCCCAGAGATCGTCGAGTCCCCTTGGGTGCTGGTGCGTAGCTCGGTAGACGGTGGTGCGTAGCTCGGTATGGAGAGTATTGATCCGGGCATCGCAGTTGTCCTGAAAAAGCTGGCGGAGGGCAGCCCAGAGATCAGCGGCGGTGGCGCCGTCGTTGGAGACGAGGTTGAACAGCTCAGTGGAGATGCGGGTGTAGATCCATTGGATGATCGCCAAGTCATCTTTGACCCAGCGTGGATCATGGGGCTGTGGAACCGAGGTGGATTCGATGTGGTGGCGGAGGCCGCATCGGCCAAGATGGATGTGGAAGAGGTGGCGCCAATGGTAGTAGTTGTGGGAGGCGAGGTCGAGGACGACGGGGATAAACGGCGAGACGTCGGCGATGGAGTCAGTTAGAGAAATTGCAGCTGGTTGCATATTGGATTGGAGAGAGGTAGAGGTTGGGGAAGGACCAGCGGCGCGGAACTCCTCAAGGGTGAAGAGCCGGCGTGGCGGCGGCGGAGGAGGTTTTGGCGGCGGCGCCATCTAAGTGCGGGATAACCTAGGCGACTGATACCATGTAGATTGGATAGAACTATTGCTTGTATTGATCTGATCGATATTACATTGTATATATAGTACATGTGATCACAACCGACATAGGTTTAGGGTTTTAGCTATAGAAGTCCTATACGGAGACGTATCCGTCAATAATAAGCTCAGCAACCATGTCCAGGACACATGATGTTACTTCAGGAGCATAAGAAATATTTATTAAACATCATTGAATTGAGTTTGATTTTGTTCAGTAAAACTAGTACTAAAGCATCCCGCTACCAAATTATACAACCCAAGCCAGACGGCAGTAGTATAGCAATAGACAAAGCTTGAGACCCAATTTCGCTTCATATCGATCGATCTTCCTCCTAGTCCTGGCCGCTACTCATAGTCGTCTTCGTCGTCGGTGGCCCAGCCGAGGACGTAGCCCTTGGTCTCGAGGTCCCGGCGGACGTTGTCCTGGAGCTCACGGATCTTGTCGACGCCATACTGGCGAAGCCTCACGGAGGCGTTCACCGCACGAGAATGGGCATCGTCACCCAGAGGAGGAGGGACGACGACCGGCTTGGGGTTGATGGCGAGCACGCGGCGCACCTTCTCCATGGACATCGGCTTCTCCACCAACCTTTTGCCCTCTAACACCATACGCCGCGGCCTCTCCTCCTCCACATCAGCCATCACCTCCGCCGTCCTCGCCTCCTCATCCATCTCCATCTTTTTCGGCGCCTTCTCCTCATCGGCCGGCCCCGCCGCCGCGTTCGTCTTTGTGTGCCGTGGGCCGTCGATCGGCCGTCGCCTCCACTTCCATCTTCATCTTCGGTGTCCGGTGCCTTCTCCTCGCCTCCTTGGCCGACTTATGGCCGCTGGTTATAACACGACTCAGACTCGACATGTCAAAGGAAAAAAAAACCCAAGGATAAATACAGATACTCTGCCGCCTCACCGTAATATTGTACGATACTGGTATTTTTTTATCTCTAGCCAGAAACCAGATAAGATCAAGCAATGAATGTGTTGTCCACACAAAGAAAAGAAAAGAAAAGAATGTGTTGGGAACTTGGGATCAAAGGCTTTGTCACACTTACATAATTTCTCTATGAGCGCTATAGGCATGATACAAAATAAAATAAAAAGACCAGACAATATAAGTCAAGGCCACTTTGTACCAGAAAGTGGACTTATTTCTAGGTAACTCGTGGAGACGGGAGCATATGAGGTACACTTATGCAATCTCATTGTGTGGATAAGGTTTCGAGTCTGCTTTGGCTACTCACAGATTGTTACTCATTTGCCAACACTTGTGATTTTAGTAGGTGTGCCGCTTTGAAGAGTCGAATAATATAATACTAGACATCAGCTGAGATATTCTCATGTCTTTGGCTCGTAATGTATATATGATTTAGCTAGTTTAACAATGTTTGAAATTTAGCCGGTTCGTTTATAATTCCAGAGATGATCGTTGGCAGAAAGGATAATGTACTATCGGAAGGGAACCTCGAGCTATGAAATTCACTACACAAAATGCCCCATGGTACTTGTTGAATGGTACAGTGAGTGATTCGAACCGGATTCCGGGATAAAGATGAGATAAAAGCCACGGGTGAAAATGCATTTGGTGCTCTTGGAGGTGAGGCCTATATGCTTTTCGTTGGTGTAGATGAAAGAGGAGAAATACATTTTTTATTAAGAAAAATATAAGTATACCTTTTTATTAAGAAAAATATACTCCGTTAGGATGTTAAGGAAAACGTATACACCTCTACTAAGGGAGAGGAGCACGACTCAAAGACTAGAAGAGTCACACAAAGTAGCCACCGGATCCGTGGTCGATCCGAGCCGGAGTAGAAGACAATCAACGGTGAGATAAGATTCCACGTAGAACCGGTTTCACCACGACGTACAAAGACGAAGCTACCCCTCCTGCCCTCCAATCTCGCTCCGGTCCCCTCTCCGTGCTCTGTCTCCCTGCTCGCACTATTCCCCGCTCTCCGGCGCCGCCCACCCCACAGCCGCCGACCTCCCTCAGAACTCCGGGGACCCAAGCACGCCCTTCCTTCGGAGGTCCGAGGCCGGCAGACTACCCCGCTTCCGCCGACGCCGCCCTCCCCGTGGAGCCCCGGCGCGCTCTCCCCTCCCCGTCCCCGGCGCGCGCTTGGAGCTCGGCCTCTGCAGACGCTTGAAGCCGAGAGGTATGGGTTCTTCGCTTATGGTTCCGTTGCGTGATTTGTGCTATCCTTTACTAATTAAACCCTAGGTTTTGGGGTGGAGGTTGATCGCAGACGTGGAAGGGATGGGATGCTGCTTTGTTTCTGACCCGTGGACTTATTTTGTGGACTATGGAACTTATCTGTGGAATGCGACTTGTCTTTGTGAGGAATCCATGCTTATTCGTGCTATAGTGGGTTTTAGTTATGTCCATGAGCCATGCACCCTCGGATCAGTTGATATTTGTTGTGTCAATTACAATTAGAGAGGTTTTCTCTGGGTGTCTAGTCTTGGATGAATTTTGTGCCATGGCCTAGTAAATTTGACAATTTGGAATTAGAATCATGGGCGTACTATTGGGGAAGTGATGTGCTCAAGCTCCGCGGCATCCGACAAGCAACTTAGCAATCAATATTTGGTAGTTTAAGTGATATTTCGTGGTCTGGGTATCAGGATAAGTGCTGCTCTTTAGTATTTATTAAGAACACACTTCTCTGGTTGTTTGTTTGCCTGCCATGGAGGGCTAAAGTGTGCTCGGAGAAAATCCTCATCCTATACTTGAGAAGTGTCCTGATCGGATGGATTAGGAAACTCGGCCTATTTCAGTCTATACAAATAACAGTGCATGCAAGTGCCAGCATCTTTTTGAGCAATGTACTCCCTCCGTTCCACAATATAAGATGTTTTATCCATTTCCCACATGCACATGCATATATATGTATCTAGACACATTTTAGTATACACATGCACTCTTTTTAGTCCGAATCTAGACAACATGTGTACCACCTAAAACATCTTATATTGTGGAACGGAGGGAGTACCTTTCTGGTTACAGCTGCATTTGGGATTTTGCTTTGCTGCTCAATTTAAAGAAAATTTTACACAAATCCTAAATAAAATTAGTTACTATGAGCAGGGGCCATATAATAAATAACAGTTGGCTTGTCTAGTGACTTGTTCTAGCGAAAGTTAGTTAACCAAGATCTGGTCCATCCTTATTCTGAAGCCAAGTGGTTTAAAGCCCAAAGGAAAACATCCACTTCTTGCTTTTTCGCACGATTAGTCCAGCCCCATGATTTGTTCAATACAGTTTTGCTAATTACGAATGCCACTGTAAATCCATGATCCATGTAAGATACTGTCTTAAAGGCCAGTGAAGATCTGGCAGAGTTCCGCTCGGTCATGTTGCAGTGGAGCCTCACACTGACATAGCGAACATGACGTGTGGTGGCATGGCCCACAACAAAATGCATGAATTACAAGAAGGAAATACAAGAAAACAATGATTAATGACATGCAATTTTGTAACAAGGAGTGGATGATTATGAGCATATACTGGATAATGTCAAACTGTGTGGCCATTGTCACTGAATCTGTATGGATCAAGACTATCATCAACTCAGAAGAGAAAGTAAAACATCTCATTACTAGTTATATCAGTTATAAATAATCTTGAGTCTTGACCCTTTACTTGCTTTGAATTATGTGAGTGTTAGCATAGTCGATGCTTCTTTTACTTTACCAATTTTTTAATCAATATTTCTGATATGTTGTTCTATATCTGCAGGTAGGCTTTGACCAAGGGAGGATGGAACTCCTTGCGCGTGAACTGCTGTCACGCATCGACTAAACTGTTAATCTACCGTGTCTTGAGTGAAATCATGGCTCGAAAAGGAAGTCAAAGTAAAAGTGGTCCGAATCACGCTTCACCTAACCGACAAAATACAACTAATGGTGATATACTAAATACACCAGAAAGAGATGCAGTGCATGGTGAAGATCCAAGTTCACATCTTCAAGGTAGATCAGATGGTTCTGGAGGGAACAGTGGCCAGAGAACAAGAAGCAACACGAAGAATAACAGAAGCAATGGCACCTCCTTGGGTAAATCTGATGACATAGCTTCATGTAAACAACAACCAGTGGATATCAGTACTGATGCGAAAAATTCAGAAGAACATGAGCTACCGTTCAACAGTGCCAAATTAAGAAGCAAGAAATCCTCACGGCGTGGCTATGGTAAAAAACAGTCGGCAGTACAGACTTCATTGCGTATTTTGACAGAACAAGTCAAGGAGAAGGCCTGTCAGGTTGCTTCCATGGCTGCATCCTTTTTCAGAGCCTCGATGATGTACCTGATGGAAGAAAGCAAAGTATTGGTTGAGAGAAATAGGCCAGCTATCACAGCTTTCATGGCTATGACAGAGAAAGGGCGTGCCTATGTCCTTAGCAAAACTGAGCATGTTTATCCTATTGTTTGGGCCTGGATGTTTAGTGCTGGAAAGTTGATGATGCTCTTATTGACTGTTTGGTTAGACTGCAACATAAGGGGCTTCGATTCTTTGCTACGTTTGGGGACAAACTCCCTTCTTGCAGTGCTTTGGTGCAGCATGTTGTCGATGTTTGCAATGATTGGGATAAAGCAAATGCTCATGTTTGTGGTACGTCTCAACTATCTTTCTTCCTTTTAGTTGCCTTGCTGACAATTTAAATGTTAACTAGGCTACGAACAGTAGTTTTCACTTGGTAAATATTTATTTTCTGCACTTACCTCTGATGAGTGTAAATGTAGTCAGCATTCTGATCACCAGTCTGTTTTGTCCATGTAACATGTATGGTTTTCTGCAGGCGGCGATGCCTTTTAAAGTTTTTTACTATACTCCCTTGCTTGAAACTTTTAATTTTCAATGAAAGCAGATGTGCTTAATGTCTTGGCGATGTTTTCATCTTTGCTATTTTTCTTTTTTACGATCTAGGTGATTGCTGGTTCTGTGGCTGCTTTTGTTGGTCTTGGTTTTGCTGTGCTGATTGTCGCTGTGCTTGCGGTGGTGATTTTGTGGCTGTATGGAAGCTTCTGGGTAACAAGCACTGTAATAATTGTTGGAGGTCATATTCTACAACTTATTTACCATTTCTCTGGGACCAGTCTTACTGAACATTTTATAGTGTGCAAAATTCTCTAACATTGCTTAAAATACAGGTACTTCCTTTTTGTTGAAGCATGAACGATTTGCTCTCCTTGTGACCTGCCTATATTCAATGTATTGTGCAAGAAGCTACATTGGATGGCTTGGTTTACTTTTGAGTCTCAACTTGTCTTTCTTTTCAAGTGACGTTCTAGTCCATTTCCTGAAGAAAAATCTAGACAATGAAAAATCTAATGGTTCTTCAAGGAATTCTGAGCAAAACTCAGACAGATCAGGCAACTTCTTTGGGGGATTTCAACAAACATCAAAAGATAGCACCTCACAGTCTGGATATGGCCAATCATCTGATCGCGGTCCAGGTGATCCGTCAACAAGCGGGGCTGAGAAAGAGTTAACTTCTGAAGATGAAGTGGCACGTTTATTGACCTGCACCGATCACTATTCAGCATTTGGGTTCCGTCCGTACGAAATGATAGATGTGTCATTACTCAAGAGAGAATACAAGAAAAAGGTGATGCTATTAACTAATGTCAGCTGTATGAGTGCTTTTATTTCCCAAATGATGTATTTTCATATGAATATTCATCCGCTGCAAGGTTTGGCTGTATCTTTGTTAATTGTGATTACTGATGTTGCAGGCCATGTTAGTCCATCCCGATAAGAACATGGGCAATGATAAAGCTGCCGATGCATTTAAAAAGCTTCAAAACGCATACGAGGTTTGCATCCATTCTTTGTTGAAATAGCCACATACGCAATTAAAATGCATATTTGTAAGAGATCATGTATTCATGACGTCGCAACTCAACACACAGGTTCTTCTTGATTCTTTGAAACGGAAGACGTATGACGATGAGTTAAGGAGAGAGGAGCTATTAAACTACTTCAGGCGGTTTCAGGGTGCTTCTCAAAAGGTTTCCTTGTTATTCCTTACCAATGATGTTTCATATTTCGTTATTTATGCTTTGCTTGACTTCCCTTATATCTTATTTCATCAAAGTAGTACCTGGCATCATTCTTGTAACTACCTTCACCTTCTGCTAATCCATCCACACTAGTTGGTTCCTTTAGACGAAAGGTACCCAGTTTAGCTGGACTGAAGAATCACCCAATTTTGATCAAGTTTCAATTAGTTGACATGTTTTTGAAGTGCATATGAGAACGCTTTGCATTTGAATAGTTCAAATGCAGGGCAGTTCATGTTTTTCACTGTAACATGGAGAAAAGTGAAACTGACAGAACTCACTTCACTACTTACCGTTGGAATCGGGCTTTAGCTGATTTGCGATTACTGGATTTGCAATATTGCAATGCAGTTTTTTCGTCGGTCTCAATTATTTTAGGACCTACTTGAATTTTAAAGGCCCGGCCCAGGAAATGTCATACTTATAGTTAGTGAAAGTCGATTTGACCGAGGAATTTGTATGGATTTACTGGTCAGTGTTTGTTAAGTTAAATTTTTTTGCGTGCATGCCGTGTGTTGGAAAAACATCATATTTAGTTGTCCTATAGCACTGAAATATACATGGTTACTGGATGGTTTCAATGGCAACACTTGCTCAATTGTCCTTGATTATTCGGATGCAAACTTGCAGTTTGCATGATGGTTTCACTGTCATGGTTTTGATGTCAAAGCGACTTTATACAGTAGACAGTTTGAATTGTTGGAAATAAAAATAAAATCATGTTCTAGATGAACGCGCGATATGTTCATGTGTTTTCAGTGCAGTCTTTTTCCTCAGTCTGAATAGTGTGACATTCGTAATATTCTTACGCATTTTATGTTAGAATTTAAACTTTAATCTTGCAAATTTGCCATCAATTGTTTATGTTAGTTTAGTGTTTCTGAAATCTTTATGTTGGTTTTAAAACCCATACCATCGAGACGGTGATAAAAATAGAAGACAACAAGATAGATAGTATCTACAAATTAATAAAGCCTCGTAGTCTTCACAGTTTGCTTTAATTTAACCTCCTTGCAGACAAATATGATTTATTCATCTGATAGCCCGCTGTTTTATTTTAATTTTATTAGAAAGGAGGACATGGTACATTTCAACAAGGGTTTAGCCCTTCTGAAGGTGTTGATGAAGGACCTTCTGGTCTATCAAGAAGAATAGCCTGCAAGAAATGCGGCGATTTCCATCTATGGATTTATACAGGAAGACCTAAGTTGCAGGGAAGATGGTGTCAGGTATTTTCTTTTGCTATATGGTTGTGGATGTTTTGGATTCTATGCTACTAGTAAATGTTTGCTAAATGTCAATTTTTTCTTTGCCACAGGAGTGCAAAGAGTTTCATCAGGCTAAAGATGGCGATGGATGGGTTGAGCAGTCATTTCAACCCGTTCTGTTTGGAATGCTGCACAAGGTAATGCCAGATTAGTGGAACTCGTGATGCGAGGATTTGCAAAAACTTTAGCCCTCGCAAATGTGCTGTTACTGACGTGTTACAATATATACTGTTATGCAGCCCGATTCGCCTCATGCATTTGTTTGCGCCGAAAGCAACATTTTTGACGTCACCGAGTGGTTCAGCTGTCAGGTGATTCAGATCTCTGATGAAAATTTAGTTGTTTCTCTGTTGTAGATAGAATGCTCATAAATATGGTCTTTGGTCAGTGCATATTCCTGTGTCATGACTTGTGAGGCACGACTACTATGCAGTATGCTAGATGCTTACCTATTTCAACCACTAAATTCCTCTGCTAGGTCACGGGAACTGTGACCAAGGGCTTCTTGCTAACTCCTGCCTTAATTTCAGTAAGGAGACCAGTTCCGGATGTTAGTTTGAAGTTTAGTCAAGCGTCTGGGTGGACTGACTCCATTTCTCAATGTATTATTTATGAAGATAAAAGAATACATTATGGATAGGAAATCAGTAGACTGATTATAGTTACAGCTAGACAAAAATTGCATCATATCTGAAATCTGAGGTTTCCAGTGGAGTAACACACACTGCCATGCGTAGATGTAATTTTGCACTCTGCCTAGTGAGTAGATGGAGAAGTAAACACAATTCTGAACTGACATGTCCAAATATCTGTTTTCCTCATCAGGGAATGAGATGCCCGGCGAACACCCACAAGCCGAGCTTCCATGTCAACGCGAGCTTGGCGAAGCAAGGCAGTGGCAAAGGGAGCTCCTCGGGACCAAGGGGTGGAGGGTTCCCAAACATGGACGGGGGATTCGACGAGGAGTTCTACGAGTGGCTGCAGAACGCTATGCAGTCTGGCGCATTTGAAGCTTCCGGCGGCGACCCCCTTCTCCGGGCAGCGGAAGCAATGCAAAGAGTAGCAGTGGTGGTGGCGGCGGTAACAAGAAAAAGAGGAAGGGCAAGAAGCAATGGTAACCGATGGTGGTCAGAAGATAAATAAACGATTTTGGGCATATCCACGCGAGACAAGAGCCGGTATGGTGAGACGCCATCAGGACATCCTGATTCAACTTGGTAAGATTTCAAATTTCGAGAATCGAAATTTCAGACGAAAAAAAGAGCATGTATGTGTGGCGGTGCTGGTGGGTATATGACTTTCTTACCGACTTGTTGAAGCACGGAAATGTTAATTACTTTAAGTGCAAGAAAGATATATCATTATCACGCATTAGCGCTGGAACCAAAAGTAGGCTTTTTAGCTTGATTGACTTGGCTATACTTGTCATAGTTTTATGACTGAACATGATGAAATGCTAGCTGCTGAAGTGTCAAGTTGTGCGTCGCGCTCACCCATCAGTACCATTAATTCCCCAGTTAAGTGGCCGAGCAAGCACCACGGCAACAGTGACGTGTCTCTGCTTGGCCACCGCGGCAGTGACGTGTGCCTCTGTTTCGCATGGTAATTAGGCTCGATAATGACGCTCACATTGAAACCCAGTACTCCGGGCACAATACTCTACATCCTACTAGAAAGTTTTAGACAAATTAGCATTCTCTTTAATAATACTACTCAGTATGTAAACGCCCAATCCAAATCAGATAAGCATTAATGACACCCAATAGAAAAAAGAGAGATAGAAAAAGAGAGAGGCTGCTTAGTTTTCTGTTGTTGTTGATTACCGAGGAGATAATTAATGTTCAGAACCCAAAATGTAGATTAATATGGAACAAAATACTAGTCCAGAATGTAGACTATTATGGAACGGAGGGAGTAGCATCGTTGATTTTTTTTGTCTTTTCAGGACACTTCCCAATTTCCCATCATTCCTATGCTGTGCTGTTGTCATCGTGTTTTTTTAAAGTTAGATTAAAGTAAAGCATAGCGCAACACTGTTCAGCAATCGCAAACTGTGGCTAAAACTCATAATTTCATATCTTTTCACTGTACTCTTAAGCTTAGCGATGCAAGACTTCTCACAACATTGAAAAGTTTCGTTTTTTTAGAGCGTTCACCGGGGAGAGCACAAGGGCTCCCACCTGAATTTTCATTTCTTTTCACAGGGAAAAAAGGGTGAATCCCTTTTGTGTGAGCAGAATTTACAACCGGGGGGGGGGGGGGGGGGGGGGGGGGGGAGACTTGCGCAGTTTGGGCAAGCACAAGTTATGAGAGCAAACAAGAGACATCAACAATAGGGGGGCCTAAGGTCGCTCAGGGAGCAAGTAGGTGAGCCAGAGATCAACGTCTCCGCGGCGTTCCAGAGGAAGGCGGGCACGCCAAAGAACCGCGTCGTCCCGGCAGTTTTTGCGCGCCAGAGCGAGGGAGGGCAGCTTCCCGTCGGGGCTGCCGCAGAGCGGGAGGGAGCGCTGGTCAGCTCCGGGCGTCAGGTGAGTGTCGGCGAGGACGGCGAGGAGCGCATGGTGCTGGGCGGAGGCCGTGGAGGAGAGCCGAGGGACGAGCATGGTGTCGAGCCCGTTGTCAATGACCTGCTTGACGGAGGCGCTTTGTTTGGTGCAGTGGGAGAAGAGCTCGGGCATGGTGGACGCCAGGGGCCGGAGGGCAGCCAAGAGTCTTGCCAGAATGCGGTACGCTCGCCATCTCCCAGCTGGACGCGAGAGATGCAGCGATACAGCGGCAGGAGGAGCAAAAGCGAGTTCCAGTGCGAACCGCAGAGAGCCGCGGACTGCCGGCCCTCGTCGAGCGGTGCGCCGCCCAGGGACGTCCAGACCCACCGCGGCCAAGACTCGCTGACGGCGGTGTGGAGGCGCTTTTGCTCCAAGTTGATGCATTCGACAAGTTGATGCATTCGCCAACTTGAGCCAGCCAAGTGAGAAGAAGAAAGCAGAACCAACATTACAAATTTTCGTTTTAAGGATGCATGAGCGGATGAGCTAGCCAAGTGAGAAGAAGAAAGCAAAACCGGTATACATTGCATCTGTGTGACATTTGCACAAAGCACTCCGGACATTACAATTTTAACAAAATAAACCCTGGCAAGCCACGACACATACGTGTATGCACTGTACAACAACATCAGTAGAGTAGTGACGAGAAGTTTGTTTGTACTACTATCGTCAGCCTTGTCGGCATCGTCAGCGACGATTAGTTCTTCTTGCCGCTGTCATCAGCGGCGGCGCCGACGACCCCTTCGTTGCCGGCGAGGATGAGGTACTTGTCCCTCCTCGTCAGTCCGGTGCGCTCGTACCCGAGCGCCTCCGCCACCCGCCGCTGCACCTCGTTCGCCACCGCCCGAGCATCGTCCTTCCCGGCGCCGTCGCCGGTGACAACGGGGTCCAGGAACTGCACGAGGTAGCACGGCACGGGGTTCATGAGCAGGTACAGCGGGTCCAGCATCTTCCTGCCCCCCGCCGTCGTGCCGTGGAACATGTCCACCGCCAGGTGCAGCGCCACCGGCACCACGTCCACGCCGTCGCCTGCCGCCAACTCCGCGAACAGCGGGCTGAACCGCAGCAGGAACGGCTCCCGGCACGTCGTCCCCTCCGGGCACACCACCAGACCCCCGCCGCCGTCGGAGCCACGCGAAAGCTGCGCCTGCATGGCGGCGCGGTCGGCCAAGCGGTCGCGGGTGAGCCGGAACGTGGGGATCGGGGAGAGCAGCTCCGACAGGCGGCTGATGCTGTAGGTGGCCGCGGCGAGGTCGCGCCGGCCGGCGGCGGCGGACACGCACAGCGGGTCTAGCAGGGACCGGTGGTTGCACGCGAAGAGGCTGCTGTTCTTCTTCTTGCTACCTTCGGCGGCGGCAATCGCCGGCGAGGACGAGGAGGCGATCATGCGGTTGTGCATGCCGAGGCCAGCGAGGATCGGCACGGAGAGGGAGAAGGGGAGCAGGAGGAAGACGGCGGTGCGGAGCACGGCGAGCGGCGCTCCGAGCGGGAGCCACATGAACATGGAAAGCGTGGCGGTGGGGGTCGGCCGGAAGGCGGTGCGGCCGTCATGGAAGACGAGGGGCTTCGGGTACCGCCGGGGGTGGAGCGCTCCGCGGCGCCGCCGCGCGGACTCGGTGGGCACGTACACCTCCTGCATGCAGACGCGCAATAGTTTGTTAGCGACCATGCGATGTTTAATCCAGAAAGTTTTTTTTCCCGGGTGATCGAGGAAGTGGTTGACGAATTAACGAGGAGTAGTATATTGAAGATATGCTCGATTCTGACGAGTCAAGAACATAACTATTTTCGATCCTGGTTCAGAATTTGAACGAATTGACTTCGGTAAATAACGAAATACTACTCCAAATAATTCCAAATTTAAACCAAAAATCATCAATTTTCATTAGAATTGGACGATATTTGGATAACATAATTCCCTTTTTATATAAATTTTAACATTTCTAAAATTTTAACCCTGGCCCCATCCAAAATATAGACAACTTAATTTAACATTTTTACAAGTTAAACATTTCTCAAATTGACAATCTAAAAAACATCAAAGTAATTAGCATATACATGTCCTTTTTTAATAATTTATACTGATTTATACTCCCTCCGTATCAAAATATAAGACTTTCTAGCTAGTTTCCACACACATGTATCCACTAAAACATGTCTAGATACATGTGTGTGGAAACTATTTAGAAAGTCTTATACTCCGTATTTTGATATGGAGGGAGTACGTGAGACAACGTACATACGTGTTGTAGAAATGATGGATCAAAGTTAAAGACTATGCATTTCGATATCCTGAAAATATACCCAAACCACTTTTACAAAAAAAACGTTGAAGCTGTAGATATGGTCGACCGAGTTAAGGGACCAGATGTATGTCGCTAACGAGTAGAACCAGGAAGGTGTACAAGTCATTTTCCGAAATAAGGCGTTGAAGAACTAGTTATCTCTAGCTGTCGTGCACTGTTGGGACAACAACATAGATCCACCAGGCAGTATGTTTGTACCGAACCATGAGCGTGATCACAGAAACATGATGTTTACTTTCTTCTGTTATTGAAAGCTGACATTTGCGATAACCGAACGTGCAATCTGCAAGATGCAACTGCGACCTCTACATTTGTTTGCAAAACTGTAAAAATTATAAAGATCACTCACTTTATAATAGATATTTTTCAGCCAAAGTACATGAGTAATTAACTACCGTAGTTCTTCTCATGACAAGTGTCGGTTTGGCTGTATTGATTTAGTACTTATAAAGCAGACCGAAAGCCTGTTTTGAGGAGGTAGTCGACACACGAAACCTATTGCAATTATTATGAAAGTACTTTCTAGATCTTTCTCATTCGCATTAGAAAATACTATATTGTAGAGTAGCTAGGTGGCACGATCATGCACGCACGGCTCTATATAAACTTTACACGTACTGTAGCAGTACTATGGCTAGCTCCACCTGCATGGTGGTTCGCAATTACTGATCGAGGTGCATGTGGCATTTCAGGCCAGAGGAGACGTATTATCCATGCAGCTCACGGCCGACATGGCATTCAGGCCAGAGGAGACGTTCAACCACTTATTTTTTATTTTTATTTCGCGAGAAAGATCATCGACGACCATATGCGTGATTAGAATGGCTAGCTAGGAAGCCGTAAGTTTGCCGGAAAAAAAAAGGCTAGCTAGAAAGGCTAATTGATGCATGGGCTTGATTGGTGCATGACATCCATGGAGAATATAGTATAGCTACCTATATACTTGACCAATTGAAGGCGACACAAAACTATACTCCATGTAGAATATAGTATAGCACCTGCATGGTGGTTCGCAAGTACTGGCTAATTTACATCAGGGAGAAGGTACACGTTCTGACTAAAGTAGCTTTAAAGGAAATTAAGGGAGTAGCTGAAATTATGCTTTGGGGACTGGAATCATAGGCTCAATAGTGCACCGTTTCCGACGCTTGAGTGAAATTCAGGCAAACCGAGAATTACCACAACCCAAACATAAACGTAGAGTGATGTTCTTGTCTAAGCTAGGCTTTCAAAAAAACTCCTTTATGAGAATCCAATTCAGGTATCAGGGCTAACAAATGGGCCTGCATATAGCAATTTAATAGTGCCTCCATTCTTAAATCGATGACATCGATCATTAGCATGAGTGTAGTCAATGTAGCTTCTCTTAACTTTAACTCATACTCCTTTTGCATTGAGTATTTTTTTTTGTAATTTGGTCATGTAAAAGCACTAATTTTTACAATTCACTCAAACCTCCTTTTGCTTTGCTATGCAAGAATATCGAGAAAAATGTCATAAATTGCATACTCCCTCTGTTCGGATTTAAGACTAGAGTCAAATCAGCGGCACCAAGAAAGATTTTTAATGGTCTCGTTAGCCAAAACAAACCCCGAATCAAATCCCCGCTGCATGTCCTGCTTTTCCGCCCTGATTTATGGCCCACCTTTTTATGCCGGTCAAAGCCTTGGTTAATGCGGCTAGGCGTTAAAACGATTGGCCAATAGGGTCGGCTGGCAATGCATAGAGGCGTTAATTCACCACGATCAGAGAGAAGGTGGTTTAGGGGGAAGAGAAAAAAAGAGGGAATTTACAACACCACCGGCAGTGGGAGAGCCAGAGTACAAAATTGTGATGTCAAATACAGTATTTGTATGAATTTTGTATTTTGCGCATGACTTTTACCCTATAAATGAAGTTTTTACCAAAGTGCCGTGTGTAGTCAATTGACCACCGTCCTTCAAGTGTTTTCAAAAAAGTCATTTGGGTTTTACACATGCAGTTGCATCATTATTATGTGTTTTTTGTATATTTGTACGTTTTTTAAATAATATGAATCAATTATTCTCAAAACATTTTTTAATGAATTATTTCAAATCTTTAACAATATACCATGAATGCCGTGCCCTCTAGTAATAAACCACGTGATGAACCAAATAAATACACTTGCTTTTTCAAAATAAAAAACCAATTAACGTCTTTAACAGGTAATAATCGCTCACCTTGCAATATTTTTGGAAGAGCTGCTGAAACGAGCACCCTAGCGCACGGATGCCAACGACGGCGCCGCCCTTGTCCCCGATGACCTCCTCCACGTCCATCTTCCTCACAACCTCGCCTTCGTCCTCCACGAGGCCCAGGTAGTACCCTCCGATCTCCTTCAGCTCTGGCGCCACGACCGCGTCGATGGCGAGGTACTCCCTCAGAAACGGCTCCACCATTGCCCTCGGCATGCTGCTCACGCACACGCACCGCCTTCGCCGTCCCTGCCGCGCGGCCGCCGCTGATGACGTGGCTGCTTGGAACACCTCGGCGCTCACGTCCTCCAGGAAGAGTTTGGGCATGACGGCCATGCCCAGCCGGCCAAACGCGTCCTTGCGGAGCCCGGCGAAGGTCACCAAGATCATGGCCTTCATGGCGAGCTCGTCTGAGAGGAGGCGCAGTAGAGGGTAGAGCATGAGGAGGAGGAGGCCTCGGAGGAGCCCGCCGGCCTCGAGGGCGACGAGCATGAAGTAGGGGAAGGTGGAGGCGGACATGAGCAGGCCGCCCTCGACCGCGCAGACCACGGTGCCGGCACCGGCGCCGCTGTCCATGTCCGTCGTCGTATCCGGCGCCGGGAGCGCGTCCAGTGGCGACGGCGACGCCATGGATGACGCGCGCCGGTGCGGTGGTGGGTGACTTCCTATGGCGGGGGCTGACGGTGACGGCGGCGCGCGTGTGATTAGGGACCTGAGCCGCCGGACTAGGATCTTGTTGTAGAGGAGGAGGGACTTGGTGAAGGCCTTAGACATGGTGTCGGGCGGCGGCGAGAGCTAACGCGAATGTTGAGGGCTGAGGCAGCTAGCTAGTTAGCTCGTGTTGAGATGTACTGTACATGTGGTGCAAAGAGAAAGCAGACGCTGCATGTGTTTTATATAGGAGACTGGGAGAAACGGCACGTACTTGCATCTGGTAGTACGGTGTACATTTAGGGGGTGAACAACTATGTTTTGTCCTTCTAGCAAAAAAGAACAAAAACTCCATTTTCTCCTTCTACTATATAAGAAGAAAGCAGGAACACATACACTGTCTCGACCAATAGTTATTCTATTAATTTTGGTTGATGTGATATAAAATCATAATCATAAGTATTCTTATGAATAGGAGTCTATTGGCATTAATATCCCTCATTTTCTGCAATGATCTAACTGAGCTTGCAGGTTGGATCATGGTGTGGATGCTCTAGAAGAAGGAGATAAGGTGATGGTTGTTCTTGAGAGGATGCGGGCTTCTGTCGGAGCAGTGGAACAATATCAACAACGGCAAGTATAACGGGCATGACAGCGCAACGGTTGGCCGTGGAGAAATAGATCCGATCGGCAGCACCGTCGGTTGGATTAGCCTGGAGCACAGACAACACTTCGAACGCCAGCGAGCGGCACACAACGGCAAGGCATTTGAGCCGTTTACTTAAATTTTAGTGTTTGATTTTTATAAAATAGTATGGGGGCGCTGCTGGGCAACAGTCCTTTTCGGTTCGGTATCTATACACCCCAAAAGGCCACCATTTTCGTGGACCGATGCTCCTTCTCCCGTTCTTTTCTTAGGCTTAGAACAACATGTATGAGCGTCAAGGAGTATGTAATATTTATAAAATTAGATTGACGACCCGTGTAAAAGAGAATTCTCATCGAGTACCTCGGCTCGGATCGTATGAGTGGAGAAATACGTGTGCCACTCTGGTTCGTAGATGGGATCAACGTACTCCCTCCGTTCCAATTTAATTGACTTGCTATGCACCGAACGGAGGGAGTAGTTATTAGGCGTTGTCTTGATGTCTTCAAAAGTTTCTTCCGTCTGAGTCGTTTGTGTCCTTCCAAGTGGCCAATGGTGTGTTTATGTTGAATGAGTAACTAGAGCTTACTAACCAAACAGATACACACGTAGGCAAAGGCATTTATGTGTGTGTAAAAGAGAGTCAAAAGCATAACACTAAACATGATAACACATATCGAGAGCTTGTAGATTGTTCTATATATGCATATGTATTGCGTTTCTAGGTGATCACCACACGTGTCCAGATCAAACAACAGTATTCCATCCAGAGCTTACCTTGTTGATGAGTGTCATCGTGCACAGTACATGCATGTTGCCTATAATTGAAGCTACCACATCAACCGATCCATTTAAATCAGAGATAAGGCTATTTTCTTCTCCTTCATTATTGTCATAGTATAGCTTATAGCTTTCTTATCTCATCTTTCCTCAGTGCCGTGTAAGTTTTGACAATGACAACGGTCATCCATGGTCAAACTGATGTTATGTTCACGTCGTCTAATTTTGATAGCAGTGCTGTCAAGTGTCAACTAATAGTGGAACCGATCTTACAAAGCGAGACACTCGGCATAATACGAAATTCAGAACCCTGACATGTTTTCCTGATGTATAAGGAACCGCATAATTAGCATCAACACTGTAGGAATTAGGACCGCCAATAACTGTCAGCATAACCACGAAAGCGTCGGCATATATGCCGACGGTTGCCCTCGGCATAGGACCGTCAACATATTCTTCCTCTTCAAAGGCACGAAAAACCTTGGAATACACGTTGTATGCCGACGGGTTCACCTGGCCGTTGGCAAACAGAACCCTCGACAAAAAAGTGACGACAACGTCCGTTTGACGGTGCCGAGGTGTATGCCGACGATGCTAGGTAGGATCTGGTGCCTCTCCGTAACAGCGTGTGCTGAGGAGGGCGACCAAAAATCCACACTCTTTAACTTATCAGATTCTTGAACAATAATACGACAATAATTGGCACACATAATTTGATGTTTTTCTAGATTAATAGTTGGAGACGATATCGAAATTAGTGCAGTGGTAGCCAGCTATCACTGTTGCTTGAGCTGATCGTGGTAGCTAGCGTGCGTACGTGGAAACTGAATGAAACCCGTCTGGCAAAATGGGAAGATAATTGACGGTGATCTGTCCCACGTACGTGTAGGGTTGACAGTTTGGCGAGAGTGGTCAAACTGACTCACTTCTTCTCAACATTTTCCAAAAATACATAATAGAAGGCCGGTCTTATACTCTGAATAGACTATGCTTATTTTCACATCACGTTATTTAGACGTACCATTTTCTCACGTTCTTGTGGTGCAAATTATTAATTTAGTGAGTACGTTTGGTCAGATCGTACATCGAACAGACCGAAACAGCATGAAATGTTCATGAACCCTAAAGTTACACAAGCACTCTGAAGTCGCCATTTCTAACTCTGAAGCAGACCAATGTTCGACAGCGCCGGTCTCCAGCAAGGGGACTCTGTCCCTAAAGACGCGCAACAAAAAGAAAATACCAACTAAATTCAGGGTTCAGAGTTCAGACTACCTCTTAGCAGCAATAAGACCGTCGGTCAGTCAGGCAGTCCGATCCTCAGAGGAACTTGCATGCATGTATGCTAAGTTGCTAAACCCTGCTTGTCCCGGTCTCGCAGGATTCATCAAAGAGTCTGATAGCCGGGCTTGTGTGAATACCTGTGACCAACTGCTAAAACCCATGCAGGGTCCTGGTCCAGCCGCGCTCATCAACAGATTCAGAGGAAAATTCAGATAAAAAGCCAAATCATGGAAACCGTGGTCACTGTCATAAAAACTTTTGACTTCGTTCGGTGTAATGGAACTGTTGCCTCCCTGGCGATCTCAGAAAGATCATGTTAACCGAGTGGCACCTGCAAGGCGCCCGGTTTCTTCCGCCTAACCCGTGTGCCACCAACAGAGCTCCATGTATACATGTATATTTTCAACATTGAAAACTGAAATCTCGACGAGTTTGCAATCATCCACATGTGTTTACCATTTAGGACACGCCTCTTATCTGCATGTGGATAGCTAGCTGTATAAACACGCACGCAATGTGTAAATGCTAAGAACGTGAGCTAGCCATCTCGAAGTCAGAATTTTTCATATAAACTATTCCCTCCGTCCACAAAAAGATATCTCAACTTTATCTAAAATTGCATGTATCTAGACATGTTTCATGTGTAGGTATGCAAATTTGGAAAAAATTGGAAAAAGTTGAGAGTACTATCGTGTGTATATGTGTATCGTAGCGGATGAGTACTGTATTAAATTTCCAGTTACAAGGCCCCATTTCTCAAGTTGTTGAAATCCTCTGCCCCCAACGGTCTGCATTCACTGCGCAGCGTCCTCCCAACGACAAGGCAGAGAAATGAACGGTCGGAGCAGCGCACGCAGGTACATGTAACATCGGCCATCGCCCGTGAGTCAGATTGATGCAACCATATCATGCAGACATCTAGAGCAGTTTGAAGTTTTTTTTGAACTACGCAAGAGTAGCTTCTCTGGCGTCTGTATCCCAAGGTACATTCAGCCTAGCTAATTATATGATGACGTTCAAGTCTAAGAGTATCATGAAAGTGAAAGAAAACACAGCAAGCTAACTGCATTGCAGAGTAACGAAAAGGACTATTTTGGGTTGATAGTGGTCGATCATGGGTCCAACTCATAGAGCCCAACTTGAATTTGCTACGGTTCACATTTTTTTCTTGAGCTGCTAGTCGAATCAATGTCAATTTTAATGTCATGGCAGTTGCCTGTTCTATATACTACGGGCTAGATTTTTTTTTTTAAAGAAAAATCTTATTAGGGAGATTTTGAGATTGGGATTACGTGGAGCACCACAAGGCTTGAGCACCAGATACGTCCTACCGGCCTCAGTAGTCAGCAACCGTAGGTACAACATAATTACTACAAGGTTCAAATCTTAAATTCCTCAAAAGTAAAGAGAAAATAAAAAGAAACAAGTTAAACAACTTGCTGAGAAACACATGTAACAGCGGAAATCCACCTTGGGTTATAGGTGTAGATGCACGAGAGGAAATCCCGTGCTCCCAAAACTCCAGTGATCCTGACATTTTAAAAAAATTCAAAAACAATATTTACAAGTTAAAAAAAATGATTTTTTCCGGATGTAGCCAATAGTGTATTCAACAAACGTGCCCAAAATCGTCTTCAAATACTTTGTATTCCGGGTTACACAAAAAATGAAAAAAGTGTCGATCTGAAATATTCAAATTTATCAGATTTTGCCATTTTTGTGTAGACCAGAATACAATGGTTTTGAAGTTGATTGTTTACACGTTTGTGAGATACATTGTGAGCTACATTGGGGTTTTTCTTTTTCTTTTCTAACTGGTAAATATGTTTTTTATTTATCGGCATGACTAGAGCTCGGGAGTCAAATATACTTTCCCTAGATGCACCCACTACACAAAAACACATTTGAAAATGTAAAAAATCTGAAAAAATTCGGATGTAAATCCGAATATTGTATGTCCGCACATAAAATTTCGAGAAAAAAATATATGTTTTATGTTCTGTATATAAAAGACAACTTTTTGGTTCTCCAAAATGACTTTTTACTAGACTTTTTTTTTCCTTTTGCACAAACCACAATATTTGTTTTTGGCAAAATTTTGTGTGGGACATATAATGTTCTGGTAAACACTCCGATTGTTTTTTCATAATTGTTTGACATTTTTAATTGCATTAAATTATATTTTTAATAATGGGTGCATCTAGATCTACGAGTCAATATATTATCTCCATGTTACATAGCCTAATGCTAAACCACCATCTATGTCGGTACATAATATTATTGGAAACATGCTCGAGTCTGATGTTGCCTGACTATCATAACCACCAGATCTACAAAGGGCTGATTTTTCCTCAAACACCACATCATTACAAACTAAACCAACATATTACACAAGGAACCCAATTACTTAAAGATATGCAATATAGAATGAGAAGGGGTTGAACTAAAATCTAATCAAACAACAAACCAAGTCACGCGAAATGACAATCATGAAAATATGTTGAATAGTTTCTTTTAGATATCACAAAATGGAAAAGGATTACTACCATTCCAATTCCGTCTCAGTAAATTCTCCTCCGTCAAGAGGACACCTTGAAAGGGTTACCACTAGCACATAATAGGCAATCACACATGTTTAAATGTATCATCACAAATTATTTAGTGAACCGTCGTCATGCATATCTGGGCGACGGGTAGTCAATCCCACATGGTTCGAAAACCATGGTATTTTTTACCAAATCTGGACTCTGGGTAAAAGTAGTTTCAAATTTGGCCTCCCGATGAAACTATTTTCGAAATATGGCCTCTGATCTCAACGCCACCGACCATGGCACCGATGTTGTGCATGTAGGCGCCACGCGATCCTGGCGCCGAAGTGGGGTCGGCGCCAATGGCATGGCGTCGAGCTCCTGGAACATTTTTTGCAACTTTTCCTTGGCATCTACCTACACAGCATCGGAGCCATCCACAATGGCGCTGAGCTCAGAGGTCGGATTATGAATTAGTTTCGGGAGGAGGCCAGACTCAGAATTAGTTTTGGCCAGAGGCCAGATTTGGCAAAAAAAAGCTAAACCGTGTGCGATAGGGCACACCATTCTAGCCGAGGGTTCGTAAAAAAACCGTGTGCAATGATGGAGCTATCACAAAAGGTTGTCAAACCTCATGCGTGTGCATATTGGCAAGATCATACATGGTTAGACATAATTGTTCGTGTGTGTTTGGTGTTTATCGCCAACATTTTTATTGAAATCAATCATGTGTGTTCAAAAAACCATCGCACATGATTTGAATTCGCGTGACCATGCTTGTTGGTGTTGCTTCAACTGCAACCCATGCATATATCTAGAATATATTTCATCCAGTAGAAAATTTCAATTATATTTTACTAATTATACATTTCATAAACCATGTATTCATACGTTGTGACAAAAGTGTCAAGTTCTACCTATACAAATGTGAAAGATACAAAAAAATAAAGTAGAGACTTTCTTGGTTACGTCTTTATTTCTATCACCAAAGATAGGTTTCGAGAGTTATAATGTAAGGTGGACATTACTCTCCCTCCCTTTCGTCACCATCATTGTGCACCACGCTGCACAAGATGTTTCTTTTGCACCAAGCTGCGGAAGAGTTAACAAATGTAACGTCGGCCTTCTCTTTGAAGCGTAGATGCCAAAAGGGTCACCACGCTGTAGTTGGAATACTTCAACTTTCATTGGTAGACGCCACTCGTTGTAGCTGGAGCACTTCCGTAGTTGCAAGTATTGCTCAAAGGGAATGCATGTTTTGATGATAGTTTGGTAATTCTTCAAGTAGATGCCCTGTTGCTAATCTAGCTCAAAGCATTTTGCAATCTTTTGCTGAATCACTAATCCGGAAGTAAACTATCACACTTCAAACATGATCCCTATGAGAGCGGAGAAGCCAACATTTTGCTAGTACCGGAAATTAAGTGTAGGATCATTTCCCTTTCAATATCGTGGACAACCTTTGGGCATAACTAAACCCAAAATGGATCATTTCCTGCCTATGGTTTCGAGGAGAGAAAACTATTTATGAGATTACCAACTTACTTATGGTGGCATACTGTTCATGGTGATATCAATGTTTGCCACTTTGCCCACTTTTCGTTTGTAGACTGGATATCTAGGTGACTGTTAAGAACCAAGTACCAAATATATGATACAAGTCTACGGAAAGGATCTAACCTTCAGGATGTAGGACCTACTCTTTCTACTTGGTCCAAGGCCCGTGGGACAAAGAATCAAAGGTGGACCGGGTTCGTAGACATTGATGTGCAGAACAAGATCACCCTAATGCTCAGAGATCTTCACAACTTCCTCAATATCCCTGGGTCGGCTTGATCGATATGAAACACCTACTATTCTATCGACATAATTCCTACAAAATCACATGGTGGAATCCTTCAGGTGGAAATCACACCTTCTTCACAGTGTACAAATCAACATGAAAAAATGCAACAGTTTTGTCTAGTCTTTAGAATGAGTTTGCATGCACAATAACACCCCCCCCAATTCATTTCTTTTTCTAAAGATACGAACCTCACAATCCATCAAGTGCTCCATAACGAGTACCTTGATGATTTATTAAAGTTGCCCTTTCTACTCAAGCTTAGCATGAATTTCATGCCATGAAAGATATTTGTGGCTGCCTTATAATCTAGGCTACGGATAAACACCTTCATGTACGGTCCTATATTTAAGAAAATCAACAAAACTCTATCAAAACATAAACGGTTCTAACTTGGTATCAGCCATCTCGTCTCCATTTTAGATGGATTTGGGAAAGTTCCTGCCAGCCTAAACATAAAAGTCTTCTTGCTCCTCGTAAATGATAGCCCCAACACTCGAAACCTACTAATTGAGAGAAAAAACAACTTCCAAACAATAATTGTGCAAGTTTACTTTCTTGCTCCAATTAATGTTTTTTCTATAAATAGTTGAGATTATGTTTTTCCTAAAATAAGAGATCTTTCGCTACTGGAAGCATTTGCTGGGATTAAGGAGAAGCTGAATGTGCATTTGTCAATGAAGATTACAATTTTAGCAGCACGGGGCATCTGTATAGTAAAAAATATTAAGATTTCTGAGATGAGCTTGCTAGGAAAAATATATAATCAACAATTCAATGAGTGGCTAAGTGTCCTTGGATGATTTGTTTTTATGTTTTTACTTTCTTTAACACTTAATAAAGATCTCTAGTTTATAAAAAATGGAATATCAAGTTTATAAAAATGGAACACTGTTTCTCCTAACAAAAGATTAACACTTTGAATTATAAATGCAATGGTAAGGTCGATGCAAACCTCGAGTGTTATTTTTTTCTGAAAAAAAGCTAGCTAGCTGAAGCTCTATCATTGAATAAAGATTTGCAGAAAATATTTAACATTAAATCCATGATATCTCTCGTGTGCCATAGAGCGTCAAAAAATTGCCTTGGAGCAGTTTGACACACAACTTGCTATAATACACCCCTCCCTGGCGGTCAGTGCGTCAGCTAGCACCGCAGTTACAGTATACCAAAAAGTACAAAGAGTGTGCGCATTGTAGGGTAACTCGGTACAAAAAAATGCTGCAGACTAAGCTGAGCAAACTAAGCCGATCGAGCCAAGGTAAGAAAGTGAATTGTGTACTTCGCGCGCACGTAGACAAGTGCGAGCGTGCACGTATCACATCAGCGAGTTGATGGACCGGGCTTTCACAGGCTTCCTCCGCCTCTTCTTTAACGGGCTCTTCCTCTTCTTCACGTCGCCGGCCCATTCACCCTTGCAGCCGAGCGCGTCATCATCATCGCTGCTGATCTCCTCGTCGAATCCGGCGATCCCAGCCATGCCGCCGTCGTCCCACTCCCACCTAGGCTCGTCGTCAACACGTGCTGGTGCTGCCACTTGATGGTCTGCAGTACCATCTTGTGCTTGACCCGTAGTAACATCGATGTGCTCTTCAGGCAGGCAAGCCTCCTGTTTCTCGTCAGCAGGCAGTGGAGGTTCCGGCACGCTGCTGCTTGATCCGCGCACGCGGTGCCTCTTGCCGTGGCACGGGCCGAACCCGGTGTAGTAGTAGAACCCCTGGTCGACGTCAACAGCAGCCCTCTTCCTTCGTGGATCCTTGCTAATCGACCGTGCCGGCTTCTGATGGGAGTGGTACAGGCAGAGCGAGTCGGGCTGGCTGACCGGCCGCCGGCAAAACCACCCCCTGCCGCTGTTCTTCTTGCACGTCCACATTTGGGCTCCGCCTTGGCCCGTCCCAGACTCCTCCTCCTCCTCCTCCGGCTCCACCCTCCACCAATACCTTTCTCCCTTCCTCTCCCCCTTCTTTGTCTTCGGCTTGCTCTCGCTCTTGTTTCTCGCTGTCTTTCTTGCAGCATTGTTCTTCTCGGCGGCGAGGTGCATTTCCAAGATAACCTCGTCTGCCGTGTCCACAGCCATGCCCCCCTGCTTCTCCTCCTTGTGTTTGACGGAGCCGGCAGGCATGATGGGTGCGTGGAGCAAGCTAGCTCGACATGAGACAGGGACGGAATAAGTCTCCACGAAGCGCTCCTCCTCCTGAACGACATGGAAATTCAGAAAATTATTGACACACAAGTTCAGTAGTAGCTTCCCAGGTGGTACGTACTAGCCCACGGATTACCTCGAGCGAAAAAAATTATCGTACCCTAGACAACTCAATTAATTTGGAAGCTAACAATTAAGCAAGCGCCGGCGATTACAGCCGTAGCCGCGGCCACAGACTACGTCTGCCTAGACGGAACTCGGCGCGACGCCATCCCAGTCCGTGCGCCGAGGAACCCTAGCTCGCGGCCGGGCGCGAGCAGCAGCAGCGGAAGCGAACGTGGACACAGGAGGGGTATCTACGGAGGCGCTATACCGAGCAAAACGCGGGGCGTGCAAACAGTAGAGGCAAGCTCCAGTAGAGGATGGACGGAACGAGAGGAAGCAAGGGGAGCTGATTACCTGGGGATCCGAGAGGTCAAGCCGGTCCATGAGGTCCCACGGCGAGAAGCTTTCCACACAGGTCTCCGGCAGCGGCGAGGAGGAAGTCTTGCACGCGACGCCGGCGTGGGATTCGTGGGCTGGCGGCGGCAGTTCGACCTCGAATCCGGACGGCGGGGGCAGCTCGAATCGGGGCGGCGCGGAGACGGCGGAGCCGAGCAGGCGGGAGGCGTTCCTACGGATCCGCATGCCGGGGCTGCTCGTCGCCGCCGGGGTGGAGCCAGGAGCCCGAGGGATCTGGAGCGGGAGCTAGCTAGCTAGGGTTTGGGATTTGGATGAAAGGTGGATGGCTTGGTTTCTGGCTGCGGACTACTGTCGAGACGAGGAACCACAGGACAAAGAAGATAGTGTGATGTCGAGGGGGGCCCACTTTGTCAGTGACCGGGCTGATCTTTCTGAGGGAGAGTTAAGGACACGTGTACGACCGGAATTTTGTCCAACTGATTGACTCGATCGATCAACGTGCGCTGACTTGTTCTACTCACTCGCGGCAAGCCAGCGCCAGATTGGGAAAAAAATCAACACGTTTCCGTTGTCAAATTTAGATTCAAAAGTAAACCATGGCAATCCCTATCCATTCTTTCCTACAAGCATCTAGATCTACATCTTGGCCCCGTTCACAGATTTAACAAATGCTAACATAGAGGTAGATTTATTTTTTGGTGAAAGGATTTACACGCCATCGACTTACAATACTATAATGAAATACAGAATTCGATACGGAATTTCCAACATCGTCACACAAGCGATAATTATCCAAACTGAACATATATAGTTATTCAAGAAAAAAAGAAGCAATGAGCATGAGCAAGCTATGTATTCCATTCATATAATTAACATGACCAAATAATTCTCCTCCTTGCTTTTAAGAAGTCAACTGCGTGACAATTTTCGGTAGCTTTGAGCATAGGTTGAGTCGGGCCCTTACATTTTATCACCACATAGCCCTACCAATTATTCCAATGGTAAATGTTGAATATAAAAGATAGGTGGTTTTTCTAAAATAAATCTATGTTCCCCGCCTTCCAAATCGCTCAAATATAGCTGAAATCTCGACACTACTAGGCCTCTCTTTTTCCTGCCAGCCAAACAATAATGTATCTGCTAGATTTTATCTCCTTTTAGAGTTCAAGTGGAGACAAAGATTGGTGGTTTGATCACCAGCGTTTTGTGATCAACTCTGGTGAAGGGGAAATTAATAAATCCAAATTTATAACATTATAATAAACATGAAAAAATAATTCCCCTTCTCGCTTTAAGGAAGTCAACCGGTTTCGGTAGCTTTGAGCATAGTACGAGGTCAGCCCCTTGCGTTTCATTACCATAGAGCCGTACGAAATATTCCAATGGTAAATGTTGAATATAAAAGATAGCTTGCTCAACCATTTTTCTAAAGACAATCTACGTTCCTGGCCTTCCAAATCGTCCAAAATGATAGCTGAAATCCGATGTACCAGGCCTCTTTTTTTTGAAACCTTCTAGCCAAACAATTAATGTATCCAACAGTTTGATCATCAGCCTTTTGTGAACAACTCCGGTGAAGGGGAAATTAAACCCTTCGATTCGAAACCAGTTCCTTTTGAAACCAAATATTCCAAACTTTATAAAAATACAAATAAAAAGCTATGTCCTTCCATCTCTTGGATAGATAGAGAGTTCAAAAATCACCAGTTTGTTAGGGTGAGTTTTATAGGTATGATTTATAAAAAATGGTTGGAGTTGAAGCTTCCTCCTAGTGGTCCAAACATGGTAACAAATATTTGGAATCATTGTATAGGGGGTTTAGAAACTTCTTAAGAGTTTGGGATCTAAGTTTAAGGTCCATGTTAAGAGAGAAAAACAACTGCATGAGAGGATTAAAGCCACTAATTAACCAGTCAAAATGGGCTATACGCACTGTTAGAGGCAGAAGAGTAATGTACAATGGCTTTTAAAAGGCGATAATAACACAATTTATTTCTTGTTGTTGGTAATGGGAGAAAGCAACCGGGCTCAAACAGAGGTTGATCATCTCGTTTTCTTGCTCGATCCTCTTGAAATCATTTGAAGGTAGATTTTGCGAATAACAGGTGTGGTACTGATGACGTGCTCCTATGGCGACTGCTTAGTCGACAAACAAACACTTATATGAATCGCTAGAGCTCTCGGGTATGATCAACTAGCTTACCAAAGCTCTGTCACATTCAAAGTTTCTACCCAAGTACTTCGGTAATATGAGCTCTCATGTTGCTAATAAAACCATTCAGGATACTCGGGCAAGTTTATGAAAGGAAGCTTCATCCTGGACGAGATTTTGGTTATGCGTGAAGTTAGTATTGTAAAAAAACTTCCATGTAGTATCAAGCATGATTTTGAGAAGGCATATGAGTTTCTAGTAGTGATTTAGAGGAGGCGACAATTAGAAAAGGGTTTTCTCAATAAGAGATCAACTCGAGGATGACAACAATGAGAAATTGTGCTTTAGCTATTAACATTAATAGGTAGTTATGAGATTTTCTCAACACATGCAAGCAAGTAAGGCAAGGGAATCCACCATCTTGTATAGATTTTGACTTGGTAGTGGATCTTATGGCTAACATCCGGAATGTACTTTAAGTTGTTGGATTGCTGACATGATCGGTACCACATTTGATGTATCAGGGATTATCCTTTAGATAATATGTAGATGATATCGTGATCCTACTTGCCATGATTGGAAACAACATATTACATATATAGTATCTGCTCTACTACTTTGAATCAGTGCCAATTATAAAGATAAGTTAACACAAATATGAGGTATTTTTTCTTGGTTTCTACATGGATGAGCAGGAAAGAATAGACAATATGTTTAGCTGCAAGTGAGATAATTTTCCCATAACTTAACTAGGAGTTAATATTGATGCCCAATAACTTGCAATGAAGAAGTTAGACATTAGGTGGAGAAGCTTAATATGAGGAAGGATCATTCTTATGGGAGAAGAATGATTTTATCCAAGGCCTATCCTTGCCAATATACCCACATGTACTGGATGGGTTTTAACTTCAGAGGAAGGAGTGAATCCTACAATGGACATACTAAGGGGGAAGATTCTTCTAGGAATGTTGTTATAGTAAGTTTAAATACATCATTTTGAAATATGAGTCTATTTGCAGACCCAAGGACATGGGGGAGCTGGGTATAATTAACACAAGTTTTATGCACATTTCCTTACTATTGAAATGTAATAGGAAATTTTTTTAGGGGTCAGACAGTACTTAGATCACGGTCTTTGGTGTATAGTGATAACTAGTAAATATTTTAGAGGATGGGTATATTAGGCACACTGAATGTAAGGGGTCTCAGTTAAGGTATAGGTGCAAGAAATAAAACATTTGTTTAACTGGGGAGCAACTAATAATTTGGGAGATGACAGTGGAGAACAATCATTTTAACATGATGGTGGGTGATGACGTGAAACACACGTTCGTTGGGAGACCCCAAGAGGAAGGTATGATGTAGTCAGCAGCAAGTTTTCCCTCAGAAAGAAACCAAGGTTATCGAACCAGTAGGAGCAGCAACTCTTCAGAAGGTTGTCAACGGCGCCAGAAAAATAGTGTTGTTGAGGGAGTCTGGACTGTTGACGTGGAATCTGCACACAACACAATCAAACTACTTTGCCCCAACGAAACAGTGAGGTTGTCAATCTCACTGGCTTGCTGAAAACAAAGGATTAAACGTATGGTGTGGAAAATGAGTATTAAATTGCAGAGAATGAAAAAGGAACAGTTTGCAGTTTGTGGTTGTTTAATCAGTGTAAAAGAATGGACCGGGGTCCACAGTTCACTAGTGGTGTCTCTCCATAAAAGATAACTAACATGTTGGGTGAACAAATTACAGCTGGGCAATTGACGAATAGTGAGCGCATGACAATGCATATACATGACATGTTGACTACTATGATATTTAATTGGGCATTACGACATAATACATAGATCGTTATCCAACAGCATCTATGACTAATAATCCACCGCCGGGTTGTCATCCGAGTCCCCGTTGGTATTAAGTTGCAAGCAACGGATAATTGCATTAAGTAAAGTGCGTAATGTAAACAAACACATATGTCCGTGGACATAGCATCGTTAGGTTATCCCTAGTGGCAACAGCACATCCACAACCTTAGAACTTTCTGTCACTGTCCCAGGTTAAACGGAGACATGAACCCACTATCTAGCATAAATACTCTCTCTTGGAGTTACAAGCATCTACTTGGCCAAAGCATCTACGAGTAACGGAAAGCATGCAAGATCTTAAATAACATATAAGATAGATTGATAATCAACTTGACATAATATTCAATATTCATCGGATCCCAGCAAACACAACATGTAGCATTACAATAATATGATCTTGATCATGTAGGGCAGCTCACAAGATCTAAACATGATGGCACAAAGTGGAGAGACAACCATCTAGCTACTGCTATGGACCCGTAGTCCAAGGATGAACTACTCACGCATCACTCCGGAGGCAGGCATGGCGATGTAGAAGCCTCCGGTGACGATTCCCCTCTCCGGCAGGGTGCCGGGAAGAGGTTCTGAACCCTCCCGAGCTAGGGTTGACGACGGCGGCGTCTCTGGAACTTTTCGTGGATATTTGCTCAGGTACTTAGGGTTTTCGCGTCGGGGGGAATAAGTAGGCGAAAGGGCGGCGGCTGGAGACCCCCGAGGGGCCCACACCACCCCAGGGCGCGGCAGAGGGGGGCCCGCCCTGGTGGCGTGTGGCCCTCCTCTGCTCCCTTTGCTCCGTCAGGCGTGTTCTGGAAAAATAGGGACCCCGTGTAGTTTCGTCCAATTCCGAGAATATTTCCAGACTAGCTTTTCTGGAATACAAAAACAGCAGAAAACAGGAACTGGCACTTCGGCATCTTGTTAATAGGTTAGTCCCAAAAAATGTATAAAAGTGATATAAAGTAGATGCAAAACATGTAGCAATTGGTATAAAACAAGCATGGAACATCAAAAATTATAGATACGTTTGAGACGTATCAGCATCCCCAAGCTTAGTTCCTACTCGTCCTCGAGTAGGTAAACGATAAAAACAAATAATTTTTGAGGTGACATGCTACTATCATAATCTTGATCATATAATATTGCAAGGCACATGTAAATGAATGAAGTGATCCAAGTCAATGGTCTATAATTTGCTACCAAATAGATAATGAGTAAACAATGAATCACACAAGCTAAACGTTTTCATGAATAGTACTTTCGAGACAAGCATCAAACAGTTTTGCATAAGTGTTAACTCATAAAGCAATAGTTTCTAATAAAAGGTATTTAATCAACACAAAGGAAGAATTTAGTTTCAGCATTTGCTTCAACTTTCAACATATTTATCTCATGGATATTGTCAACACAAAGTAGTATAACAAGTCCAATACATTGCATATAACGCATGTTGTAACAAAGTTGACACTAGTGTTTGCTTGTGGAAGACAGAAAGAATAGGAAAACTGACTCAACATAAAAGTAAAAGAAAGGCCCTTCGCAGAGGGAAGCAGGGATTAAATCATGTGCTAGAGCTTTTAGGTTTTTGAAAGCATATAGAGATTGCATAAAATATTTGATACTCCTCCCAACCTTGCTAACACAAGCCATGGCTAACCGAATCCTCGGGTGCCTTCCATCAATCACATACCATGGAGGAGTATCTATTTTTGAGAGGTGTTTGTTAATTGTCAACGAATGGTAGCGGGTGAGAACAGTATTCTACCTGTCGAACGGACTTTTAAGAGCGGCTCCCATGAAGGACGTTATTTCTACCAGCAAGGCAGATCATCCCTCTTTCTCTTTGGTTTACACACATTCAGGTATTTCACTGTTTGTCATTGCTTACTGATGAATCAGGGCAAAAGTGTGAAGAGAATTAATTGGTTAAAGTTGTAATTAATTGGGACTGGGCACCCCGTTGCCAGCTCTTTTTGCAAGTTATTGGATAAGCGGATGTATATGCCACTAGTCCAGGTGTAAAAGTCCACTCGACAAATAGAATAAAGAATAACCACACTAATTCCTCATGAGCTAGTAAACATTGACACAAAAAGGGAATAATAACATTTTGAATAATTTAAAGGTAGCACATGAAAAATTTACTTGGAGTGGCAAGGAAATACCACATATAGGTAGTTATGGTGGACACAAATGGCATGGATTTTGGCTCAAGGATTTGGATGCACGAGAAGCATTCCCTCTCAGTACAGAGTTTAGGCTAGCAAGGTTATGTAAGCAAACAAGAATATCAACCCGTACACCAAGTTTTATATGACAAACATATTGCAAACGTTATAAGACTTCATACCGTCTTCCTTGTTAACCAAACCCTGTTATTAGAAAATATCTAGACCTTAGAGGTACCACGATGCAAACCAAATTTTCAACAAGCTTTACGGTAGTTCTTCACTAATAGGCTTAACTCATGTGATGCACAATTTAATCATGATCTACTTGTTAACTCAAAACAATTGACAAGCATCAAGTTATCCATTTTAGTGATCTACAAGATTAAGCAAGTTTTTCCTTATACCAATTACCACATGCAACATTTTCTGAACCAACCAAACACCAATCAATTTATTTCATCAACTCTCCAAACAAATATAAGTGAAGCAAGAGAGTACTTTCTACAAAAGAAAGCTAATAGCTCTGACAAGAGATACATGAAAACAAGAGCTAAAAGCTGAACAGCGCTAGATATGAATACTCAACAAATATAAGTGAAGAATAGGAGTATTCTCATGAAAAAGCGGAGCGTGTCTCTCTCCCAATCAAGAATGCTAGGGTCCAGTCAAGCTTTATTGAAAATAAAAATGCAATACTGAAAATAAAAAGCACACAGACGCTCCAAGAAAAGCACATATGATGTGAAAGAATTAAAATATAGTTTCACTAGAGATGACCTGATAATTTTGACGATGAAGAAGGGGATGCCTTGGGCATCCCCAAGCTTAGACGCTTGAGTCTTCTTGAAATATGCTGGGGAGATCCATGGGAGCCTCCCCAAGCTTAAGCTCTTCACTCTTCTTGATCCTATTATATCATCCTTCTCTCTTGACCCTTGAAAACTTCCGTCACACCAAACTCAAAGTAGATCTCATTAGAGGGTTAGTGCATAATCAAAAATTCACATGTTCTAAAGACGCAATATGATTTGTTACTTTAAACATTAGCTACAGCCACTGATGTTATGTGAAGCTCTTCCACCCAAAAAAGAATTTCACTCAACACTAGTAAAAGAGAGAATGCGAAAAATAAAAAGGCATAATCTGTCTAAAACAGAACAGTCCGCAAAGACGAATTTTTTCGAGGCACTTACGACGCTCAGATCGAGAAACTCTGAACTAATGAAAGTTTCAGACATTCATAAAGATTACGCACAAAAATTTCAGATTTTTAACAATCTGGTGATTTTAGGAATTTCGTACAGTGAACAGCAAAAATCTGTTTCTGCGCAGCAATCAAAATTAAGCATCATCTTATCATTAGAGGCTACTCTTGGCACAACAATGCGAGAAAATAAAGATACAAAGGAGTTGCTACAGAAGTAAACAAACTCCTTGACTCAATAAAAGAAAAATTGCAGAAAAATAAAATGGGTTGCCTCCCATAAGCGCTTTTCTTTAACGCCTTTTAGCTAGGCACAAAGCATGCATCAAGTATTACCAAGTGAAGAAGCATCAACATTGTATTTGTTCGAACAATAGAATCATAAGGTGGCTTAATCTTCTTCCTAGGAAAGTGTTCCATACCTTTCTTGAGAGGAAATTGATATTTTATATTCCCTTCTTTCATATCAATAATAGCACCTACAGTCCTAAGAAAAGGTCTTCCCACACAATAGGGCATGATGGATTGCACTCAATATCCAAGACAATAAAATCAACGGGGACATAATTGTTGTTAACCATGATAAGAACATCATCAATTCTTCCCAAAGGTTTTTTAATAGTAGAATCAACAAGGTGAACATCCAAGTAACAATTTTCCAAAGGTGCTAAATCAAGCATATCATATAATCTTTTAGGCATAACAGAAATACTAGCACCAAGGTCACACAAAGCATTGCAATCAAAGTCATTCAATTTCAATTTAATGATGGGCTCCCAACCATCTTCTAACTTCCTAGGGATAGAAGCTTCATGTTTTAATTTCTCTTCCCTAACTTGTATGAGAGCATTAGTAATATGTTTAGTAAAAGCCATGTTTATAGCACTAGCATTAGGACTTCTAGCTAGCTTTTGCAAGAACTTAATTACTTCAGAAATATTGCAACCATCAAAATCAAAGTCATTATCATCAAAAGTAATGGAATTATTCTCTTCCTTATTGCTAGAAATTTCAGCATCTTTATCAAGGACAGTTTCAGAGTTATCAGGCAATTTAGGACATTTTGCAATAGAAGTGGAAACATTACCAACACCAACTATCTTGCCATTAATGGTAGGAGGTTTGTTTAACTCTAGTAATATTATTCTTTCTAGCAATTTCATCCTCTCTTTCCCATCTAGCATGCAATTCAGCTAACATCCTCACATTGTTATCAATTTTAACTTGTATAGCATTGAGAGTTTTGCTCTCTTTAACATCATGAGGCATGTTCTTTAGTTTCAATAAGTCAACATCAAGAGCAAGACTATCAACTTTAGAGGAAAGCACATCAATTTTCCCAAATTTCTCCTCAACAGTTTTATTGAAAGCAGTTTGTGTACTAATAAAATCCTTAAGCATAACTTCAAGATCAGAGGGTACACTCTTATTATTATTGTAGGAGTTACTATAGGAATTTCCATAACCATTGCCACTATTAGAAGGATAGGGCCTATAATTGCTATTACCAAAATTATTCCTATAAGCATTGTTGTTGAAATTATTATTTTTAATGAAGTTCACATCAACATGCTCTTACCCAAAGAAGCTAAAGGAACATTATTTGGATCAACATGTGTTTGACCATTTGCAAGCATAGACATAATAGTATCAATTTTGGCACTCAAGGAGGAGGTTTCCTCAACAGAATTTACCTTCTTACCTGTTGGAGCTCTCTCGGTGTGCCACTCAGAATAATTAATCATCATATCATCAAGAAGCTTTGTTGCAGCACCCAAAGTGATGGACATAAAGGTACCTCCAGCGGCCGAATCCAATAAATTCCTCGAAGAAAAATTTAATCCTGCATAGAAGGTTTGGATGATCATCCAAGTAGTCAGTCCATGAGTGGGACAATTTTTAACCAATGATTTCATTCTCTCCCATGCTTGAGCAACATGTTCATTATCAAATTGCTTAAAATTCATTATGCTACTTCTCAAAGAAATAATCTTAGCAGGAGGATAATATTTTCCAATAAAAGCATCTTTGCATTTAGTCCATGAATCAATACTATTTCTAGGCAAAGATAGCAACCATTCTTTAGCACGTCCTCTCAAGGAGAAAGGAAAAAGTTTCAGTTTAATAATATCACCATCTACTTCCTTGAGCTTTTGCATTTCACAAAGTTCAACAAAGTTATTAAGGTGAACAGCAGCATCATCAGTACTAACACCAGAAAATTGCTCTTTCATAACAAGATTTAAAAGTGCAGGTTTAATTTCATAAAATTCTGCTGAAGCAGCAGGTGGAGCAATAGGTGTGCATATGAAATCATTGTTGTTCGTGCTAGTGAAATCACACAACTTAGTGTTCTCAGGAGTACTCATTTTAGCAGAAATAAAAACAGTACAGAAAATAACTTGAAAGTAAACTAGATGCAAGTAACTAATTTTTTTGTGTTTTTGATAATTGAAAGCAAACAAGATAAAATAAAATAAACTAAGCAAGACAAAAACAAAGTAAAGAGATTGGAAGCGTGAAACTCCCCTTGCAGAAGACTGCTGTCTCCCCGGCAACGGCGCCAGAAAAATAGCTTGATGACGTGAAACACACGTTCGTTGGGAGACCCCAAGAGGAAGGTATGATGTAGTCAGCAGCAAGTTTTCCCTCAGAAAGAAACCAAGGTTATCGAACCAGTAGGAGCAGCAACTCTTCAGAAGGTTGTCAACGGCGCCAGAAAAATAGTGTTGTTGACGGGAGTCTGGACTGTTGACGTGGAATCTGCACACAACACAATCAAACTACTTTGCCCCAACGAAACAGTGAGGTTGTCAATCTCACTGGCTTGCTGAAAACAAAGGATTAAACGTATGGTGTGGAAAATGAGTATTAAATTGCAGAGAATGAAAAAGGAACAGTTTGCAGTTTGTGGTTGTTTAATCAGTGTAAAAGAATGGACCGGGGTCCACAGTTCACTAGTGGTGTCTCTCCATAAAAGATAACTAACATGTTGGGTGAACAAATTACAGCTGGGCAATTGACGAATAGTGAGCGCATGACAATGCATATACATGACATGTTGACTACTATGATATTTAATTGGGCATTACGACATAATACATAGATCGTTATCCAACAGCATCTATGACTAATAATCCACCGCCGGGTTGTCATCCGAGTCCCCCATTGGTATTAAGTTGCAAGCAACGGATAATTGCATTAAGTAAAGTGCGTAATGTAAACAAACACATATGTCCGTGGACATAGCATCGTTAGGTTATCCCTAGTGGCAACAGCACATCCACAACCTTAGAACTTTCTGTCACTGTCCCAGGTTAAACGGAGACATGAACCCACTATCTAGCATAAATACTCTCTCTTGGAGTTACAAGCATCTACTTGGCCAAAGCATCTACGAGTAACGGAAAGCATGCAAGATCTTAAATAACATATAAGATAGATTGATAATCAACTTGACATAATATTCAATATTCATCGGATCCCAGCAAACACAACATGTAGCATTACAATAATATGATCTTGATCATGTAGGGCAGCTCACAAGATCTAAACATGATGGCACAAAGTGGAGAGACAACCATCTAGCTACTGCTATGGACCCGTAGTCCAAGGATGAACAGTCACGCATCACTCCGGAGGCAGGCATGGCGATGTAGAAGCCTCCGGTGACGATTCCCCTCTCCGGCAGGCTGCCGGGAAGAGGTTCTGAACCCTCCCGAGCTAGGGTTGACGACGGTGGCGTCTCTGGAACTTTTCGTGGATATTTGCTCAGGCACTTAGGGTTTTCGCGTCGGGGGGAATAAGTAGGCGAAAGGGCGGCGGCTGGAGAGGGTGGGGCCCACACCACCCCAGGGCGCGGCAGAAGGGGGGCCCGCGCCCTGGTGGCGTGTGGCCTCCTGGTGGCCCTCCTCTGCTCCTCCTTTGCTCCGTCAGGCGAGTTCTGGTAAAATAGGGACTCCCGTGTAGTTTCGTCCAATTCCGAGAAAATTTCCAGACTAGCTTTTCTGGAATACAAAAACAGCAGAAAACAGGAACTGGCACTTCGGCATCTTGTTAATAGGTTAGTCCCAAAAAATGTATAAAAGTGATATAAAGTAGATGCAAAACATGTAGCAATTGGTATAAAACAAGCATGGAACATCAAAAATTATAGATACGTTTGAGACGTATCACTGGGTTGCTAGGATCTCTTTAAAATTATAATATCGTACTCTATTTAGAATTGCTCCTAATTCTGATAACATTGTTAGACATGACTTAGATTTTAAATCAGACATATGAAAGATTACTTTTAAGAGATCCTTCTCCATGGGATTTTTTTTCTTGGAAAGGCCTGGTGCACTTATAAGAATTTTCATACCTACAACGAGTTTTGATATAGTAATATAGGCTTTTGAAAAATCTAGGCAATATTCCGTTATATCTATGTGTAAATGGTCAAATTTTCACAGAAGATCACTGTCATAAGTAAAAATAACATGGAAAGTAAATCTGCCTTTGAAAATTTATGTTTTTGTTTGCCAGGTTTGTTTTTGAACTTTCTATCGCAGGGGAGCCCCCACAGTCTCACTATTAAAAACAAAAGCACCATATGTACAACATATTTACAAAGAGAACAAAAGGAAGGAGAAAAAAATTAAGGAAGGTTGTCAAATCATGCCCTCCATCATCTAAATGTTGGCTTTATATTCCTGAAAATTTATCAATTACTCTGTTCCCAAATGCTCCAATAGGCAAGGATAATTATCTCAATTAAACAGGGTCCAGAAAAACTCTTTTTCTTGCAGCAATGAGGACTTGCGGAGAAGAACCACCAGTGTTTATATTTGGAGGTAATTCCAGAATCTGGTGTTGAACACACAGTTGAAGAACAAGTGCCTCCAACCCTCCACCTGATGAGATGGGCATAGCACACAATTAGGATTATCAGACGCAATCCAGTGTCTCCTAATCAACATTTTCTGCGTATTAATTATGTCATGGAGGATGAGTCTGGCAAAGAATTTCTGTTTAGACTGACATCTATTTTTCCAGATCCAACAAGAAGGGGCATTCATACTAGTATGCAGGAAGTGGTGCCTATAAATCTCACTAGGCCCGAATATGCCATTTCCAGGTGTACTGGTCTAGACATCATAGTTATCTTGAACCAAATTAATATCCAGTAACAAAACCTGCCATTGCTGATATTCCGATGAGATTCCACTGATAAAGGTTGATAAAAAAGGCTCCAACCAATTATCTTCCTCCAAGAATTCAGGTATTTATCAAGGGAAAGGGAAAATTATGAGCCTCGGGAATTTGCCAGGTTATTCATGATCGCCTGTCATTGAGGGACTAAATTCTACACCAAAGTGGGCCATCTGATGGTATTTGTGCTATGCATGGACATGTTGAATCTATTTACCACCTATTATTCGAGTGCCCCGAAGTGATGGTTGTGTGGGCTATAATTTTGGGAGTTTTACATCTCACTGATTGCATAACTCAACTCTGGGAGTACTTGATGTGCACATTGTTGCCATGGAAGATATTTGTGACCACCTACACATAATCAGGCTAGGGACACAACCTTCATGTATGGTCTTACATTTGGGAAAATCAGCAATATTCTCTTTCAAAGTATATAAGTTTCCAATTGGGCATCAACTAGCTCCTCCCCATTTTAGATGAATTTGCTACCGGGCTAATATAAAGTATTTTTCTATCCCCTCTTGCATGATAGATCCAACACTCGAAAGCTAGTACACAGGGAAAATAGCTTCCAAATTATAATTGTTCAATTTTTCTTTGAGAATAGAAAGATACCCTAATTAATCTTTTCCAGTCTTGCCCTTTAGTTACAAATTATATTTGTCCTAGAAGAAGAAGAGATCTTTCAATACGAGAAGCTTTTGCTAAGATCGAGGAGTGAGTATACAATTTACAATGAAGATTGCCATTTTAGGAGCATGGGGCATCTGGCTAGTCAGAAATAATAAGATTCTGAGAGATGAGGAACCTAGTTGTCAGAAATGGAAAGCAATTTACTTGCATGAGTTGGCTATGGTTGCTCACATAGCTAGGAAAAAATATGATTAACAATTCCGTGAGTAGCTAAGTGACCTTGGGTGATTTTTTCCATGTTTAAATTTTCTTATAACACGTTAAATATCTTTAATTTATATACTTCGAAGTTTTAAGAATAAACGCAACAGTAATGTTGCTGCAAACCTCTGAACTCGTGGCAGGCAATTAAATTAACCACCCACAACAAAACATGGATACAGTGCCTTTCAAGATCAGTCCATATAAATATAACGATGACCATAAATTATTCTCAGTTTTCTAACGGCAGTACGTCAGCCAGCACTGCAGTTACAAAGTCACAATGTACCAAAAAGTTGTAACATCCCTAGCTTTTCAAAAAGTTGAAAAATCAGAAAAATTTAAAACTTTTGAAAACTATTATGTATTTTGCTTTGAAAGGAAAATTCATGCATACATTCATCATCATATAGCATTTGTTGCATTTGGATATTTCGAAAGTTGGAATAATATTTCCACCTGAAAACATATTTAAGAAAATATATTAGTAGAGCATTTATGCTCCAAAATTTTCTTTTGACTTTTATATATTGTTTTGTTAATATTTGCTTGGCTTGATTATATTGGTTGAAAATATATTTATTTTTGCAAATTCTTATCTTGTAGTATTTAAGTTTTACATAGGCCACCTTTGATTGTTTTAAAACCTATTTTTAAATTTGACATTAAGTGTCATTTTGTTTATTAAAAACCTAGTTTGGAAATCAAAATGATTTCTATTTGAAAAAGTGTGTTGATTGTGAATAGTTTGGATGTATTAAGGAATTATTCTATTACTTACCTAAGCTCTATTCTCAAGTTTTATAGTTTACTTTTGAAGGAAAATATTTATTTGGATTTCCAAAATGAGTTTTGAAATCGTTTTGATTTATCAAAACCCTTTTTAAAAACTACTTATGTTTTATACAAAATTATTTTATTGAGTGAGATAAATCAAATTACTTATATTTGACCTTGGGTTAAATTATATATTTCAAAAGGAATTCATAAAACCTTATAGATTTAAAATGGCATTATCATGTCCAAAATCCATTTAAACTCATTTCAAAATTTAGATAATAAAATGTGTTGGAAAATGATATTTAAAGGCTGCAGATCAAAGAGTTTGTTTTTACAAAATTATTGGAAGTGGTTTGAATTGTTTTGGATTTAAAATTCAAAAGTTATTTGATTTTGAATACAACAGAAAAGAAAACGTTTTCTGGAAGAAAAAAAAAATACGAAACCTAGCTAAATGGGCCAAGCCATGTCTTACCTAACGCGCGTGCGACGGACAGCAGCCCAGGCCCGCTACTCCTTCTCTCTCGCTGCACGGCGGGCCCCGCAGGATGACGCAAGCACTGACGTCATCGTCGCCTTCTTCGTGTTGAACACGAACTCACCGAAACCCTAACCGATTTGTTTCCAAAATTCGCACGATTCTGTTGAGATTCTTCCGGGTATGTTGGCCTCATATAAACCCCACGTCCGCCGCACCAAAAGCCCCAATCAATTCAATCTACGAGCCGCCAGGCTGCTCGTACGCAAGCCCGCCGTGCCGCCATTGCCGCCGCCATATTTCACGAATCCCGGTGAGCACCGTCGATCCCGAGCTCTCTCTCCTGTCCCAATCTCTTTCTTACGTCCTTGCGCATCCTCTAATTTTGCGCATTATTTTTCTTCGAGCTCCAGCGCGACGTGAGCTTCCTCGACACCACCACCGGCCGCGGAAGCAGCTCCGGCAAGCGACACAAGGAGGAGAAGGACACCCGCGACATCATAGACTCCGTCATCAGCTCCGCCGCGACGCCCTGCACCCCGTGGTATGCGCCAAGTCCTCTCGTTCACGCTATTTAGAACTCGGCATAGTTCCGGCGATGGCGCCACCGTGGAACCTAGGTTTCCGGCGCTGCTCCGGCCGGCAGCGCCGCCACCTTGTGGTCGTTTAGATCTGGACCGTAGGATCGTCCGTGTACGGCCAGGATTAGATCGCGCTGCGAACCGGTACCAGCCAACGGAGGAGCGCCACGTCGACAAGCTGCCCACGAAGCCGCGCCGCACCCGTCCGCGTCCGTCCGCATCCGTCCGCGCCCGCATCTGCCCGCAAAGAAGACGCGCTCCAATCGGAAGACGCCACGTCAACCAGGGACTTCAGCGCGAGGAATCTTTCTGTTTTCTTTACGTTTTAGCCCCTGCGCATCACAGATTAGTCCCTGGATTTTAGATTCATTATTAATTTTTATTCCTTTAGCCAAAATTTATGAAATTTATATTTTTGGAAAGCTAATAATGTGTAGAAACTTTCTGTATGCTTAATTTGAGGTTTGGACGAAATTAATTTAGATAAATTTTAAAAATGGTTTAATTGATATTTTGGCTATATTTTAATTTTAAAAATTGATAATTGAGCAAAATATTTTGCTATATTTTTGTTTGTATAAATAATGGCCGTAGCATTGCTCTGTATTTTTGTAGAAGTATTTTTATGTGTTTTTGCATGTAAATTGTTTTTATGGCTTTTTAGGTGTTATTTTAATAAGTAAATTATATCAAAAAATTTCTCCACATTATTTTCGAATAGAAATTTTAGCTAAGTCATTATGATCATGTTAGATGCAAAATAACTTAGAAATATTTCACCTCTCCCACAAAAGTGTTATTTCTTCCTTAGAAAAATTTTGAGTAATAAAATTTTGACAACACTTTTCCTTGGAAAATTTCCTTAGAAAATATTTGATAATTATTTTGACAACACTATTTCCCTTAGAAAATTTCAACATCTTAAAAGTGTTAAATCTTTTCCTTAGAAAATTTTAGCATCTTGAAAACTTAGTGGTTTTAGAATATTTTCCTAAGTGTTATTTTTGACAAGTGTTTGTCCTTAGAAATTTTATCAACTATGGTTTTAAAAGTATTTTTCCTTAGAAAAATACCAACACCTTATTTTATGAACTCTTACTTAGAAATTATTTTGACTTATTGTTTGACCTCTTTGGTCCTTAGTTATTTCTGGAACATCTTGTTTGCTTGCATTTTCTTAGAGCATTTACATAAGCATGGCATGCATAACTAAGCCCTTAGTATTATTTTATGCTTTTCACATGACTTCCTCCTTAGAAATTTGAGGATGCATGGTAGATCTTTTAACCCTCCTAGTCAAAAACCACTAAGTTAGAAATTAGTGGAACAAGTTTGCATTGTTATCCTTGGAGAGTTCAACATGAAGTTAGAGGACCAATGAAGGACTTAGCCAAGAAAAACAAACTCCAGAAGCATCTCCAAGAAGTCAAGGTACTTAGAAGAAAATCAAGAAGAAGTTCACGAAGACCAACCACCTACATTTTTCTAAGTCTTTCTTTCCTTTCTGTCCTTTCTTCCTTCATCTCTTAGACTTGGCTAAGTTATATTCAAGACCAACCTGGATGCTGCCAACACCATCAAGTTTGCAGAACCATCAAGTCTACAAATTTCAATAAAGTCAACATACCAAGGAGCAAGTTACAAGGAAGCCTGGAGAAGATTCTTGGAAGACCAACTACATCCTCTCTTCTATCCTTTTTCTTTCTTCCTAATTTTTGTCTTTCACTTTAGACATAGACCAAGTCTTTGATGTTTATGACTAAGTTCGTAGAGTGCTAATTGAAGACCATTGAAGATCAATGAAACTGCAAAGGAGTAGAAGATTATTTGAAGACCAAAGTTGTGAAAACTTAGAATAACCTTACAACTTTTCAAGTTGTTTTATCAAGTTTACTTTAGGCTCAACCTGGACCTTGCCTTAGCTAAATGGGATATTGTTATTTATGTCTTTCCCTTATTTTGTTTGCATGTCTTTCATACCATAATTATTTTGTCATCCTGCATCTCATGCATATCATATTTTTCTAAGTGTTGCATATATGATTGTGTGTTTATTTGTGATTTATTTGACTTGTTAGAAATTCCGGAGAGAGACGAAAGTGGTTGCAACTGCTACTACTACACTTCTGTTTGCCAAGGCAAGTGGCACACCCCCATGAAATTTTCCTAAGTATTTTATATGCATTACTTAGCGTATTTCTTATATGCATGTGTTGGATAGAATTATAGCTATATGCTAAACCCACCATACCTTTGCATTAGTTGTGTCTAGAACCCCTGTGATAACTTAGTAGATTATTTGATGCTATGCAAATGTGTTTTCTAAGTTTAATTCTACTAAGTAATTTATCACCTGGGTGGACTTGGTTATGAAAAGATGATGGAAAGGTTGAGTGTCATCTCTTAGGGGTGACCTCTAAGGGATGGTCACTTGTGGTTGCCACCCAGGGTATTAAGCGGCCAAGGTTTTCTCTAAGTGAAGTTGCTTACCGTGCAGCCATTAGTCATATGGGCTCTGGCTAGATGGATTAAGTTGCGTGGACTCGTCCCGACTTGACAGGTGGTGGTAGAATGGTTAGAATGGGAGCGCGTCAAGTCGGTATGGGATGGGAAAATGCTTCTGAAAAGTCTCGTCTCAACTCTCTCCTTTTCCTTAGCACAATTTGAGTGCTTGAGGATAGTTTGGGTTTGTTGGGTCTAATGGTGAAAGTGCACAACCTCTGCAGAGTTAAAAACTAAGTACTTAGCCGTGTCCCCGGTTACGGACAATTCGAGCAGCTGATCAAGGATTCAACGGAGGCTTCATCATTCCAATTTCGAAAGTAAAACTTGATGGTGAACAAGGGTAGATGAGACTATGGTTTTATACCATATCGTCTCCAACTTTTGAAGAAAATGTTTTACAAAGTGTTAGGCAAAATTGGCTTTTATGCAAAATAGCCTTGAAACTCCACCAGCCAAATATGCATATAGGCTATTAGAGTTATTCCATTTAGTGTCCACATAGTGTCACTTGCCAGAATCATTTTTAATGGTTCTGACCCACTCTGTTGCAAAATTTTATTTGTTGCAGATTGTTCTGACGACGAGTGAGTTTCGTTAAGGGTTTCGAGTCTGCAACCAACATGTTTTCGCCTGTGGCACATGCTAAGGATGAGGACTCCATGAAGATTATATTCCGCTGCTTTACTCTTACAAGCTGGCTATATGCTATGCAAGTTGTAATGAATATTTTACCAAGTCTGGATCATTCGATGTAATAATGATACTTTGTTGTGATACTACATCTTAAACTGTGTGTGCAAATGAAACGATCCAGGGGTTTGCACTATACACAGGTACCTTGCCATATTTTAAGTGCAGGTACGCTACAGATGGTATCAGAGCACTGTGTTGCCTGTAGGTTCGAAACCCTAAGTCTGGTTAGAAATAAGAAAGCCCATAGGACAAAATTTATTTGCTCTTTGTCTAAATTTTTTTTTTATCATTCTTGTAACTTCTTAACTATTCGTGTTCTAAATGCCTTCTCTTATTTATAGATGTCCCGCCTCCTGGAATCACTCAAGAAAGGTCCAGCAATGACCATGACCTTGGAATGTGAGACTGAGTTTCCAAAAGCTTTGAAGGACCTCATGTTGAGCATGGGACTTGAAGGAGCAGCAGTCTACAAAGGTTTTCCTTTCATGGGTGAAGGTCAAGAGTACTGGTGGGTGCAACTCCATCTATACAAGAACAAAGATGATGACCACAAGACCGAAGGTTACTGCATGTTCACAAACCCAATAATTCGAACATCATTCTTTGATTCAGCCAGAAGTGCAGCTTGGGAGGCCATCGAACACCTTGGAAGAAGACTTCGATTCAGACTCCACAACACCCAGAAGTACATTGATGAACCGAAGGAAATAGAGGAAGAACTCGATGCATTCAAGAAGAAGATAGAATAGAACCCCTTATATTTTAGAATAAAGAAACCATGTTGATGTATTGACCTATCAAACTTGTGGTATGGCAGTATTATCAAATTGTTTCCCCATATCCTAGGTGTACTTCGATCCAAAACGACTAGTTTGGTTATCTCAAGAGTTTGTGCGTTGTTATCATGTGTGGTTGTTTGTGTCAAATTGCTTGTATGGGTAGGAATATTTCTCTTAGATCTGTCTATTTTTACTCATCTATGCTAAACCCAAACAGATGCCTTGCCAAAGTATCAACAATGATGAGAGGACAAATGCAATGCAACTATTAGAAGCTCAGAGTCAGTTGATGCAACTCATGGCCCAAAATCAAGTCAACAACTGCAACAAAGAGTTACCCCAAGGGATGCAACAACTGTTGGATAATCAGACCCACATTGTGCAGCTGATGCGTCACCACATGGCCAACAGTAACACCAAAACACCACAGGCTGACATAGGAAACACGAAATTCAAAGGAAGTGTTTTGAGAAAACGTCAAGCCTGCCAGGCGTGTGGAGAAATAGGACACACATCCAAGGAATGTCATGATGAGTGGCCCCATGGTGTCTCTCTCCAAGACGGATGTCCCACAACCCTAGTTACTTGCTTTTTGTGTGAGGCAACAAACCACATCCCATCACAATGTCAACTCTATTCCATAGTGCAGCAAGCTAGGCAGCAAATACAAGAGGGGATGCAACATACTATCAGGAAGACCTTGGAAGTAGAAGAATCAGAGAAGAAACTCCAGAACAACCCCCACAAGAGAGACATTAGTCAAGTGATGTGCCTCAAATGCAAGAACACAGGGCACTATGCCAATAACTGCCCCGAGAAGATGAATGAAGCCAGACTCAGAACTCACCCCCACACTTCGAAGGTCACCACTAAATGTTGTTACTCATGTGAGGAGGAAGGTCATTTCTCTCGAGATTGCCCCATTAAGCGAACCAGATCGTCAGCCTTTGTGATAGAATATGATAAACAAGAGATAGAGGACCTTTTAGCACTACAAAGACCTAAAAAGAACAGAAAGCGGAGTTACAATAAACATCTTTCTGAGCCTTCATTCAAAAGGTACATTACTCCTGATGTGAACCATGTTCACAAATATGAGAATCACCATGGTGGAGGAAGTCACCTCAAGCAGCTTGATCACAACGGTGGACTCACAGGAAGCAATGGAGACCACAAGGGAAATGGACATGCTGGTAACAATAACAATGGACAACACCGCCCAAATCCTGAACTCAAGAAAGATATCAGCCACATCACCTGTTATAAGTGCAGGAATAAGGGACATTACTCAAATAAATGCCCGAGAAGAAGGCAGAAGAAGCCACCAAGTCAAATCCTTTTGACAAAGGATATGTGAACCACATCAACGTGGAAGGAGTAAATGGTACGTTCTGAAAGTCTTCCCTACCCACAAAAATACTTTTAAGGGTGGTAGCCATACCGTCACAACCTTTTGCTAGCCTTCTCGAATCTCGGGGACGAGATTCCTTTTAAGGGTGGTAGTCTGTAACATCCCTAGCTTTTCAAAAAGCTGAAAAATCAGAAAAATTTAAAACTTTTGAAAACTATTATGTATTTTGCTTTGAAAGGAAAATTCATGCATACATTCATCATCATATAGCATTTGTTGCATTTGGATATTTCGAAAGTTGGAATAATATTTCCACCTGAAAACATATTTAAGAAAATATATTAGTAGAGCATTTATGCTCCAAAATTTTCTTTTGACTTTTATATATTGTTTTGTTAATATTTGCTTGGCTTGATTATATTGGTTGAAAATATATTTATTTTTGCAAATTCTTATCTTGTAGTATTTAAGTTTTACATAGGCCACCTTTGATTGTTTTAAAACCTATTTTTAAATTTGACATTAAGTGTCATTTTGTTTATTAAAAACCTAGTTTGGAAATCAAAATGATTTCTATTTGAAAAAGTGTGTTGATTGTGAATAGTTTGGATGTATTAAGGAATTATTCTATTACTTACCTAAGCTCTATTCTCAAGTTTTATAGTTTACTTTTGAAGGAAAATATTTATTTGGATTTCCAAAATGAGTTTTGAAATCGTTTTGATTTATCAAAACCCTTTTTAAAAACTACTTATGTTTTATACAAAATTATTTTATTGAGTGAGATAAATCAAATTACTTATATTTGACCTTGGGTTAAATTATATATTTCAAAAGGAATTCATAAAACCTTATAGATTTAAAATGGCATTATCATGTCCAAAATCCATTTAAACTCATTTCAAAATTTAGATAATAAAATGTGTTGGAAAATGATATTTAAAGGCTGCAGATCAAAGAGTTTGTTTTTACAAAATTATTGGAAGTGGTTTGAATTGTTTTGGATTTAAAATTCAAAAGTTATTTGATTTTGAATACAACAGAAAAGAAAACGTTTTCTGGAAGAAAAAAAAAATACGAAACCTAGCTAAATGGGCCAAGCCCATGTCTTACCTAACGCGCGTGCGACGGACAGCAGCCCAGGCCCGCTACTCCTTCTCTCTCTCGCTGCACGGCGGGCCCCGCAGGATGACGCAAGCACTGACGTCATCGTCGCCTTCTTCGTGTTGAACACGAACTCACCGAAACCCTAACCGATTTGTTTCCAAAATTCGCACGATTCTGTTGAGATTCTTCCGGGTATGTTGGCCTCATATAAACCCCACGTCCGCCGCACCAAAAGCCCCCAATCAATTCAATCTACGAGCCGCCAGGCTGCTCGTACGCAAGCCCGCCGTGCCGCCATTGCCGCCGCCATATTTCACAAATCCCGGTGAGCACCGTCGATCCCGAGCTCTCTCTCCTGTCCCAATCTCTTTCTTACGTCCTTGCGCATCCTCTAATTTTGCGCATTATTTTTCTTCGAGCTCCAGCGCGACGTGAGCTTCCTCGACACCACCACCGGCCGCGGAAGCAGCTCCGGCAAGCGACACAAGGAGGAGAAGGACACCCGCGACATCATAGACTCCGTCATCAGCTCCGCCGCGACGCCCTGCACCCCGTGGTATGCGCCAAGTCCTCTCGTTCACGCTATTTAGAACTCCGGCATAGTTCCGGCGATGGCGCCACCGTGGAACCTAGGTTTCCGGCGCTGCTCCGGCCGGCAGCGCCGCCACCTTGTGGTCGTTTAGATCTGGACCGTAGGATCGTCCGTGTACGGCCAGGATTAGATCGCGCTGCGAACCGGTACCAGCCAACGGAGGAGCGCCACGTCGACAAGCTGCCCACGAAGCCGCGCCGCACCCGTCCGCGTCCGTCCGCATCCGTCCGCGCCCGCATCTGCCCGCAAAGAAGACGCGCTCCAATCGGAAGACGCCACGTCAACCAGGGACTTCAGCGCGAGGAATCTTTCTGTTTTCTTTACGTTTTAGCCCCTGCGCATCACAGATTAGTCCCTGGATTTTAGATTCATTATTAATTTTTATTCCTTTAGCCAAAATTTATGAAATTTATATTTTTGGAAAGCTAATAATGTGTAGAAACTTTCTGTATGCTTAATTTGAGGTTTGGACGAAATTAATTTAGATAAATTTTAAAAATGGTTTAATTGATATTTTGGCTATATTTTAATTTTAAAAATTGATAATTGAGCAAAATATTTTGCTATATTTTTGTTTGTATAAATAATGGCCGTAGCATTGCTCTGTATTTTTGTAGAAGTATTTTTATGTGTTTTTGCATGTAAATTGTTTTTATGGCTTTTTAGGTGTTATTTTAATAAGTAAATTATATCAAAAAATTTCTCCACATTATTTTCGAATAGAAATTTTAGCTAAGTCATTATGATCATGTTAGATGCAAAATAACTTAGAAATATTTCACCTCTCCCACAAAAGTGTTATTTCTTCCTTAGAAAAATTTTGAGTAATAAAATTTTGACAACACTTTTCCTTGGAAAATTTCCTTAGAAAATATTTGATAATTATTTTGACAACACTATTTCCCTTAGAAAATTTCAACATCTTAAAAGTGTTAAATCTTTTCCTTAGAAAATTTTAGCATCTTGAAAACTTAGTGGTTTTAGAATATTTTCCTAAGTGTTATTTTTGACAAGTGTTTGTCCTTAGAAATTTTATCAACTATGGTTTTAAAAGTATTTTTCCTTAGAAAAATACCAACACCTTATTTTATGAACTCTTACTTAGAAATTATTTTGACTTATTGTTTGACCTCTTTGGTCCTTAGTTATTTCTGGAACATCTTGTTTGCTTGCATTTTCTTAGAGCATTTACATAAGCATGGCATGCATAACTAAGCCCTTAGTATTATTTTATGCTTTTCACATGACTTCCTCCTTAGAAATTTGAGGATGCATGGTAGATCTTTTAACCCTCCTAGTCAAAAACCACTAAGTTAGAAATTAGTGGAACAAGTTTGCATTGTTATCCTTGGAGAGTTCAACATGAAGTTAGAGGACCAATGAAGGACTTAGCCAAGAAAAACAAACTCCAGAAGCATCTCCAAGAAGTCAAGGTACTTAGAAGAAAATCAAGAAGAAGTTCACGAAGACCAACCACCTACATTTTTCTAAGTCTTTCTTTCCTTTCTGTCCTTTCTTCCTTCATCTCTTAGACTTGGCTAAGTTATATTCAAGACCAACCTGGATGCTGCCAACACCATCAAGTTTGCAGAACCATCAAGTCTACAAATTTCAATAAAGTCAACACACCAAGGAGCAAGTTACAAGGAAGCCTGGAGAAGATTCTTGGAAGACCAACTACATCCTCTCTTCTATCCTTTTTCTTTCTTCCTAATTTTTGTCTTTCACTTTAGACATAGACCAAGTCTTTGATGTTTATGACTAAGTTCGTAGAGTGCTAATTGAAGACCATTGAAGATCAATGAAACTGCAAAGGAGTAGAAGATTATTTGAAGACCAAAGTTGTGAAAACTTAGAATAACCTTACAACTTTTCAAGTTGTTTTATCAAGTTTACTTTAGGCTCAACCTGGACCTTGCCTTAGCTAAATGGGATATTGTTATTTATGTCTTTCCCTTATTTTGTTTGCATGTCTTTCATACCATAATTATTTTGTCATCCTGCATCTCATGCATATCATATTTTTCTAAGTGTTGCATATATGATTGTGTTTATTTGTGATTTATTTGACTTGTTAGAAATTCCGGAGAGAGACGAAAGTGGTTGCAACTGCTACTACTACACTTCTGTTTGCCAAGGCAAGTGGCACACCCCCATGAAATTTCCTAAGTATTTTATATGCATTACTTAGCGTATTTCTTATATGCATGTGTTGGATAGAATTATAGCTATATGCTAAACCCACCATACCTTTGCATTAGTTGTGTCTAGAACCCCTGTGATAACTTAGTAGATTATTTGATGCTATGCAAATGTGTTTTCTAAGTTTAATTCTACTAAGTAATTTATCACCTGGGTGGACTTGGTTATGAAAAGATGATGGAAAGGTTGAGTGTCATCTCTTAGGGGTGACCTCTAAGGGATGGTCACTTGTGGTTGCCACCCAGGGTATTAAGGGCCAAGGTTTTCTCTAAGTGAAGTTGCTTACCGTGCAGCCATTAGTCATATGGGCTCTGGCTAGATGGATTAAGTTGCGTGGACTCGTCCCGACTTGACAGGTGGTGGTAGAATGGTTAGAATGGGAGCGCGTCAAGTCGGTATGGGATGGGAAAATGCTTCTGAAAAGTCTCGTCTCAACTCTCTCCTTTTCCTTAGCACAATTTGAGTGCTTGAGGATAGTTTGGGTTTGTTGGGTCTAATGGTGAAAGTGCACAACCTCTGCAGAGTTAAAAACTAAGTACTTAGCCGTGTCCCCGGTTACGGACAATTCGAGCAGCTGATCAAGGATTCAACGGAGGCTTCATCATTCCAATTTCGAAAGTAAAACTTGATGGTGAACAAGGGTAGATGAGACTATGGTTTATACCATATCGTCTCCAACTTTTGAAGAAAATGTTTTACAAAGTGTTAGGCAAAATTGGCTTTTATGCAAAATAGCCTTGAACTCCACCAGCCAAATATGCATATAGGCTATAGAGTTATTCCATTTAGTGTCCACATAGTGTCACTTGCCAGAATCCATTTTTAATGGTTCTGACCCACTCTGTTGCAAAATTTTATTTGTTGCAGATTGTTCTGACGACGAGTGAGTTTCGTTAAGGGTTTCGAGTCTGCAACCAACATGTTTTCGCCTGTGGCACATGCTAAGGATGAGGACTCCATGAAGATTATATTCCGCTGCTTTACTCTTTCAAGCTAGCTATATGCTATGCAAGTTGTAATGAATATTTTACCAAGTCTGGATCATTCGATGTAATAATGATACTTTGTTGTGATACTACATCTTAAACTGTGTGTGCAAATGAAACGATCCAGGGGTTTGCACTATACACAGGTACCTTGCCATATTTTAAGTGCAGGTACGCTACAGATGGTATCAGAGCACTGTGTTGCCTGTAGGTTCGAAACCCTAAGTCTGGTTAGAAATAAGAAAGCCCATAGGACAAAATTTATTTGCTCTTTGTCTAAATTTTTTTTATCATTCTTGTAACTTCTTAACTATTCGTGTTCTAAATGCCTTCTCTTATTTATAGATGTCCCGCCTCCTGGAATCACTCAAGAAAGGTCCAGCAATGACCATGACCTTGGAATGTGAGACTGAGTTTCCAAAAGCTTTGAAGGACCTCATGTTGAGCATGGGACTTGAAGGAGCAGCAGTCTACAAAGGTTTTCCTTTCATGGGTGAAGGTCAAGAGTACTGGTGGGTGCAACTCCATCTATACAAGAACAAAGATGATGACCACAAGACCGAAGGTTACTGCATGTTCACAAACCCAATAATTCGAACATCATTCTTTGATTCAGCAGAAGTGCAGCTTGGGAGGCCATCGAACACCTTGGAAGAAGACTTCGATTCAGACTCCACAACACCCAGAAGTACATTGATGAACCGAAGGAAATAGAGGAAGAACTCGATGCATTCAAGAAGAAGATAGAATAGAACCCCTTATATTTAGAATAAAGAAACCATGTTGATGTATTGACCTATCAAACTTGTGGTATGGCAGTATTATCAAATTGTTTCCCCATATCCTAGGTGTACTTCGATCCAAAACGACTAGTTTGGTTATCTCAAAGTTTGTGCGTTGTTATCATGTGTGGTTGTTTGTGTCAAATTGCTTGTATGGGTAGGAATATTTCTCTTAGATCTGTCTATTTTTACTCATCTATGCTAAACCTAAACAGATGCCTTGCCAAAGTATCAACAATGATGAGAGGACAAATGCAATGCAACTATTAGAAGCTCAGAGTCAGTTGATGCAACTCATGGCCCAAAATCAAGTCAACAACTGCAACAAAGAGTTACCCCAAGGGATGCAACAACTGTTGGATAATCAGACCCACATTGTGCAGCTGATGCGTCACCACATGGCCAACAGTAACACCAAAACACCACAGGCTGACATAGGTAACACGAAATTCAAAGGAAGTGTTTTGAGAAAACGTCAAGCCTGCCAGGCGTGTGGAGAAATAGGACACACATCCAAGGAATGTCATGATGAGTGGCCCCATGGTGTCTCTCTCCAAGACGGATGTCCCACAACCCTAGTTACTTGCTTTTTGTGTGAGGCAACAAACCACATCCCATCACAATGTCAACTCTATTCCATAGTGCAGCAAGCTAGGCAGCAAATACAAGAGGGGATGCAACATACTATCAGGAAGACCTTGGAAGTAGAAGAATCAGAGAAGAAACTCCAGAACAACCCCCACAAGAGAGACATTAGTCAAGTGATGTGCTTCAAATGCAAGAACACAGGGCACTATGCCAATAACTGCCCCGAGAAGATGAATGAAGCCAGACTCAGAACTCACCCCCACACTTCGAAGGTCACCACTAAATGTTGTTACTCATGTGAGGAGGAAGGTCATTTCTCTCGAGATTGCCCCATTAAGCGAACCAGATCGTCAGCCTTTGTGATAGAATATGATAAACAAGAGATAGAGGACCTTTTAGCACTACAAAGACCTAAAAAGAACAGAAAGCGGAGTTACAATAAACATCTTTCTGAGCCTTCATTCAAAAGGTACATTACTCCTGATGTGAACCATGTTCACAAATATGAGAATCACCATGGTGGAGGAAGTCACCTCAAGCAGCTTGATCACAACGGTGGATTCAAGGAAGCAATGGAGACCACAAGGGAAATGGACATGCTGGTAACAATAACAATGGACAACACCGCCCAAATCCTGAACTCAAGAAAGATATCAGCCACATCACCTGTTATAAGTGCAGGAATAAGGGACATTACTCAAATAAATGCCCGAGAAGAAGGCAGAAGAAGCCACCAAGTCAAATCCTTTTGACAAAGGATATGTGAACCACATCAACGTGGAAGGAGTAAATGGTACGTTCTGAAAGTCTTCCCTACCCACAAAAATACTTTTAAGGGTGGTAGCCATACCGTCACAACCTTTTGCTAGCCTTCTCGAATCTCGGGGACGAGATTCCTTTTAAGGGTGGTAGTCTGTAACATCCCTAGCTTTTCAAAAAGCTGAAAAATCAGAAAAATTTAAAACTTTTGAAAACTATTATGTATTTTGCTTTGAAAGGAAAATTCATGCATACATTCATCATCATATAGCATTTGTTGCATTTGGATATTTCGAAAGTTGGAATAATATTTCCACCTGAAAACATATTTAAGAAAATATATTAGTAGAGCATTTATGCTCCAAAATTTTCTTTTGACTTTTATATATTGTTTTGTTAATATTTGCTTGGCTTGATTATATTGGTTGAAAATATATTTATTTTTGCAAATTCTTATCTTGTAGTATTTAAGTTTTACATAGGCCACCTTTGATTGTTTTAAAACCTATTTTTAAATTTGACATTAAGTGTCATTTTGTTTATTAAAAACCTAGTTTGGAAATCAAAATGATTTCTATTTGAAAAAGTGTGTTGATTGTGAATAGTTTGGATGTATTAAGGAATTATTCTATTACTTACCTAAGCTCTATTCTCAAGTTTTATAGTTTACTTTTGAAGGAAAATATTTATTTGGATTTCCAAAATGAGTTTTGAAATCGTTTTGATTTATCAAAACCCTTTTTAAAAACTACTTATGTTTTATACAAAATTATTTTATTGAGTGAGATAAATCAAATTACTTATATTTGACCTTGGGTTAAATTATATATTTCAAAAGGAATTCATAAAACCTTATAGATTTAAAATGGCATTATCATGTCCAAAATCCATTTAAACTCATTTCAAAATTTAGATAATAAAATGTGTTGGAAAATGATATTTAAAGGCTGCAGATCAAAGAGTTTGTTTTTACAAAATTATTGGAAGTGGTTTGAATTGTTTTGGATTTAAAATTCAAAAGTTATTTGATTTTGAATACAACAGAAAAGAAAACGTTTTCTGGAAGAAAAAAAAAATACGAAACCTAGCTAAATGGGCCAAGCCCATGTCTTACCTAACGCGCGTGCGACGGACAGCAGCCCAGGCCCGCTACTCCTTCTCTCTCTCGCTGCACGGCGGGCCCCGCAGGATGACGCAAGCACTGACGTCATCGTCGCCTTCTTCGTGTTGAACACGAACTCACCGAAACCCTAACCGATTTGTTTCCAAAATTCGCACGATTCTGTTGAGATTCTTCCGGGTATGTTGGCCTCATATAAACCCCACGTCCGCCGCACCAAAAGCCCCCAATCAATTCAATCTACGAGCCGCCAGGCTGCTCGTACGCAAGCCCGCCGTGCCGCCATTGCCGCCGCCATATTTCACAAATCCCGGTGAGCACCGTCGATCCCGAGCTCTCTCTCCTGTCCCAATCTCTTTCTTACGTCCTTGCGCATCCTCTAATTTTGCGCATTATTTTTCTTCGAGCTCCAGCGCGACGTGAGCTTCCTCGACACCACCACCGGCCGCGGAAGCAGCTCCGGCAAGCGACACAAGGAGGAGAAGGACACCCGCGACATCATAGACTCCGTCATCAGCTCCGCCGCGACGCCCTGCACCCCGTGGTATGCGCCAAGTCCTCTCGTTCACGCTATTTAGAACTCCGGCATAGTTCCGGCGATGGCGCCACCGTGGAACCTAGGTTTCCGGCGCTGCTCCGGCCGGCAGCGCCGCCACCTTGTGGTCGTTTAGATCTGGACCGTAGGATCGTCCGTGTACGGCCAGGATTAGATCGCGCTGCGAACCGGTACCAGCCAACGGAGGAGCGCCACGTCGACAAGCTGCCCACGAAGCCGCGCCGCACCCGTCCGCGTCCGTCCGCATCCGTCCGCGCCCGCATCTGCCCGCAAAGAAGACGCGCTCCAATCGGAAGACGCCACGTCAACCAGGGACTTCAGCGCGAGGAATCTTTCTGTTTTCTTTACGTTTTAGCCCCTGCGCATCACAGATTAGTCCCTGGATTTTAGATTCATTATTAATTTTTATTCCTTTAGCCAAAATTTATGAAATTTATATTTTTGGAAAGCTAATAATGTGTAGAAACTTTCTGTATGCTTAATTTGAGGTTTGGACGAAATTAATTTAGATAAATTTTAAAAATGGTTTAATTGATATTTTGGCTATATTTTAATTTTAAAAATTGATAATTGAGCAAAATATTTTGCTATATTTTTGTTTGTATAAATAATGGCCGTAGCATTGCTCTGTATTTTTGTAGAAGTATTTTTATGTGTTTTTGCATGTAAATTGTTTTTATGGCTTTTTAGGTGTTATTTTAATAAGTAAATTATATCAAAAAATTTCTCCACATTATTTTCGAATAGAAATTTTAGCTAAGTCATTATGATCATGTTAGATGCAAAATAACTTAGAAATATTTCACCTCTCCCACAAAAGTGTTATTTCTTCCTTAGAAAAATTTTGAGTAATAAAATTTTGACAACACTTTTCCTTGGAAAATTTCCTTAGAAAATATTTGATAATTATTTTGACAACACTATTTCCCTTAGAAAATTTCAACATCTTAAAAGTGTTAAATCTTTTCCTTAGAAAATTTTAGCATCTTGAAAACTTAGTGGTTTTAGAATATTTTCCTAAGTGTTATTTTTGACAAGTGTTTGTCCTTAGAAATTTTATCAACTATGGTTTTAAAAGTATTTTTCCTTAGAAAAATACCAACACCTTATTTTATGAACTCTTACTTAGAAATTATTTTGACTTATTGTTTGACCTCTTTGGTCCTTAGTTATTTCTGGAACATCTTGTTTGCTTGCATTTTCTTAGAGCATTTACATAAGCATGGCATGCATAACTAAGCCCTTAGTATTATTTTATGCTTTTCACATGACTTCCTCCTTAGAAATTTGAGGATGCATGGTAGATCTTTTAACCCTCCTAGTCAAAAACCACTAAGTTAGAAATTAGTGGAACAAGTTTGCATTGTTATCCTTGGAGAGTTCAACATGAAGTTAGAGGACCAATGAAGGACTTAGCCAAGAAAAACAAACTCCAGAAGCATCTCCAAGAAGTCAAGGTACTTAGAAGAAAATCAAGAAGAAGTTCACGAAGACCAACCACCTACATTTTTCTAAGTCTTTCTTTCCTTTCTGTCCTTTCTTCCTTCATCTCTTAGACTTGGCTAAGTTATATTCAAGACCAACCTGGATGCTGCCAACACCATCAAGTTTGCAGAACCATCAAGTCTACAAATTTCAATAAAGTCAACACACCAAGGAGCAAGTTACAAGGAAGCCTGGAGAAGATTCTTGGAAGACCAACTACATCCTCTCTTCTATCCTTTTTCTTTCTTCCTAATTTTTGTCTTTCACTTTAGACATAGACCAAGTCTTTGATGTTTATGACTAAGTTCGTAGAGTGCTAATTGAAGACCATTGAAGATCAATGAAACTGCAAAGGAGTAGAAGATTATTTGAAGACCAAAGTTGTGAAAACTTAGAATAACCTTACAACTTTTCAAGTTGTTTTATCAAGTTTACTTTAGGCTCAACCTGGACCTTGCCTTAGCTAAATGGGATATTGTTATTTATGTCTTTCCCTTATTTTGTTTGCATGTCTTTCATACCATAATTATTTTGTCATCCTGCATCTCATGCATATCATATTTTTCTAAGTGTTGCATATATGATTGTGTGTTTATTTGTGATTTATTTGACTTGTTAGAAATTCCGGAGAGAGACGAAAGTGGTTGCAACTGCTACTACTACACTTCTGTTTGCCAAGGCAAGTGGCACACCCCATGAAATTTTCCTAAGTATTTTATATGCATTACTTAGCGTATTTCTTATATGCATGTGTTGGATAGAATTATAGCTATATGCTAAACCCACCATACCTTTGCATTAGTTGTGTCTAGAACCCCTGTGATAACTTAGTAGATTATTTGATGCTATGCAAATGTGTTTTCTAAGTTTAATTCTACTAAGTAATTTATCACCTGGGTGGACTTGGTTATGAAAAGATGATGGAAAGGTTGAGTGTCATCTCTTAGGGGTGACCTCTAAGGGATGGTCACTTGTGGTTGCCACCCAGGGTATTAAGAGGCCAAGGTTTTCTCTAAGTGAAGTTGCTTACCGTGCAGCCATTAGTCATATGGGCTCTGGCTAGATGGATTAAGTTGCGTGGACTCGTCCCGACTTGACAGGTGGTGGTAGAATGGTTAGAATGGGAGCGCGTCAAGTCGGTATGGGATGGGAAAATGCTTCTGAAAAGTCTCGTCTCAACTCTCTCCTTTTCCTTAGCACAATTTGAGTGCTTGAGGATAGTTTGGGTTTGTTGGGTCTAATGGTGAAAGTGCACAACCTCTGCAGAGTTAAAAACTAAGTACTTAGCCGTGTCCCCGGTTACGGACAATTCGAGCAGCTGATCAAGGATTCAACGGAGGCTTCATCATTCCAATTTCGAAAGTAAAACTTGATGGTGAACAAGGGTAGATGAGACTATGGTTTTATACCATATCGTCTCCAACTTTTGAAGAAAATGTTTTACAAAGTGTTAGGCAAAATTGGCTTTTATGCAAAATAGCCTTGAAACTCCACCAGCCAAATATGCATATAGGCTATTAGAGTTATTCCATTTAGTGTCCACATAGTGTCACTTGCCAGAATCATTTTTAATGGTTCTGACCCACTCTGTTGCAAAATTTTATTTGTTGCAGATTGTTCTGACGACGAGTGAGTTTCGTTAAGGGTTTCGAGTCTGCAACCAACATGTTTTCGCCTGTGGCACATGCTAAGGATGAGGACTCCATGAAGATTATATTCCGCTGCTTTACTCTTACAAGCTGGCTATATGCTATGCAAGTTGTAATGAATATTTTACCAAGTCTGGATCATTCGATGTAATAATGATACTTTGTTGTGATACTACATCTTAAACTGTGTGTGCAAATGAAACGATCCAGGGGTTTGCACTATACACAGGTACCTTGCCATATTTTAAGTGCAGGTACGCTACAAAAGTACAGACAGTTTGTACTACATTGTACGGCAACTCGAGGCAAAACAAACCCGCAAATTAAGCCGATCGAGCCAAGCTAGCAAATACTACCAAACTTGTCTTCAACTAGCCACGGAGACACCCAAGTGCGCGCGCACGTACACATGGTGCTATTACATCACATCACATCAGCGAGTTGATCGACCGGGATTTCACAGGCCGCTTCCTCCACCTCTTCCTCGCCGGACTGATCCTGATCCTCTTCTTGACGTTGCGGGCGGGTTCACCATTGCGCCCGACCGCGTCCTCATCATGGCTGCTGATCTCCTCATCCAATCCTGCGATCCAGTCGACGCCATCAGTAGCAGCATCAGCTTGGGCCTCAGCTGGAGTAACATCAATGTGCTCTTCCGGGAGCTGTGCCTCCTCTTTCTCTTCAGCAGGTGGATGTTCCGGCACACTACGGCTGCTTGATCCCCGGTGTTGCCTTTTGCTGCCGGAGGGGACGATCCCGTCATAGAATAAGAACTCCTCGTTCACAGTGTTGCCAAAGGCGGAGACCCTCTTCCTTCGTGGCTTTGAAATGTCGGGGAGCTTCAGGTCAGCGTGCTCCGGGCAAAAGGAATCAGGCTGGCTCACCGGCCGCCGGCAGAACCACCTCTTGCCGTCGTTCTTCTTGCACGTCCAGACTCCTGCTCCTCCTCCGGCAATGTTGTCATCGCTCACCTCTGCCTTTTCTTTGCCCTTGTTCGTCTTCGGTTTGATCTCGTCCTTCTTTCTCGCCGTTTTCATTGCAGCTTTGTTGTTCTTCTCGGCGAGGTGCAGTTCAGCGTTGATCCCGTCGACCATGTCCACGGCAATGTCCTCATCCTCCTTGATGGAGCCGGCAGGCGTGATGGCCGGGAAGAGCCAGCTAGCTCGCCTTGGGAGAGGCACGGAGTACTCCTCCACGAAGCGCTCCTCATCCTGAACGATCGAGATGGAAATTCAGAAAATAAATACAGGTTGGTACTTGCCACTTGGTACGTACCTAGTACTACTACCTAGTACGTTGACTGTAGAATAGGGTTCCACGGGTGTGCGATTTCAATCCCACACGATGGAAGTCATGGGAACACAAAACTTGCCCTAGATAGACGGACCTCGACGCGACTCTGTTCCGTTCACTTGGAAACAAGCAAGCGCCGGCGACTTCAGCCCTAGATAGCCGCGGCACCGCCTGCCGGCCACAGTTCGCTGACGCGTCTAGACAGATCGATCTCGATAAGACTGGATTTATCCATTTGGAATCAAGCAGGTGTGCGGAGGAACCAGCCCTAGCTAGCGCGGGGACGACGAACCTGTCGACCCGCGGGCGAGCGTGATGACTGGGCGGAAACTTGGGCAGAGCAGAGGTAGCACGGATGGTGGATACGCTACTATACAGAGAGCAGCGGCGGCGTGCAATAGTACGAGAAAGGAAAGGAAACGAGAAGAAGCAAGGGGGCCGGAACTGATTGCGTACCTCGGGATCCGAGAGGTCTAGCTGGTTCATGAGGTCCACCGGATTAAAGCATGTCGGGCAGAGTTCCCCGGAGGAGGAGGTCTTGAACGCGACGCCGGCGTGGGATTCGTGGGCTGGCGGCGGGGGCAGCTCGAATCGGCCGGGTGACGGGGGCGGCAGCTCAAATCGGGGCGGCGCGGGGACGGACACGGCAACGCCGAGCAGGCGGGAGGCGCACCTGCGGATGCGCATGGCTCGTCGCCGGGCGTGGGACGGAGTGGAGCGAGGAGGGTCCGGAGATCTGGAGTTCTGGACAGGTAGCTGCTGGCTAGGGTTTGGGATTCTGTTCTGGAAGGTGGATATATGTCGCGACGAGGCAGCAGGACAGGACGAAGACTGGAAGCGACTGTGATGGCGTGGAGGGCCCACTGGTCAGGGAGACGCCGTTTTTTCTTTCTTTTCAGAGTGTGAGCTATGGACGGTTGTACTCTATACGACCGGAACTTTGTGCCTACCTGATGTTCAACGTTCGTGCTTCTTTGTTCTGCTAAAATGATCCCCAAAGAAAATGTCCCCATATTAGGATTCCAAATGCTCTACATCTTGGCCGGACACGTCCACAAATTAAGGAACAAATGAAAACAACTAGGTAAATCCTTTACTCTTATGAAAAAGATTTTATTTACAATGATTTTCATTTAGAGGAAACAAGAGCTTCCGACATAGCACTACCAATATCATCCAAACTGATCATGGCCATCTATAAAAGGAAAAAAAAGGCAGCAGACTTGAACAATCTACATACAACATTCAAGTAGTAAATTGGACCGAATCATGCTCCTTCTGACTTCAAAGATGCTAAACCAACGTGATGCGTTCAAATTTGTCCAATGGTAAATGTGGAACACAAAGAAGGGCTGCTAAACCATATTTTCTGAAACAATATATGTTTCTCGCCTTCCAGGTCGCCCAAATGATAGCTGAAATCCTGACGAATATTGAGGCTCTTTAATTTCCCGAACTTTTAATCAAAGATTAATACATTCATTTGTTTTCCCCCTTTGTAGAGTCCAAGTGGAGACTTGACTCGGTTTTGAGCATCGTCCCCTTGTGATATACTCTGGTAAAGGGAAAATTAAGATAGTCGGTATTGGTTTCATTTTGAAATTCAGTGGTCTATTAGAGTGGGTTTTAAACAAATATTTGTAACAAAATGGTTGAGCCGCTTATCATGGTCCAACGATGGCAACAAATATTTGGAATCATTGTATCAGGTGCTTGAAAAAATTCTTCAGAGGTTCCGGAGCTAATTTCTGGAGTCAGGTTTAAGAGAGAAAGCAACAGTTGCTTGAGAGGATTAAATCATCGATGAACAAGAACAAAGAGGGGGGCACACTGTTATTTGGCACGAGGGACATAAACTTAAATCAACTTGTACATATGTATAACATGCAAGAAGCATACTGGAGGGAGAAGATATCCATAACAATGGCCTCGGGAAGGGTATAATAACACACTTTCTTTTCATGTTGTGGCTAATGGGAGAAAAAGGAAATGTGTCATTTATTCTCTCCACAGTTATGGGATTTATATATGATAAAGAAGGAATAGTGAGACACATATATGATTTCTACTAACACTCTTCACTAAGGAAGAAACATGAAAAGCTAGATTATCTTTATTTGCTTTTGAAGACATATATTGTGATGTTCACTCAACCTTGTAGATTGGTGGAGTTTGAGAATGCCAGCAAAGACATGCAAACTAAATTCCCACCTAGTCCAAATTGTTTTCCAGTGTTATTATGTGCAATGTGTTGGGGCTTGACTAGGGATCTTTTGGATGATTTGCAGTGAGAGATATTGGGAAAAAGATATTCTAAAGTGCTATCTATAATTCAGAAAAAATAAAAGGGCTACCTTCGCCAAGCAACCAGACCAATTGTTGTCATAAATGTAACATTCAGAGTTTTTAGTCTCAGTAAGACTATGTCATGTTGCCAATAAAACCGTTTAGGATACTCAGCCAAGATTTATTGAAGGAAAATTCCTCTTGGATGGGCCTTTGTTTTCGCATGAAACTTGATCTGTATGAAATGAGGATTATAAAAAATTTGGTATCCATATCAAGTTAGATTCTGAGAAGCATATGAAATATTTTCTTGGGGGGTTTATGAGATGTGATTATTAGAAAAATGGCTTTCTCAACAACAGATCAACAAGATGATGGAAACACTGAGATGGGCTCATTTATAAATTAACATTAATTGAGAGAAAGAGCTATTCTCAACAACTAAAAGGGAGTAAAGCAGGGAGATCCACTCTCTCCTTTACCTGTTAAATTGTTAATAGATGGTATGACTACAATTTTGAAATCCGCTAAAACTATTGGAAAGTTTGCATGATGGGTACCATGTTTCAATGATCAAGGATTATCTTTGCTACAATATGCAGATACAATATGATCCTACTTTAAAACCGTGAAAAAATGTCTGACATCTGAAGTGTTTATACTTTAATGCTTTGAATAAATGTCAGGAATAGAAATCAATTATCATAAAAGTGAGGTTGTTACTATTTTTTTTAACAAAAGGTAGTTTTTTTTTGTAATTTAAAGGGGTTCACCCTGTTTTCCATTAATAGAAAACAGTTGCTACAAGATCCCACCAAAACGCTACAACCACCTCAAGCACACCAGAACATAAGCAATCAGAATTTTTGCTATAGCAGCTTTTGAAAGACAAACTACATGAGCAATCTAACAAACTAGCTACGCCCAGCCAAAGCACGGTAACCATCATCCTTCCAGCCGCGCCCTCCACGATGCCCAGCCTCGAGCGCCCTTGAAGACTTCATCTGCGACTTGTCCCAGCAGCCTTGCGCCCATTTGCAGTTCCAGCTTTGCGTCCTCCGATACCTGCAGATTTGCCCCAGTCAATCCAAAAACAGATGCTACGTATAACTTCAACCGGTTCTGACGGCCATTTTTTTTCAAAACAAGCTAAATTTCGAGTTTTCCAAATCCCTGATACGTCTCAAACGTATCTATAATTTTTGATGTTCCATGCTTGTTTTATACCAATTGCTACATGTTTTGCATCTACTTTATATCACTTTTATACATTTTTTGGGACTAACCTATTAACAAGATGCCGAAGTGCCAGTTCCTGTTTTCTGCTGTTTTTGTATTCCAGAAAAGCTAGTCTGGAAATATTCTCGGAATTGGACGAAACTATATGGGAGTCCCTATTTTACCAGAACTCATCTGACGGACCAAAGAGGCGACGGAGAGGAGCCACGTGGGCCCCACACGTGGCCAGGGCGCGGGGCCCCCCTCTGGCGCGCCCAGGGTGCGTGTGGGCCCCACAGGCCTCTCCACCCGCCGCCCTTTCGCCTACTTATTCCCCCCGACGCGAAAAACCTAAGTACCTAAGCAAATATCCACAAAAAGTTCTAGAGACGCCGCCGTCGTCAACCCTAGCTCGGGAGGGTTCAGCACCTCTTCCCGGCACCCTGCCGGAGAGGGGAATCGTCACCGGAGGCTTCTACATCGCCATGCCTGCCTCCGGAGTGATGCGTGAGTAGTTCATCCTTGGACTACGGGTCCATAGCAGTAGCTAGATGGTTGTCTCTCCACTTTGTGCCATCATGTTTAGATCTTGTGAGCTGCCCTACATGATCAAGATCATATTATTGTAATGCTACATGTTGTGTTTGCTGGGATCCGATGAATATTGAATATTATGTCAAGTTGATTATCAATCTATCTTATATGTTATTTAAGATCTTGCATGCTTTCCGTTACTCGTAGATGCTTTGGCCAAGTAGATGCTTGTAACTTCAAGAGAGAGTATTTATGCTAGATAGTGGGTTCATGTCTCCGTTTAACCTGGGACAGTGACAGAAAGTTCTAAGGTTGTGGATGTGCTGTTGCCACTAGGGATAACCTAACGATGCTATGTCCACGGACATATGTGTTTGTTTACATTACGCACTTTACTTAATGCAATTATCCGTTGCTTGCAACTTAATACCAATGGGGGACTCGGATGACAACCCGGCGGTGGATTATTAGTCATAGATGCTGTTGGATAACGATCTATGTATTATGTCGTAATGCCCAATTAAATATCATAATAGTCAACATGTCATGTATATGCATTGTCATGCGCTCACTATTCGTCAATTGCCCAGCTGTAATTTGTTCACCCAACATGTTAGTTATCTTTTATGGAGAGGCACCACTAGTGAACTGTGGACCCCGGTCCATTCTTTTACACTGATTAAACAACCACAAACTGCAAACTGTTCCTTTTTCATTCTCTGCAATTTAATACTCATTTTCCACACCATACGTTTAATCCTTTGTTTTCAGCAAGCCAGTGAGATTGACAACCTCACTGTTTCGTTGGGGCAAAGTAGTTTGATTGTGTTGTGTGCAGATTCCACGTCAATAGTCCAGACTCCCATCAACAACACTATTTTTCTGGCGCCGTTGACAACCTTCTGAAGAGTTGCTGCTCCTACTGGTTCGATAACCTTGGTTTCTTTCTGAGGGAAAACTTGCTGCTGACTACATCATACCTTCCTCTTGGGGTCTCCCAACGAACGTGTGTTTCACGTCATCAATCCCCCACATGACCGTTGCTACACCCACTGCAACTTCACCACTCAATTTCTTGCTAAAACCCTTGAGCCAACTTGTTAAACAGAAATCCACATCCGAAAACTGACATTTAAACCCAGTAGCAACACTAACCACGTTCCAAACATATCTAGCCAGCGGACAAGTAAAGAAGAGATGATTTATGCTTTCTTCCTGTCCACAAAATAGACAGGTTTTCTCACAAACCCCTCCTCTTTTTATTAGGGCATCTCTTGTCAGAATACTTTTTTCAAGATAAACCAAATAATTTTTTTTACTCGCAGTGGAATTTTAACTTTCCACATAAACCTGTCTGGCACCTTGCCAACAGTTTGCATTGCAGAGTAAAAGGATTTCACAGTAAATTGTCGGGAGGATGACAACAGCCAGATTAGTCTATCCTCCTCCCTGTAAGTGTCACTAATTCACAGCAACCTTTGAGCCTAATCCATTCTTCCAGTTTTATTCCCACAAGATTCCTTCAAAAACTCACAGAATCAATTCCAGCACAGAATGCTTTCTGCACAGTGATATTCTGATCATTCGAAACTGCATATAATCTAGGGAATTGCTCAGCAAAGCAAGTATCTGAGTACCGGTTGTCTTCCTAGAACCTTGTCTTAGCCCCATCCCCCAATTTGAACTTGCAACATGAGAGAAACAAAGGTTTAACTTCCATCAACCCTTGCCGGAAATGGGAATCTCCATTTTTGCGAGAACATTGTCCCAGCGTAGTGTTTTTTAGGTACTTGTTGTGTAACAGAGTTTGCCACATTCCTTTCTCATTAAATAATTTCCAAAGCCATTTCGCCAAGAGTGCAATATTCATAACTTCTAAGTCTAAAACCCCTAAACCTCCTTGGTCCTTTGGTAAACAAACAGTTTTCCAATTGACCAGGTGGTACTTTTTTTCTCTATCTGATCACTCCAAAGGAAACCAAACCTTTGCTTATCAAAAGCCATTTTTTTCTCAACAGGCATTCTATAGAAAGATAACAAAAGGTAGTTATTCTTGTTTGTGAGTTGGATGAGAAGAAAATAATAGCTAATATGTTTAACAACAAAATATGGAGTTTTCCGTTTGTTATTTGGGTTTTGATTTATTTTGAACTCTATCTGGGTTTTTCCTATTGATGACCATATATAATTTTTGTAATTAACAAGTCATGCATTAAGTGCATAAAATTGTTTAGATAATGGATCAATGGGAGGTGAAGAACCTATCATCTGAGTGACGAAAAATCTTATCCAATGCATTTCTTGCCAAAATACCCATGTCCCATGGTAAGGAGATTCTTCTGGGAATAGTGTTCCAGCAATTTTGAGTACCAAATGCTGAAATAGAAGGATGTTTGCATACCCAAAGACATGGGTGACCTGGGTATAATTATTACCAGATTTGTAAACATTTCTTGACTATGTAAATGGATATGGAAACTTTCTTAAGAGCCAGGTACATAGTCTTTGAAGATGAAGCAGGATGATAACTAATAAATATCTCACATGGAGGGGAGATTTATTATGCAGATTGAATGTAGGGGGTCTCACTTCTAAAATGGTTGCAAAAAGATAAATATTGGTTTGACTGGGGTGAATTTATGATCTGAGAGATGAGAGAGAAATCATTTTCTATTATATGTTTGGTCTGCAAAGATACCTTTGAAATTATGTTATCTTTCTAAACCATATAATCACTGTGAATTCACCTTTTTTAGATCAAGGGCATATAGTGTCCAGCCTTAAATTAATAAAGCGTCAAGTGCCATAGTTCACCTCAAAAAATAAGTACCAAGATTGATTCAAACATGTGAATTCAAGGCATAAAAAAAAGTGAATTCAAGGCATAAGAGAGTGAGATACTGCCGTTCATGAAAACACTTTGATTTAAAGGCTAGGAGAGTGAAATACTAAGATTGATGCAAACTTGTGAATTCAACACCCTTGTGTACACATATATTCGTGAAGCGCGCCAAGGCCATTGGGTTGTCTCGTCCACTATTTTTCTAAGAGGTAGCAGCAGATCTGGCGTCAATATTACAAAAAATGATCTACTAGATCCATCAACAGTGTATCTGTGTTCTTCTCTTTCCCTCCAAAAAGCATTCATTACTTGTGTGCCTCTTCGAGACGAGTGAGTCGGATTGTCCATAAATAACGTACGCACTAACTCGTGGCTGGTAATTAAACCAGCTGCAATAAAACAATTGGTGTATCTCGCCATGACGATGGTACTATGCAAGACACCATATACCCGAAATTAATATCAGTTCTAACGGCCAGCACAATCAGCTAAGAATGGCAGTTACAACGAACATACTAGTAGTACCGAAAAGTACAAACGGTTTGTACATTGTACGGTATCTCAAAAAACACCAAAACTGGAGCAGAGACTAATTAAGCTGAGCTAACTAAGCCGAGCCAAAAGCTTCTCTTCAGCCACGGAGGACCCAAGTACTCCTACAAGCTAGCTATTACATCAGTGACTTGAGCGACCGGGCCTTTACTGGTTTCCTCCACCTCTTCTTCAACGGGCTCTTCCTCTTGATATCGTGGGGTTCGTAGTCGCTGCTCTCCTCGTCCCGCCCGCGATCCCTGCAATGCCGTCACAGCTAGGCTCATCGTCCGCTCATGCTGATGCAGCCGGTTGGTGGCCTGCACCATCAGCTTGTGCCTGGCCCGCAGTAACAAATTCAGTGTGCTTTTCCTCTTCGGTTGGTGTCTCTTCTTTTTGTCCGGCAGGTGGCACGATGTCGCTGCTGCTTGATACGCGCTGTCTCTTGCTGCGTCCTTCCCCGGCGCTATCCTCTTGCTTCACCTTCCTCTTGATCTCATTCTTCTTTCTCGCGGCCACTCGCAGCTCAAATATGACCCCGTCGACCATGTCTTCATCCTTCTGCTCCTCCTTAATGGAGCTGGCAGGTATGCTGGGTTGGAAGAGCCAGCTAGTCCGCCATGCAACAGCGACGAAGTAAGTCTCCAAGAAGAGCTCTTCCTCCTGAACAATTTGGGAAAATGAATAAATACAGCTTAATTGATTAGCTAATGCTACAGTTACGGGGTGGTCCTTACGTCAGGATGCAAGTGGGCCGTCTGCAGATTATGCAGGACATATCCGCAACGTCCGCCAGTTGATTATGCAGGACAAGCAGTTGTCTGCCAACCAAATTAAGCGGGCTCTGCAGGTATCGCTGGCTTTGCAGGACTGCCTGCATATGGCTTTTCTCCCAGGCGTATAGTAGCGATGGGGAGAGAGCAGGGTGTACGGAGCAAGAGCGCAACGCGCTGCCCACCGGCAGAGTGCTGCCCTGCGTCGCATTGAAGGAGATCTGCGCGTCGACACCATGTGCCCCCCGCCCGCCGGTAAGCCTTTCTCCTTCAGCTCCGTGCAGGTTCCTCAGCCGGGCGGCGCAGCCGCCCCAGATGCAGTTGGGGAAACTGCTCTCCCCACTCCGTCTGGCCAGCCCAGAGCACGCCTCCGTTCCGTGGTCTGCGTCCCTGAACAAGATCGTCCCTCGTCGACTGTGCTGATACGGTCGCCGGCCGCTGATCCAATCCAAGACCAACAAACACCTCCAGCCATTACTGCTACTGACGAAGATGGCTGGGAGATTGCAAGCGCAACGGCCACTTTGAGCGCCATTGCCAAGTGACTGACGAAGAGCTCGCCTCCCAGTTCGCTCCGCCTACGCCACCACCTCCACCGCCGTCGTCCTCCTCTGCGTGGCCGGGATCAAGATCATCGACTAGATCGGGGAGCTGCTCCGGCGGAAGGTGACCGACGCCGCGGGCAAGCCGGACAAGGTGGTCAGAGAGAAAAGATGACGCGGCGGAGGCGCGTGGTGGGGTGGACATAGCCGCGGTCGACGGCGTCGACGTGGTTGCCGCAACCGTCGCGCGACCGAGGGCCTAGAGGCAAGGGGCCGGGAGTAGCACGAGGAGGCGCGGGAGGGGATGGGAAGTCGACGAGAAGGGTGTGGGGTGGCGACGAACGGAGGCACCGCCGACGCAGGTAGCGATGAGCTAGGCGGCGGCCGCCAATTGCAGGTGGCGATGAGTTAGTTAGAAGGATAAGCAGGCCAGGCAGGCTGAAGCAGGACTTGTTCTCAAAGCCCGCATATGGATTGCAGTCAATCCGCAAAGCCACTAATCGTTTTTTTGCGGCGCGGCTGAAGTGGGCTTGTGGACTCCTGCGTCCACCTGCATCCTGATCCTTACGGAAACATGCCCCGTATACCGTACACAACTGGTACTGTGTTACCTAGCTAGTACGCTGAAATGAAATGGGGGCGTGGACGTGTGTGCAGTGCAGGTAAGAGCCCACGGACTAGCTGCCATTGCCGAGTACGATTTCAACCGCAGACTGCGCGTCGCCACCGGCCGGCGACATAGTGCCGCGCGCGAGGGAACAAATTAACGCGCCCAAAAATGGACATCGAATCTGGAAGCAAACGCCGGCGAATTCAACCCTAGCCGCGACTACTGCGCTAACACGAGGTCCATACGACTCACCCAATCCCTACGGCCATTCGGAAGCACGCAAGCGCGCACGCAAGGAACCCTAGCTCGTGCGCGGACCACAAACCACACCCGCGCGCGAGCAGCGACCACCGGACGGGAACATCAGCAGAGGAGAGCTATACAGAAACAAGCGGCGGCGTGGAAATGCGCAAATAAATACTAGATATAGATCACGAGCTGCGGGCGACGGGCAGCAGGCGAAGCAGGAGAGCGTGGAGCTAGCGAGGGGGAAATTACCTGGGGATCCGAGGGGTGGAGCTGAGCCATGAGGTCCCACGGCGAACGGCTGAGCTCGCAGGGCTCCAGGCAGGTCCCCGACGCCGCCGCGAAGCCGGCGTAGGACTCGTGGGCTGTCGGCGGCTGAGGGGGCGGGGGCAGCTCGAATCTGGGCAGCGCGGGGGCGAGGGAGGAGCCGAGCAGGCGGGAGGCGCACCTGCGGATCCGCATGGGTGGAGCGAGGGGAGGCAGCTGGGGATCTGGGCTCCGGGAGCTGGCTAGGGTTTGAGATTTGGGTGGGAGGCAGCACCAGCAAAGAAGGTGGATGTGTTAAATGTATTGGATGCACTAGTCTAGAACCTCTACGGTAGATACTTTGGGAAATCGGTGTTCTTGTGATTCGAAAGAGAGAGGGAGGACAGAGAGATGGAGAGGGATAGGGTTCACCTTGTCCTTGGCTCGAAGAGCCCGAGCTGGTGCCGTCCATTGTGGACGGTGACGGCGGTGGTGGTGAGAGGGCAGTGGCGGCGGTGGTGGTACTTCCCGTCGCTCGCGCTAGAACCCTAGATCGGTAGGGAATATCGGTGGGGCTGTGGCAACGCGATGAACCTCGTATCGTGTGCAGCCGGACCCCACCTCTCTTTATAGCGCTGCGACAGGGGCCCACCAACCATAGTTCGGTTGGGCGCCCCCGATCAGGGCGCGGTCAAGGGGTTCGATCGATCCGTTGTGATCGACCGGGATGAGATCAACCTAACATTCTCCCCCTTGATCTCAACTTTACTTTTAACTTTATACTTTACTTGTTTCATCACGGATCAGTACATAGAGCATGTTTCATCGTCACAGCTCAATTGCCGATAGAATCAGACAGCACCATATACTTTTCTATTTTGAAACAAAACCTGTTACTTTTGGGCCTCTTATGATCCAGGAATCATAGGCTTTCCATTAAACCCATGCCGGCTATGTGTTCCATGAACACATGGGTGGTAAGCCTTTCGTAAGCGGATCCGCAAGCATTTCCTTTGTCCTTATATGCTCGAGACTTATAGTTTGATCCTGGATTTTATCTTTCACAACATAATACTTTATATCTATTTGCCTTTGTAGCATTACTCGACTTGTTGTTGTGAGCATAGAATACTGCAGGCTGGTTGTCACAGTACATCTTTAGTGGTTTGTCAATACAATCTACCACTTTCAAGTCGGGTATAAATTTCTTTAACCATACGCCTGCCCCGTGGCCTCATAACATGCTATAAACTCTGCATACATCGTGGATGATGCAACTAATGACTGTTTGGAGCTTTTCCACGAAATAGCCCCTCCTGCGAGAGTGAACACGTATCCTGACGTGGACTTTCTATCATCTTTGTCTCCCGCAAAATCTGCGTCTGAATACCCTCTTATCTCTAGGGAATCAGATCTTCTATATGTTAGCATGAGGTCTTTTGCGCCTTGCACATAACGCAATGCTTTCTTTACCATATTCCAGTGCTCATGGCCTGGATTTTCTTGATATCTACCGAGTACCCGGTGATAAAAGCTAAGTCAGGGCGAGTGCACACTTGTGCATACTGTAAGCTTCCAACAGCCGAAGCATATGGTATGCTTTCATTTGATCGATCTCATATTGGTTCTTGGGACATTGAAATTTCCCAAAACTGTCGCCCTTGACTATAGGAGCAGGTGAGGTACTACTTATGCATATTATACTTTTTAGAACTTTTCAAATATGCCTTTTGTGATAGTCCTAACACTCCATTCTTTCTATCTCGGTGAATTTCTATGCCCAAAACATATGAAGCTTCACCAAGATCTTTCATATCAAAATTTGAGGACAAGAACTTCTTTGTTTCTAGTAGTAGACTGACATCACTGCTAGCAAGCAAGATATCATCCACATACAGAATTAGGAAAATATATTTCCCACTTTTAAACTTTGCATAAATGCAGTTGTCCTCAACATTCTCTTTAAATCCAAAACTTTTAATTGTTTCATTAAACTTTAGATACCACTGTCTAGAGGCTTGCTTTAATCCATAAATGGATTTCTTTAGACGGCATCCCATATGTTCCTTCCCCTCCATGAAAAAACCCTTGGGTTGTTTCATGTAAACATTTTCTTCTAAATCTCCATTTAGAAATGCCGTCTTTACATCCATTTGATGCAACTCTAAATCAAAATGTGCAACTAATGCCATTATGATTCTGAAGGAATCCTTACATGAGACCGGAGAAAAAGTCTCATTGTAATCTACCCCTTCTCTTTGCGTAAAGCCTTTTGCCACAAGTCTTGCTTTATACTTTTCTATATTCCCATTGGAGTCATACTTAGTTTTGTAGACCCATTTGCAGCCTACTGTTTTGGCTCCTTTAGGAATTTCCTCTAAGTCCCAAACATCGTTGGAACTCATCGATTTCATTTCGTCTTCCATTGCCTCCACCCACTTCGATGAGTGAGGGCTTCTCATGGCTTCTTCATATGAAGTGGGATCACCTTCCATATGATCTATTTCTATGTTATAAACATAATCAGTAGAAATAGCTGACCTTTTAGCTCTTTTAGACCTTCTAAGGGTCTCATTTTCTAAAAGTGGCTGCTGCACCTCCCTTTCATGCTCAACAACGGGTTCAGTCGGCTCCTGACGGACAGGTTCCGGATCTTCACCCACAGTTGTCACGGGTGGAGTTACAACAGGTGCTTGCACCACAATCTCAGGGATTGTCGGTGCAGCTACAACAGGTAGTGCGAAAAATGGCTCCTGAATCATCGGAAAAGGTGCACACACCCTCTTCTCCTCAAGATCAATTTTCCGAGCTACCATGCTCCCCCTCATCATTTCGTCCTCTAAGAAGACTGCATGTCTCGTTTCTACAAACTTTGTGTATCTGTCTGGGCAGTAGAAACGATAACCTTTTGATCTATCAGGATAGCCAATGAAGTGGCAAGTTACTGTTTTGGGGTCTAACTTTGCAATATTTGGATTAAATACTTTTGCCTCAGCTGGGCTCCCCCAGACCCTCAAGTGGCGCAGAGAGGGAACTCTCCCTGTCCACAACTCGTACGGTGTTTTGGGCACCGACTTGCTTGGTACTCTGTTGAGAATGTGAATGGCGGTTTTAAGCGCCTCCATCCATAATCCCAATGGCAGGGTGGAATAACTCATCATGCTGCGCACCATATCCATAAGAGTACGGTTACGCCTTTCAGCTACTCCATTTTGCTGAGGTTCGCCCGGCATAGAATACTGGGCGACTATTCCATTTTCCTGTAAAACCTTGCAAAAGGTCCAGGTACTTGACCATATGGAGTGTGCCGACCGTAGTACTCCCCCCCACGGTCGGACCTGACTATTTTAATTCTTTTATCATGCTGATTTTCAACTTCTGCTTTGAATATTTTAAATTTATCCAACGCTTCAGATCTTTCTTTAATTGGATAAATATAACCATATCGGGAGTAATCATCTGTGAATGTTATGAACGAGTCATAGCCATCCACACTTTTCACAGAAAACGGTCCACAAATATCAGTGTGAATGATTTCTAGTGTTGCTGTACTTCGGTTTGCACCCTTTTTAATTTGCTTTACATACTTTCCTTTTATGCAATCTATGCATTGTTCGATATCTGAGAACTCTAACGGAGGAAGAATATCATTTTTAACGAGGTTTTCTATTCTTCCCCTCGAAATATGGCCTAATCGACAGTGCCATAACTTCGACGAGTCATGAGTTCGCTTTCTTTTCTTTTGTTCTTTGTTCGACAAGGAAGTTTGCTCACTCACATTACACACAGAATGCACTTTTTCACGTAAGGATAACAAATAAAGCTCATCGTGAAGTAAAGCAATACCCACACAAGCATCTTTAAACCATATGGCACACTTGCCATGTCCAAAACAACATTCATAACTGTCTTTATCCAAACGTGATACACTTATTAAATTTCTGTGAAGTGAAGGAACAAATAAGACATCTCTAAGCAAAATCGTGAAACCATCAGCCAACTCCAAGGAGATGTCGCCAACAGCTTCAACTTCTGCTTGAACTCCATTCGCGACTTCAATGCATCTTTCGCTTCTTTGCATAGTCCTTGTCGAATGGAATCCCTGTAAAGAATTTGCAACATGAACAGTTGCACCTGAGTCAATCCACCAAGTAGATTTCGAAAACTGTGTATACAGGGATTCATTTACAAAAGAAACTGTGTTTATACCTTTCTTTGCCATTATTGACTTGAGCCAATCTGGGCAATCTTTCTTGAAATGCCCAGTCTTCTTGCAGTGGAGACACTGATCTTTATCCACTGAGACTCTGATGATGATACTGTTGGGGACCTTTGCCATATGGCTTGGAGGGGGAACCACCTTGGTTGCTGTTGTTGTAGTTTCTTTTCCTGTTTTCCTTCACGTAGTTCAGGGAACCACCGTGAGAGGACTTGAGCCTTTCCTCCTCTTGCACACACATAGCGATGGTCTTTTCAATCCCATTTATCAGGGGACATGTTGTAGTTGATCACAAAGTTCTCAAACTCTTTAGGCAAAGATGCCATGACAAGGTGGACAAGCAAAGCAGGCTTGAGCTCCAGGTCATCATCCATAGGCTTTAGCTTGGCAGCCATGTTGCTCATCCTCAGGATGTGCTCCCTGATGCCATGTGCACCTCCTTGGTACTTTTCTGTGACCAGCTGTTTGAGCAGCTGGGTAGCATACACCTTTGAAGAGCCAGTGAACTGGCTCTTTATCTTTTCCAGGAACTGCCCAACGGAAGTGCACTCTGCGATTGAGCCCGCAATGGCGTTCTCAATCGTGTTCTTTATAAATGCCATGCATTTCTTGTTGGCATTCAGCCACTTTTGGTTATCCAGGGTGTAACTCATCTCCACTGGAGAATGATCCCTCAACTTTTTCTGCCAAGCAGATTCATCATCAGTAGCCTCTCTTATTGGCTCTTTTGGCTTGACTGGCTGTGGAGTGTCCACAACCCAGTCAACCTCGGCACACACAAATGCCAGGTCCACTTTCTTCCTCCACTCAGTGTAGTTGTCACCCCTGAGCATTGGAACGTCCTTGAGGCAACTCATCAAATGGTAACCTCCTGAAACATCACATCGAGGTGAGAACAAAACAACAATTGCATGCAAATAATCCAACGTTGGTCAAAATTAAAACATACAACTGTTTATGCAATTAAATCTATATCACCGTTGGGCAGAAAATAGAAATAAATGCACCTTTTATACACATAATAACAAATCATGATCATGTTATTAACAACGTTGGTCATAAAATAACAGGACCATAATCACCTTTAATATTCACTTTATCACATCTTTAAAATTTAATTATCACTTTGTTGCATTTAAGCAATTTCTTTTAACTATTTGCAGCGGAAATAAAATTCATAAACTTTAAACTTTGCAGAAACATTTCTGTTACTTTTGAATTCTCTAAACAAAATTTTCGTTGGAATATTTTGAATAGAAAAAACTGGATGAAATTTGCTCAAAATATGGACAAAAATCATCAAACTGTGTTCTGTAAAATTAAAACAGAGGAAACTGTGCGTGGCCCACGGCCCACGGCCCGCTTACTGCGCGCCGCGCAGCGCGTCGCGCCGCAGCATCGGGAAATCTGCCCACGGACTGCCTGCGGCCCACTCTGCGCGCAACGAGGCGGCCCACAGCCCGCCTGGTGCCCGCGCCGCTCGTGGCCATCGGATTAGATCCGACGGCTCACCGCTTGTTTCACCTGAAGAAAAACAGTGCACCGGCGCCGCCCCGAAAAAACCCTAGCCCATTTCTTTCTTTCGCCCCCGTCCTGTCCCGCGCTGTCGGCCGGCGGCGGCGCCACCGGCGGCGCCCATGCGCTCCGGCGAGCCCGACCGAGCCCGACCTCATTTCCACGGCAAACGGCGGCCGGCGACGGCGAGAGTTCCAGGGCTCCACGCGACCCCCTTCCCTTCCTTTCTTTCTACCTTTCCATCCACCGCGGCCCCACTGACTTTCGAAGCCCCGTGATGGAGATGCGGTGGCGGCGCTCCTGCCGGCCCCCTTGCCGGCGCGTGCGTGCACCCGAGGGTGGGCGCATCGCCGTCAAGTGGCTCGGTGGTGGTGCCCTTTGCCCCGGTTGGGGTTGAGTCCTTCTTCCGACGCCTCGGCTTGCCGATGCGCGTCGAGATCGAGAGGGACGGCGCGGCCGTGTCGGCGGCGCTCTTTTCCGGTGATGCCCGAGGCCCTCCGGTGAGTTCTTTGCCCTTTTTCTTTGAATTTTGGGTACGGGGTTTCCACGGGAGGGATTCTTTTCTTTTCTTTTTCGATTTGCTTTTCTACCGAAAAATTCTAGCAACTAGAACCGCTCTGATACCAATGTTAAATGTATTGGATGCACTAGTCTAGAACCTCTACGGTAGATACTTTGGGAAATTGGTGTTCTTGTGATTCGAAAGAGAGGGAGGACAGAGAGATGGAGAGGGATAGGGTTCACCTTGTCCTTGGCTCGAAGAGCCCGAGCTGGTGCCGTCCATTGTGGACGGTGACGGCGGTGGTGGTGAGAGGGCAGTGGCGGCGGTGGTGGTACTTCCCGTTGCTCGCGCTAGAACCCTAGATCGGTAGGGAATATCGGTGGGGCTGTGGCAACGCGATGAACCTCGTATCGTGTGCAGCCGGACCCCACCTCTCTTTATAGCGCTGCGACAGGGGCCCACCAACCATAGTTCGGTTGGGCGCCCCGATCAGGGCGCGGTCAAGGGGTTCGATCGATCCGTTGGGATCGACCGGGATGAGATCAACCTAACAGGATGGATGTCGAGACGAGACGAGGCAGCACAGACGGACGGAACGAAGCTAGTGTGGAGTCGAGAAGGGTCCACCTGTCAGCGAGATGACGTTCAGGCTGATGGATTATGGAGCTTGTAATGGTCGCGCCTGCTCGACTGACGTGGCAAGTATAGTACTCGCCGAATCCATCTAATTCATCAGTCAAAAAAAAAAAAACATACTAGTATCAAGAAGTTTCATAATCTCATACCGTACGAGCACCTTATTGTACGTTCTGGCTGGTCGGTCCCGTTCGCATATTCTTCAACATAGTGGTCAGTAGCTACTCTCTCCGTTTTTAAATATAAAATGTTTTAAGCTTTGTCCACATTCAAATTTACACAAATGTATTTAGATATGTTTTAGTGTATATGTTCACTCATTTTAGTGTGTATCTAAACAACATGTGTAACATCTGAAACATTTTATATTTAAAAACGAAGGGAGTAGCTACCAACCATTGGAATCCATTAGATTTAAACAGTATTATGTGGGGAGTTTCAAAACACACCGACTCGTACTACAAAAATCTAGTACGCCAAAATTTTGGAACATCTTGACGCGAGGGAGAATTCCCTCCCGCTCGCCTCCCATCACCCTCACCTTCCTCTGCCGACAATAGCCGATTAACCCTAATGTGTGCATGGTCATGTCGTACTAGCCTGCAATGGATTTCTAAGTTGCGCAGCTGGAGTCGAGCTAATGAAGGCTCGGTAGGACACTCATGTGGTCCTCAGGGATGACTTTGTCACGTCCTCTAGACTCTCGACGTCCACGCCAACACATTATTTCGAATTGTCGGAAATTGCTCGAGCAAAATGAGAATTCAAAGACGGGGGATGATGAAGCTCCTCAATTGAAGAGACCAAGGTCAAGTATCTCATCATATCCGAGAATGAAGCTAGTGAGGAAGAAGGTCGGAATTCAACTCTGGGAACAAGGGGACGTCAAATGGAAGGAAGAAGGAAAAAGGAGAATGTGTAGATATATATATTGTGGGCATGAGAGAGAAACTCGATGAGTTGTTGAGTACATGGAAGGATATGACGTCTCAAGCCTTGCAACTGAAGATGGAGTTGGTCAACAAGAGGCAACAAGAAAAGGTAGCAACAAGTGAAAGAGAATGAGGACATGAAGATGGAGACGGAGAAGCGCAATGCCAACTTCGAAAAGTGTAGGCTTCTCAAGGAGAACCGAATGAGGTAAGAGATGATATATCGGAGGAGAACCGGGTCATGATGATTAGATCCAAATGAAATAGATGAGAAGGCCAGAGCATACTGGGATATTAGGAGGGCAGAGATCTTACAATCGAAGATGACTTGGGATGGCACCACCACGGGAAGATGAGGTTCGGCGGTTATCTTGCAGTTTGTTTGCTCTATTTTTGTTTAAGAATTTGTTATATGTTAATTTGATCATACATTTGGGCACAAAATTATTTTAAATTTGAATATAGAAAATTAAATTAATGTCAAATTGGAGTTGGAGCATATTTTTATATCGATTTACATATGTCAAGTAGGGGGATATTTTTACATTATCTGAAAAGGCGAACACATGCCTTACTGAAAGGTAAGATTTTCAGTATCCACTAGAGTTGCTCTGACCATCTAAAAAAGAGAGCGAGGAGAGACCTAGTTTGATGCAAACGTAGAGAAACCAAAGCCTAACGTACACTCGTGAAGCGCAACAAAGCTCAACTACTTTGCGACGAGCTAGCATCAGCTCTGTAAACCGACAGCGTAAACTACAGTACTAACTGTGCTCTCCTTCCATCCAAAGCACTAGCCTGCGTCAACTGCCGTTTGGGACTCGCGCCTCTCAGAGATGAAGAACGAGAGTATGTACATAGTCAGATTGCCCATAAATAACGATAGGTACATTGTACATCACTACATTGTACGCTCAGGCATACTTGGCTGGACTAAATTAGCTAGTGACTTGTTTTATTTGGTCCATATCGATAAGTCGAACGAGTGTATGTGTCCATGTACAAGTGACTTCAACCACGATGGTGGTGGTCAATCTACAGCTTCAATATGGCTGCGCCACTCGACGGCTTTGACGCGAACACGTACAGCCCGAGATCACTCTGCTTGATCACTCCCCGGTCGATCCTTGATTTGTAGTACTTCTCCTACAAAAAGAAGAATGATTCGTGTTAATTGCTTATGATATTCTTATGATTCTGCCCTCGTTAGGCATTGTGCATTTTTTACCAATTCGGATAGTGTCACAAGTTTCAGAGCTTATGTATTCAGTATACCTTCAAACTGAGAATGAACTGTGGGACAATGCTCTCCTTGACCAGGGCAACTGCACAGCCTCCCCACCCGGCTCCTGTGAGCCGCGCTCCGAGAGCCCCATTGTCTCGGCACACTTTTACAAGCTCTTCCAACTCGGGACAGCTGGTTCAGAGGAATGTACCAGTCAGTGTGTCGTTTATTACAATAATTATTATTTTGAAAAGAAATTATTCCATGAAACAAAGTGTCTGCAGATTTAACAAACACTAGCCTACATACAAAATATACCTGCATTCATATAGCACACTGCAGCTATAATGGCTATCGTTCATTAGATCACCGAGCTTTTTTAGCATATCTTCCTCACTGCAAGAAAATAATGGTAAGTTCCATATGACCTACTCCCTCCGTTCCAATTTAATTGACTTGCTATGCACCAAATGTCTAGGTACATCCACATTTGGTGCATAGCAAGTCAATTAAATTGGAACGGAGGGAGTAGTTTGGAAGGGAAACACTGGTGTGAGTAATGACGACTTAAACCTCTTTGACCCAGACTGAATTTAAAGTTCTACAATGTGAGGGTAAATGCGGAGTAAAGAGGAAGACGAGACTTGAATTAAATTAGTTAACGCACCTCAGTTTTGATAATACTGTATCTCTAAATGCATACACCCGCCTTGCTTCAGAGTACACATGAAAGGCACGCTGAAATTAAGCACACGTCAGGAAATTAGACTAGATTGTAATAGCATCATGCAGCACAGATCATGTGCACTGAGGTGATTAGAATAAAGTGAAATGATTGGTAACGCTGACTTGGAATGACAGCAAAGGGTGCTGGCCCCAACTTAGTTGGTGTTAAACAGAGTATGCATCTTCATGGATGCCTGTGAGAAAAATGCATAGAGCAAGGAAATTATATTCACCTGAAATAACTTAAAATGCTTCGCAGCTCTCAAAACATCCAAGGAAGTTTGAGAGCTCTGGAAGACAGATGCCAGGCTTTGGCCTGTGATTTTCTCTATTTCCTCTGTTGTATATGGTTCCTCATGCAGCAGGTTCTGCAAAAAGTTGCACAGCAGTCAGAGAAGCGCATGGTAACACAGAGCATATGACATATTTACTCTTGGAAAGCATTGCTCTTCTTCTGGAAATTATGTATAACCAAACATAAAAGGATGACGTGATAATCTCAATAAACTAGCCTAGTAGAAAATTTCTGCTGCAACATAGCCATATCGCCTGTTGCATACCCATGTGCGCATCAGTGCAGCCCTTATCCGTTTATTTCAGGATTGAACAAAGAAGATGGAGGCAGTACACATAGCACATTATTCACAGTGATGGCCTAAATTCTTGGTGAATATTGTACCTTCACAGCAACTCCAGGATCAGAAGAACCTTCTTTGCCAGCAAAAGTGACACATAGCCCCTCAACATCAGAGAGGGTGCTAACAGAGGACAGAGCTTTATTTCTGTCCATCCCTAGTTTGATGGCAAGAACAATCTGTAAAAAGCGTAGACAAAAAAATATTAGTTCCATAAATGAAACATGAAGATGCAATACCTTTGGTTGTAGCTCAAATTCCAACAATAAAACTGATAATAGCAGAAAACATTCTCTAGAAGATAAAATTACATAATGGAAACTTTCAATATTCTTGAAGGTGCTCGGTTCAAAACTAGAAATGAATTATCGTTTTCTAGCCATGCATGTGCAATCGAACATGCGTGTACTAATCCTTAAATTCACATGCTCATTCTGAAACCAAAGATTCTTTTACCGCTGCCAACCGACACTCTACAACACGATTGTTGTAGTTTGTAGCAGCTGTCTCTGCTTTCTTGGACTCTGCCAGACAGTGGGCAATCACAAATGTACCACCTGCAGGTAGTTGAACATCGGTTGCTTTGATTGGATTAAAATCTATCAGCTCAGCAAATCCAGGTTTGGCCATAATAGATATAGCCTGGAAAAACAATGAATATGTTAAAAAGGGTACAAGGTCAATTATACGAAGAAAATTGAAGTAACTAAAACTAATAAAAGGTGACCTAACGTATCTTAAACAGTATGCAGACTGTGCAGAGATATATCAAGTTCTGCAAACTTAAGTTAACGCATATTCCTCTTCCTCATGAATAATAACGAAGATCCTAACTGTTTTTTGGCATGCAAGCATGATATACAAAAATGATCCATGGAAAATAAAACTAATCCTTCTGACTCTGCCAGGAATAAACCAGACCAAAGCTTGAAACATATTGCCAGGATTCCAGAGGTACACCATATTAAGAATATAAGATATTGACTGCAGGAATCAGCTACAAAACACTGTTGTATGCAAAAGCTAGCTCAATAAATGACATTTGGTGAAACTACATCGAGTTCACTTAAACAGAGTGAAACAAAACAGAATCAGGAAATACCATGAATACTCCAAAAAAAGTTACATATGGCGTCATTTACCTGATCCATACCCCCCGACTGCGTCCCAATATGGCGCTCAGACTGACAAGTGAATTGAGCAACTTCTTTCTGCATGATTTGAATGGAACAATTAGGACTGGGAAAGAATCACCTCATGTTTTGAATGCACAGAAAAAGAATTTGGAGAAGTGTTTCTGGAAAATCCTAATTCGGATTCCATTGGAAACCATGTCATTAACAGCAATTCAGAATCAACTGACGAGCCAACTCTTATCATTTTGTCTCCCCAGGTTGGACTAGTCAACTTATCATACTGGTGTAGAAGGGCAGATCACAGCCCATTGCATCACCACTACTCAGTCAATTGTCCATTTCATTTTACAACGAAAACATTTCCTGTCTATTTTTTTATATAAAAAGGAAAGAAGATTTGCTCTGTCACAATTGTTTTTGGGGAAATTAGCATATCAATTTTCCAGAACATGAAAATTCATCACTTAGGCAGGTCATCATTATATATAGTGTTTGGTTTATTGTGGTAATTCTTCCAGGACAGTTCCCTAGGCTTGAAGCCTCCATTGAAAGCTTGCATCACTCCAAAGTTCACCTTAAACTAATAATTAGCATTCACACTTTCACACATGAACAGGAATGATGGCAATGTCATTGATAGAGCTGTTTAACTTGTGGTAAGGAATACCTTTGGGAAATTTTTCTCGAGAATTCCCATGATAGCAATTGTTGCTGAACAAACGAATGCTGCTGAACTTGAAAGTCCAGACCCTAAATAAGAGCGAGAACAGACAAGCATGAAAAACTTTGGTACACATCATTCATGGTAACCATATTAACTCCTAATTAAACCCCCCCAACACTACCTTGAGGAACTGTACCATCAACAACGACATCAAGAGCAACAGGTTCACCCATATCTATCCCTTTTGACCTAACGTACTCGTATACTCCCTTGTATCTGCAGACAGAGGATTAAGCAGATAAGATATGTTCACGTTTTCTAGGCAACAGTTGACCAAATGAATTCTATGGAGATAAACTTACCCACACATAAAGTAGTGGCCCCACTTGTGGTTTTTTATGTCAATTTCCTGCACGCCAAAATATTTAGCTGTCAATGACCGAATCAAAGGTTTCAAACAGAAAGAATCATGTAAGTGCAGATGATCGAAGATAGCAACATGGAAAGAATCATATCCGTGGCCACTACAAACCAGGAGATGGTGCTATCAGTATCCATCCCAAATGATACTGAATAAAATAGAGGAAGATGCGCTTACTTTAATTTGATTCTCAAACACTACAGACTTAATTTCTTTTATCGGCGCTAGTTTAGAATCAACACACTCCTGTTGTGTTTGCTGCATTAGGCATCTAGTCACTGCATACTTCGAATTGTTCTGCGTTCCAATTTGAAACACCCATCTAAATTCAATCATGTCGCCCTTCGCAGTGCTTAGTGTGTTTACCGAAATTGGAAAGTAAACTACAAATGAAAATAACATCAAAGTGATCGTTTGCAGCATCCCCTTGCCGAGATTTCTGGAGGTGCCCACAAGCCTTGGACTAATTGGCAGTTGACCTCGCTGCCCTCCAACTGGGAGTCTGAGCCAGGGGAACAGCAGGTGGACAAGCGGGATATCCACACGCCACCGCGGGAACACTAACACAAATTACTGAATTCACGGTCTGGACATCCAACTGGACCAAGTGGTCACGGGCCTCTTGACATAATTAATTCACTAGTACAAATTTATAGCGTGATACTGCAACCACCGCGCATCCTAAGTTAGGAACGAGATTCGCATGCCCTATCTATCTCCTCCCGGGCCAAGAAAAAAAACAAAACAATAATTCGGTGCACCGCTGGAAAAGAAGACTCTCCTCCTTTTTGGCAGATAAGGATCGTCCCCTTCAATCGCGCCCGCGGTGCATGGAGGGGAATATCCGGGAATCCGAAATAAGCCGAAATCGATCTAGGAACGGCGCAGAGCAGAGCAGAGGACTGGTTTACCTTGTCAGGGTCGGCCGGGTAGACGCAGGTGGGGTACTTCTCATCAACATTGGCGACGCGCACCTGGCCGCGCCGTCGCTGGCCCTCCGGATGGCGACGATCATGTCCTGGCGGATGGCCATGGGCAGCACGGAGTATCCCTCGTAGTCGATGTGCTCCCCGATGATGTTCACCCGGCCCGGGGAGCGGGCGAAGAGCGCGGGGCGGGCGCCGCCGTAGAGCGCCCCGAAGCGGTCGGCGAGGCGGCCGAAGCGGAGGCGCGCCTCGTCGAGCGGCGACCCCGCGCCGTAGACCGGCTCCAGCGAGGTCAGCGACGGGACCAGCTCCCCGGCCGGCACGTCCTCGCCGCCGACCGCCACCACCACCTGCGCCATCGCCGTCGCCTCTCTGCTTCCAGAAACTACTGCTACTTCGCGGTTTGTTTTGACTTGCAGCGCGATGGGGGTGGAGCGACAGACGGGATTTGTTTGCTTTTGTTTGTTGTGGGTATGTGGCGAGTATATAGCGGCCGTGCTGTCACGAGGAGTTATCCGTAACAAGTTCTAGTTCGACCGGAGGTTTTTTTTTTTTTAAGAAAATCCAGGTGGACCGGATTTTCGTTCGCTCGGTGACTTGTCACGGTGGGAAACGACGACCGGCGTTCTGCACAGATCGAGGTGGCGCGATCATCGACGGGAAACGGATTTTTGTTTGATCCGCGGTGATTAAAGAGCAGTGTAGCTTTTTTTTATGGGATCGGCTAGGATATTTTTTTTTTTGACGGGATCGGCTAGCAGCAGCTCATCAGCTTATTTCTTTAAGCGTGCACACCACCGGCCCTTGTTTGCATTTCTCGTTTGTTGGGCTTGCTACTTGGTTAATTGGCTTTGTGCAATACAAAGTGAGCAGCGACCCCGTTTGGGGCTTTGGGGCTTGTATAGGTAGCTTTTGCTCTCTTTTTTTTTAATGGAAATGGTGCAAAACACGATAGAATGGAATACTAAAAACTTATTGGAATGAGTTGCTAGTTGCATTTTTTTAATCATTTGCAAAATCGGTTTCTTGAAAAGAATGCACCTCAGATCGGAAGTAATGCGAGCAGTATTTTTTTAGCTTCCCTGAGGAGTAGAACTGTACTGCTGCATTTTTTTTTCTGAAGCAATAGACGCAATGCATGAAGGTTTAGTACAGGGCACCGTTTGGCTTCCAGTCCGACCTCAAGAGCCTGGCTAGCCCAGAGTGTGAATTGTACTATAGTACAAAACACAAGGATCGATAATAGAAAGGAAAATAATATACTACTCCACAACACGAGCGTACTGATAAGACGTTCGCGAACGGACACTAACGTTTCGGAAAAGGTCAGATCAAATGTGCCCATTGCCCCAGTCTCCAACGTTCTCATTGTAACCTTCCATAAAGAACTACACACTGGCTTTTCTACCATAACCTTCAGTTAGTAATCCAGCCACTAAGCTTTCCCAAAACAACAAACCGAGAATGCAGGCACAAGTATAAACGATCAGAAATTAACGAACTAGACACTGGAAACATGCATACCAGCGAACCAACAAAACACCAGATTACAGCTGAAAACCCAATGAGGTTTGTCAGGTAGCCTCTCTAGACGGAACACCAACTACACCCCTACAGGATTCAGCTACTAGTAGGAACAATGCCTAGGGATTCAAACTTCTTGCAGCCGGAGCTCACTGTATCACCACTTGCAAGGTTTTGATCCACAACCAGAAGAGCAAGAACTTCCATAAAAAACTCCCCACTGCCAACATATGTCTAACAAGCCACCAAAACTCCAGAGGTGAGCGATGATATCAAGTTTGTAATTCCGGCTGCCCCTCCACCACCCTGATATCAGCTCTCAGATGCAGCACGCCGTCGATGAAGAGGTTGTCGTCGGCAATGAACTTCGACCATTCAATTCCAAAAAAATCAGGACATCCCTCCATGAAACCATCGGTGTATATAACCTTATCCTTCAACCTGCGCACAAATTCAACTGACGGTCTTTTCCTTGCAGCAAACTCGAAATCTAATGCCAAACACGTTGTTTCCCCTGGCTCCTCAATGGCCCCAAACCAGAGGCCAAAGCTGTACGACTTACTCTTCTCATCCATTTCACAAGTTGGCCTAAGGTACAAATTCTGCCCTGCAACATGGAACAAGTGTGAGTATATTTGTCCTGTTGGGAAGAGTCGGCAGCAGTCCTCACGTGTTAGATCCAAGAACACAATAACCTGTTGGCAGGGTCGATCGAACTCAACCACTTTGACAGGTTTCCACGTGTAGACTCGCTGTGGAACTTGCGAAAGGTTGATGCGCCTGCTGCAAGAACACCTTGCTTGTGTGCTGGGTAAGCTTTGTGTAGAAGTACATCGGTAATACTCATAGTTGTTTGCCCATGGTCTACATAATCATCAGTGGATGCTAGGATCTTCTGTAGTTTCTCCCATGTCATATGACTGACACGCACCAGCGGAAGTAAACGAGAACTCCATATCTTGTGCCTTTCTTCTGATTTTCGGTATTGCTTACGGACCCACTTGCGCAAGAAGCTATATACGGCATCTTCAGATCGTACCTGTAGATCTGTGCTCGAAAAGATGGCTTCAATCCCAGCAAGAGGCATGTTCATCAATCCAACAGGGTACCTGCATTGAGACAAATCATGACTTGAGTACACACTTCATGCAATATTGTGAAGAAATGGCTACACCTTTTTATTTTTGAGAAAATGTCTGCCTTTCTTGAGATAATAAAAAAGGCAACTCAATCAGATGGAGATCACTCACTCGGTCAAACCCTTGTATTTGTTGGCGAGGAATTCCTTGGCTGCATCTATCAAATGCTGAACCTCAGCGGCTAATGACATGGAGCATGGATGGTCTAGGCAGAGCAGTGCAGATTCTGTGGTCATAGGCAAGAGCAACTGACTGCAATGCCTCATACAAGAAAGAACTTCAAACTTGTCTGCAGCCATCAAGATGTCAAGCAGAAGAGCGGGCTCACTTGTTGTCAACTTTCCACTGTACATAAAGCTCAAAACTACCATAAGAGCATTTTTCTCTGTTCCAAGTAGAGCGCAAAAACAAAAACAAAACATAAGGATTAATGATAAAATTAAAACAAAAAATGGCAGCTTATTTTGGCCCCTAAGTGATTATTTAAGTTTGACTTTCAGTACTGATGAAAGCAATCTGTGGGAGATTCTTATCACAAAAAACGTGTAAAACAAGAAACTAATCACTTCTTTATCATAACTAGTTATGATGTTTTTTCAAAGTAAAAATATAGAAATTAGTAACACAATCACAATAGCAAGATAGAATCATTTATTAAAAAGAAGAATGTTGCATGTGACTTGTCACATTACCTGAATCAGCAATCATAAGTGCTGGATGCATCTGATCAGATTCTTTCATGCCATTTGAGAAAAGCTAAGAAGGACGAAAGGAAAGATATTAGAAATCGTGAAATAACTATAGGACAGATGCGTTTCACAAGGTTACCAGAACTACCTTGAGAAAGTACGGACTTCTTGCAGCAAGAATAGCCGAATCTACAAAAATGGTCTTTACTCGTAAAACAGATGTACCCACAATGGTTGAAGAAGAGTCAATACTCTGTTCTTTATCACCTACAAAATACCAGATCATTGAAAATTGCGCACTGTTAAAGGAATAGAATAGAATAAGAAAGGATTCCTTCTGTTAAATAACTTGGAACATTTCTCTCATGGGTGCAGATTCATGTGATCAATCTTCAGAAATACTGTAAACTGTATAAATAACATCCACAATCTAAGCATACTTGTAGGTGAGAGAGTAAAGTAACTGCAGTTTTTTACAGAAACACTAAAGAGTTTGGCTCACACAAAAGCAAATCAAACATCCCGATGAGCCAATGCCACGACGTCCTCCGATGACCAGCTACATATTTCTCACCATATCTTAAAGCTAAGTAACGACAGTTACCCCAAGGATCATACTAGAACTTCCTATAACATCATCCACATGAAGTGCTACACTATTATCTAATGAATCACTGTATTTGTTACCACACAAGCAACTAGTAGCAGGAAAAAGTTCAAGTGCTAAACAGGAAACAGTTAACAGACAGTTTGGTCGGTATCTTGGCAGCATAGTCCGGATGTTGCGTGCATGGAGAAAACATGCAACCAATGGCTACCTTTGATCACCAAATTGTGCCAGTAGCAAACTTACCTGTATATAGCAGGTATCCATACTACTTAAAAGTAAGTTATTATCAAGAAGGGTAATAAGAACCCTTGTTTTCGCACAAAAAATGGAGGTGCAAAAAACAATGAACAATAATGTGGAACTAAAGTCATGAACCAGTTTCTTCTTTGGTCCAAATAAACCGGGTAATGTCAAGAGCGCACTGAAAATAATATGATCTTCCTGTGTGTGTGTTTAGTTATATGCAGACTTGATGTGGTTATCAATGTATGGTGTGGGGTGGTCTCTCTAAAGCCCTGTAAATAACTCTTCTATCTATCAATGTATGGAAACGCAAAGCTTTTTGCGTTTTCACGAAAAATGTGGTTATCAAACAGATTCCATTGGAATTTTCTGATATGTTATAGACTCAGCTCAATGCAACCTTACACAAAAAAACAAACTCTAGCTGAGAGAACACAAACTATTCCCACAAACAAATATTCGTGAAAATCCTAACTAGGCAAAGCGTTCCCAACGGTATTGTGACAAACTTGATCCAGAGTTCAAGACTTGGAACATGTATAATAACATTTTATAACCCACAAAGGATTGCGGGTAGTTGAAATTTCAGGTTGGCATAACATCATTTCCAAATTTCTGAGTTACATGGTTGCGCCTCTTTGTTGACCAGTTGCTATTCTCAGTTACAGTAGATTGATTTATTTTTTTCTTGCAGCGGCAATGCAGAAATGAAATGATATTATGTTACCACAACTGCGACATCCAAAATTTGCAGTAAACATTTGCCACATCCCAATCCTAAATAAGGACATTGGACAATACATAATCTGACAACTGCACTCCTCCTAATTACTAAGTATATCAAAGATGAACAAAACGGCGGCCTCACAGCGCCCCGTCTACTGTAGATACTACAGTAGGCACTGTAGAAACCTACAGTGTTCTACAGTGCACGGTGGGACCCACCTGTCAGCCTCATGACACACTAAAAACAAAAAAAAATAGCCAAAGCGGTGACGGCCACGGCTTCTTGCCTAGCCGGCTAGCCCTCTCCTCTCCCTCACTCTCTCGATCCCCATGCCGCCGTCGCCGTCGCCGCTTGATTCCGGCGTGCTCCGGCCGCCTCCGTCGCCGTGCTATGGCGCGGTCGACGCTCCACCTTCTCCTCCTCTTCGATCTGTTTTTCCCCGCCTGGCGCGGCCGTGCGCGACCGGCCCAACCCTAGGCTAGGGTTTCGGGCGTCGGCGCGCCTCCACCGTGCTCGCCCTCCTCCGGTGCTCCGCCACGGCTGGGTGCAGGGTTGCGACCCCCGTGCTGCCGTGGTGTTGGTGCCGTGATGCACTTCTCCACTGACCCTTCTCCTCTGGCCACATGGGCACTGCCCCGTCGCCGGCGAGCTACGGTCAAAGGCGTAAGGTATGATCTTCCCTCTCCTCTCTCATCTCTTCCCCGTCCAGGCCTTCGGCCATGCTCTGAAATGATTAGAGGAAAAGATGATTTAGGTTTCCTGTTGCTTCGGTCTCGAGCTTGACCTGCTGCTCCTGTGATGTTTACTGAATAAATACCAGTGCCCCTGAGCATTCCTGAGCATTCCCTTGGTTGATGATCTAGCCCGTGCCTTAGCTTGTGGCGGGAAAATGTTCTGCACCTCCACAGACTTGCTATCTGCCCTTCACAGTAGCAGATGGTGCTCTCTGAACCTATGTTCAGAGATGTGCCTCAGTTATGTGCTGCTGTGTGTGCTGGAATTATACTCGCTATTACTGTGATGTGCAGGTGATGCTGTTCTGAACCTTGGATTCAGAAGATGCTTCTGATGATTTCCCCCTTTGTTATTATGCTGTAACTGTACCCTGTTGTAGTGTAATTCATTTGTTAGAGCTAAATTATTTAGCTTTGCTTGCTGTGATGCCTCAATTGAGTTACACAGAAGTATTTAGCTAAGGCAAATTTGATTATACTGCTCAGTGGTGCTTTTACTGCATATGTGTGCTTGTGGTGCCTCTCCCCTTTGTGGGTTTTGTGCTCAGCATCAAATATTGGATCTGTGCTTCATACATAGCTGTGAAAAGCAATATTTGCGTATGTCTTTGCTCAGAATTGTGGGTTATTTGCCCCTTGCCTATGATGCATAGGCTGAGGCTTAATTTATTAAGAACAGATGCTATGTTTGGTCTTTTTACTACCCTGTGATGATTTAGCATAGCATCACTATGCTAGACTGAGGGCAAATGCTTCACCACACCCATGTGCAACTAGCAGATCATGTTGCTAGGGAAATAGAAATCAACCTGCTATCAGGTGTGATGATTTCCCCCTTTGTTATTATGCTGTAATTGTGCCCTGTTGTAGTGTAATTCATTTGTTTGAGCTAAATTATTTAGCTTTGCTTGCTGTGATGCCTCAATTGAGTTACACAGAAGTATTTAGCTAAGGCAAATTTGATTATACTGCTCAGTGGTGCTTTTACTGCATATGTGTGCTTGTGGTGCCTCTCCCCTTTGTGGGTTTTGTGCTCAGCATCAAATATTGGATATGTGCTTCATACATGGCTGTGAAAAGCAATATTTGCGTATGTCTTTGCTCAGAATTGTGGGTTATTTGCCCCTTGCCTATGATGCATAGGCTGAGGCTCAATTTATTAAGAACAGATGCTGTACTTGGTCTTTTTACTCCCCTGTGATGATTTAGCATAGCATCACTATGCTAGACGGAGGGCAAATGCTTCACCACACCCATGTGCAACTAGCAGATCATGTTGCTATCAGGTGTGATAATGATGTGGCTGTGGTGTTCCACCACGTGGTTGAGATTTTGTTCCTTCTATTTGGTAGAGGAACTGATAAACAATAGTCCTGCAAATTCAACCACCATGAGTTTTCCCTCTACATGCACAAGTTTGACTGCTTACCTTCCAATAATTCTTTTATGCTTGGATGTTAAAGACAGATGGAAAAATTATATTGATTGCTATGCATATTCAGGAAAGCACTCCAGGTTAGAAACATAGATGCATCCTTTCTTTCAGGTGATGTCTATTTCCTGCTTATATGTTACATAGGCATGCGATGATTATTTACATGAATGAATTTATGTTACATAGGCGTACGATGGTTCTTTACATGAATGCATAAACAGAAGCAAGATAAAATTATCTCATCGGCCGTCTACAGAGTACATACAAAAAGGAGTATCTCTTAGGGGCTGTAAAAAGGTTTTCCTGCCATGATTACCACACTGGTGAAATGTTTGTTCTGCAATTTATAGATGCATGCATGCTACTGATGATCATTTTCAAATAATTAAATTTCCTCAACATTTCTGTTTGTGTTTCTCACCTGACCAATATGTTGATGCCGAAATCTTTGTTCCATTTCAATTTTCCCATCAAGAAGTTCTTGATAAAATAGCAGGACACGGCGGATACTATCTCTAGATTTTAATCCAAGAAGACAAAATGCAGATGATAAATAATAAAAGTGCTCAATGTACCCACTAACATAGCTGAAACCTGATGTAAAATTTAGTCCTAGATGCATACTTGATTTCTCCTTTTAGTTTGTAAGAAGTGAACTGTATACGTATTAGATTTTGATGCAACATGTAATAGCAACTTCTTAATAATTACAAGTGCACTATGCTTATTATTTTGATGCAGTATACAATAGCTCATATTTTATTTCAGTGGAAAACAATTCCTTAGCCAGAAACATGATCGTCAGAAGCTACACCTTCAGCTCTCTTAAAGAACCTTCCAGCACCCAGCCTATAGAGTTTGAAAAGAGGAAAATTACGATTTGTCGGCTATGAAAGTTAAGAATTACCGGATGTATGATATTTTTGTTATGATTACATTTCTCCTCCTATACAAAATACAACTGTATGGATCCCCCTTTTATTTCTTTTTTGCTATGGTATCCCCCATTTCTACTTATTATGCATATTTCTCCTAAAGTTTTTTGCCATTCATATATTATCCAAACTTAATACCACAAGCTCATTGTAATTTGCGTATAGTTTGTCACCTAACGACACTAAAATAAATCGCACGATCTACCCTATTATAACATTCCATGTAACCACACGTCCGCATACTTTAGCTTATTGGCTTAGCTCATAAGCCTATTATACACTGCTGCATATATTCAAATGAGTTTGTGTCCATGTGCTTATCTGGTTCATAGCAAGACATGTATTTTAGCTTCAGAGTTTCTGGCTTTAATTTCTTGGTCTCAGAATTGTGCTCAATATTGTGCAGGTCATGTTCTTCAAGAGCGACAATAATGGTTTAGTAGCACGTATACATAGTCAGATTTCATACTTCTTTTTATATCTGCCTATTTCTTAACAGTAGAAAGCATGTCCTTGGGTACCAATTCCCCTTCTTAGGCACTTGGCATGTATATTAAAAACATATTTGATGATCTTCACTATTTAACAATCTATCTGATGCGCATATTATCAAACAAAAATTACATGTCCACTTATTGGGTATTTTGGATCTACATTTCTTCAGGTAACTATTCTCATAAAAAAATGGTTGATAATAATTATTTTTCTTATGCTCTATACATGGTATATCACATTCCATGCATAACCATATTTGCGAAGAAACTTTTACAATATTGGAAAGAGCCTCAAGCTCATATCTCCTGCGACATTCACTGTCAATTTACTCTCCTTTAATATTTTCAAGCTCTATTTTATTTCCCTCTTATCTTAGCTCCACTCGCTCTATTTGTAAAGCATGTAAAATATGCATCTAAGAATTTTTACGTGCAAGCATGATATCACCTAGGATATTCGTATGCTGATAGTGGTTGGACCATCATTTCTAATGTTTGTAAAATATTAAAATAGGTGTCAGCTTCCATCCAACATGTAGTAGTCAGAGATCAACTTGCTGAGCTTTTCTCCTTTCCTATTTTCAGTGTTAGCTGAAATTAGTACCGCAATTAAGCGTCTCATGTCAGCAGAGCCAATAAAGTTAGAGCAAGCGAGTAGAACCATGAATATATGTTTCGCATGAACATTCAAACATCATGTATTTCTTGATGATAAAATTATATTGTTTTTGTACCAGCAATTCATTGGCACATACGTTAACTGTGGCATGTATCTTGACAGTATGTTTTGTTAGTGGAACAATATCCGTGAAGGTCATGAGCTGGTCGACAGTATATCATGGTGTATTCTATCAAGACGTACACCTGGTACTCATCATTTTGGTAAGATGGGATTGCTTTGGTATTATCCCTCCCTATATATGTGTATTAGGGCCTATATATTGTAATTGATATGAAAATTTTCTTTACCTCAGTTTTGTATCACGGTTATACTCTTTGTCTATATAATTTTCTTTGTATCACAGTTGTACTCTTTGTCTATATCATTTTCATGATGTACTTTCACTAGGATTATTGCTTTTTTTTTTGCTTCATTTGGGTAAACTTTTTGACGCAGGTAGATGCTTTTCTAATTTTAGTAGGTACATGGTTAGGTCACTGTTTCATCCAGGGAACATTCTGGTTCCTTATACCAGTTGCTAACATTTCGATCAGAAATTTGATTTCTTTTACTATTTGTAATCCATATCTTCAAATCATATGTTTTGAGCATTCCAATGAGGTTATTCATGTTCTCGAACTCCTATTTATGATCCAGTCTTACGCATATTTAAAAAAAATATAAATAGAGGTTTCCTGGTGGTGACCCATTTAATTATTTATCATGGGTCCATGTTCATAGAATGTTATTGTTCCATCCGTAGGTACACTTTTACATCTATTATAATAAGAAAATGTTTTAGTTCACCGTTGTAAGAATTTGAAGTGTCTACTATTTTTCATGATTCGTGCCTGTACGTACATATATCCAGTTGTACGTGTATATTTTTACACCAAACTACAAACAACTGATTTAAATCATGCTCTTGAAATTCTTTGCAAACATGTATTGATTTATATAGTATTCAAAGAGAAAAATCACCACTGCAGCTTACATACCAGGTGAGACATGTTTATTTGGCAAGTTCTTTCTGATCTATGCAGATCTATTTAAAGATCTTTGGTTATGTAAGAAATTCTGGTTATTCAAGCAAATAAAGAACGCAGTAGTTACACTTTTAAATTACAGGGACATGTAGTTTAACTTGCTATAGGAAATTTATACTACGCTTGTGTGATGTGGCCCTTTCTTGAACACATAGAATGTTTCATTTCTTTGTCGATTATGCATTGAGATCCATAACCAATATTTATTATCGAATTTTAGGAAACTTGGCGCATCAGACATTTAATATATGTGTGGTGTAACTTCAGATGCATCTGATGTTTTGGTTTTCTTCTTTTGATCTTCTTCTAGCTATGTTTGTGGTGCAGTATGCCAACTGCTCACGATTCAACACATGCTGACTAGCCATATGGTTTTGCGGCGCTGTGATGAGGAGCCGCCGATGTCTTGGCATAGCGCGCCAGACTCCCAGCACGCGGTGGCAGCTATGGAGAAGGGCAGGTCGGCTAGGTAGCATGCATGAGCAAGCCCCAAACTTTCTCTTCTCTTTATCCTCTGTCTTCTTCTCCCGGGTTTTCCGTATGCCCGTTTTGGCTGTTCTCATCACATCACTGTCTTCCAACAAATGTTGCATCTCTGAGCCTTTTCTATGTATGCCAACATCCTTTTCTATGTATGCCAACATCGGAACTGTCATCTATGGCATCCTATGTAATCATGTATATATCTTGCTATGCATTACATTTAGTTTTTACTGCAAATCATATTGGCTATATAGCTAAATAGTGTGCAAACCAAAACTGCCACTTCAACTTACAAAAGATATTATGCAGCTAAAACAAAGAAACAGACCATAACAAAAATTCTCATCAAGGGCGCGGCGTGCCGCCGCGCCAAATTCAACTAGTAATCTGTTAACTGCATTACTGAAGATATTTGATGTTGATTCAGCCAATCACAAATTTCATCGTCAGATAGGCCCAAAACAGATAAATTCCACTCACCATTTATCCGTTGCCCTAGCCATTAATCTATAATGGAATGCCCCTCAGAAAACATTTGTAAGGGTCAGCTACGTAAAGAGGAATCAAAATTACCCGAAAAGTCGTGAACGAGCCACATATCCATACCCGAATCGCATCAAACAGCAGAAAAATTAAAGGTCACGAGAAGCTACATCAGGGCCATTGTGGGAAAAAAAGCCTCGCGAACCTCTCCCTTTCCTCTCGCGAACCCGGCGGTGCGGCCCGCCCCAGCCTCCCCCCCTCTCTCCCCTCTCGCGCGTGTCCACCGCCCCCCGCGGCGGCGGCGCGCGCCCTCCCAGCTCCTCCTTCCCCGTCCCTCCCTGCTCCTCTCCTCGTCGCCGCCGTCGGCAGAGGTCGCCGGGCGCGGCCCGCGCGGCGCCGGCGGCGGCGGCCTGTCCCTCCCCACGCCAGGATGGGTGGAGGCGTGGCTCTGCTTCTCTGGTGTCGGTGGTCCTCGGCCGGCGGCGGCTCGGCTTTGGCCGGGAGGCGGTGTGGCGGCGGTGAGCTTCGGCGGCGCGGCTACTCAGGGTCTTCTCGGCTGCCGGAGGTGAGCGCAGCAGCGGCGGCGCCGCCAGTTGGTGGTGCGGGTGGCTGGGTTCCGCCGGGGCCCTGCAGGCCCAGATCTGGGTCAGTGTGGGCCCAAGCTCGACCTGGCTACCCGGTTTGACTGAGGTTCGATGCTTGTGACAGAGTGGCGGTGACAACAACACGTCTTCTGCAGTGTGGCGCCGGGAGCTTCGCGGACCCTTTTTGGGTCCGGCCGGGTCTTTGGTGCCGATCTTGAGGGTAGCAGCGGCGTCGGCCTATGTGCACCAGCGTAGTGGCGGAGACTTCACGGACCCTTTCAGGGGCCGGCCGGGCTTGACCTGCCTGGTGTGTCTCTGCTACCGCATCCGGTCGGCACCCGCCGATGGCGGTGGAGGTAGTCCTCCAGGTGCCTGTGCTGCAGCCGCCCTCCAGCTCCAATGTGGCTTGGTGTGCTCCTGCGTGCTGCGTCCGGTCGGTTACCGTCTATGGCGGTGGAGGTCGGTCCCTCCCACGTGGTTGTGGTACTGCAGCTCTGTCTATGGCGGGTCTTTTCTCGGTTCGACCGGTCGTGATGCGCTTACCTGGTGATACGACAATGGTGACCTCAATTCCGTGGTGGCGCTTGTTGGTGGGTGGCAAGATGGGTGGAGCACGCCAGACTGTCCAGGGTTGTGGTTTTTTCGAGGTCGGGAGAAATCCTTGTCATTTGACACCGACGCGGTGATGCTTGTGAGTGTCGTCGCTCCTTCCTGAAGGGCGTCGGGGGTACCTCTTCCCCACTACCTGTAGCGTACCGGGGGAAACCCTAGGACTAGTCCGGACAGCAGCAGCGTCGTCGCTGTTTTCCTTCTTGGAGGTGTTGTTTGGTACGCGACGATTCAGTGTGCTAGGATAGTGGTGGGACTCTGCCGGAGAGAGCGCAGCGGTTGCGGGTCGCCTTTGTTTTCGTTGATCCGCCAATGTCGGCTTTCTTTTCTTTTCTTGTTCTCTTTCTTTTCTTTTGGGCGTGACTGTGCTGTTTTGCCCCCAGCAGTGGACTCAAAACTTGTATCGGGTGGTTGCTATTATTATAGCGGGGCGAAAGCCTATTTATTCACATCAAGGCCATTGTACGCACCTTTCTCCTCGCGGTGGCTTGCCTGGTTGGCGAGGGATCCTCCGCCGATGTCGCTGTTGGACCCCATCGCGTCGTGGCTTGCGAAGATCTCGAGCCGCAACACCCTGTCGGAGAAGGTGGGCGAATTGAACGCGAACTCAAAGCTGGGCACCGTGCCCCCGCGAGAGACCGAGACGTCCAGGTCCATCTCCGCCTCCTCTGACGCACCCGCCGCCGACGCTTCTCCGGCGTCCATGAGCACCGCCTCCCCGAGAAGAGGGAGGAAGCGCGGGACCGTGGCCGTACCCTAGCTCCCGAAGCTTTTCGAATTTCGACGGCGACGGCAGTACCAAGAGTGTTTTAACTTTTGGAAGACAAAGGGATTTGCCAGGAGAAACCTATGAAAGTGCCAAATATACAGGTAGACCTTCTGGTTTCATGTGCAAAAGACCACGTGCACACAAAAATCACAAATTCACATATGGCCCTTTTCAGATTTGCCAACTTCTACTAAACTTTAAATGGACCTCACTAAACTTGTATTCATGACTCAACACATCCAAGCATGTATAAATGTGACTACTTCAATTTGAAGCATGATGGTCGGCAAGCTTTGCATAAGGCTTGAAAACTGAATATTTTTTCAAAAAGAATCACGCTTTACATCAAAGGCCAGACAAACAAATTTGAACAAGGGAAAAGTGTAAGTCACCAGCTTGCTTACATCTCAGGATGGATTAGGCATACAATTTGTTGAGCAAGACACAGAGATTTTTTATTTGAGTGATCCCCTACCGGCCATGGCGAAGACAGCTACTGAATGTTGAACAAGAAGGAAAGATGCATGCGTTTCTTAAAAAGGAAAGAAAATCTTTATATTTACCTAATAATGAAGGCGATAAGCATTCCGCGATTTGGTAAGTCATCAGATTTACCCCTTGTTTATTGATAGTAATTACGGATACTGCCACCGCTTAAGTAAAAAAACTATTTGCAGTCGTAGGCGTGTTTCTTCATATGTAACTGCATGTGCGTTGAATATAGTTCGTCAATTTGAAATGTCCCGAATGTCAAAAAATCATGAATTTGAAAAAATGTCCAATAAAGTATTTTCAAAATCTGATGTTTTTAATCTCAACACATTTTAAATTTGAACATTTTCAAAAATATGAACATTTTTAAAAAATCTCAACAAAAATATGAACTTCCTTTTAAAGTAATTTTAAAATCTGAATCCAAAGGGTACAAGGCTCGAAAAACAAAAACCAAAAAAATCCCGAAAGTTTCCAAAAGGTTCCAAAACCGGAATGAGGGAGCCTCTACATGGGCAAACCCATTTAAACAATTAACGATTGGCACGTGTACGCGTTGCGTCGAATCAATGCAATGGGCATTGGTTAGGATTTACCCAATGCATGTAACAATATGCGTCGTTGGGTGGTGAGAGCGGCGTCCAGGCAAATAAATCTGTCTCAACTCTACTCCCACACCGGCGTTGTTCTTCATGGCGGCGTCTCGGAGTTGGTGGCATTGTGTACTTGCCGATCTTTCAGATCGGTGGCTGTAGGGTCCATGGATGGTGTCGGCGAGGCGGCGGCGGCGACTCCATCAGATGGGTTTTTTCTCCTGTTCTGTCCTCGTTGCTGCGGCGTTGTCTCCGGCGCCATGGTGGAGCAGAGAGGATTCGTCTAGGAGTACGTGCAGACAGTGGTCTGCACTGGTGACAGCTGGAAGATGGTGCATCTTGTGCTGGGTTCGTGGTTGGAGGCTGACGGTTCTCGTTCCCTTCTCCGACGTCATCATGCGGGGGTGCCAGTGCTGAAGTTCGATGGCGTGTCCGGGATCGTGCTGACCCGGTCTGATTCTTTCAACGGCAATGGTTTGTCCTATGGCAAACTAATTTGGAGGTCTGAAAAGTTTATGATTTGCGATGGAGCCGCGTCGAGCTCAGATGAAGAGGTGATCTGTCTATTTTTTCTTTGGTGGCCGCTACGGTGGTGCCGAAGAAAATAGATAGGCGTTGGTTTGTCACATAGATTTATCATATCTTTCCAGATCTGTAAGATCGGTGTATACGTACTTTCTATCTCGTCTTTTATTTATCAATGAGAATCGTATTAGCATGCAAAAAAAAGCAAGGTCAAAATGGATGAAGTCAAAGATATGGCCTCCCCGGCCCAAGATCACCCATGTCAAGTACTCCCTCCATTCCACAATATAAGATGTTTTAGTCTTTTTCGATGCACATACACACATGTATGTAGACATGTTCAAGTGCATGTGTACATTCTTTTTAATATAAATCTGGACATGCATGTGTAACATCTAAAACATCTTACATTGTGGAACGGTGGGAGTACAAGGCTGTCACCGAAAATGAGGCCAACTCTTCCACCCGGCTTGACCGGCTAACTATTCGAAGCATCACTCGGAAGACAGACTCCCGAAGCATCACCCAAATTTCAACTCGCCCAAGTATCACCATTAAGGCGAGAGGTTATCTTTTACATTTAGGAAATGTGTAACTACGCGTTAAGTTAGCATGTTACTAATCTTTAGTTAACCCACTACATCATAATCCGACCATGTCACCTATATAAGTCGCGACCCGAGATTAATCTAGAGAGACCCATAAACAGATACATGCACAAGGGCATAAGAAACATAAGCATTCATTCACGATTGTCTACTACAATAAGGTTTGCCTGACTCCGGTGTGCGAGTGGTGATGACGGTGGCGCGTCTTCGGCTCGCTCCAGTGTTTGTATTCGTCGCTAGGTGGTGGTGTACAGATCTGGATGTAATTTGTTTTACTTCTATTGTTGCTAGGTGGGAATTTTAATGCAAATTATTTTACATATTGATGTACAAAAGGACAATAATATGGAAAAGTACAAAATTTCTTGTAAACGGTAGTGAGATAGGTAGACGACTAGATGGTCACAAGGATAAAACTGAAATGACGAAGTCGCTATCTCAACATACATAGTCCCAACACCTTTGACGGAGAAAGGGCAGGTAAATAAGAAACGAGCCCGTGCAATGATGAAGCTCTGTTTGGACACCACTTAACTTCTGAGTCGTACTCAGTCGGTCTGTTTGGACACGACTTTAACGGTGGACGAGATTTCTAGTGTTTGGTCGATTGTAAAAAAAGTTATACATAAGAAAAAACCGTGCTCTCGCTGGGATGAGCGCGTATCGATAACGGAGGTAAAATAATCTCCGTTGCCAACATATATTCTCTATTCACCTGTTGCCTTTGTTGTGGGCCTGCCTTACGGCCCAGTGCGGACACGCGGGGATGTCTTGATTTTCCGTCGCCTAACTCGTGTCGTTGCCGTAGAGGGGTATCCGATGTGTCGCTCTGTACTAGTGATTGCTCAAATCAAGGAGCGTCGTCGCTGCGCCTTCGGGTGGTACACCATTACGAGGATGATCATTTCAATGTCGACGCTGCTCACTAACCAAAGGACAGTGTAGCAAATAATGTAGCACACTAGCGTGTTGTTGTGTGCTCGGTGTTTCAACGACAGAATGATTGGCACCTGTGGCTACCGCGATGGGTGATACTAGTTCCCGCCTGGCGGTGGCATCAACAAGGTCATATCAAGTGCTTAAAGATGGTCTATAGGTCGGGCAAACGTGAAAACCACCACAGAATTCAAGAGTACAAGGACTCACATGGTATTCTCAAAATCATTTTGAATTTCTCTATTATGGAGTGGTAATCATAATGGTACATACACACCCTTGGTTTGACCGACTTGTATACGCAATGGCAAAGAGAATACACAAGGGGACAGAGTGTTGTCAACATTAGACCATCATTCAAAAGTATTTAAAAAAATTAAGTCATATCCCGCATGTTATGACTATTTTAAAAAGTCAATGAGAAAATTCAATTAAAATTCAACCCTCAATGACGACAAAAACTATCAGATTTTGCAACCAATTTTGTACACCAAAAATCCCTCCTCTGGTAGAAAAACCACCATGACTAGCAAACGATCTCTCTTATCTATTATGTCCGAGAAAGTATTAATCTGTATAAAAGGTTTATTTGTTCCGTAGAAGAAAGTCTTCATAGCAAACTGTATATGTCGTAGGAAAAAGGCACCTGGTATTCCTGTAAAAAACACAACTTGGTCGGAATTGGCGAGTTTAATTATAACGTTAGTCTCTTTCCAGTGGGATCTCTACATGTTGTAGTGAAGCTGTGATAATTATGCATAAATTTCTATCTGAGAAAGTTACATGAGAAGTTGTGCACACTAGATAATAGCAAGCACATTTTAATGAGCCTAAAAGATCGAATCGGATGATGTGAATGTTGTAGAATCAATAAAAAAATGTTGATCGTTCGTCGTTTGTACAAGTTTTGTATTGCAATATCAAGTACATAAAACTCACTTGTTGTCGGATTATTATTGAACACAATGCAACTTGTATGACAGAGTCGAGATAATTGTCCAATGTATACTCTAGAATTTTCTATACATTTGCTTCTGTGTTGATACTGTACAAAACGCAATTAAGATTGTTAGAGTATACTAAATATATATGTCTGAAAATATTAAACACAACTAAGTCTTAACTCAACTATAAGAAATGAGGAGGCGGACAATTATTTTCAATTTTTAGCCTTATGTCCATACATCAAACTAATGTAGTTTTGGTTATAAAATTATTTAGTTTAACACAATGTAAATGTATAATTAATGTGCAGTACAAGACAAGAAGGGCACACATAAATGTATATTTAGTTAATTGTGCTAACTACATATTGAGAAGATATACGTTAGAATGTAATATATAATAAAACTATGTTATATTTAATATAAGAGTTTGATATAATTATATTGGTTTAAATTGCCCCGGGTCCATTTAGACCGGCCTTGGACCTCCGCGAGCAGGGGCGCGACTACTGGCTATTCGAGCTCGGCGCAGCGCACCCGGCGAGGTACATTGGTCTCCCTGGACACGGGATGGCGCCTGAGCTGGCGAACGGCCTTGCGCCTTCTTGCACGACCCCGCCGGTGCAGGCCAACGGCATGTTCCTCTTCTGGTTGCCGCAGGCGACCCGGGTGAACCCCAACCTGCTCAGCTTCAACACGGCGACGGAGACCTTCTCCCTGGTCGCCCCTTCAAGAGTTGACGTGGACGGCGAGCTCGTCCCCGTAGGGGTGGGCGGGCAAATCTTCCTCATCGACGGACAGCTTGCTCTGGGAGCCATCTTGTCGCCAGGACGAGTTGATGTGTGGGTGAGAAGCCACATCACGCGCGTCTGGTCATGTCGCTATCGGGTCCGACTGCCGGTGCATGCCATCAACACCAACGGCGGTTATCACCGTAATGGCATGCTTACCGCCAGCGTCGTTGCCGTACCTCAGGGTGTTCTCGTGCTCTGTCCTCGCGTCGTGCTCCAGTGCGCAACTATGGGAGCCACCCTCCACACTTACCAGCTGGGAGACCAGTGGGCCTACCTCTCCCCCTACACTATCCAGGAAAGCCTGCTCCTACATCCGAACCTCCTTCCCATGGATGACACTAATGCTGTTGACGGTGACCCGCCGTTCTTCCAGAACGAGTGAAACTGGTGAGCAAACTTCGGCTGGTGATGACTGCCAGGGACCTTGATGGAAGGTGTAGAACTTGTATGATGTATCTCAAAATTTTACTGCTGTCCAATTCACCCATTAGTACTAGGGATGTTCGATCATCAAGTAGGGATAAGCAAAACCTTTTGTTCTCAGGTAACTCTGAACTGTAACTGTAAATCTGTCTGTATCAGTTGGTACTTGAACTGTGCTCTTTGTCACCTACGATATGCCTTCAACTGGGGATGAATAATATCAGGTTTGACATATTCTAATTTCAGTCCTAGGCCTAATTATGCCATTGCTCCACCTCCTGCGATTTTCGTGCTCTGTCGAATGTTGTGCTTCTGAACTTTCTGCACAGTGTTGCGTTTCAGCATTTTTGTTTGTGATAATTCGTAGTATCTTTGAGATGATTTTAACTCAAATGGTGTGGTTCATGCATGTTCTACATTAATCCATCCTTCTGAACATTTTGTAGATTGTGAGTTTGTGGTATTCCATACTTGCTGCATGGCATCATCCAACTGCTTGTGCTTTCCTTCACGGTTGCTAATTGAATGTGTGATAATAACTATATGGTCACAAACTTCTCTAGTTTATAAGATGCTTTCAGAGTGTTGGACCATAGTATCAGTTATGACCTGCTCTCCAAATACTTCTGCAAAATCGCAAGTGCCTGCAATCATACTATGAAACTCTGAATAATCATGTCATCTTTTTGAAAAGAAAATGATAGGATGGCTTAAACAGCCTGATCAATTTTCTTCTTACGTCTGTACTAAACATTCTTCATTTGCTTTGAATGTTCCCCTTTGGTCAGACCGCAGATGCACACGGCATGCTGCTAATAGGCGATTTATGCTTTTGACTTGTGTCTTTTCTACATAGAATGCTGCCCCTCCAAGGCTGTTAGGTTTCTGAAAAATGTTTCGCTTTTTTTTTTAAATGAGGAGAAGCCAAGTTCTACGTGATGAAAAGGTCTGCTGTCACTAAAGCCGAGTAAACAATCTGTTTTTTATCACAACTCGTACATGTATGATAACATAGTAGTTCATATTTCTCATGAAAAAGTGTTATTTACTTTAACTAGCGTAAATATGGATTCAGTAAATCAGGTGGTCTGCTGTGTTATTTATGGGTGTCTTGAGGTCGGATAGTCTTTGTAGGTGGGACACATATGATATCTGACTCTGAATGTCGGGCTTCTGAGCTTTTGTTGCGTTTCATGCTTGTCAGCAATTTTTTTTCTTCTTGACCATGTTTCAGCTAGAAATCACGCTCTTGATGTTATTTTTCTGCCTGACTGTGTTAGTGTCTTGCTAAACGCATAACCTAGTCCTAAGTGTTAACTGGAGTTGTTAGAACTCCAGTCGCTAGCTATTGCTTGCCTACATTTAGAATAAAGTCAAAATGCATAACAGCGGAAGCTCTGTTTTGTATTGCTTGCCTACTTTTATTCTGTTTGCAGTTTCCTGTAGTCTCTGTTCCAGATATCTTGTAACTGGAGACGCATCCTCTAACGTACGGTGCCCTGACGTAGGGTCACTGACATGTGGCCCCCACATCCGGCCGGCCCACATGTCAGTGTCCCGAACGTCACCATATTAATACGTCAGGGGATCCAGTTCCTTGTAACTATATAGGGTTATGATGCTTGATGATTTATGAGGCTCCTGTTCCATATGTATCTTAGGGCATCTTCAGCCGTGCCTCCCAGGAGCCTCCCGGCCACTTTTTTGGCTAAATAGCGCCGAAATCTCCCAGCCGTGCCCCCCAGGAGCTCAAATAGCGCCGTTTTAGCGCCGGCGCCCCCAGGCCAAACCCACGGCACTGGGTTCGGTCTGGGGCGGCGATTGCATGCGATTCTCCAATTAATTATTGCCACGTACGCCCACTTTTCTCTCTCTCTCCTTCCCCACTTTCTTACTGTTCCCCACCCACCCACGCGGAAGAACAGGGCCGCTCCTTTCTCCCTCTCCACCGCCGGCCATCTCCCGAGCTCCGCTCCTCTGATGTAGCCCGACCTACGTCTCCTACAACAAGTGGCCCCATGACAAGAGCAAGAGTCAAAGCCCTCCATGATAAGGTGAATTCACTCCTATCTATGTGTGATCTCGACACTCCTTTGAATGGTTTGCTACTTCATTCGGATACTTTGTGCATACTCAGGAACCACCTTGATGATCACCCTCAATGGAGTGAAGAAGATGACCAAAAGAAGACCCAAGAAGATGGCCAAGAAGAAGAACAAGGAAAAGAAGCTGGAATTCCTGAAGAGATGCCGACCGGTACTACCGGGCCATCAAGGCCGGTACTACCGCCGAGACGCCAGACGGTACTGGATCAGAGGCCACCTTAAGCGGTACTACCGGAATTAATTCCGGTACTACCGGACTTCCGCACGTCCGGTACTACCGGCCAAATCAGGCCGGTACTACCGGCCCTGCGCGTTCCTGCGAGCAGATCTGGGTGTTGACCCATGTATTTCGTCCCCTTTGGGCCTAGACTATAAATAGGACCTATCCATCTAGATCTAGGGTTAGACTATGATTTGGGAACTAAAGTAGAGCCTTGCTCCTTCTTCTCAAAGTGTCTCTTTCCTCCTATGGAGATGAATCAAGGCCTCCACATGTGGAGATGAACCAAGGCCTCCTCTCGAGGAGAAGATCCCTGCGTGGATACCAAGGCTCCGCTTGTAGTTGCGATTACTTGCCGATCTTTCATCTTACAGTGATTCTATCGGGTTGGTTGGATTGACCAATTGGACAAACAATACTAAGAGTAAGGTGTGCTTGGGAGAGGAGGATTGGGGGCTGCCCACGGGGATTTGTTACCAATCGAGTCTTGCCGGGTTGCTACTTGCTATTTACCCTTGTGTGTTGATTTCCCTTCTTTGTGTTCTTCGTTCATCGCGTGTTCTTCGTGTTCATCGTTCCCTCTGCACAAATCCGTGAAAATCGGGACCAACCCACATCATATGGTATCAGAGCTCTAGGTTGACACGGATTTGATTTGTGTTTCCACCAAAATCCACCAAATTTTTCTTTGTTTTTGAGAAATTCGAAAATTTCCACCAAAAATAGCCTTGCCTTTGATTCGAGCCGATCTGTCGATTCGTTGCGTTTTTGGTAGTTTTTGTCCATGGATCTGTTGCTTTAGGACCCCCTCCACCTTTGTTTGCGTTCCCTAGCCTTAATTTTGCCAATTTCCCACGAATTTGAGGATTTTTCGAGCTCAATTTCCGCCCAAATCGCGAAGAACAACTCCAGATTTCGAGTCCACCGGTACTACCGGCCAGACTCCCGGTACTACCGGAGCCGCGACCGTCCGGTACTACCGGGGAAGAACAAGCGGTACTACCGCCGGGCAGGATTTTCAGAGCAAATTTTTCTTATTTTCCTCGGTTCGTTTTGGCATTTCCTCTTTGGTTTGAGTCCTTTCTTGGTGTGCCCTACGTCTACGACATCGACACGCTTCCGCAGCACGCATCATCAACGCCAAGCGACGACGCCACCAAGGACTCGACATTTCCCCCACCATCATAATCCGTTGTGAGCCCTTCTTCCTTTCGCGCAACTTGACCTATTGGACTAGCTCGGTGATATTGCGAGGCATTGCACGTGTTGAGTGTTTGTCTTCAAGTATTGGCGAGTGTGTATCGTTAGAGAGCTTGGCACTAGCAAAAGAGAAGGAATCATCGTCAAAAAGCAAAAAAAAAGAGAAAGAAAAGAATCAAGTGGTGCCAAGTCATCTCTTGTAGGTTGCGACAAAGCTAAACCGCCAAAGTGAGTGAGTGTGTTAACTCTTGTGCAAATCCGTTGCCCACAAAAAGCAATTGAGCTAGCGTCCTTCTTGTGTTGGGTGACATTTGAGCACGTAGTCTTCGTTAGGTTGTCTATCTTCGAGTGCTCGCCCTTTGGTCGCCCAACCCCATCATTCGCTTTTGTGTGTGTTTCTTCATCATTTGTGGTTGGAGTTTCTTTGGTAATTTGATCATTGTGGATTTTCTCTACCTTTGACAATATACTTGTCGCGGGTTTGCTTGTTTCGTTTGCCACTTCATACCTTCCTATCCTCATAAGTGTGTGTGTTGGGTGTTAGAACCGGATACTCTCCTCTCAAGCCACATTATACTTGGGATATAGTTTGTCTTGGTTTTTCTTTACCACATATCTCACTTGATCTTGAGAAAATGTTTAGGGGAAGTACAAACGGAAGCTCAAGCTCGGAGAGGAAATCCATGGTGGAGTTCGCGGTGATCATGGCTATGTCACACAATCGGAGCTTGTGGCATGCGACACTTCTTCGTGATAACCTAGGACGCTTCGAGCGCCGTCTTCAAAATCAAGACAACACCTTCAACGACCGCATGCATGCTCAAGAAGCAAATATGGAGCGGTTGACCGAAGCTATCAACAACCTTGCGCGACAACGAGCTTCTTCACACTCAAGCCGTACAAGAAGCACCTCAAGGTCGACACAAGCACGTCATGGACGTCATGAACCTCGACAAGAACGTCAACATGATCCAAGGCGCGACGCCCATGAACGACCTCCTCCTCACGTTGAACAACCACATGATCTTCACGCGAACAATGCCAATGCGCATCAAGAACAACCTCACCAAAATGATGATCGTCGTGAACGCATACCATCACCACCACCGCAACAACGTGATCGTCATGACCCATTGGCTAATGACAATGGCGTTCCGGGTGCGAATGACTTTGGTGAACAAGGACGTCACCCTCGTCATCCTCCAAGGCCACGTCATCAAAATCATGACAATGCGAACAATGTCGAGCAACCCGTTCCTCAACAAGAGCTACCTCCTCAACATGCGCCTCGTCAAGAGCTTCCTCATGATCGTCACCAACACCAACGTTCCGAGTCAAGTGATAACGAGTCAAGCCAACACAATGGTGATGGACTCAATCGAAGGAGACGTGGACGTGCATTCCCACGTGGTGGCCACGTGACGACTATGATGACTTGACCAACGTCCGCTTTGACATACCCAAGTTCTACGGCACAAGTGATCCGGAAGCTTACTTCTCATGGGTACTCAAGGTTGACAAGATCTTCCGTGTGCAACGCTTCTCCGACAACAAGAAGGTTGCCTTAGCCTCGATGGAGTTTGAAGAGTATGCCCTCTTGTGGTGGGAACAACTACAAGATGCTCGCGTCGCTAACCACCAACAACCAATTGACACTTGGGTTGAAATGAAAGAAACAATGTACAAGCGCTTCGTGCCAAGCCATTACACTAGAGACTTATACAAGAAGTTGCAAGAGTTGAAGCAAGGTTTGAAGTCGGTTGACGAGTACTACAAGGAGATGGAAATCTCCATGATGAGAGCCAATGTCAACGAGTACGAAGAGCAATCCATGGCTCGTTTCATGAATGGCCTCAACTATCCAATCAAGAAGATCGTGGAGTTCCAACCATATGCCTCTTTGGTTGAGCTAGTACATCAAGCTTCCAAGGCCGAGCGCCACGTGCTTGAAGAGCTCAAATACCTCAAGACAAAGGCATTCTACGCCAACAAGCCTTCTTCGTCAACTCCTACACCTTCACAAGCTCTTCCTCAAGCGAACACTCGAGGTCCTCCAAGAGTCTCTACATCGACACCTCAAGCGCCTCAACCTTTCAAGAAAGTACCTCCCCTACCAAGGCGCCTCAAGGATCTTCGTCCGGCACAAGACTTTGCAATGCTACAAGTGCGGCGGACAAGGGCACAAATCTTTTGAGTGCACCAACAAGAAGGTCATGATCATCAATGACATGGGAGAGTATGAATCTATGAGTGAAGATGAGTACAATGCTTTGAACAAGGTCGCCACAATGCAAAGTGCTCAAGAAGAAGAAAGTGAGATCTATTGTGATGGCGACAACAACCCTTCCTTGGTTGTGGCAAGAGCTCTAACCACCAATGTTCAAGTGGAAGAAGACCAAAGATGCAACTTGTTTCACAAGAGCGGGAATCAATGGAAAGTCCATCAAGGTCATCATAGATGGTGGAAGTTGCCACAACCTAGCGAGCAAAGAACTTTGTGATAAGCTCAACTTGAAGTTCAAGAAGCACCCACATCCTTACCATGTGCAATGGTTGAGTGATACCGGAGCCGTCAAGATTCAACACATGGTGCAAGTGTCCTTCAAGATTGGAGCCTATGAAGATACGGTTGATTGTGATGTTGTGCCTATGAACGTTTGTCACTTACTCCTTGGGCGTCCATGGCAATTTGACAAGGGTGCTATGCATGATGGAAGGACAAACTACTATAGCTTCAAGAACAACGACAAGACCTTCGTCCTTCGTCCCATGACACCAAGTCAAGTCATCGCCGACAACGCCAAGACTATTGCAAGGGCACAACAAGATCGTTCGTCTAGTGAGATGAGTGGTGAGCGAGAGACCCACCATAAAGTGAGTGAGAGCCACAAGCCAAATGAGTGTGACACTTCAAAGAGAGTTCCCACAAAACTTACACTATTTGCCACAAAAGAGAGATGAGGGAGTTGAGAGAGAACCCATCCACCCTCCACTATGTGCTCATATGCAAGGGTGAAGTTTCTATGACTAACACTTTCACAAACCTTCCTCCTTCTTTGTTGTCTCTTTTGAAGGACTTTGAAGATGTTTCCCTCAAGAGTGCCACCGGGACTACCTCCTCTACGCGGAATCGAGCACCGCATCGACCTTGTTCCCGGCGCACCGCTACCAAACCGCGCTCCTTACCGCACCAACCCCGAGAGACAAAGGAGATCGAGCGGCAAATACAAGAACTTCTTGCCATGGGACACATCCGCGAGAGCTTGAGTCCGTGCGCCGTGCCCGTCATCTTGGTACCCAAGCACGACAACACTCTTCGCCTTTGCATGGATTGTCGCCCCATCAACGCCATCACCGTTCGGTATCGCCATCCTATCCCTCGACTTGATGATATGCTTGATGAGCTTTGTGGTTCCGCTATATTCTCCAAAATTGATCTTAAAAGTGGATATCACCAAATAAGATGTGTGAAGGTGATGAATGGAAGACCGCATTTAAAACAAAGCTTGGTCTTTATGAGTGGCTCGTCATGCCATTTGGTCTTTCCAATGCACCTTCTACTTTTATGCGTCTCATGAATCATGTTTTGCGTCCTTTCATTGGAAATTTGTTGTGGTATACTTTGACGACATCCTTATCTATAGCAATCTTTGGAAGAGCACACTTCTCATGTTGCTCAAGTTTTGTTGGTTCTTCGCAATGAAAAGCTTTATGCAAATCTTTCTAAGTGCACTTTTGCCACCAACAAACTTGTTTTCTTGGGTTTTGTTGTTTCTTCGGATGGAGTGAAGTCGATGAAGCAAAGATACAAGCAATTCGGACTTGGCCTTTTCCGATGTCACTTGAGGAGTTGAGACGTTTTCTTGGTTTTGCCGGATTTTACCGCCGTTTCATCAAGGATTTTTCCACAATTGCTTGCCCCCTCCATGAACTTACAAAGAAGAATGTACCTTTCATTTGGGGCAATGCACATGATTTTGCTTTCAATGAGCTCAAACGGTTATTAACCGAAGCACCACTCCTTGCCCTTCCGGATTTCTCTAAGACATTTGAGATTGAATGCGATGCAAGTGGATTGGGCATTGGTGGAGTGCTTATGCAAAATGGTAGACCCATCGCATACCATAGTGAGAAACTAGATGGAGCTCGCTTGAATTACCCCATTTATGACAAAGAGTTATTTGCTTTGGTTCGTGTTTTGGATGTGTGGCAACATTACCTTCGTCCTAAGGAATTTGTCATTCATTCCGACCATGAATCCTTGAAATATTTGAAAAGTCAAACAAATTTGAACAAAAGACATGCTAAGTGGGTTGAGTTCATTGAGTCTTTCACTTTGTAATCAAATACAAGAAAGGTAAAGACAATGTGGTCGCGGATGCTCTATCCCGCAAGGCCAACCTACTTACACGTCTTGACATTAGTGTCTTGGGTTTGGATGAGATTAAAGAGTTGTATGCTACCGATGCTTTCTTTGGAGACATTTTCGCTCAATGTTCGGAGCACAAAGGAATTGGTGATTTCTATTTGCACAAAGGTTTCTTGTTTAAGGCTAACAAACTATGTATACCCGAGTCTTCGCTTCGTTTGGTCCTTTTGAAGGAATCTCATGGAGGAACACTCATGGGTCACTTTGGCCGCGACAAGACCTACGCCATGCTCACCAACTACTATTGGCCAGAATGAAGCGTGATGTGGAACGCCTAGTTCGACGATGTTCTACATGTCTCAAAGCTAAGTCTACTCTAAACTCTCATGGTTATATACACCTTTGCCTATTCCACATCACCCATGGTCCGATATAGCTATGGATTTTGTCTTAGGACTCCCACGCACTAAAACAAACAAGGATTCCATCTTTGTCGTCATTGATCGCTTCTCTAAAATGGCACACTTTATACCTTGCAACAAGAGCGACGATGCTTCACACATTGCTACTTTGTTTTTCAGGGAAATCGTCCGTCTTCATGGCGTGCCAAAGACCATTGTGTCGGATCGTGACACCAAGTTCGTGAGCTATTTTTGGAAGACTTTGATGGCCAAGATGGGAATCAAGCAACTATTCTCCACCGCATACCACCCTCAAACCGATGGCCAAACCGAAGTGGTGAACCGAAGCCTATCTACACTCCTTCGTGTGTTGATCAAGCCTAACTTGAAGAATTGGGAAGAGTGCATCCCACACGCCGAGTTCGCCTACAATCGAGCACTACACCGCGCAACAAAGAGAACACCCTTCGAGGTCGTCTATGGCTCCAACCCCTACACCGCGCTCGACATGCTACCACTTCCACTCCGTGAGCAAGTTAACATGGACTTCGACAAGCGAGCCGCTTACATGAAGAAGCTCCATGAGGAAACAAGAACTACGCTCGAGAAGCACAACAAAGACCATGCTACGAAGATGAACAAACACAAGCGCGCCATGATATTTGAAGAAGGAGACCTTGTTTGGCTACACCTTCGCAAAGATCGCTTTCCGGATGCAAGGAAGTCCAAGCTTCACCCTCGTGGAGATGGACCTTTCAAGGTTATCAAGCGCATCAACGACAATGCCTACAAGATCGACATCTCCACTCCAAACACTTGGTCCATGACACCTTCAACGTCGCCGACCTATCGCCATACCTTGGAACATCAAGCGATGAGGATGACCAAGAGTCGAGGACGACTCTTTTCCAAGGGGGGGGGGAGATGATGTAGCCCGACCTACGTCTCCTACAACAAGTGGCCCAATGACAAGAGCAAGAGTCAAAGCCTCCATGATAAGGTGAATTCACTCCTATCTATGTGTGATCTCGACACTCCTTTGAATGGTTTGCTACTTCATTCGGATACTTTGTGCATACTCAGGAACCACCTTGATGATCACCCTCAATGGAGTGAAGAAGATGACCAAAGAAGACCCAAGAAGATGGCCAAGAAGAAGAACAAGGAAAAGAAGCTGGAATTCCTGAAGCGATGCCGGACGGTACTACCGGGCCATCAAAGCCGGTACTACCGCCGAGACGCCAGACGGTACTGGATCAGAGGCCACCTTAAGCGGTACTACCGGAATTAATTCCGGTACTACCGGACTTCCGCACGTCCGGTACTACCGGCCAAATCAGGCCGGTACTACCGGCCCTGCGCGTTCCTGCGAGCAGATCTGGGTGTTGACCCATGTATTTCGTCCCCTTTGGGCCTAGACTATAAATAGGACCTATCCATCTAGATCTAGGGTTAGACTATGATTTGGGAACTAAAGTAGAGCCTTGCTCCTTCTTCTCAAAGTGTCTCTTTCCTCTATGGAGATGAATCAAGGCCTCCACATGTGGAGATGAACCAAGGCCTCCTCTCGAGGAGAAGATCCCTGCGTGGATACCAAGGCTCCGCTTGTAGTTGCGATTACTTGCCGATCTTTCATCTTACGGTGATTCTATCGGGTTGGTTGGATTGACCAATTGGACAAACAATCTAAGAGTAAGGTGTGCTTGTGAGAGGAGGATTGGGGGCTGCCCACGGGGATTTGTTACCAATCGAGTGTTGCCGGGTTGCTACTTGCTATTTACCCTTGTGTGTTGATTTCCCTTCGTTTGTGTTCTTCGTTCATCGCGTGTTCTTCGTGTTCATCGTTCGTCTGCACAAATCCGTGAAAATCGGGACCAACCCACATCATCCTCTCTCTCCTCGCACGCCGGCGTCGCCCTCCCACGAGCTCCAGCTCCTCTCTCTTTTCTCCCTGAGCTGCCGCCGGCGCTCCAGCGACGAACTTCTTGGCAGAGCCCGCGTCCGCCGGTGGGTCAAGCCAGCGGTTGAGCTCCGCGGCGTCGGCCACCCCGCGCACCATGGCGACCAGCTGCCGCAGCCGACGCCGGCCCTGGAGGACGCGGGAGTCAACGGGGATTCCAGGATCTTCATCCTCCACCTACTCCTGTCCCTCAACGACGCCGTCGATGTGCTCGAGCGACTCACAGGCCTGACGCGGGGTGCCATCGCGGGCCGGCCCCGCCGCTCCCGTTCCTCCAGCGCGGCCTCGTCACGAGCTTGGGCGCCGGAGACGTCGTGCCCGCGATGCCGGCGTTGTTGAGCATGATGTCCAGCTTGCCGTGGCGGGACACGGCGAGGTCGACCGCCGCGGCGACCTCCGCCTCGTCGGTGATGTCGCAGCGGGTGGACGCGGAGTCGGGACCAAGCTGTAGGGCGTGGGGCGTGGCCCAGGTCGTCCTGGACGTCGGCCAGGATGACCTTGGCGCCGTTTCGGACGAACTCCTCGGCCATCGCCTTGCCGATGCTGGCGGCGCCCGTGATCACGGCCACCTTCCCAGCGCGGCGTTCCTGGACTCCGGCAGGGTGATGGCCATGAGCCGGAAGGACGGGATGTTCGCATCTATCAGCAACATCGCCGGAAGGCGGAGGGAGCTGGGGTTGCCGGAGCCGCCGAGCTCCTTCATCTTTCTTTTTTTAGTAGAGTTCATCTCATCTTCTCACCTTGGGGTGGGGGTGCGGCTGGGAAAATCCTACCCCCAAGAATCAGAATAGCGCCGGAGCCCCCCCAAGAGCATAGAAAATAGCGCCTGGGGGGCCTCTACGACTGGAGATGCCCTTAGAACTATGTTGTTTTGTACTAGTTCTGATATATGTTGAGTCATCCCGGCGTAGCTAATTATGCTACTGATCAGCCTTACCATGGTGAAGTTGCAGCGCATGAGATTGTTGTCCTATCATCAAGACGGAGCATCATACTTCTGAACTTTGTATACATTCTGACCTTCCAGAGTTGTCAGCATTTTTTCATCTTATTGTTTGTGTTTGCCCCCTATTGAATTTGTGCTTAAATCTTCACAGTTTGTGACAATTGGTAGTTGAAATTGTGGTAATTACAAATGAAAGGTACGTATATACGAGCATTTGTGAAATTACGAGATCACAACTCCTGTTTGTGCGTGTCTACACTGCAAGGCAGAGTTTTTCTAGAAGACGTGACAACAATGTACTATGATATATTCGTTTTGAGCATTGTGGTTCATGCATGCATGATCTAGATGCAAGTATGATATAAAGGCTGAACTTTATGTGCACTGTGAGGCTGTGATCTTCAAGGCTTGTCTTGTTTGTAAATTGCTTTCAAGCGTTGGCGAGTAGTATCAGTTACTAGGGTCTAGGACCTGCTCTTCAAATGGTACTTCTGTGAAGTTTGGCAATCACACCTGAAGAAAACAAGATGGAAGATGTGCTGAACCCTGAAGTTCTTCCGTAAATTTCACCTTTCCGAAGAGAACTCCACTCTTCAGTCAAGCCAATGCCCAATAGGCTCTGCTTGTGTGAAGTGTGGCTTCAGAACTTCAAGTGTCTGCTGCATTCCGAAGAGCAGAACTCCACCCAGAATCAGAGACGCAACAGAACTCCACTCTTTAGTCCGCGCCCACGCCGCCGAGGCACACGCGCACGCACGAGCAGATCCACCCGTTTGCTGTGTGCGAGTAAGAGAAGTGTGCAACTAGCTGTCGCTGCTCAGGTACCAGCCCGCTGCAAAGAGAAGTGTGCGAAGATGAGGAGAAATCAAAGCATGACATCCCCAAAGTCGCTGCATGACGGCTCGGCAAGCCGTCGCCTAGGTCATCCCAGCTGCGACAGCCGTGTGACGGCGCCAAAGTAGGCGGCGTCCGACTTGCCGTTGAAGCTCGTGAGCTTGCCGTGGACGGAGCGACGGAGCGCGTCAGGAGCGTGAGCGTGGCGGCCTGGCGGGGTAGCGGATCACGATCAGGACCCACGCGCGGGTTGGAGGCGTCGCCGCCGCGCCGCGGGAGCTCGGTCTCGCCGACCATGCACAGCACACTCTCGCCGTCGCCGTTCTCGGTGTAGACTCCCTCGAACGCCCCATCACCGGGCCGGTTCCGTTGGGAGAGACGGCGACGCCGAGGACGCCCCTGAAGTTGAGCCCCTGACGAGTGACGACGAGCGTGAGCATGAACGTGGCGAGCCGCAGTGGGTCGGACGCGGCGCCACCGGCCGGCACCTCGGTGCCGTCGAACGGCATCAGCCGCGCGGCGTCATCGACGTCCTGCTGCCAGTCGCCCTTGATGAAGGACAGCTCTTGCATGAGGGTGTTGTGGCGCCATTGGCGTCAAACTTGATCGAGCTCGGAGGCGGAGGAGAGCACGGACCGGCACTGCCGCTTGACGTCGGGTGAAGCGGACGTACTCGTGCGGGACTTCCAAAGCCTCGGTGAATCTTGACCGAAATGCGACCAACAGAAAGTACTCTGAACGGCACCCAAGCGGCGAGACATAAGAACAGATCTGATGAGACAAGAACGGAAAAGAAAAGCTAACTAGGATGCATATTCAGAATTCAGGTAGCAGGGAGTACGTCAAGCGCTGGGACGTCACAACCCAGCTTAATATGAAGTCTGTGATCCTGGCTGCTCCACCGCATTCAAATCAACTCTCAGATGCAGCACTTCATGAGTGTCGACCATGGAGTGTCAAAAGATTATCGCATCCAAGCTTCAAATTACCAGAGAAGGTGTGCTTACCTTGACGCTCCTATCCTTGCAGCACACTCATAATCTACAGTCACGCATGTTGAGCCCTCCGTCTTCCCTCTGGCATGCAAGAAGAGGTTTCACAGGAATTGAAAACCATAGAATAGGAAAACGTAGGAATAGAATGTCATACTATGTGGAATCGTATAAGAACTGAAAACACAGGAATTAGTCACATTAGTTGTTTGGTTGCAGGACAAGAAAAATGCATATATTTTCTATGGAGTTGGTACAAGTCATAGTTGTCATACTGTAAGGGGCAGTGATCTAGAATCGATGGTTAACACAGAATTGTATTGGATCTAACTCGTTCCTCCCCACCTCCCCCGAGCTAGTTCATATGTTCTACGGCACTGCCGTCCTGATTCATCTGTTACAAGCCAAGTTCTTCAAGCAAAGCAACCTAAGCTATATAACTGTCGCCGCGATGTCCGGATCTTGGTCAGACGACCCAGTCGTCCCCAGCTAGCCAAGCCGGCTTCTTGTGGGCTCTCGTGGGCCGGCCCATGGGCTCGTGGTCGTCCTTGTCCGGCTCCATCTCCTCTGCATCTCCTCCAGGTAGCCCTTGGTCGTTGACAATCCCCGTCCTTGAATTCCTGCTTGCCCCCAAGCAGGAGCATCCGGGTAGTGCTGGCGTACAGACTCCAAATCTTCCCAGGTGGCATCTTGCTGAGCCGAACCACTCCAGTGTACAAGTGCTTGAGCGACCGTCTTGATTCCACGCTGACGAATCCGATGCTGCAACAAGCGAACTGGAACCTGAAAGAAATCAACAACTGAAGGTAACTGAGTGGATACCTGTTGCTGTGGCCCGAGGCACTGCTTAAGCTGGGACACATGAAATACAGGGTGCACTCGGCTGGTCGATGGCAGTTCCAAGCGATATGCGACAGCCCCCACACGCTCCAACACACGGAAAGTCCCAAAAAACTTAAAGGAAAGCTTATGATTTGCTCGGCGCACCACTGACTGCTGAATGTATGGCTGCAACTTCAAGAACACCTCATCGCCCACCTCAAACTGGCGCTCTGTTCGATGCTTATCAGCCTGATGCTTCATACGCTGCTGCATCCTCAAGAGATGTTGGCGAACTGAAGCTAAAACCAAGGAGCGTTCACGCAACCACTCATTAACATCAGGCGAAGCAATCTGACTAGAAGCTGTAATACCAAAGTAGCGAGGTTGACGACCATACAGCACTTCAAATGGGGTTTTGCCCAGCGAGGAATGCCAGTTTGTATTGTACCAGAACTCACAGAGAGATATCCATTTCGACCACTGTTGCGGATGTGCATTGATAAAACAGCGAAGATAACATTCGATGGACTGGTTCACTCGCTCCGTCTGTCCATCCGTCTCTGGATGATTCGCCGTACTCATTTTGAGCTGAGTTCCTGTCGCCTTAAACACGGATTGCCAAAACTGGCTGGTAAACACTGGATCACGATCCGAGACAATAGATTGAGGCATACTATGCAAGCGAAAAACATTGTCTACGAACAGCTCTGCCACTTTGGAAGCAGTGTATGGATGGCGCATGGGTATGAAATGAGCATATTTAGACAGCTTATCCACTACCACAAGCAAACAATTGAAGTTCCGAGATGGTGGCAACCCGTCAATGAAATCCATGGTAGCACACTCCCAGGGCTCAGAAGGAATGGGCAGAGGCTGTAGCAGCCCGCTGGTGGTAAGCGTTCAGGTTTCGCTTGCTGACAAATCCTACAGCACCTCACAAATTCACGAACCATCTTTTTCATGCCAGTCCAACTGAATAAAGCTACCATTCTGCGATAAGTGACAGGAAACCCTGAGTGGCCTCCTTGAGGACTGTCATGGAAAGCAGAAATCAACTGTTGCTGCAATGCAGGATCCTTGCCAACTAAGATCCTCCCTTTGTACCTCAAAATGCCATGATCAAGGGAATAATGTTCCTCTGCCTGAGAATCGAGTGCCAACTTCTGAATTAACTGTTGAGCACGCTCGTCAGAATTGTAACTCGTGACAACTGACGCAAGCCCAGCAGGCTGTACTGTAGTGACAACCATTAACGGAGAGCTGTGAATCGGTTTCCTTGATAACGCATCAGCAGCCCCATTGTTAATGCCTTTTTTATACTGCACTGTGTATTGCAAACCCATCAACTTAGTGAGCGCCTTCTGTTGCCACGGGGTGTGCAATCGCTGATCTGTCAAGTGAGTCAGACTTTGGTGATCAGTGCGTATGACAAACTCCCCTAACTAAAGATAGGGCCTCCACTGTTGTACAGCCAAAAGAATAGCGAGGTACTCCTTTTCATAGACAGACAATCCCCGATTCTTAGGACCCAATGCTCTACTGACATATGCCACGGGATGCCCTTGCTGTGATAGCACAGCTCCTATGCCCACATCGCAAGCATCCGTTTCAACTACGAATTGCTTCTTGTAATCAGGTAAGGCAAGAACTGGAGCACTAATGAGAGCCTGCTTCAATGTCTGGAATGCTAATTCCGCAGCTGGCGTCCAAACGAAAAGAACTCCCTTCTTCAACAAATAAGACAGAGGATTGGCAATAATTGCATAATGTTTAATAAACTTCCGCTAGTACCCCATGAAACCCAAAACACCACGCAACTCCTTCAGATTCAGAGGCACAGGCCAAGTTCGCACTGCCTGAATCTTAGAATCATTTGTTGCCACACCTTCGGATGACACAACATGACCCAAATAAGCCACCTTCTGCTGGGCAAAGGTGCATTTCGAAGCTTTTACATGCCATTTATCTTGCTGCAAGATACTCAAAACCTTGGCCAAATGTTGCAAATGTTCCTCATAGGTTGGGCTGTATACCAATATATCATCAAAGAAAACAACCGCAAATTTCCGCAAAACAGGAGCTAACATTGCATTCATAGCATGCTGAAATGTGCCTGGAGCTCCAGTCAACCCAAAGGCCATTACCTTGAATTCATAGTGTCCATTATGAGTTTGGAACGCCGTTTTATACTCCTCACCGGGTGCAAGACGAATCTGGTGATACCCAGCTTTCAAATCCAACTTGGAGAACCATTTAGCTCCAGAAAGTTCATCAAGCAACTCATCTATAACAGGTAATGGATATTTGCCCTTCAGCGTGAGTGCATTCAAGTTCCTGAAATCAATAACCAACCGCCATGCTTTCTCCTTAGTATCTTCATCCTTCTTCACCAGAATAACTGGAGAACCAAAGGGACTGTTGCTGTGGGATATCACACCCTGCTCCAACAACTCCTTAATTTGGCGTTCAATTTCATCCTTCAATTCTGGTGCTACCCAATACGGACGCACCGAAACTGGCCTTGCCCCAGGTACCAATGGAATATGATGGTCATACTGACGACGAGGCGGCAACCCTACTGGAGGTGCGAAAACTGAAGCAAATTTATCCAACACTAGTAGGGAAACCCTATATAGGTGGGTGGACACTTTGTGGCGCACCCTTAATTGGTGCGCCACAGAAATATTTCTGTGGCGCATGGGACGAGGTGCGCCACAGAAATATTTACCTTTCTGTGGCGCACCTGGCATCCATGCGCCACAGAAAGTAGGTTTTCTGTGGCGCATGGGAGTCCATGCGCCACAGAAATACTGTGGGTCCCACGTGCAATCATTGGGCCTAGGTCCATCTGGGCAATTTCTGTGGCGCACCGCCTCTCGTGCGCCACAGAAAGTTCACATTCTGTGGCGCACTAGTCATCATGCGCCACAGAATGTCAGCTTTCTGTGGCGCACCAGAAACGGTGCGCCACAGAAAGGTGATATTCTGTGGCGCACCGAGCGAGTGCGCCACAGAATGGTCGCCCAGATCCACAAAAAGGTGGCAACACCCACTTTCCCCATGTGACCTTCTTCATTCTCCCCCCATGCATCTAGCTCGAGCTCCTCCTCTCTCCCATGGCATTTTGACCATCCTATTATCCATTATTTGTTGTTAAACCTACTTTGTTTGACATAGAATTGGTGAGGGCTTGGGGAAAGCCTCCATATATATTCTCCTCCTCTCTTTTTGTCCACTATTTTCCCTCCATCACCACACACTCTCTCTCATCGATCACGGTCACGTCTCGGCAACGGATCTAGATCTACAAGGTGGGTATTGTTGGATGGGTGTTTGTTAAAGGCATGAGAAACTTGTCGGCGGGCGATTGTGTGTGTGGTTTGCATGAAGCAAACTATTTGTTGAACGGATCTATGCATGAAACTTGTGTGTGTGGTTTGCATGAATCTTTGCATGTTGTTGCTAGCTTGCGCCAGCGTGGTGCATGGATGTTTGCCGAAATGTTGATTCATTTCCATTTCGGTAAATTTTTGCACCACATATGTCCTACTTTTAGGGGAAGTCATGCCGAATTTTTTCGTCGAACATTTCCTACTTTCCGACTTCCCGCATGAGAAGCTTGTATGTGTGTGTGCATGTTGCGGTTAATTAATTCTAATTAATAACACATACTCTATATGTATACCGCGTAGGCGACCATGGTCATCAAGATGAGCTCCAGTCGAATCAACAACTACAAGGAAGAAGCGAAGGCGGAAATGAGTCGGTGCAACGGGCGCCAGATACGATGTCCGTGTCGAAGTTGCAAACTTGTGAGATGGATCGACCCTGATTCCGGACAATTGGAGGAACACCTGCTCAGGCGCGGTTTCATGCAAGGCTTCAACCAAGCGCCGACAGCAAATGTTGCGCCTGAAGACGAGGGCGGGCAAGATGATCGTGACGAAGGAGATGCCGACGGACATGGTCACGATGAAGGAGTAGATGGTGGTGGAGAAGACGCGAACACGCCGCAGAGCTCGCTAATGTCGGCCTTGATGGAGTCTCATGTTCAAGAACTGCTCCTCAAGGAGGCGAGCACCGTTAGAGAGAAAGCCAAGCTGGCGCAAATGGAGATAGACGGGAGGACTCCGTTGTATCCTGGGTGCCGGCCACAGGATACGCGCTTGCAAGTAACGCTTGATGCTCTGGAGATGAAGTCGGGAAACAGATGGACCGACGCGAGCTTCAACAAGAGCATGCAATTCTTCCACGAGCGTCTTCCCGAGGGGAACACATTGCCAACAAGTATCGAGGAGGCCAAGAAAGTCGTGTGCCCTCTTGACCTACCGCATGTTAAATACCACGCCTGCATCAATGATTGCACAATTTATCGGGGCGAGTACGAGGACAGAACCACATGTCCGGTGTGCGGCCAAGGACGGTACAAGAGCCGTGGGAAGAAAGTTCCTCGAAAAGTGGTATGGTACTTTCCTATCACTCCCCGTCTGCAGCGGTACTTCGTGGACCCTAAGGAAGCAAAGCTCATGCAATGGCACGCGGAAAGGGAGAAGCCCGAAGAAGATCCGGAGAAGGGCAGAATCCTTACACACCCTTCAGACGCTAGCCAGTGGCAAGAGTTGGACGCCGTCGGAAATTTCGGAGGCGACGCAAGGAACGTCAGGCTCGGTATGAGCACCGATGGACTCAATCCGTTCGGCAACCAGAGTAGCACGCATAGCACCTGGCCCGTGTTTGTATGGCCTTACAACCTTCCCCCGTGGTTGTGCACGAAGCAAAGGTACATACACATGAGTATTCTCATTCAGGGGCCGAAACAAGCAGGTGTCCACATACATCTGTATCTCGCGCTGTTGAAAGAGGAGTTAGCCACGTTGTGGGAGACGCCAGCCCGTACGTGGGATGCCTACACTGGAGATTATTTCGACATGAGAGCCGCGTTGCTCACGACGGTGCAGGACTATCCTGGTTGCTCATATGTATCGGCCCAGGTAGGCCACGGATTCTGCGCATGTGTCAGGTGCATGGATAAGACCCCGCATCTCCAGCTACCAAGGAATCCCGGGTCTTCGAAAACCGTGTACCCAGGGGCTCGAAGGTGGCTTCGCATGGATCACCCGTGGAGAAAACGCGGTGAACTGTTCAATGGTAAGGACGAGATCGAAGAAGCCCCGAGCCCGAGGAGCGGCACAGAAATCGACGAGCTGTTGAAAAATTGGGAGGAGTGCCCCGCGCCGGGAAAGAAACGACCGAAGGTAGATCCGCTGCTGGGTGTATGGAAAGCGAGGTCTGTTTTCCACGACTTGGAGTACTGGAAGGTCCTCAAGACGCCACATAGCCTCGATATGATGCACATTACGAAGAATGTCACCGAGGCTCTGCTTGGCACTCTTTCCAACATGCCGGAAAAGTCCAAGGATGGGACGAAAGCAAGATACGATCTGAAATGGCTTGGTGTCAGGAAAGATCTTCAGATCCCCGATAGTGATGACGATGATGATGATGATGATCAGACGGAAGGGACTCAAGGTCGCCGCAAAAGGGTAAAGAAGAACACCGTGGTGCTTCCCGCTACGTGCTTCACTATGAGTCCGGAGGAGCTCGAGCAATTCTACAGGTGTCTCCTAGGAGTCAAATTTCCTCATGGTTACGCGGGGCTGATAAGCAGATATCTGGACGGAACAAAGAAGAGGTTTAGCGGGATGAAGTCTCACGACTGTCACGTGCTGTTGACGCAGATACTTCCCGTTGCGATTCGAGGGATAATGGACGAGCACGTCCGTGATACGCTGCTTGCCCTTTGCAATTTTTTCGACGTCATCAACAGGAAGTCGATCGGCGTGAAGCAGCTCGACAGGCTACAGGAAGAGATCGTGCTGATACTATGCGAGCTCGAGATTTACTTCCCGCCAGCATTCTTTGATATCTGCGTGCATCTCCTTCTCCACGTCGTTGATGACATCAGGCAGCTCGGGCCAACGTTCATGCACTACATGATGCCGTTCGAAAGGATGAACGGTGTCATGAAAGGATACGTTCGCAACAGGGCCCGTCCAGACGCAAGCATGGCCAAGGGCTTTCTAACCTACGAGTGCATCTCCTTCTGCCAGAATTATCTAAGCACCGAGAACCAGCATGTTGGTCTGCCCAGGAGGAAACACTTCGGCAGGCTCCAGGGATATGGTCACCGAGACGGCACCAGCTCAATCTTTGTCAGCATGCAGGGTCGAAAGGACGACTTCGACAGGGCTCACCGGTTCGCGCTACAACACTTACAATTGATCGAAACTTGGGTGGAAGAGCACAAATGCTTACTCGAGCAACATTACATCAACCTGGGCCGGCCGAGGAAGAAGGGAGACGTAACCAGAGCGCACAACTCTAGCTTCACGCGTTGGTTCAAGCAAAAGCAACTGGAGCTAGCAAAGAGCAAAACGCCATCTACGGAAGATGAAAGACTCATATTCTCCTTATCACTGGGTCCCTCGCACAACGTAAAGACCTATCAGGCGTACGACATCAACGGCTACAGATTCTACACCGAGGAAAAGGACAAGAATAGCGAATATCAAAACTCAGGAGTAACTATGCTATCCTACGGCGATGACGAGGCTACTGTCAAGCAAAGATACTTCGGAAGGATTGAGGAGATATGGGACCTCAACTACTGTGGAGAGTCGGTGCCAATGTTCCGTGTAAGATGGGCCAAGGACGTCGTCAAAGAAGGCCGGTATTTCACCACCATGGTAATACCCGATGCCAAATCGAAGAACGCCTCCGCGAAAAATGAGCCATGGGTACTCGCTAGCCAAGTTGAGCAATGCTTCTTCATTACCGACCCGTCAAAGCCTAGCCGTGTTGTCGTGAGGAGGGGCAAGAGGAGCATCATCGGAATGGAAGGAGGCGCCACCGAGCAAGACTTGGACAACGAGCCAAAGATCGAGGAGGAATTCGACAAGTTCTTCGACATGCCTACTACTAGTACACAAAGAAGGAAGACCTCCCTACCTACTAAAGGTTGTCCGTTCACGCGAAGAAATCTCAAGGTCGCCGGCCTAAAGTTTTCAACCGTGAAGAAGGGAAAGAAGAGAAGCTAACTCGCGGAACCGAGACGAAGAAGAGACTTTTTTGATGTATCAGACATTTGGTGTGAGACAATGCAAGAGTTATGTATTCAATGAACTAAATATGTATGAGACATTGTGTGTATTAAATGAATTGAATAAGTGTGAGACATTGTGTGAATTTTGTAACCAAAAATATTTTAAGAAAAAAAAGAAAAAGAAAATCTGGAATATGCTGCTGTTTTTGTACCATAACAGTACCAGTTCAATTTCAACTAAATCTGGCGTTACAATTCTGTGGCGCACCCGTTAAGGGTGCGCCACAGAATAATTCTGTGGCGCACCGCGGTAAAGGTGCGCCACAGAATCACATAATTCTGTGGCGCACCGATTAAAGGGTGCGCCACAGAATCTCATATTTCTGTGGCGCACGGAGTAAAGGGTGCGCCACAGAAATACTTCGCACCCAATTACATGTGGGCCACCCCGCGCTGCCTCTCCTTCCATCCGAAATTTTGCTAAGTCACAGAGAAACCGCGCGCGCGCTTCCTCGACGTTCTACGCCGTTCCTCGCCGTCGCCGTTCCTCGACGCCGCCGCAACAACTCCTCGACGCCGCCGAGCCGCGCTTCCTCGACGTTCTAAGTCCGTTCCTCGCCGTCGCCGTTCCTCGACGCCGCCGAGCCGCCGCAGCAACCACCCCGCCGTTCCTCGTCCTCCCCTGCGCCGCCAACCTCGATCCCCTGCGCCGGCGAGCTCGACCTCCCCTGCGCACGTCCTCGACCTCCCCTCCCTCCCCCCTCCGGCCGAGGTGTGCTTCCCCTTCCTCCCCTCCCCTCCCTCCCCCCTCCCTCCCGTAGGTGCTTGATGAAATGCCCCACTGAAATTTGGTGTGGCGATTTCTTGAGAAAGACTGCTGTGATGATTTGATTCTTTTTTCATCCTAGTTTTAGACCAATAAATTGGGTTCGTATTTCATTTTTGTGTTTTACTTAGGTTCACCGTTGGTTTTCTTCCCAAATGAAAAGGTAAAATTAGTATAGTTGCTTTGATTTTTTGTTGGGTGAAACTTGTAATACCCAGCACAACATTAACTAAAGAAATAATTTTAATGCTAATGTTACTACATTACTTACACTTGTCTATATATCCATCCGCGCCACCGTGAGTTTCGACACAGTTGCCATCCTAACTGTCTGCATATACATGGCGCGTCAGCTTGAGCTTTTCGGTGAACTGATTGGTCTACCAAGGTGGGCAAACCCAGGGCTAACCATGGACACATCACACATACATACAACCCTCCCAATGATAAAAAAACAACAAACATAAGATACTGTTCTGCTGCTGCTGTTGTTGTAGCGCAAGAGAAATCAACCGATCTGCAATAAGGATTTCAAGATGTTTGTACGATATGCGCTGGTGTCTGTCCACCATGATGAAGAGGATCCAGCATCGCTGGAGTACATGCAACCCGGTCGGAGCTTCAATTTGTACATACATAGTTAATAATCAAGAAACTTATGTGGGAGTACGTGACCGTGAGGTACTTGTACGCAGCTTGAAAATTTCAAGCTAGTGGATTCCTGCACTGAAATCAGGATAACACGAGGTGTAGTTGTACGCGCTTACAGAGATGTTGTTTCTGTCAAAATAACATTTTTAAGAGTTCCTTACAAGTGCTGCAGTTTTACTCACTTACATATCAACAATGCCATGCTAAGTATTTGTGTTGCTGCCCACTTTGTGTTAGTTGCTGCTAAGTATTTTGATTATTTCACTAATGGTCACTGGTTTGATTAGCTCCCAAAACCATCATGGATAATTAAGCAAACTATTTCAAATCCTTTCAAACTTGATTTGATAAGGAAGATGAGATGGAGTAGATGAGATCTATAAAGGTGCATTTCCCAAATTTTCAAGATTTAATCAAATGGGAAAGGCCTAGAAATGCTATGTGTTAACATGAGTGAAGATAGGTTTTATTTGAAGAAAATGTTGATAATTGCTTGTTAATTTATTGCAGCACCACGAGGAGCACCTCCACCACGCCGATCTCGGACCCGAGCCTCCCTTCCCTACCCGAGGTAGTTCCTCTCTCCCTCGATGTGGATGTGGTGATGTATGTGCATGAGGATATGTGTCCACGACCATCGTGTCGTGGTTGTTTGTGCTCCGACCATCGTGTCGTGGAGATGCCGGCCGGAGATGCCGGCCGGAGTTGTGGATATTATTTGTGAAATGTTTGCAGGTACCCCGTGAGGCCCTTGAGATTGCCGGAACGTCGATTAACTTCCGTTCCGGCAAATTCGGGTACTCCATATGTCCTATTTTTAGCAAAGGTCATGCCAAATTTTTTCGTGAAATTTAGCATGACTTTGCTAAAAATAGGACATATGGGGTATTGCGGCTAATGCATGGGCCGGGGTATCTTAGTACTAAATTAAGTGATGGTTTTGTTATATTTGTTGTACTAACTTTTTTCCTATTTTTCAATGCAGTGCAAACATGTCCTCCGAGGCCGGCCCTTCTAAGCACATGAGCGTCGAAGAACAAGCTAGAGAAAAGAACAAGCCGTTCTGGGAAGTGAACCCGGAGATGGAGGATGCAGAGGCCGCCGAACTGGCTCGTGACGGCGATGGTGACTTTCTGTTAGAGATGGAGGATGCGGAGGACACCGACGGAGATGGGGACGCAACCACCACCACCGAGGGCGGCGACCAAACGGATGTCGGGGGTGGCGACCACACGGATGGCGGTGGTGGCGACCACACGGATGTCGGTGGTGGCGACCACACGGATGGCGGTGGTGGTAGTAACCCGACCGCTAAGAGGCATAAGAAGCCGAGGAAGGACCGGACACCGCAAGCGGTGGCCCCCATCACAGACACGTTCACTAAGGTCTCCTTAAGTGGCCAACCACAGGAGCCTAGGAACACCGCAAGCGGGTACAGCATGCAACTAGGGTGCATCCTCCGGGAAACCGTGCCGATCACCACGTATGACCTCAGGAGCAAGGAGAATGAGGCTTTGCGCGGAGACCTCCTCAAGAAGGTTCACCAACGATACAATTTCCCGGATGATGGAAACAAAAAGGTGGACAACTACGCCATCACGAAGATGAGCACCGCCTTGACCAGCTGGAGAGGCCGGGTGAAGGCGAAGATTGACAAGGGTCTTAGCTGGGCGGAGATCAGTGCCAAAGAGCCGTACATCGACATAGAAGAGTTTGAGGCATTCAAGTTGTCCTTGCAATCTCCGGAGGCTCAAAAATGGACCGAGTGGGGGAAGAAGATGCGGGCACTGAACTTAGGTAACCACCGTTTGGGAAGCGGCGGTTACGCAGGAAAACAGCCCGTTTGGGACAAGGAGGATGCCGAGGTTGCGAGACTTGGGAAAGAGAACATGTGGCATAAAATCACGGACGAGCAAGTTAGGAACTTTGTTCGGTCCCGCTACTATCTGAAGCCGGGGACGGGGGAATTCGTTACCGACTATCAAGATGTGCTGGATTTCGAGAAAACGCTGGTAAGGAACTTAATTACCGCGGATATCTCAAAGTCCATTTGCGTTGATTTCTACATGGGTTCACGTTTATTTCCTTTGTCCGCAGGAGGCTGAGTTGAAGGCTGAGGCTAGCCCGTCGTCCCAGGAGGCTCAGGCCGGCCCGTGGGACACGACTTTCAACCGGGCGATGAACGTTTACAAGGGGAGGGACAAGTCAAAGCCGCCGACGTCAGCTGGCCGTGTGACCGGCTTTGGTACGGCGATGAAGTTCATCGAGTACTACAGCACGGATCCCGAGAAGAAAAAGGAGAGGAGGAAGCCGGCTAAAGATAAAGCCGAGGTTCTCGAGCTAAGGAAGAAGCTGGAGACACTAGAGAAAGAAAAGGTGGACTCCAGCATGGTGGACAAGCTAGTGGCCGAGAAGGTGGAAGAGCAGCTCCGGAGTTTCTTACCCCCTGGCTTGATGGAGGGGTTAGCTGCTTGGAATGCGGCAGGTCGACAGGGGCCGATACACGTGCCCAGCTACGCCGGCAGCACCTCCAGCAATAACGTGTCGCCAGTCCTGGTGACCCCAACGGTGCCCCCTGTCGTGGATCAACATACAACAAGGCCGGAGAATAATGATAATTCGCACGAGCGGCCGGAGAATGATAGGCCGGCCGCCGGCATCGGCGCCCTTGTCTCGACATTAGCCGAGCTCGACGCCATCACCAAGGTAACTAATTAGTTAGTCCGCGACATCTTCTATGACTATATATGCCTTTGATGACTGCCATATCTCATGCATGGTGCCCAACATGTGTTGACTCCCAGGACATGCCTTGCATACTCCTGCATAGGGTGGGGGCCGGCGGCGAGTTGAAGGAAGTCGCAACGGCCAAGATCATACAACCTTCGACCCGCGATATGCACAACACCCGAATGAGCGAGGCCGTGATGAAAGTCAATGTGAGCGAGGTACTGCCTGAGTTCCGTGACATCGACCCCCCCACGCAACCTCCGGGAGCCGAGAAACACATGAAGCTTGGCGAATGCGGGAAGTGGATGATGGAATGGCCGAAGACCCAGATTCGTCTTGGGGATGTTCTTCATGGGGTCAGGCGCACCGGCGGCGCCACCTCGAGGCCCCGCCCCCCGGTCATTCGGCCCCCGCCGAGGCAGCGACAAAAAGCTGTTGCGGATGAACCGGCGCCACAAGCAGCCGTCGCCACCACCCAGAACGAACCGCCGGTCGCCGCCACCACCGGCCGGAAGCTACCGCCGGTCGCCGCCACCACCGGCCGGAAGCTACCGCCGGTCGTCGCCGCCACCAACCGCCACAAACAGTTGTTGGGAACGTCTTCACCGCAACCGTCCAAGGTTAGTTCTGACTTTCCGAATTCCCCGACTTTCCGACTTTCCCGACTAACGGATGTGCTATTGTTTATGTTTAGGACAAAGCCGTTGCACTCAACTTGGTGGCAACGACGACAATGAGGAGGAGGATAATGATGTCAACGTCGATGACTACATCAACACTGGCGCCTGCATGGATGGTATGTTCATGCCTCTGTGGATGAAGAACCCTTCCGCGACCACCGCGGTCAACCTGCTCGTCCCACTTCATGCACACAACGCCTGGCCTTCACCGACACGCCTCCGAATGCCGAAGATCATCAAGCTCAACCGGGTAACATTTTCAGCCCTAACACACTCAAAGAAACTGTTAAAGCGGGGTTCACTTCACCCCCACAATCCACAGAGATGAAGAACAAGAAGCACAGGAAGAGAAAAGGATCCTCCACCTCTGCGAGCCAGCCAGCTCCTAAGATCCGGGGTCTTGAAGACACGATTCCACCCCGTGCGGATGGCTTCCCCCGAGTTCATGAGGCTGGTAAACCTATCTTGTCTGGGGACTTGCTCCGCCTTGCAGAAGGACCCATGATTGCCTTGCAGGAATCTATCTTGCATCTAGAGCAGCTCCTTCTTAAAGACAAGCACCCGAGTTACCCGGCGTTCGCGGTCAAGGTGCCAAAGGAGCTGGTGGACTTCGTCCAGGAAGACCCCGCGGATGTGTTCTTCATAGCGTACGAGGACATCTTCAAACTCTTTCACACTCAACGGCTGGACTATAACATGGTCCGCCTATATGCGCTCGATGTGGCGATGAAGATCAGGAGAGATGATACCCCGTACGTCGCGATAGTGGATCCCTACTACATGCGCGACAGCCATCTGGTGGAAGGATCAAAGACACGGGAAACGGCCATGGAGTACCTCGTAAGGGTCATGCTGGCCAACAAGAGGAAGAACGTCCTTCTTCTGCCTTTCTTTTTCGAGTAAGTACACATCAGCTCGCCACAGTCGTATCTTATGCCTTCTTCTACATTTCTTCCATCGCTGATCCTTCTTCAATTGTGTTGAGCAGGGACAAGTACTGCGCACTCATCTGCGTATCCCCGAGGTGGTCCATTGCCACTTATTTGGACTCGGGGAATAAATCCACGCCGAGACGATACACCAGAATAAAGGGTGTTCTCGATGACGCTCTCGAGGCCTATGCCCAAAAGGGCGGCCCCTTCCATAAGAAGGCGGAATTCTACACGGATGAGAACACACACAAGTTCCAGCATGGGACCGGATTCCATTGCATCAAGCAACTGGATGGCAGCGTGAAGGAGGCCTACTACGCCCTCCATCACATTAAATCGATTGTCCGGGATGTCGAGAAAACGAAGATTCCATCTGGTCTCGCAGAATACACCAAAAGCGCGGATGCTCTCACCGATGCTGATTACAGAACAGACTTCCATCGCATCCGGCTGCAGTTGGCAACGATCATCCTCGAAGATGTCATTCGCAAATCAGGGTCCTTCCACTACCCCAGAGGTATTATAGAAGTGCATGTGTAGGGTTATATATTATATATATGCTATGCTATGAAACCCAAATAGGATAGCCATATGATTTCCAACCATGACAATTGATTGATTGTCTTGCCTCTCTACTTAGATGAATAAATTATACTCTATTTATATCACTAACCAATATATATCCCAATCCATCTTCAGGGTTGTGTCAGAGGGATATCGAAGAACGACTAGAGGCACAGAATGACACCAGGGAGTGGAAGACGAAAGAAGGCTTTCTACCGTTCCCGGCGCCGCTCAAGAAGAGGACTCCATGATCATGCATGCTCCCGCGCGCTCTTGCTCACCATTATCGCTGATGTGTACTACATTTGATCATAGTTAGGCGGCGAACACTTGATTTGTAATGTGTAGTGTGAAATGATGAAACATTCGGCACTTTTGTGACTATGTGTATATACGTATCTCGATCGGGCACTAAGTAATATGTGTGATGACATGTTGATTAATGTGTTTGTCTGTTTATATACCTGTCAAATATTCCTGTATTTCTGTATAAACCTGTATAAATCCTGTATATACCTGTATTTGTACAGCAAAATGGAAAAATACCGGTATTTCTGTTTAATATATCTGTGGCGCATGCTTTTTTTTTTGTGGCGCACCACTTTCTGTGGCGCACCAAGAAACAGTGCGCCACAGAATGCCTCTGTATAGGGGTGCTGCCGAGCTATTTCTGTGGCGCACTCTACTGGGTGCGCCACAGAAAGTTTCACTTTCTGTGGCGCACGGCCTGGGTGCCCACAGAAATAATTTTAGTGGCGAGAATTCTGTGGCGCACCCAGCAAACCTGGCGGTGCGCCACAGAATCCCAAAACCGTGCGCCACTAATAGCCGTTTCTGTACTAGTGCAACAAAACCTGAACCTCCGCTGGAACTTCAACAGTTGTCTGATGTGGCTGATCACTCACCAAGTGCACCTGCAAAACCGTGTGTGAGCACTGTGATGGTTCACTACCATGTAACACCACCATTTCTCCACCATGTTGTAGTGCTATCCAACCATGCGCCCAGTGCGTGAGCATTGGACTATGTTTAGCAAGCCAATCCAAACCAATGATACCATCATAACTGCCCAGTTCCAGAACTCAAAAAGTATCAGTGAAAACCACTCCTCCAGCAGACCATTCCAAAGCTGGAAAACACTCGGTGCTGCTCAATATTGCCCCTCCTACCACTTGAACCTGTATTGGTGCCGACAAAGCCTTCATGCCAGAAAATGTTTGTGCAAACTTCTGGTCATGGAAACAAGCTGACGAGCCGGAATCCAACAGAAATAACAGTGGTTGCCCCTATATCTGAACCGGAAGCTGCATTGACTTATTCACACTTGCCTCTGCACCGAGAGTTGCCACAGACAACATGAAGGATTGTTGTGCAACTCCCGACTCCACACCGTCCTGGTCTCCCTCTTGTGGTTCACCCTCAGGTTCTTCTGATAATTGCATGAAATTGATCATCTCCTGTACCACATGAAGCTGGATAGACGTCTTACATTGATGGTCAGGGCTAAACTTCTCACCACATGTAAAACAAAGCCCCTTTGCTCGACGGTAAGCCTTAAGATTGGACCACTTATCATTATTACGAGGCCTCTGTTGTTCTTGTATGCGTTTCTCTTCCACTGTCCTTGACACCCAGCGGCTGGGAGGCGGTGGCGGCGCTGGTGGTGGTTGAATCACCAGCTGGGGCCGCCTCGGCGAGGACAGAGCTGGCTTAGGATTGTTCAACGGAGTGATTCCATCCTCCAACTCCTCATACAACAGAGCTAAAGTATAAGCCGAATCCAAATTGCGCGGCTGCTGAATTGCAACCAGCACTCGTACTCCTGGCTGCAGCCCATCCAGAAAGCGTGTGGTGTAATGTAAGGGGTCAGGCCTAGCCTCATAAGCCGCTATCTGATCCATGAGTTCAGAGTACCTCTGCACATAATCAGCTACTGTGGATGTCTGCGAGATACGGAACAAGCGCCTTACCAGAATAGTGTGCTGATTTCTGTTGAACCTCTCCAACACTGCTTCTGCAAATTCAGTCCAACTCGGATTTGGTGTCTGATTCAGAAACGCCTCCAACCAAGTAGCTGCTGCACCAATAAACAGAGATGACGCCAACGAGACCTGATACGTGGCTGGTGTCTGCCATAGCTGGAAGTACTCCCCACACCTTCGCTGCCACAGTTTTGGATTTGCTCCATCGAATTGAGGCAAATCGACACGATGTCCCGAATACGGTGTATCAGTATGTGGAGAAAAATTTGGTGCGGAACTAGATGAACCCAAAATTTGCCGGTCAGAGTAGTTACCTCCGATCGGAGGAGACTGATGATAATCACCAGTTTTCCCCCGGTGTTGCTGATCATCACGGTGCCCAACGGGCCGGCGGAATGACTACGATCCTGGAGTGGAGTACTCGCTGCCGCCCGATCCGCCACGGCGCCGGAAGCCAGCGGATGCACCCGAGCCAACGCCGCTGATAACGACGCGATCTTCGTGCTCAGAGATGACTTGACCCTTGCGAGATCTTTAGAGATCGAGGTCTGGACCGCCTCCAGGTCCGCCTCTAGCGAGGACTGGACCGCCTCCAGATCCGTCGCCACAGACGATCGGACCGCCTCCACCTCCGCACGTACCTCCTTGATCTGCTTGCCAGTATCCGTGACGAACTTGCGCACGGCATCGAGAGTCTCCTTCTTGTAGTCGATGAAGCGCCGTTCGAATTCCTCCGAGGACTCCACGGTAATGAGATCGTAGATCGCACGAGCATCCGGCGACAGATTATCCATGACGGCCGCACGCGATCGATGGTTAACACAGAATTGTATTGGATCTAACTCGTTCCTCCCCACCTCCCCCGAGCTAGTTCTTATGTTCTACGGCACTGCCGTCCTGATTCATCTGTTACAAGCCAAGTTCTCCAAGCAAAGCAACCTAAGCTATATAACTGTCGCCGCGATGTCCGGATCTTGGTCAGACGACCCAGTCGTCCCCAGCTAGCCAAGCTGGCTTCTGTGGGCTCTCGTGGGCCGGCCCATGGGCTCGTGGTCGTCCTTGTCCGGCTCCATCTCCTCTGCATCTCCTCCAGGTAGCCCTTGGTCGTTGACAATCCCCCGTCCTTGAATTCCTGCTTGCCCCAAGCAGGAGCATCCGGGTAGTGCTGGCGTAGAGAATCCAAATCTTCCCAGGTGGCATCTTGCTGAGCCGAACCACTCCAGTGTACAAGTGCTTGAGCAACCGTCTTGATTCCACTCTGACGAATCCGATGCTGCAACAAGCGAACTGGAACCTGAAAGAAATCAGCAACTGAAGGTAACTGAGTGGATACCTGTTGCTGTGGCCCGAGGCACTGCTTAAGCTGGGACACATGAAATACAGGGTGCACTCGGCTGGTCGCTGGCAGTTCCAAGCGATATGCGATAGCCCCCACACGCTCCAGCACACGGAAAGGCCCAAAGAACTTAAAGGAAAGCTTATGATTTGCTCGGCGCACCACTGACTGCTGAATGTATGGCTGCAACTTCAAGAACACCTCATCGCCCACCTCAAACTGGCGCTCTGTTCGATGCTTATCAGCCTGATGCTTCATACGCTGCTGCATCCTCAAGAGATGTTGGCGAACTGAAGCTAAAACCAAGGAGCGTTCACGCAACCACTCATGAACATCAGGCGAAGCAATCTGACTAGAAGCTGTAATACCAAAGTAGCGAGGTTGACGACCATACAGCACTTCAAATGGGGTTTTGCCCAGCGAGGAATGCCAGTTTGTATTGTACCAGAACTCACAGAGAGATATCCATTTCGACCACTGTTGCGGATGTGCACTGATAAAACAGCGAAGATAACATTCGATGGACTGGTTCACTCGCTCCGTCTGTCCATCCGTCTCTGGATGATTCGCCGTACTCATTTTGAGCTAAGTTCCTGTCGCCTTAAACACGGATTGCCAAAACTGGCTGGTAAACACTGGATCACGATCCGAGACAATAGATTGAGGCATACTATGCAAGCGAAAAACATTGTCTACGAATAGCTCTGCCACTTTGGAAGCAGTGTATGGATGGCGCATGGGTATGAAATGAGCATATTTAGACAGCTTATCCACTACCACAAGCAAACAATTGAAGTTCCGAGATGGTGGCAACCCATCAATGAAATCCATGGTAGCACACTCCCAGGGCTCAGAAGGAATGGGCAGAGGCTGTAGAGCCCTGCTGGTGGTAAGCGTTCAGGTTTCGCTTGCTGACAAATCCTACAGCACGTCACAAATTCACGAACCATCTTTTTCATGCCAGTCCAACTGAATAAAGCTACATTCTGCGATAAGTGACAGGAAACCCTGAGTGGCCTCCTTGAGGACTGTCATGGAAAGCAAAATCAACTGTTGCTGCAATGCAGGATCCTTGCCAACTAAGATCCTCCCTTTGTACCTCAAAATGCCATGATCAAGGGAATAATGTTCCTCTGCCTGAGAATCGAGTGCCAACTTCTGAATTAACTGTTGAGCACGCTCGTCAGAACTGTAACTCGTGACAACTGACGCAAGCCCAGCAGGCTGTACTGTAGTGACAACCATTAACGGAGAGCTGTGAATCGGTTTCCTTGATAACGCATCAGCAGCCCCATTGTTAATGCCTTTTTTATACTGCACTGTGTATTGCAAACCCATCAACTTAGTGAGCGCCTTCTGTTGCCACGGGGTGTGCAATCGCTGATCTGTCAAGTGAGTCAGACTTTGGTGATCAGTGCGTATGACAAACTCCCCTAACTAACGATAGGGCCTCCACTGTTGTACAGCCAAAAGAATAGCGAGGTACTCCTTTTCATAGACAGACAATCCCCGATTCTTAGGACCCAATGCTCTACTGACATATGCCACGGGATGCCCTTGCTGTGATAGCACAGCTCCTATGCCCACATCGCAAGCATCCGTTTCAACTACGAATTGCTTCTTGTAATCAGGTAAGGCAAGAACTGGAGCACTAATGAGAGCCTGCTTCAATGTCTGGAATGCTAATTCCGCAGCTGGCGTCCAAACGAAAAGAACTCCCTTCTTCAACAAATCAGACAGAGAATTAGCAATAATTGCATAATGTTTAATAAACTTCCGGTAGTACCCCATGAAACCCAAAACACCACGCAACTCCTTCAGATTCAGAGGCACAGGCCAAGTTCGCACTGCCTGAATCTTAGAATCATCTGTTGCCACACCTTCGGATGACACAACATGACCCAAATAAGCCACCTTCTGCTGGGCAAAGGTGCATTTCGAAGCTTTTACATGCCATTTATCTTGCTGCAAGATACTCAAAACCTTGGCCAAATGTTGCAAATGTTCCTCATAGGTTGGGCTGTATACCAATATATCATCAAAGAAAACAACCGCAAATTTCCGCAAAACAGGAGCTAACGTTGCATTCATAGCATGCTGAAATGTGCCTGGAGCTCCAGTCAACCCAAAGGCCATTACCTTGAATTCATAGTGTCCATTATGAGTTTGGAACGCCGTTTTATACTCCTCACCGGGTGCAAGACGAATCTGGTGATACCCAGCTTTCAAATCCAACTTGGAGAACCATTTAGCTCCAGAAAGTTCATCAAGCAACTCATCTATAACAGGTAATGGATATTTGCCCTTCAGCGTGAGTGCATTCAAGTTCCTGAAATCAATAACCAACCGCCATGCTTTCTCCTTAGTATCTTCATCCTTCTTCACCAGAATAACTGGAGAACAAAGGGACTGTTGCTGTGGGATATCACACCCTGCTCCAACAACTCCTTAATTTGGCGTTCAATTTCATCCTTCAATTCTGGTGCTACCCGATACGGACGCACCGAAACTGGCCTTGCCCCAGGTACCAATGGAATATGATGGTCATACTGACGACGAGGCGGCAACCCTACTGGAGGTGCGAAAACTGAAGCAAATTTATCCAACAAAACCTGAACCTCCGCTGGAACTTCAACAGTTGTCTGATGTGGCTGATCACTCACCAAGTGCACCTGCAAAACCGTGTGTGAGCACTGTGATGGTTCACTACCATGTAACACCACCATTTCTCCACCATGTTGTAGTGCTATCCAACCATGCGCCCAGTGCGCGAGCATTGGACTATGTTTAGCAAGCCAATCCAAACCAATGATACCATCATAACTGCCCAGTTCCAGAACTCAAAAAGTATCAGTGAAAACCACTCCTCCAGCAGACCATTCCAAAGCTGGAAAACACTCGGTGCTGCTCAATATTGCCCCTCCTGCCACTTGAACCTGTATTGGTGCCGACAAAGCCTTCATGCCAGAAAATGTTTGTGCAAACTTCTGGTCATGGAAACAAGCTGACGAGCCGGAATCCAACAGAAATAACAGTGGTTGCCCCTGTATCTGAACCGGAAGCTTCATTGACTTATTCACACTTGCCTCTGCACCGAGAGCTGCCGTAGACAACATGAAGGATTGTTGTGCAACTCCCGACTCCACACCGTCCTGGTCTCCCTCTTGTGGTTCACCCTCAGGTTCTTCTGATAATTGCATGAAATTGATCATCTCCTGTACCACATGAAGCTGGATAGACGTCTTACATTGATGGTCAGGGCTAAACTTCTCACCACATGTAAAACAAAGCCCCTTTGCTCGACGGTAAGCCTTAAGATTGGACCACTTATCATTATTACGAGGCCTCTGTTGTTCTTGTATGCGTTTCTCTTCCACTGTCCTTGACACCCAGCGGCTGGGAGGCGGTGGCGGCGCTGGTGGTGGTTGAATCACCAGCTGGGGCCGCCTCGGCGAGGACAGAGCTGGCTTAGGATTGTTCAACGGAGTGATTCCATCCTCCAACTCCTCATACAACAGAGCTAAAGTATAAGCCGAATCCAAATTGCGCGGCTGCTGAATTGCAACCAGCACTCGTACTCCTGGCTGCAGCCCATCCAGAAAGCGTGTGGTGTAATGTAAGGGGTCAGGCCTAGCCTCATAAGCCGCTATCTGATCCATGAGTTCAGAGTACCTCTGCACATAATCAGCTACTGTGGATGTCTGCGAGATACGGAACAAGCGCCTTACCAGAATAGTGTGCTGATTTCTGTTGAACCTCTCCAACACTGCTTCTGCAAATTCAGTCCAACTCGGATTTGGTGTCTGATTCAGAAACGCCTCCAACCAAGTAGCTGCTGCACCAATAAACAGAGATGACGCCAACGAGACCTGATACGTGGCTGGTGTCTGCCATCACTGGAAGTACTCCCCACACCTTCGCTGCCACAGTTTTGGATTTGCTCCATCGAATTGAGGCAAATCGACACGATGTCCCGAATACGGTGTATCAGTATGTGGAGAAAAATTCGGTGCAGAACTAGATGAACCCAAAATTTGCCGGTCAGAGTAGTTACCTCCGACCGGAGGAGACTGAGGATAATCACCAGTTTTCCCCCGGTGTTGCTGATCATCACGGTGCCCAACGGGGCCGGCGGAATGACTACGATCCTGGAGTGGAGTACTCGCTGCCGCCCGATCCGCCACGGCGCCGGAAGCCGGCGGATGCACCCAAGCCAACGCCGCTGATAACGACGTGATCTCCGTGCTCAGAGATGACTTGACCCCCGCGAGATCTTTAGAGATCGAGGTCTGGACCGCCTCCAGGTACGCCTCTAGCGAGGACTGGACCGCCTCCAGATCCGTCGCCACAGACGATCGGACCGCCTCCACCTCCTCACGTACCTCCTTGATCTGCTTGCCAGTATCCGTGACGAACTTGCGCACGGCGTCGAGAGTCTCCTTCTTGTAGTCGATGAAGCGCCGCTCGAATTCCTCCGAGGACTCCACGGTAATGAGATCGTAGATCGCACGAGCATCCGGCGACAGATTATCCATGACGGCCGCACGCGATCGATGGTTAACACAGAATTGTATTGGATCTAACTCGTTCCTCCCCACCTCCCCCGAGCTAGTTCATATGTTCTACGGCACTGCCGTCCTGATTCATCTGTTACAAGCCAAGTTCTCCAAGCAAAGCAACCTAAGCTATATAACTGTCGCCGCGATGTCCGGATCTTGGTCAGACGACCCAGTCGTCCCCAGCTAGCCAAGCCGGCTTCTTGTGTGCTCTCGTGGGCCGGCCCATGGGCTCGTGGTCATCCTTGTCCGGCTCCATCTCCTCTGCATCTCCTCCAGGTAGCCCTTGGTCGTTGACACATACACACATAGGAGTTTTTCATGAGGTCCAACCTCTTGCTACAATTCCTATGGGATTGCAGTGTAGGAAAGTATTCCATAGAAATTTTGGAAGGTTCATTCCTTTGAACCAAATGGACTACATAGAGAAAAATTCTATGGATTGAAATCCTTCGAAATTCCTTTGAAAATACTTTAAATCAAAGAGGGGGTCGGATGGTCCAGGTTACATTTTGCCTTGAGAAGGATGACCCGTCCTGCAAAATGGAGCGGGTGCGCGATTATTTGTGTTCGGTGGAAGAGTTCGGAGTACTTCTTGCGCTTACGGAACCGGTCAGATAGTATCTGTTCTGGCAGCAAGAGTTGGGAGCACTCCTCACGCTTTAGATCCCAGTAAGCTATGACATGTTGACATGGTCCATCAAATGCAACTACTTTCAGAGGTTTGCACTTGTAAGTTCGCTCTGCATATTGCCCACGGGTCTCTGCATCTGCTGCAAAAGCACCATGCCAGAAGAAACGGTATGTCCTGTGTCCGCCGTCCTGCTGCAGTGTGCCTCCGTGTGGGCTGTGCTCCATAGTACCAGCTTGGTGACCAATGGGCCGACCTCTCCCTACACAAAATCCAAGAAAGCCTCCTTCTACATCCCGACGTCCTCCTAATGCACGAGACAGACGCTGTTCCGTTGACCCTCCTTTCTCCCAGAATCAGTGAACCTGATGCTCAAACTTGATCACCATTCACCAAGTAGGATACTGGGGATCGGCAAAAGCTTGTGGTTATTCTCTGAGGTAACTCTGAACTGTATATATGTTTGTGTGTTTGTCATCACATTCTCACCTTAGGAGATTTTATTAATTGAGGAGCTGCTTGTGGTTATCTCTCCATTCCATTGGTAGCTGAACTGTGTTCATTGTCTTGACAGTTTCTTACAATTGGTAGTTTAATTAGTGGTAATTACAAATTAAAGGTATATATTTCCTAGTTTTCCTGATCACTTATTTTGGCTATGAAAGTTTGCTAAATGGGGTCTTCTAGAATTTTCAAAATCTGAACATTTTTTAAATCTAAACATTCTTAATACGAAACATTTTCGAAAATGAATATTTTATAAATATAAATATTTTACATTATCAGCACTTTTAAATCCGAACATTTTTCAAAATAATTTTTTTCATATTCCAAACATTTTACATTTCTCAACATTTTTCAAAATATGACACATTTTTAATTGTGAACATCTAACACTTATGAAGATTTTTAAAATCTCAACAGTTTAATTTATCAAAATCATAAAAGTCAAAACTGAAAAGAAAAAAAATAAAGAAAAGGAAAACAAACCTAAAAGAAAAAGGAAAGAACATAACAAAAAAACAAGAAAAAACTAACAGGCCTTAATTGGTCGGCCTGCTGCGGGATTCATTCAGGCGGCGCGAGCCAGAGTTCCGCAACGGGCGGCATATAGGAATTGCGCACAGTGTGGCAACAGCCCGCAGGTTGGGGGGCGTTCCCGGATTGATGCGTGCTTCTTTATTTTACACAAAAAAACTAGTGCGGCCCATTTGCACAACACAAAAGGCCTCGTTTGGCCCGCAAGTTTGACAAGCTTTTCTGAGTATTTTCCCAGCTCGACCAAACACTCCTAGGGTCAAGCTGAACAATAGTGCGAAAGACAGTTTTCAAATTATTTATCAAAATATAACTTTCCATTTTTCGAGTGGCAAAAATGAGCCCCTACGATTGCAAAATTTATGGTATCGTGCATTTTCTCTTTGATTATCTTTCGGGTAGCGAAACCAACCCTATCCTCCCGCGACACACTGGCGACTCCGCCGCCGCCCAGCCCCAGCCCCTCCTCACGCCCAGCCATGCCCTTCCCCGGCCGTCGGCCGCCTTCCCTCCGCTCCTCCCCATCCACCTCCTCGCTCTCCCGTTCGTGCTGCTAGGCCCGCCATGGCGGAGACGAGCCCGGCCTCCCCTTCCCACCACCGGCCCCTCCCGGCGACGGCCGCTCCGGCCCCGTCGTCCATCGTCTCCCTGCGCCCGCACCAGTCTCCTCCACCCCAGCAGGCCACGGTGTCGGCCGGATTCGCCCCAGATGTGCCGCGCCCTCGGATCCAGTCCTTGGTCATCGGCGACCTCAGCTTCAGCTCCCTGCTCGGCGTGCAGGAGGAGCCCGAGGCCCCGCTTGAGGAGATGCCAGGGCCGTCTCTCGGGTCCTCTGAGATCCCCCTGCCTCCTCCCTCGGCCCAGCTCCCGCCGAACTTCACGCCGGCGCTCGCCTCCGATGCACCCGTGGTGCCTGCTGAGAGGGCTTGGGTGGACGTTGGGGGACGGCACCGCCGGAGGGCAGAGAAGGTGCCTGCCCCGCCACCTAGGAAGGGGCCTGGACCGCCGCGCCATCAACGGGCCTGCACCGAGCGGGAAGCTGCCTTCAGGAGGAGGTTGCGCGGGCGTTGTTTCCGCTGCTTCTCCCCACGGCACTTCGCCAAGGATTGCAGAGACCCGATTCGCTGCCTCACCTGCCGCTGCTCCGGCCACTGTGCGCGGGGCTGCGTCGACCACCTCGCCGCCTCCATCTCCCATGAGGCCTCCCATCCTGGCACCCCTCCTCCGGCTCGCCGTCTGGACGGCTCCTGCTCATGGGCAGAGGTTGCGGCCTCTCGCTCTGCCCCTCACGCCGGCAACTGTCACCAAGTTGCGCATGCTAGCCCGGCCCCGTCCAACATGCTGAAAAGCGTCGAGGAGCAGGCGGCTCTTTTGCAGGCTGAGCAGGAGCAGGCGACGTCGCTGCGGGCAGAGCTGCAAGGATTGGTCGCGGCTCAGCTTGAGGAGATGGTCGCGGCTCAGCTCAAGATGCAGGGTTTGATGGAGCGTGTTGGGGGATTGCTGGAGCGGGCTGAGGCTCCTCTCGGGAGGTTGTCCCTGCCGCCGGTTAGGGTGCAGGTGGAGCCAAGACCATCTCTGGGTACTGGGGGCAACGCTGATTGCGCAGATGGCGGGATCGAGCACTTTGGTTGCTACTCTCCCAGGGTGTGGGCTCTTCAGCGTCAGCGCTTGCCCTGGAATCCACCTCCACGCCGATTGCTGCCTCGGAGCATGTCTCCCCGATGGTGCAGGGGCCCCGATGCAGGATCTTCGAGTGGAGATGCCTTTGGCATCGGAGGAGTTGAGGGGTTCTGATGCCCCTAGCCCAGAGGAGAAGATCGCGAAGGTGATGGCTCAGTTTGATACGATTGAGCCACAAGAGAAGACCTTGCCCTTTTCGATGGAGGAGCTCTGTCGAGAGATTGCCGACATGCCCAAGGACAAGCAGCTTCGGGTGGATGCTCCCTCTTTGGCCGAGCGACGAAGCATCTGGTTGGACAAGAAGAAGAAAGATTGTGGCATTCCAGCAGCCAAGCGCGCCGAGTTTAGGCGAGCGGAGACTTTTGGGGAAATCCCAAAACTCAAGAGCAAAGAGAAAGTCACCGATGAAGTCATAGAGGAGAAGATGCAATTTTATTTGCAGATGTACAAGAAGCAGCGCACACCGCAGCTGATGGAGGCTTTTCGAGAGTTAGTTGTGAGTAATGCTTGATCTCTTCTGTGTGGAGGGTGCATACCGGTGCATCTCTAGCGGTGAGAGTTTGTGTGTGTTTGGAGAGGTCCTTTTAGTTGGATATGAGGTGTGGCCTGTTAGCTTGGGTTTAGATTCCTTATTTTAGGCATGGACGATGTTCCATGAGGTAGAGTGTGCGGTTTTCTAACCGCGTTTTGTATAGTTTTTTGATCCGGTTTGCCTAATTAACTGGATCAATTCTTTCTTCTATAATTCAATCTGGGAACTCCCTGCTCTGGGTATCTTTGTTCCCGTTATAATAAGGTTCAATTGCATTGCAGGCAGTACGCTTATCATACATTGCTTTGAGTTTCTGACATAGGAGCAATTGCTACAGCAACATAGTACTAAGCCGCGACGCTTTTAGTGAGGAACAAGCTGCATGCCTCGAAACTGACAAGGAATCGACAGGAACTTGAAGCTGTCAACAATGCAACAAGTCAACTCTCAACTGTACCCCCATGTTAATGATATTCTTCGTGATGAAGACTTAGACCATTTATTTCTTATCTTTTAGCTAGTGTCATGTGGGTCTTATAACACTGTGTGTGACCGACTTGTTGAATTAGAGTATGTTGCCATAACTGTTTATATTGTCGCAATAACTTGGTGCCACAATTTTTTATGTTGCGATAACTATTTGGCGGCACCAAACTAAATTATATTGAAATAGAGTATCACCACGAAAAGTTTACATTGTCGCATTAGCTTCTCGCTACAACGATTTTGCCGTTGTGATAACTATTTAGCGCTAAAAAATTAAGTTTTGTTGAAATAGAATGACATTCCGTGACAATAAGTATCTACTGCCACAAATCAGCTTGTATTGTGACGAACGATTTTGTTCTAATAGATCCGGATCCTTGTAGTGAGATGTAATCCCTAAGAGGGAGATCAACACTCTAGCCAACCAGAGTTAGCTCTGCACTACGGCTAGCTACATTTTCTCTGCCTCTCCAAGACTTATTTTTCTTCCTTCCCCGTAGCTTGGCTTGTTAAAAAAATTCTTCTCGGCCAACTGCGATCAGCAAATAATCCTACCGACGTATAGCTGTCCACCAAAGCAAAGAAAAATAATACGAAGAAAATTTCGCCATTACCTTGACTTATCTTTTTCCAATTTAGGCAAATACGATGAACGTTTATAAAATACTGACTACGCCTAACTATACACCTACAAAGAAATTATGACTATTAAGATTTCAAACCGAACTATTACAACTTTTCCAAACAAATATTATTGAGTAAATGGCAGTGACAGTCACTAAAGTGGTTTTCGGTGCACTTAAGTCACTCATGTTGGAGTTCATGTGAACCCGTCACTGAACTGAAGTGAACATTCATATGCACTTTGATCATTCGCTCATTTGTTCACCGGTTTTTAACTGAGAAGGGTCACGGGCCGCTCACGTGAGCTCGTTGCCTCGTTCTAGTCCGTTATTTTTGCAGATAATCCCATCAGTTTAAGCGATGCACCCAGTAAGTCCTCTCCTGTAAAGTGGGACCTGCCTTCGTTTCAAAAAAAAAAGTGGGACCTACCTGACAGTGAGAGAAATTTTTTTGAAACGGGGCAAAAGCTTTGCCTTTATATTGATATAGAAGGAGCAAACAAGTAACGGCCGAGGCCAAAGTAAAAACAGGGAGGACTAGGGAAAACTAGACTACATCAACCAATTCCATCGATTCTTTCTGAAAGAAAGATCGTCATCGCACCTAAGCAATCAACTCAGCAAGCTTCTTTGCTCCTGCCAGGATCCAGTTCCTGGCCTCGTCCTTGATGCGCTGAACAAGTATTGACGGCATTACGAATTTATTGCTGAAGATTCGTGCGTTCCTTTCCTTCCAGAGCTCCCAGGTGATGAGGGTGATCGCCGAGCCGAGGCCTTTTCGAGACGCCGAAGTCGAGAAAGCGGCAGCCTTCCAATAATCCTGGACAGTGGCCCTGCTCGATCCCATGTCATGCAGCAGGGTAGGACACTTAAGCCAGACCGCGGCTTCGCTCCAGACACGTCTGGAGTAGCGGCATTCAAAAAGGATATGCCTGGCAGTTTCCGGTTGGCATCTGCAGAGTTGGCAAACTGGTTGATGAGGCCAACCCCGAATAGCAAGGCGGTCAGAAGTCCACAGCCTATTCTGAACGGCGAGCCATGCAAAGAAGCTGCATTTTGGGGGAGCCCACGTCTTCCAGACAATGTTCATGAATGAGCAGGAGGAGGCGCCAAAGAAGTGCGCCTTGTAGGCCGAGTTTGCCGTGTAGCTCCCACTCGAAGTCAGGGTCCAAACGATGGAGTCGTCAGTGTCAGGAGTCAGGGTGACATCCTGAATCAATCCCCACAAGTGGACAAACTGAGCGAAGTGCTGGACGGTGAAGTTATCAACAACCAGGTCGGAAATCCACTTGTGGTTGGCAAGCGCATCACGCACGCATCTCTTCTTTCTCCTCGAAACCTCAAAAAGGTCGGGAGCAATAGTCTTTGGGGGTATCCCGTCGAGCCAGGAAGATCCCCAGAAGGAAGCTTTTTTGCCATCTCCCACAGTCACCTTGGTGGCCGCATTGAACAGATTCCTGTCTAGGTCATCGTTTGGCGTTTCAGTTCCCACCCAAGGTTTATCCTCAGAAGCCCATTCATGCCATAGCCATCGCAAGCGCAGAGCACGCGAGAACTTCTCCAGGTTAAGAATTCCCAGGCCCCCGAGCTTCTTAGGGCGACAAACCTTGTCCCAACTGACTTTGCATTTTCCTCCGCTGACCTTCTCGGTGTTGTTCCAGAGCATACCCCTCCTCAACCTGTCGAAAGCCTTTATAGTGTGCTTATCAGCTTTGATGGCCGTCAGGAGGAAGATTGGGAGGGACGTGAGGACAGACTTCACCAGTGTCGCACAGCTAGCCCGGTTGAAGAACTTTCCTTTCCAAGGCTGAAGGCAGGAAGCGGCCTTGTCGATGTAGGGTTGCATATCAACACGACGCAACCTGCCAAGGGAAAGAGGCAGTCCCAAATACTTGATGGGGAATTGCGCAGTTGCAGCAGGGAAGTCGGCGAGGATGGCATCGAGGTTAAGTTCGGAGCATCTGATCGGCGAGAGAAAATAAATACGGGACTAAAATTATATGATCGAGGAGGGGATTCAAACCAGGATTCACTTGCTCAAGCCACAGAGAGCAAGCCATTGCGGATCCCGCACCGATATGTCAATGCTGTACATGCTATGTTTTTATACGTAAATAACCGCCCGGATGAGTATTCTGGTCGATTCCTCTGCCTCGATCCAACTGTTGGATACAACGTGAGATCGACGGATGCAATTAAGGATGGCGTGATCGTTAATTTGCGCGGGTTGGACGGCAAGGTGGTGATCGTGACGGGCGGCGCGAGCGGCATGGACGAGGCGCTAGCTGCTGTTCGCGCCACGGTGGTGATCGTTGACATCCACGACGAGCTGGGCGAGGCGCTAGCGAACTCCATCGGCCCACCCTACGCGGTGCGACGTGACGGACGAGGCCCAGGTGGAGGCCACGGTGGGCGCGACGATGGCGGCGCACGGCCGCCTCGACGTCATGTTCAGCAACGCCGGCGTGCTGCTCCTCACGGGCTCCGTCACCGACATGGAACTCTCCGCGAGGGACCGCGTCATGGCCGTCAACTTCCGCGGCGCCGCGGCCTGCGTCAAGCACGCCGCCCGGGCCATGGTGGCGGACGGCACGCGCGGCGCCATCGTGTGCACGGGCAGCGTGGGCGTGGCGTGCGTGCAGGGCGGGTACGGCCCCGCGTCGTACACGGGCCTGGTCCGCGCCGCGGCCGGGGAGCTGGGCCGGCACGGCGTGCGCGTGAACCTCGTCTCCCCCGTCGGCGTGGTCACGCCGCTGAGCCTCGCGGTGGCCGGGAGGAGCGACGAGGAGATGGAGCCGTGACGGAGGCCGGGAGCCCGCTGCGCGGGAAGATGCTGCGCACGGCGGACGTGGCCGAGGCGGCGCTGTTCCTGGCGTCGGACCAGGCCGGGTACGTCGGCGGGCACAACTTTGTCGTCGACGGCGCCACCACCACCAGTCAACACGAGGTGGCAGCACTGATCTGTGCGCTGTGCCGCACCGCACGTCGTTTCGTAGACACAGCATAATTGCCTCTTTCGATTTATATCATAGGTGTATAATCTCCTGACAGAAGCGTACACGGTCCGCAGTGGTTAGCGCCCGCCTAACGGCCTGGACCGAGCTCACGTGAGCCCCGCGTGACCCTTCTCGGTCAAAAACCGGGAGTGACCAAAGCACACACGAATGTTCACTACCTTTCACTCAATATTGTTACAGTCCCCCAATCCGGCAAATCCGGGTTTCTCTCACGGGATAATTCATGTTTCTGTGTTGTTTTGTCCTGCACTAATGGTTTTGGAACCAGAGTTCTGTACTAATGTCATATATCTGCAGAGCACAAGGCATCTCTACTGAATTTTGTTCCCTGCGCGTACTACACCTGGCTGTCGCTAAACATGGCTGTGCTTCTACATACGGATGGCGCTTGAAGAAGGTTTCAGAAAAATTTAGCAGCAGGACATGAGGACAACCAAGCCACCAAGGGTAGACCGGTAGAGGCATGTCAGTATGTCAACTGAGGCATTTTCCTTATTTTTTATGTGATACTTGGCAATCAATTTTTTTCTCTCCTGAAGCATGATATTCCGGTAAAGTTAGTGCATATCCACGGCAAGTGAAAAAATTACCAAATTACTTGACTAGCTAAATAATTAGTTCAGTCTGCCGGTAACTCCTGCGCACTCTTGCTCAAATAATGTGTAAACCTTCTTGACGTGCCTTCCACTTTGATATTATCATTGTATGATGATGGCATACTCGGCTACTTTTTACAAAATAGAAAACTTTGGTACCCGAAAGGTGCCAATATTAGCAAATAGTAAAAATATATATATTAAATTTCTATCTCAGCAACTAAAGGTTAATAATACAATTTTGAATAGTGAGTACTACTATGTTTTCAGTTGTTGTTAAATCCAATGAATAAATGCTATGAATTTCCGCTGCAACGCGGGGTATTATCTAGTCTTTTCCTAACGGTACACTAGGAATATGTATTTGTGTGCATGTCTTCCTTTCTCTGTTTTTACGAGTAGTCGAATTGTATAATAATCCTTTTGGTTTTAGGCTGAGGCATCAAAGTGTATAGTATCAGATCTCTGCTTAACCTTCTCCAAATAGAACAGCAGTAAATTGTTCAGCATCTGTGAAATGTAATAGCAGCTAGATATAAATTCTGGAATTGCCAACATATACCTGGGACATCTCCATCCTCATGTTATCTCAATGGTCAAAACTCATCTATTGTTGCTTTCATTCTGTATTGTATCGATTTACCTTTTAGCATCAGCACACAATTAGTTGCTTTTATCTGCATGTACCTCATACACTGGATCATCAGTGGCTTCTTGCAACGAGATATTCATGCACTATTTTCTTGCTGTTCTTTTAATATACCTTCCTATCATGTTCCATATACTATTGCATCGTTTGCAATGTTCTGAAGAACCATTGTTTTCTCTTTGTTGTGATGCAAAAGTCATATTTGTATTTGTCTTGGGGGGTTGTAGAAACCATTTTTCCTATTCTTGTGCATGTTTAAAAATAAAAAATGTTGCTTTTTAAGCAAAAGTGCAAAAATACATATGTTCTATATTTTCCTCACACAATTCATTCTGCTATTATCTTTATGATTTCTCTTGTGGGTGTGTAAAACGTTGTTCCCCTAAGAACCATGTATAATAAATTGATTGACATTCCTCGATGTGTTCTTCTTCCTAGGATAAATACTTGATGTAGAAGAACAACAAGAAGCACTTGATGTACTATAACTAACCTTGGGGTTGTAGGTACAATACATGTGTCAAACGCGATAATGTCAGGTCTCTGCTGAACTCTCTCCAGAAAAGACTAGCAACGGATATATAAAATGTGATTCCACATAGATATAAAGTTCTGAAATTGCCAACATTGTAACAAGATGTTGCTACTCCATGTTCCTTTCCCTTATTAGACAATACTTTTTTTGTGATCCGTTTCCAAATAGCTAGATAAAATTTGCTTTCATTCTTTATTTGATATGTTCATTCTTTTAATTCTAGCATACAACTAGTTGCTTTTATCTACTTGTATGTAACTACCAATGGTGGACGAGATTTCTAGTGTTTGGTTGATTGTAAAAAAAAGTTATACATAAGAAAAACGCGCGCTCTCGCTGGGAAGAACTATTACAAATCCAACTAAAGTTGTGGGATGACAGCCTGATATGGAAAATAAGTCAATAAAATTGTTCCACACGGTCACCAAAGAAGAGAAGATGTGAAAAGCACGAACCAAAATATAGCACGAAGTACCATAAAAGAAAACAAAAACAAATATACCACGAAACAATCTGATAATGAATGGTGAAATTTGAAGCCTTTAATTCATCAGACACATTTGGAAAAAATTCGACTAGTACTTTCTAGCTACAAGCTTAATTACTGTTCGGTGCCTCATCCAGCTGTGACCAGCTCTCTATGTGAATTGGGAATTGGGAGTCCCTTGTGTGATTCTGCTAACATTCTATTCGATTCCACACAACTCACTGTCGCTGCTACCAACTTCACTGAGTTTCGCCTTAGACTCGGCTGATGGAACGGGTGGAATCCGGAGCTGCCTCTCCTGCGTCCAGATCTTCTTCCATAATTCCTCGAAAGATATAATCGGCACGAGGTCGTACTCGTGGAACATGAGCCCTTTGGTCCACTCTTTAGGATGGCAGAAGGTGAGGAGATGATCGATGATAGTGAAGGGACGCACCGAGGGGCGCATCCTCCTCTTCTCCCCGTCGTGTATTTGGCACTCGGCCGCCAAATCCTCGGACAGACCTGTTGTCAGTGAGTGCATCAGAACAGGATGGAGGCCTGCGGAGAAGTAGATGGAGTTGCTCCTCAGCGAAGGGAGGTCCATGGCCGAGACAGACAGACATCCGTAGTCGCTGAGGAACAGCGTGCGGTCATGGAGGCTCGTCAGCTTCGCGCAGTCGCTGCTGCTGCTTTTCAAGTCCACCTTGTACAGCGTGAAGCTTGCCTGTTTCCACCAGTCAGTTGTTCCCGGATACACATGAGGGCGATGCGAGACGACGAGCAACATCTGTCCACCGGACTCCGCAAGGAAGGTGTGGTACGGCCCGAGGTGGTCGGAGATATTGGGAACCTGAGCAACAGCCATAGGACGATGATGTAGTGGTGGTGGTGTCGTCGGAGTCGGAGGGTACAGCTGCACGATCTCTAACGAGTCAGCATTGGTGGTACTGGCGTAGAGCCTCTCCCTTGGAAGACCAAGGTGTTTGATATGAAAAACCCTCGGTGGAGGATTTCCCACTGGTCCAAGCAGGCCTCCGCAGCGACCATCCCCGTCCTGTGTGGGAACCAGATGACGACGGCGATGGAGGACGAGGAGGAGGCCGCGCTGCATACCGCGGCTTTCATACCGAGGAAATTTTCCCTGTTCTTGATTACCTTGTGGTACACGAACGTGGATTTTGCTCATGCGTAAAGGCGCCCATGCGCAATCTGGGCCGTCGGATTCAGCGATCCGACGGCCAGGATTTATCGTTGACCCATTTCAACGATAAATCCTGGCCGTCGGATCGCTGAATCCGACGGCCCAGATTGCGCATGGGCGCCCTTATGCATGAGCAATTTTTTTTCGGTGGTACACGGACGCGAGCGACAGGAAGTCGACGGTGACACGGGTGAAAGGGTTGAGCACACGGATCTCGCCGTTGGTCTTGTGCACGAGGACGAGGAGGCCGTCGCTGAAGCTGATGATCCGGCTGTCTCGGATGTCCACGCGGACTCGGAGGCGCCGGGCTGTGCGCGTGTGGAACAGGTCGATCACGCCGGCGTTATCCGGTCGGACCGCATCTCCGTCGCAGAGCGCGATCCAGCCACGTGGGCGGAGGCGAGGGTCCCGCAGGGCGCGGTCACGCTCGCGCGGCGTGGGCGTGCGGGCGTGCCAGCTGGAGCAGACGGCACGGAAGACGACGTAGTCCACGATGTCCCCGCTGTCCAGGAGGCAATCTGTGACGAGGCAGATCATGTCCGTTGGGAGAGACGCCCAGCCGCCGATTGCCTGCTCCGGCCGGCGGCGCTCGTGGCCGGCCAAGGAGGCACCGTTCCCATCCGGCGGCCCATGTATGGCTTGCGCGATCGTCATGAAACTGTTGGACCTGCCCTGTCGTCTAGTAACTTCCGGCGACGACAAAACTCCGGCGAGGCACGCGTACGTATAGCAACTCCAATCTGCTGATCGAGGCAGTATTGATCGATCTGCTAGGAGTAGCACAGATTGAACGCACACACGAAGACGTTGGCTGATTGATTGCCAAATGCCCTATTGTCGATTCACGGTGTGTTGATTACAACCAGGGCATACCTAAAACACTACCAGGACCTAACAGGAGGCCGACCCGGTTACAAAGCCGGTTTAGACTCAAACCTAAAACAGAGCGTATCCTACACGTATACAACGGAACTACGAGCACGTGACGTCATGCCGACGTCGGACGTGATTAATTAGTATTTCTAACAATGCGACTGAAACATGGTACTGGAATAGAGCACGAACGAACGATTAGCTAGCTGGCATATATGGTTAGGTCCGTACTTCTTTCAAACTCGACGCTACAAAACTTGGATTCGGACATAGATCGGACAATTTAAGACCCCACAATCGCAAACGGGAGTAATCTCCCGTGTGTGATTTACCTTATCGCTTACCCTTCGAAAATAAAAAAGCTCACACAGGATTCAAAATCCATATATTCGCATATGATTTTGTGTTCTCAGTGGTATGCTAAATATTGCTTACGGTCGTGATATTATAAGTGTGTGCGTAGTGCTCACCATCGCACACCATTTGTTTGCAAAAGTCATGTGAAATTGAACCGTATGTCTATACAAAGTTATATCTATATTTTCTGCGAAGTGTAATTTGAAGTGATAAGTGTTTCAATTCGTTCGTAGAATGCAATTATGGTCCAGCGTTTTCTTTCCCGCTTCATTTTCACGCTGTTTCGCCGCATTCCCGCCTCCTGGCCGCCCCCGCCCTCATGTATAAATCTTGCTAGCTAATAGAAGTGCCACCGACAGTGACAATGGCTCGCTACAAGTCCAAAGTGCCCGACGAGATGCGATACTCCATTAGAGCACCTCTGTCGCCCTTCCCTCCTCCTCTTCTTCCTGGTGCGGCTTTCCCTCCTCCTCCGGCTCGTCATCGTCGAGGACAACATTGGTTCGGGGTCGTCGTTGTCGGGATTGGAAGCGGGAGCACATTTTGTTGCAGGAGTCCATCGCGTCGTGGAGCGCAGAAGAATACAGGGCCCATCACGTGGTGCAGGTCTCGTTCGAGACTGTGCCAAGTCCGTCTGCACAGGTGGCGGCGCCTCCAGGTGGAGCTGGTGCTCCAATACCGAAGCGGCAGAAGGCTAACGCTGCCGAGACCTCTGGGTCTTGCAAAGCAGCTTTCAACGACGCTGATGACGACGAAGTGCATTATTTTACCGACGACGAAAACACTGACGAGGAGAACCTCTATTTTATTTAGTTGAAGTATTAGATACATTTTGTTTACGATATATAAGGGATGTAATATTTTGATGGAGCCCTCCAAATATTAAACTAGACGGTACGTTAGTCTTTGGAGTTGGGTCCGTACGTTGGTACATCGCCCAACTCCCTCGACCGATCGAGGCCTAGCTCAGCCAACACATCGGTGTGGAACTGTGGATCGGCCCAGCTACAAGCTATTGCGCCAGCGAAGTACACCCTTGTACGATTTGATGCGCAACCAAAAAAAAGTACGGTATGCATATGCAGCCATGCAACCGACCTACCCTATACGCCGCACCCATTGCTGACGAAGTCACGGCCAAAAAAATGCACCCGAGGGAGCGGGATGCGACGCCGCCGCCTACCCCGGCCGCCTGCTCCCAGCCGTCGATGTCGACCCCTTGTGCTTCAATCTGTCATCGCCATGATGCTGCAGGAGAAGCCTGCACATCCGGTCGTTGCTCTGCCGACCGAGCATTAGCAAGCCACCAAAAGCTTTGCGGGCTGCGGGTCCGTACCGGCCTTGCCGGCCAAGCTCCTCTGCGGTTCCTATACAACTCCACCGCGAGATCCAGGAGGCAGACCACTGCCAGTCTGCCATGGACACCATTAGAGCGGGCCCCCCATTAGAGCACCGCCGAGTCAACCGATATCTCGCATCGCAACGGCCAGCGGGAGCCCAGCGCCGGCCACACCCAGGCGCGGCTTTGCGTCCGCGCCGGTGCAGGGCCGGGACGGCAAAATCCGGAGCCCTGTGCGAAATTTTAAAATGGGCCCCTATCTCATAAAAAAAATTAGGCTAATAAACAATTTTGTTGTATATAACATAATATTTTACTTAACTCTTGAATAGGGCCAACAAAACCGAATTTTCAAAACAAAATATCTTGAGAACCTTTCGTTTAGATTAAGAAATGTTTTCATTTTTGAGCTAGTCAAATTGGGATTTTCAAAATTAGATAACATGTTGATTGGTTTTAACAAACTTTTTTTGGTGCTCCCAAGAGCTGAATGCATTTACTTTTGGGTCAACGTAGTTATACTTCGAAATCTCAGTTTACTTATGCACTCCGCGCGAGCGTGTCTTTGTACTCCACCCGTCTATTTTACTATGTCTTTTGTATACTTCTGTTTCGGTGTATTTAATACTTCGTGTTCCCGTGCACTTATAATCCGACTTGTGTCCAGTGTTTACTTCGGGTTTTTTTACTTGTACTCCGTTTGGTATGTGATCGTTTCAAGAATGCAAAAAAAACAAAAACAAAAACTAGTAAAGCTAGCTACCTGGTGCGTCACGGGGCTGATGGATGCGTGCATAAGGACGAAAGGAAAACGAAGCTGCCCGCGCGATGTGCCTGTGCTGCGACCTTCGAGCTAGCTACGCCTACGCCTATCAGCCTATGCCGCGAGCGACGCACAGGACACGCAGCGTCACACACGAGCTCTCTGCGCGCGGATGGCCACGCTCGACTCACGCGTGATTCCTGACGCAGCGCGCGATACGGCCCAACGCGAGGCGGCGAGGGCGAGGCGGACGCGCAATCCAGCCAATTACCTTCAGAAACTACATAGGGTACGTAAAAATTTGGGGCCCCCAATTTTTATGGGCCCTGTGCGGACGGCACAGTTGGCACAAGGGTGGGCCTGGCCCTGGCCGGTGACCTTTCTGCCGGCAACCTGCAGAAGCAGATGGCGTTGGATCGGAGGAGGCATGGTAAAGGCCACTAGTAGAAAACACCCTTATGGTCCCGGTTCGGTTGGGCCATACAATCGGGACTAATGCAGGTTCCGGTTCGGCCACGAACCGGGACCAATGGGGCTCCACGTGGCCTGTTCTGCAGCGAGTGGGTGGAGGACTCATTGGTCCCGGTTCGTAATACGAACCGGGACTGATGTTTTGATTTATTTTTTCATTTAATTATTTGGACACTTTTTATTTTGTGTTTTGCACTCAATTCGAATACTTTTCTTTGTTCCGTCGCCCGGCGCCTCCATCCACCCCCTCTCCCTCTCGCCGGTGCCTCCGTCGTCTCCCTCTTCTTCGCATCGCCGACGTGCTCTCCATCTCTCACTCGCCGGCTCATCGAGGCCAAGTTTCGATATTTCTGTGCAGGTACTACTCGCCGGCTCATCTCTCACTCGCCGGCTCTCCATCTCGCACTCAATTCGATGATACTACATACAACAATGAAGAAACCACTATTACACATCATTGTCATAATATATTACACACATCTCATTCGTCGTGCTTGGTCGAACATATTACAAAGAAGGGGTCGACATACAGCAATGAAGGAACCACTACCCTTGCATTTCAACTTTCCGATAGTATTCTCCCTTCGGATCTAGGACCTCTGCATCTAAGAATCCCGTAATTTTCTCTTGAATTGCTCGTACTCGATCTTGTGGTAGAAGACCGTCCCGCAACCGTTCGATCTAATTTAAAGAAGGGGTCAATATATATGAATGAAACTAAACACAATTGATGGCAATAAACTAAAATTGTGAATATTGTTTACGTACTTCAAGTTGTTCTAAGTACCGGCTGCCCGTCTCTTGGGTCGTCTGGCGAATGAACTCGCAAACGTAGTATCCACATAAATTATTCCCATGTTCCGCCTCAAGCATTTACGAGAACAGAGTTCAATCAAAATAATAATCAGCATGATAATGGTATTGAAACTAGAATCAAAGAGATGCGCGAATCTAGCTAGTAGTACTTACATTTACTGGTTCAAATTTTAGCTCCGGCGCCCAAATACCCCTAGCCTTGTCGGTGAACCGTTTCCAAGCCCTGTCCGGCAAAGAAAATGAATAAATGAGTTATATATTAATTACTTGCTACCAGGGAATGAACGAAAAGTTGCCGACATAGTGCCATAATGATTGAAATTACCCTTGGAGGCATTTCTGCATGTCCGCCCACTCCTCAAGGGGTTTACATTTCGAGTCCATGACTTGTATTACTCATTTGTCAGGTTTAATGATTAGCAGAATAAAGTGGAAGCTGCGCACGTATAAGTCATCAATTATATACTTAACATCGAGTAAGCGAAATAGAATGTGTACAAGACAGTAACACTCGCCCGTAGTTGTAAGGAAATAGTATTTCCCTTTTGTTTCGGAAAACCTTAACGCCTTTACCAAGTTATTCTCTGTGTCGATGTAATGACCTTGGAGAGTTTTTTGATGAACGAAATATGCGTCAATGAACCCAATGTCATAGATTTTTCTCTTTTGCATTGGAAAATATTCATTCTGCATAATTAATATAGTGATGAGTAAGATTATACATGCAATGAACGAGCTGAGCTAGCTAGAGACTTAATTACAGAAATAATACTTACAGACAATAGGTACTGAAGATAGATTTTTGATGGCGTCTTGTTGGTATAACTGAAATAATTCACAAAATTCAATCATTACCACGCCATCTCCATGCCCGTAATGCTCGTTTTTATATCCCACGTAGATCCAGTTTGCCCCTTCCTTTGAGGCTCGCATGTACCACTTATGCAATCTTCGCATTTTTGTTGGTAGACCGTTGACTAGCTCAGGTTTGACGAGAGTATACCCGTGCCGGTATTTGTATGCTACTTCCTGGAACTCTTCTAATTGCGCTAAGTACTGAGGAATAGACATGCCCTGAGCAGAGGCCGCTTCTCCGTACATGCAACACACTCAGGATCGACGTCGACTGCACTTGTGCTCGACCCCACCTCGGTATTGGAAAACACTTTGAGCGGGGGCACGACTGGTTTTTCTGTTCTCCGAGCTGGGGAACTGATTTCCCGCTTGCACTACTACTCTTCGACCGCTGCTTATTTGCCTCAGCCGACTTGCGAATAGAGCGGTCATAGTCTGGTGTCAGACTTAGCGGGGGTTGTTCAAGGGTCTTCAGCATTTTGAAGACGGCGGCTTTTTCTTCTGGGGTGGCGGGGAACTCTGGCGCTTTCGGCTTCTTCCGGTTAGCCCACCACTTTTATATTGGGCATTTGCGATCGCGACATTTTCCTCCTCCGCATAGTCGTAAGGTCACATGGGAAGATTCTTATGAGGTACTTTTGGGAGGGGCGACCTTTTACGTTTCGGTGATCGGTTACCCCTCATAGTACCAGCGGTGGTACCTGAGCCTCAGTGGGCGGAGACGACTGACGCGGCGGCGGAGACGGTTGCGCTGGAGACTGGTGAGGCGGCGGAGACGGCGCCTGAGGCGGCGGCGGCGAAGAGGACTGTTGCGCTGGAGACTGGTGAGGCGGCGGCGATGATGGATTGCTACTGTGAGGAGTCGATGGCCTTGGCTGCCAGTTTGGAAGCACGATGAATTCCTTTGGCCATAGAATGGTCCCTTTTTTGGCTTCTCCAAGTTCAACCACCTCCCCATCTTCACCTGCAGGGTGTTCCAGCTTCAGCTCCTCAAATTCTTTCATCACTTCATCCACCCCGACAACAGCGTAGCCATGTGGAACCAGAGAGAAATGGAAAGTTGGTTTAGGTCCAATTGGTACGGCATAGCCGACCGCCACCTTCATGGTTAAGTTAAAAACTTTCACATGTAGCTCACAAGGTGTGCTCTCCGTGATATCATCCACTGGGTAGCGACGAAGAGGAGCCATCGTCAGTGCATCATCATTACCATCCTGGAGCTCCGTGGAAGCCACGCTGCTTTTCCGATTCGATGGGCCGCCGGTACATCGCATGCAGCTTCTATCATGTGACGCTGAGATTGGCCGCTAGTACCTTGCTGGCTAAGTGCGTCAATTTGATCCTGCGGCCGCTTTATTGTTTCTTCTATATTACGCACCGGTCTGCAGCAGCGCGTGCTTCATTGCCTCCCTTTCCTTTCTCCTCTGATGGCTTCTATCGGGAAATTTCTTCCTGTCCTCGGGAATCGCAATTTTCCACGGCTTGGAGCCTGGTGTGCCTCGTGTTCGTCCGTCGTGTTCCTTATTCCCAAGGGCGCGTGTGAGCTCGTCATCCTCTCTATCGGGACAGAACCGTCCATCTTCAACATCCTTTACTGCATTTCTAATGCCTTCGATGGGTAGTAGGGGCTTATATTTGTGTGTTCTGTTATATATGCACTTCCCTTCTGCATCTAACGTGCCCCCATGCCCGTAAAACCAATTTCTTGCCCGTTCGATCCATGTGTATGGCTCTGGAGTGATCCCTTTAGCCAGCAGGTCGGCCTCAAGTTTCTCCCACTTAGGCATGCTAAAGGCGTAGCCACCAGGCCCCATAGTATGGTGGTACTTCTTTTTAGCAGCGTTTGCTTTATTTTTTCAGACAGTATCTGAGCTTCTCCGATTTCTTGTACGCCACAAATTCTTCCCAGTCATCTCTTATCTTCTCATACCCTTTATTGAAATCCGGAGTCTTATCTTTCTTGATAAACTCGGCGTGCAATCTTCTCTTCCAGTTCTTGAATAGCTCGGCCATCTTCTTAAGAGCCCACTCCTTGACTTTTTGCTCTATGATATCTTTTTGCTTGGCAATCTTTTCTGCCTCATTTGGATCCTCCTCATCTGGATCCACCTCTGGCGCCGGCAGGGTGAAATTAACCATGAGCTTTTTCCAAAGGTTTTCTTTGCCTTTGTCGCCGACATATCTTATTCCTCCCGCCTTTGGCTTATGCCATTCTCGAACGGTGATCGGGATGTAGTCCCTAACAATAACTCCGCATTGCTTTACAATTTTTTTTGCAACATCAGGGGGAGCAATCGGTGTGCCGTCTTCAGCGACTTTTTCGATCCTGTACCTTTCATGGTCACCCAACTTTTTGGCTGGGACTCGTTTTGTCCTTACAGAAGATTTGCTTGATCCGGAGGGCTAAAAGAAGAAATAGCGTTAATACATGTATATAGACAGCAGAGGCTTAATTAATAATATATATATGCACCTCGCCGGAGTTTGCAACATTTAATGTTCCACCGAAGCCTTCGGCTTCTCCCTCGTCGGCTTCTCCCTCATCGAAGCCGCCGGCTTCTCCCTCGCCCCAGCGGTCGGCTTTTACCTCACCGGAGCCGTCTCTTCGGTTGAGAGACTCATTTCCCTCACCGGAGTTGTTCAGAAACTGCGAGGTGACATCGCCAACATCTTCCCCGCGGATCATATCCTCGAGGATGTTTTCCTGATTTTCGTCTCTGCCGTGTTCCATAGTTTCTGCAAATTAAGAACAATGCACAAAACTTTAGTTGCGTAACTGTACTAACAATTACTAACACAAATTTTCCTAAAACAATACTCACAAAATTTGAATCTAAAATTTGCATACAAATGTGAATCAGATAAGTGAATGCAAATGTGAATACAAAGTTAAATTTGCTAATTTTGCTAACACCTTAATTTGCTAATTTTGCTAACATATAAATTTTGCTAACACTTTAAATATTCTTAAACAAGCTATTTCTTAATTTTTCCTAACACAGTACTAACAATTTCTAACATAAATTTTTCTGTTGCTCACAAAAATACAATCTAAAATTCTACAAACATCTACTGCCATATAGAAGTCAAAACAATTGAAGTTTAATTCAATTCAAATTAGTATCAAATTCAAATACTTTTATTTATTTTAGTAACTAGTCACACACCATTTAATTCATCAATTATTTTCTGTTGCTCACAAAAATACAATCTAAAATTCTACAGATAGCTACTGGTATATAGAAGGCAACACAATTGGATTTGACTCAAAATGATCTATCAAATTCTCTACACATTTGTTTTAGTCCAGAAGCTTAATAAACAAGTTTTAGCTACTGACTAAGTGCTGTTACTCTAAAAATTAAATCCTTTTAGGGTTACACAGTGTTGATTATTTGTGACCTAACCCAATTGTTTTCAACTTAATTAGATTAACCAAATGACAATTAAAATTGTTATAGTACAGAAGTGGCTACAATCTTTATTTGAATACCTAATTAATTCTGTTGCTTAATTAATTCTACAAAATTTAGGGGTGCTAGGCTACTGCAATACAAAGTTAACACAATTGGATTCATAATTTTTGGATTATTAGAGTATCAGAAACAAACAAGTTTAGATAATTAACGTTCTGTACTATTTTAAATACCCAGCTATTAATATTAATCTAAACAGGGTGAAACTAGTTTAGTTGCACAGACATTTTCATAAGCTATCCAGAGAATTTTGGTTTGAATTATTTGGATGTGTAAATCTCGAGTTATTGATTTTCAAAGTTGACAAATGATTTCTTATTTAGATTCAAATTGCGCGCGCACGGATAAGTTTAAATATCTGACGAGCGGGGCCCGCTCGTGAGTGACCTATCTACTGCGAAGCGGTACGCGCCCGTTGGATTGCAATCCAACGGCGCACGATGGACGCTTCGACGGAGACCTAATTCGAGCGGCGCCGCCGCGCCCGCGACGGCGACGGCGAGTCGGAGACGTACCTAGGGGGTACGGGAGGTGGCGGAGATGGTCGGGGTCGGCTGCGGAGGGTCGGGGAAGGTCTTGGCGGCTATTGTACGGCTCGGGGGTGCACAGCGTGTTCACGGCGAGATCCTCCGCTTCCACGGCTCCGGCGTGCGGGAGGCGCAGCGCGGGCATCGAGGGCGCGGCGGACGTCGACAGCGGCGGCGGAGCGCGGCGTGGAGCGGCGCGGGCGTCGGGCAGCCTGACGGCGTGGATTTTGCTCCGGCGCCCGCGTGCGACTGCTTGGTGGATTTGGGGATGGAATGGGGAAGGAGAAGGGGCAGGAGTTATGTACCAGGACTGACTCATTGGTCCCGGTGATCGTGGGAGGAACCGGGACCAATGCCATGTCAATTTAATGCCAGATTTGCTTCGCGCGTCCATGGATTATTAGTCCCGGTTCTTCGTATAAACCGGGACCAATGAGTCCTTTTTCAAATTTATTTCAAACTTTTTAGTTCTGAATGTTGTTCCCGCCTTTTTTTTCTTATTTAGGTGTTTGAATATGAATTTCAAATGGTTTTGAATCTGAAAAGACTTTCAACATGAAAAGTGTTTAAATTTGAATAAATAATCCAAAACCATTTTCTGTTTTCTAAAATAATTATTCTAACTATTAACCATTTTGCTATTTTGAATTAAAAATGCATTAACAAATATTTATTGCATAATTTTGAATCTGAAAAGACTTTCAACATGAAAAGTGTTTAAATTTGAATAAATAATCCAAAACCATTTTCTGTTTTCTAAAATAATTATTCTAATTATTAACCATTTTGCCATTTTCAATTAAAAATGCATTAACAAATATTTATTGCATAATTTTGAATCTGAAAAGACTTTCAACATGAAAAGTGTTTAAATTTGAATAAATAATCCAAAACCATTTTCTGTTTTCTAAAATATTTATTCTAACTATACAAACTATTAACCATTTTGTTATTTTCAATTAAAAATGCCCAAGCTGCACGCCGCTACAAGCTACACGCGAGCATTCGATCCACGCAGCGGCAAGACGTCTCTGATGATCTGCAACCTCCCCAACCGCTTCACGTAAGTAGTACTCCTTCGATGCTTTGCTCCATTCTTGTATATACGCGTGCTTGTGCGAGTTGCTTAACGGTGGAAGGCTTGTTTCTCGCAGGAAGCGGAGATTGATGGGTATCCTCGACCAGCATTGCGCCGACGAGAACAACAAGCTGGCCAGATGCCGGAACAAGAACGTCTTCCTCTACCTACCAGTCGACTTCGGGTAAGTATTCCTGAAACTCCTTCGGCATGTTCGATGGCTTTTGTTTTGCAGATCTCTAGTCTTCATCTCCTGAGCCTGTTTGGCTCTCGCCTTAATAATGGTTCTATGGTGCAGGACGAGTTTCAACAAGGGCTACGCGTTCGTCAACATGACGACGGCGAGGGCGGCACGTCGGCTGCATGCCTTCCTCCATGGCCGCAGCTGGGCCGCATAGGCTACGCGTGCATGAACATGCTAATGAATGATGTGACTTCTTGGAATTCGCAGGGTGTGGAGGCCTTTGCAAAACACTTCTCCGGCTCCAAGTTCCCCTGTGGCGACGGCAGGAAGGAGTTCCTGCTGGTGCGCTTTGGCCCTCCGAGGGACGGACTCCGGCCGACGGCGGAGCGCATCATTGGCTGTGCAGTTCGTCCGTCCGCCCCACGCCGCTGACCATGCTGATCGTTCGCCTGCCGCCTGCTGTCCTCTGTGGTCGTCTAGTCTTTTATGTTGCATTCTATCCAGGCTTTGCCATGCCATGGATGGATAGAACAGGAGATAAGACTCATTAGAGGCTGCTTAATAGTAGTATCTGTCATTTGCGTGTGTGTCTCCTAGTTCTAGCTAGATACTTCAGTTTGAACTTTGTGCGAGTAGTAGAATGTCGTGGTTGAGTTCTCTGGAAATCTAAGATCATCTGTTATGTGGCGTCCGTTGTGCAATGTACTTGCAGTAGTATTGTATCTCAAACTGCAGGATGGGCTACGTTATGGGATGCACTTTCTCGCCGTTGGCGCTTTCTGCATCACTTGGAAATGCTAAAGATCATCAGTTATATGTAGAGATTGTATTGAGAACTATTCAGAATGCTCGGGAACCATGCCCGATATATATAAACACCGGCTGCTAGCTGCATCTTCCGTATAGTGCCTCCCTACTTCCTATTCCTCATCAAGCGAAAGAGAAAGCAATGGCCGCCGTCTCCCGTCTGAACCCCGTAGCCTCGCCATTCATTCCGGTGCCACTCCTCCCCGCTGTATGCTACCCCTCTCCTACTCCGGCCACCAATAATATTGAATTCCAATGAAAATAAAATAAGTAATAAAACTATTTTATTCATTCATTGCCATTTATTCATATAATATGGCATAATTAATATATTTAAATCTGTAAATCGCAATTGGACAAGTCATATTTCTCGCCGTTGGAAGCAGCGAAAGCATATCAAGAATCGCAATTGGAAAAGTGGGATGCACTTTCTCGCCATTGGCGCTTTCTGCATCACTTGGAAATGCTAAAGATCATCGGTTATATGCAGAGATTGTATTGGGAACTATTCAGAATGCTCGGAAACCATGCATTACATATGGTCATTTGTTTTCTAAAAGAATTAATACATTACTACACATCACATAAAGGTTTAATACATTACATTGATTTACATAAAAGCCATGAACCCTTCTTCGCGTATGTCCCTCCTATGATCGCTTCGGCCGTAACCATGGAGCATCTTCATTATTTAACGGGATGCTTGGGTCAGTTTTCACTGTGAAGGGCGGAATTTCATCAAACTTATCATAATCTGCTGACATGTCTGTCTTGTCCTCGACTCCCACGATGTTTCTTTTCCCTGAAAGAACTATGTGACGCTTTGGCTCATCGTCTGATGTATTCGTTTGCTTTTTTTTTCTTTTTTTCGGTCTGGAGGACATGTCCTTCACATAGAAAACCTGAGCCACATCATTGGCTAGGACGAATGGTTCGTTCTGTAACCAAGATTCTTGAGATCCACTGTTGTCATTCCGTACAGCTGGTCTACCTTTATCCCTTCTCCATTCATGTTGACCCAACTGCACCGAAACAAAGGGACCTTAAAAGTAGGTCCATAGTCAAGTTCCCATATCTCCTCTATGTAACCATAGTATGTGTCCTTTTGCCCATTCTCGTCTGTTGCATCAAAGCGGACACCACTGTTTTGGTTGGTGCTCTTTTTATCTTGGGCGATCGTGTAAAATGTATTCCCATTTATCTCGTACCCTTGGAAATTCAATACAGTCGAAGATGGTGACGCGGCCAACAAGTAGAGCTGATCTCCGACAGTGGTGTCATTCATGAGCTGTAATCGCAACCAACTGCCGAAAGTCTCCATGTGTTTTTCTTTAATCCAGGAGTCAGCCTTCCCCGGGTTCTTGGAGCGTACATAATTCTTGTGTTCCTCGATATACGGAGCCACGAAGGTGGAACTTTGTAGAACTGTGTAGTGTGCTTGAGTTAAAGAATGCCCGTCCCTACATATCAGTGCTTTCTTTCCTAGCGTGCCTTTTCCACTCAGTCTCCCCTCATGCCGCGATTCAGGAACACCAATCGGCTTAAGGTCAGGAATAAAGTCAACACAGAACTCAATGACCTCCTCTGTTCCATAGCCCTTTGAGATGCTTCCTTCTGGCCTAGCACGGTTATGAACATATTTCTTCAAGACTCCCATGAACCTCTCGAAGGGGAACATATTGTGTAGAAATACAGGACCGAGAATGGCAATCTCGTCGACTAGGTGAACCAGGAGATGCGTCATAATATTGAAGAATGATGGGGGGAACACCAACTCGAAGCTGACAAGACATTGGACCACAGCCTTCTGTAAACTTGGTAGAGTTACTGATCGATGACCTTCTGAGATATTGCATTGAGGAATGCACATAGCTTCACAATGGGTACTCGAACATTTTCCGGTAGAAGCCCCCTCAATGCAACCGGAAGCAACTGCGTCATAATCACGTGGCAATCATGAGACTTCAGGTTCTGGAATTTTTTCTCTGCCATATTTATTATTCCCTTTATATTTGACGAGAAGCCAGCCGGGACCTTGATACTGCTCAGGCATTCAAAAAAGATTTCCTTCTCTGCTTTGGTAAGAGCGTAGCTGCTTAAGTATTGACGCCCTTTATCCGTCTGCTTGTTGTATGGGTCTTTCATACGTTGCTGGTCCTCCGTGCTTCTGGTGTATCTTTTGTCTTCCCATACACGCCCAGGAAGCCTAGCAGGTTCACGCAAAGATTCTTCGTCACGTGCATCACGTCGATTGAAGACCGGACCTCTAGGACTTTCCAATAGGGTAGCTCCCAAAATATAGATTTCTTCTTCCATATGGGCGTGTGGTGCACGTCATTCGGAACAGATAGACTGCCAGGACCCTTTCCAAAGATTACTTCTAAATCCTTGACCATCATATAACATCACCATCAGGGAGGTTAGGCTTCTTCCGGCGATCTGCCTCACCGTTGAAATGCTTGCCTTTCTTTCTTACGGCATGACTGTTCGGAAGAAATGACGACCCCAGGTACACATTCTTTTTTCCCAAATGTACTTTCAGTCTTATCTAAACAGTGCGTGCATGCATTGTATCCCTTGTTTGACTGTCCTGAAATGTTACTAAGAGCAGGCCAATCATTGATGGTTACGAACAGCAACGCTCGTAGGTCAAATTCCTGTTGTTTGTGCTCATCCCACACACGTACACCTGGTTCGGACCACAACTGCAAAAGTTCATCAACTAATGGCCTTAGGTACACATCAATGTCGTTGCCGGGTTGCTTCGGGCCTTGGATGAGCACTGGCATCATAATGAACTTCCGCTTCATGCACAACCAAGGAGGAAGGTTGTAGATACATAGAGTCACGGGCCAAGTGCTATGACTGGAGCTCTGCTCCCAAAAGGATTAAAGCCATCTGTACTTAGACCAAATCTTAAGTTCCTTGCGTCATCTGAAAATGTCGGGAACTCTCTCGATTTTTCTCCACTGGACCCATCGGCGGGGTGTCTCAACTTCCCGTCTTTCTTACGCTCTTCTTTGTGCCATCGCAACAACCTGGCATGCTCTTTGTTTCTGAACAGACGTTTCAACCGTGGTATTATAGGAGCATACCACATCACCTTAGCAGGAACCCTCTTCCGGGGGGCTCGTCATCGCCCTCAACATCACCAGGGTCATCTTGTCTGATCTTGTACCGCAGTGCATTGCATACCGGGCATTTATCCATATTCTCGTACTCCTCACCGCGGTACAGGATGCAGTCATTAATGCATGCATGTATCTTCTGCACATCTAATCCTAGAGGGCAGATAGCCTTCTTTGCTTCGTATGTAGTCTCGGGCAATTCGTTATCCTTTGGAAGCTTCGGCTTCATTATTTTCAGTAACTTCTCAAATCCCTTGTCAGAAAACCAGTCTCTGCCTTCCATTTCAGCAGTTCCAGTGTGGTACCGAGCTTTGTGCTGCCATCTTCGCAATTTGGGTACAGCAACTTTTTGTGATCCTCTAGCATGGCCTCCAACTTTAGCTTCTCCTTTTCTGTATCGCATTCTCGCTTTGCATCAGAAATGACCCACCAAGACCATCAGCGGGCTCATCTGATGCCCGATGTTCACCTCCTTCTTCTTCATTGTCTTCCATTACAGTATCACCGCATTCTCAGGGAATTGTCATCATCCTCCTCTTCTTCATTGTCTTCCATCCTAACCCCTCTTTCTCCGTGCTTGGTCCAACAATTATAGCTGGGCATGAAACCTCTCCGAAGCACGTGGTCTTGAATGGTTTTCGGTTAGAGTACTCCCTGACGTTCCGACAGTCACACATGGACAAGGCATAAAATTATCCACTTTGTTTGCCTCAGCCACATCGATAAATTTATGCAGGCCTGCAATAAACTCGGAACTGCGTCGTTCGCCGTACATCCATCGCATCCGTGCATCCATCTGCATCATATAATTAAGTTTATCAAATACCATTACAATAACATCTTGAATAGTGAAATGACCACCGTACATCGACACGTGCAATATTTTGTATCAATTACAGATGAAAAGGATAAAGTTGCTAACCTCGGTCGAGGATATCATTTTGTGTGAACTTAAGTGTGCTCGGGCATTTCATCGAACACATCTTGTGCGTAGCAAAGGAAAAAAAACTAGCACCCACTTCCCACACATCCAAGCAGAAAAAAAACAGAGAAGAGAAGGGGGGGTTACTTATAGGCAGGGGAGGGGTATTAGTCCCGGTTCGAGGCACGGACCGGGTCTAAACCTCCGCGGCACGCCACGTGTCCGGCTCTGGAGCTTTAGTCCCGGTTCGTGCCACGAACCGGTACTAATGTCCCCAAATGAACCGGGACCAATGCTCCACGGACCCCTGGCAGCTCGAACCGGGACCAATTCCTGGCATTGGTCCCGGTTTTTCCCTGAACCGGGGCTAATGCAAAATTGGGCTCCGGACGAAAGCCTCATTTTCTACTAGTGGGCTGCTGTAGTTGCCGATAGACTCCATATATAGGTCAGTCTTCCATCCAGTTACAAACTTCTAGCGTGCCAAACAACATGCGGGAATCCCTCCTCCAACAGATTTCACTTCTCTGTACTGAAAATAGAAGATCTCCTTTCTCTAGGCAGAGGCTGACGACCTACAGATCGAGCAGATGGCGTTGGAGGAATCGTGGTGGTGCAGTGCATCAACCCCTTGGCGAGACAACTACCAGGAGTCTTAATGTGCAGTGCCAACTTAATTTCCGTAATAAAAACATGTTTGTTGTGACATGGTGTCATGTAGGTAATAAATAAATTATAATTTAGATAATGATTTGTCAGATTGCACAAATCGGCAGGGTCATTGTGACAATTAGTGGGATTTGGCGCGGCGGCACGCCACACCCGTTGTAATTCGAAATGTATTCTGAATATCTTGTGCAAGGAACATGTAAGTGTCTTCAAATATGCATGAAGCAGGTGGTCGAACTTGTTTTACTTGGTTGATTACGATCAAATGCTATTAGGCTTGCACAAGTAGAGAGATTGATCCCCACTGGGCCTTTTCTTCAAACCTTAAGTATAACTTCCCATGTGCATGTGTTGGTCACATAGCTCATGCCGTACTCCCTCCATTCCAATAGTACTGCATATTTTTGTTAAGAGGTCTGAATCATTTTAACCACTCTTCATTTTTAAGTGAAAATAATAGTTTCATTAGCTTAGAACTGAATGTTCCATGTAAAACTGAATGTTCCATGTAAGTATTTGACTCGGTTGATTCATGAAAATAAATTCATATTAGTAAATTAAAAATGTTTGGAGAAAGTAATTTTACTATAAGCTCGATGAATGCATAAACTAAAAAGGTTGTTCAATTGGTGATTGCTGAAAGATGGATTTCATGGATCTTGAAACTAACAATATATAATTAAAATGTTCATGAGAATTTATCATCAAATCATGACGGTAGAAATATGAATGTAGCAAACATTAAAAACAAATAATAACACTGCAATGCTTAGAAAAATCTTCAAAGCAAGGGCAAATAACAGTCAGAGAAGATAATGAAATGTATAAACTGTATTCTAATTTGGCATCTCTGAATTTAAAGCAAGAAGCCTTTGACGAAGCTCAGAGGAAAATGGCCTCTTGGGTACATAAATTGTTTTCAAGGCAGAAAGACAAACCTTTCAGAAAACTTCGATGCATTGTGAATATCTTCTTAGTAATAACTCATGATACTTATTTGAATCAAACAAAGGACTGAAATAAGGCATCTGTTTGTTGTATGATGATCTGTCCTGTTGCCACCATATACAATATTTTTCTTCTGATCCTCATCTTCTGTAAGGATGACCATGAAGGATCTGCTACAAATTTTATTAGAATCCAATCATCTTGGATATAAAAGAGACCGACCCTATAAAAAAGGAACACAAATTGCTGTAAATATTGGCAGAAAATGGTTGAAATAAAAAATGACACAACTGAATAATATCACCTTGCACATAAGAAAACATTCAACTAATATAATAATACTTGAAATAGGATCTTAGTTTTAGACGGTGAGAAATTCTTCCGGAGGCATATTAAAGGGATTTTGAAATGCTGAATACTATAGCTCTTACATAGCAAAGGTTGCAGAATGGCAGACTACAACACATCCTCATGTGCATTTTATGAAACTCATAGCAGGCACACATATTAGATGATGGTCACCCTTAAAACATTGAAAACGCATCAAGCGGGGAAGATGAGATGAGATCCACAGTATGATTCCCTCGGTGAATTAGCTTTAGTCTTCTGCACGTGTAAATCTCACAGTTGGTCGTAGATAGCAACATGGTTGATGGCAGATGGCCCTGGCTGGAACCTGCCTTCAGAACTCGCCATCGCGCCGGGCCCACGGCCACGGAACGTTGCAGCCCGATCCAGACTTTTTTATTTTTCCATAGTATCATTCTGCAAGAGCGAAATGTATTTATGTATAGGTGCAAAAGTACTAAGCTATGTGTATGGATAACAGTAGTACAGAAAAGATAGATTTATTAGTTTATATTATTTTGCCTGGTGGATGCTGTAGATGAATGCAATACTGAAAATTGGACAAAATCAACTTCACTTGTGGGGGATGACAACATGTTTTGTACGGTAGAAAAATCCTAAAAAAAGAAAGGGCGTTCTGATCTGTATGAAAGAGGATGCTGTTTAGGCGAAAATGAAATGTGCTGTCAGTAGCTGTTGATCAACTACCACAAAAGCGACCTCATAGAGTGCGCCTGTCTCTGAACTCCTGAAGCCCCAAATTCTTACTAATCGTACCATGATTTTCCATTTGTTTACTTCCGTGAGACATCCTTGAGCGGAGTTATGTTCATCCTGCCTACAGGTTCCACGGACAGCGCATCACATAGGTTGAGTGTGGGAGCAGAGAAACAGAGTAGGGGTTAGAATAGAGATAGCGGAGGGAAAAAAAGGTTGAGATCAGAACTTACCGCAAGCAGGGGAGACGACGCGCATTGGAAGCGGCCTGAGCTGGGCTGACAATAGGCACGGGCAGAACTGCAAAAAAGAAGACAAATGGAAGAAGAATCAGCAATAGCAATAAGGCGACGTGCACGGACAGCGACGAACGGATCAACAGGTAAACAGGGCAGACCATCAGATCGGACTGGAGCAACACCAGGAAGGCAATCCCTCGCAGAAGGGAAGAGGAATCCCCTGACGGGACGACAGGAATAGAGGCATCATCAACCGAGGCAAGCGCATGAGAACCTAGGGCAGACCGAAGATCGGCTGCGAGCAGAGCCGGCTTCTGGACGGAGGCGCAATACCCAATCGGC